>CM040632.1:16670939-17920939 GCA_022818045.1 Neotoxoptera formosana | reverse complement strand
AATAAATTATCTTTAGAATGAATAATGATTTTGAAAATTCTAAGGAAGAGAAAAAAGAACTTATGGCAGAAAATATTAAATTTAAAAATATAATTCGGATGCAAAATGAAAAAATTGAGTACTATAAACACTTTGTTAATTTGAAAAATCAAAGATTCGAATCCCGTTTTAGTGACATTTTGTCAAAACTATTTACTAGTACTCAAATTAATCAAATACTCCACCCGAGTAAAAAAGTTCAGGAATGGTTACCTGAAGACATATCCCTATATTCCCATATTCCCTCTCTACAAATAATGAAGGAACAATTATTATAATGACATAATATTGCACTTAAGTATAACAGTATAAATTATAATCGAAAATATCAATTTTTCATTGTAATAGTAAAGTCAACAACTAAATTTGATTTAGGTCAGTAGTCTACGTGTCACTTTGAACGAAAATATTATATATTTATAATATCATTTTACTTGTCTTAATACAATTTGTCTTTTTTAAACACATAAGAACAAGTACAACTATAAATTATAAAAACGTTAATATTTCCAAGTTAAATATTGTTTAATAAATTGCATTATAATTAATTATAAGATAAATGAAAATAAATACTTACGAGTAGGACCAGGGTTTCAAATACTAAGTGCATTTTGTTGGGTGTTGTAGAATAAAATCTTTTAAACCTTTTAGTATAAAATTAGTTAGCTTATAAAATTATGTGAGGAAATTTTGTTGGGTCTTATGCAATGCTCTATTTGTAAAATTAAACCTGTAACATTTAATAAGAACAACTTACAAGATTGTGCTACATAGCAGTCGAATATATTAAAAATATATCTTCAAAAATAAAATTATACAAACTCTGCTCAGAATCATTTATGAAGTACATATCAACGACCGAGTCAAGAAGGGAGTACACTCAAAACCTACATACTATTGGTTACTACTATATACAGAAGAACGTCCTCCTTGGTTTTTTTTTATAGGTTCTGAGCAGATCAATGAATGTATTTTTTCAGAATGATGTGTTTTTTAATGTGTTTGACATCAGCCATCAGTTATCACTTTTAGTAAAAATGCTTTGAGTGTGGTTTTTGATAATTGGACATAATTTGTACTTTGGCAGGGGGGGGGGGTCAAAAGTTAGTACTTTTCAATAAAAGGTTAAGATTAAAAATTCGGTGTACTTTAAAAAATAATGGGAAAAAACAATATAGTAATAATTAGTTATAAAAAAAAGGAAATAGAGAAAAACGTAGAACTTTTACTCATAACTAATTTTTTATTTTAGTTTATTATATAATTTATATTTATGGCTTTTTTTATTTTTCATAAACTTATGAGCGCTCTTATACCAATAGAACCGGCCGCGGTACTGGGTACACTCGACACCTACTATACAGCAGAGCGAGTTCACCGATTTTTTTTTTTTTTTGTATTAATGTTTAATGTTTGTTCATTATAAACAAAAATTATTTATACTTTTTGTAGTTGTTATATCAATTTAACAGACCATAATACACGATTATGCTACAATAATAGTATAATAATTGAATAACAGTGATCACTGTTAATCATAATAACGTCATAGTTATAGATTTTTAAAAAATCTTTAACGGTGTGTTTCAAAAATATAGATTACAGTTTGATTTTTTCTAACTATTTGCCTGGTATGTCGTATATATTAGGTAAATAGGTATATTAAAACAATACAATGGCATATACACAAAATGTATACAAATTACACAATTATAGTTAATTTATCGTATGTAGCTCAAATTAGACGGTACCCCGACGTGTGTTTGTCCAGTACTTCGCCCAACTACATCTAACTGTAAATACTTACATCGAATTAATTACCTGCAGTACACGGAATATAGATTTGTATGTTTGATAATTCTCAGAAAATAGTCTGGTTAAGCATATACAACGTACCGTATGTAAATAATTATATGTTGTAATTTAAAATAGAAAAATATTTTCAAAAAATGATAACGATTAAAATGTTTTTAAAAACACTACCTATTACTTGTCTACACATAAAATATTTACTGTTAAAATAATCACCCAGTATATGTTAATGAGATAAGTAAATAGCTTATCGACTATCGATGTTTTCGGTTCATAGTTTACGCATAAAAACTGACAAAACATTGTTACCCAGTTCATTACTAGCGTTTAAGAGCCAAGTATCGCTTGCCATTTGATAGAAAATCAATAAAAATGGTGAACATTCAAAGTCATAGTTTGAAATTCGTGTTTTTCCTATTTTGCTTGTCACAGGTATGTCAAACAGTAGATTAAGCATTTTATTAATAAATATAATTGTTTTATTTTAAGATTTACATAATATTGACGTATTTTATTTGATATATTCCTATAGGTACAAGCAGGCACAAAACTTCTTCCTGACAAAGGCGACAATCCATTTGAAGAATTGTTCAGAGAGGTCTCTAAGTCGGTTACCCGTATCTCGGAGAAGCTCCAATTAAGACTAAACGAAGCTGATATTCACATCGATAAATATATCGATAATATAAAAGACAACGTTGAAAACACTAATATTCATTTTCAAGAAATTCTTCAAAAGGTTAGTTTTTATTTATTTACTTGAAATTAATCCATTTACAAAATATTTATACAATTTTAAACGTTCGTGAAGCGTAAAATTGAAAGTAATAATTGGGTTTAACTTAGCTTCCCGAGAATTTTTCAATCATTGTGTGTAATTAGTAAAATTAAATTAAAGTGTAAGCGTACAAATAAAATAAAAATCTTTTTTTTCGTTTTAGGTCGAAGAAAGTATAGAAAAATTCCAAAAACAGATTTGTGATGTCGTTCAACATCAAATCGAGCGTGTAAGTGAAGAATTAAAATCCAAGGATCCAGAAATCGGAGAGAAGGTCAAGAAATTGAAAGCAGAATTAGCCGATTTGAAAGAAGACCTTTTGAAATTATATGAAGAAATCAAGAAACCATTTTTGGAACGTTTCCATGAGTTGAAAGATGAACTTAGAACCAAAACCAAACCAATCGTCAAACGTTGGACACCAATTGTCAAGGATTTAGAAGTAAGTGTAGATGATTTAGTATTAAAAACCAATGATTGTTAATTTTATAATTGTATATTTTTAGGAGATAATATTGGCTTTCATCCCCGAAAAGAAGAAAGAAATCAAGAAAAACTAATAAATAAGGTTTATTATTAACTTATATATTTTAACATTTTATTTGTTGTATTTTCTGTTAATAATGTTTTAAAATCTTAATTTGTTGTAAAAAGTAAAACTTGTCATACAATTTTTACTTTTACCTATTTTATTTTATTTTTTTTACTATTAAAATTTATTATCGATTAGAAAACCTATAAACTATACTTTCTTTAGTACCGATCCAAAGGTTATCATTTATAAAAGGTGGTATGGTTACGGATCGTTCGACTTTAACATCTCATCATGGATCGACTAAAGTCTAAATACTTTTAAGTAGGTAACTATAATTGGCATAATATTCAACTATACCATTCTCGTTTATCGATGTATATCGAGTGTATTTGACTAATATGGACCAATGTTTGCTTATCGAATACGTAATAATATAATTAGTAGGAACTCGATAAATATTGTTATTTGTGATTATATTTATTGTACATTTTAAGTTTACCTATCTATAAATTATTATCGTCTATATGCATAATCACTGATTTATTGAATAACAAAACGTGAACTTTAGATTAAATTAGAAATAAATCATTATAGAAATTAAAATTAACAAAACAAACTTATACATTATTAGTGATATAATCTTAATGACAAATGAAGGTGATGGATCGACATTGTTTAATTTAAACGACCTATATGTTATTGTTCTTATAACCCAACGTTAATGGTATGATATCAAAGGTATGGGGAAAGTTGTTAAAAATATCAATAAACATCGGCATAATAAATCTATAATTTTTAACGAACAAGACTTTTGAAAGTTTAAATATTTAACTCATTAAGTCATGTTACTTAATAATGATAATAAAAAAAAAAAAAAATTAGTTGAATTTAAATATTAAAAACTTAAATGTCTTATCAACGTAATAAATAATAATTCATTTACACAATTCAAATTATTAATTAATTTCAATTTAGAAAAAAATACAGCGTAATAGGATATATTTTAGTGCTGCTCTAATATCATTAATCAGAGTAGAGTTTGTGTTGTAATTGTAAAAATGTCATGATTGTGAAAATTGTCATATTATTATGCCACTAAATTACAGTTTATATAAATATCGTAAAACAATATTGGTTTGTATTACTTTTGAGATTATTGTAAATTTATTATATTAAGAAGGTATTCCAAAAACAATTTTAATCATCAATATTATATGTATTGCCCTCGCAAGAAGTAAATCTATAAAAAAAAAAAAGTTATACTGTAAACTGTAAGAATATTATGAGGCAGAGACAATATTGCTATATTTCATCGATTTACCATTATCTTATGATAGTAATTAGGAAGTCTATTGAAGTATGAACTATGGAACAATCTGTAGGTAAGTGTACAAAATGGTAAGTAGTCTATTAAATTACTGTACCTACCTATCCAGACCGTGGCCTTATTGTTGAATATTTTCATATAAATGTATTTCAAATTTCAAACACAATTAATTCTTGTTAAATCATTTAGATGTTCTTATCATGATATTTAACTGTACATTTTATCTTAATTCAGTCAAAATAAAATAAGTTGTGTTAAGTTTAAAAATATTATTTATAAAAGAAATACCTAATAGGTAGCTATAATATATAAATATATATATAATATAAATACGTACCTACCTATGATAAAAAGTAGAAATTTCAATAATTTCAACATAAACGTTTTGTTCACTTTTAATTAATTTGGTCTTTGGAGGTGTTCAATCGATGGACCAAGCAAGGATCAAGCTTTCAACGGAACTTTAAATATAAGAATAAGCATACTTACATTTATATTTCAGACACGTCATTATGAATGACGTGTTATAAAATAAAGTACCTATACAATAAATTGTATCACTATTACATTGTAGGCATTAGTATAATACCAAAATTCATAACATTAATTTCTTAAGAGTTTTAGATCATTAGACAATCGCATTTCTAAATTTGAAAAAAGTATAACTTCCAATGACGTTTGATGTTATTAAGTAGAAAATAAAAAACCTTAAAAATTATTTAGTTGGAAAAAAAACGGGGAAATTGCTCTGTATAGTAAATTTTGAGTGTACGTCGTCAATAACTAGGTATGACACTCTAATAAATTGTTTAATTTAAAATGTAAATGCAATGGTAAAACATCGAATACCCGTACACGAGTTCTGAGCTGAGAGGAGACGACGAATACTATGCGATGAGTACTCTGCCTGAATATTTTATAATATATTTGTTAATTTATTAGTTATTACCTATTAGTAGTATATTGGTAGATATTGAACCAATCGTTACCTAAAATATCACAAATAATAGTATCGTTTCAAGTTTCTACATTTATTATTTTTTGAAATACAACAAAAATAAAAACATTTTTTGAAGAAAATAGTATTTCACGTTTGAACATCTAATTTTGTCAAAATTTGAATTTTAAACACTTGTCACCCACTTTTACCAAACTACACTGAACACATTGTAAGTTGTACAGCTTAATTTGTAAGTAATTTTAAGTTGGTTTGTAGAATTAAAGTCCATTAAGTTATGCATGAAACTTTTTAAAGTTTGTTTATTTAGGTTTAATTTACCTCATAAAGAAAAATCATTTAACTGACCTATAATGTAGAATGTATTTAATGTTTTAATTCAATAGTAGAATCTACATAATAAAATATTAGTGAATAGTAGGTATAGTTTTTGTAACCATCAAGATTTTAACCAGACATCATTACATCCGGTCATTGACATAATTACATAGCATACAATTTGTATGTAGGTAATAATATATACTCAAATACTCAATAGAATATTAAGTATAGTTATATAATCAATGTATTATGTATTAATTTATCTGATAAAGTTGGTTCATTTAATTTTAATTTTTTTTATAATCATGTATCAGTGCATACAGTGAGTATAGTACATAATAATTATTGAGAGCATATTTCTGACACGGATCATTAGTCATTACAGTCCAAGTTCCACGGATAACTAATCACTTGAAATATTAAAAAAAAAACGCATAAAAAATATTACGTTAAATTGTCTACTGATTAAGAGAATATTTTTATCTTTACGAATAAGAATTTAAATGCATAAACCTAAAAGTCATAAAAGAAGGAGAATTTAGTGGAAAATTGTTCTACGATCTGTCTATGTATGACTTTACATTCGCTTCTGAACACTAAAAGATACAAGTTTCGTCTTTTGTATTAAAAAATAACACGATGTTGGCAAAAATATTTTTGGTTGTTTTCCTAATGACTAGTGTCATGTCATTGGCTAAGGTAAATATATTGGAAATGTTATATTATTCTAAATGTATTTAATTTATTTTAGTTTATTTATCTCTTTTATATAAAAGATTTTTTTAATAAATATGTGGCATATGTTGTAAAAATTATTGATATTTTAGGATGAACATGAAAACGAAATGGTCTACTCAGTCCTTACATCTTCCACGAATGTAATGAAAGAAGTTACAAAATTGGCTACAGATGACGATAAATTCTTCTTGGATTTGGTCGCTTTGTACAAAAAATACGAAATTGCATCAAAGGCTGACCAAGTTAGAGAATATGTGCAATCTAAGGTAAAAATTATGTTTATTTAAAAAAAAAATATTTAGATAAGTTTGAATATTAAAGATATATGGACGAATATACTGGACCAATACATCCACGTTATATTTTATACCATATATGTATGTTTCATATATTTTATATAAATTGCTCCTAAATGTAATATTGTACATCTGCTCGGTGGCTTATTATTCATTAAGTATAAATACTCCAACATGTTTCGATAAGTAATAGGTATAAAGTATAAACTTGTTATAAATATATAAATTGAAAATTTTAATTTTTAAATCTTTTGGTAATCGTATAATAATAATATTATAAGTGTTTTATCTTTTAAACTTTAAAGTGTTAAACGTTTTCCTTCTTTGGTGATAAATAAGATGGACACAATATACATATTCATTTTTGAGTAAAATATAAAGTTCAAAATAAATAGGTAACTATCCAAAACAATTTTCTATTAGAAAAATTTCACTGATGTATAATGCCGGTTCGAGTACAATATTACTTTTGAATCCATATTTTAATAAATTCGATAGTATTAGGTTCACTAAAATCAATTATTTATTTATTTAGGTCAGCAATTTTAAAGTTTTATGGTGCATTATATTTTTAATTTTTCAATGACATACTAGTACGGACTTACAACTACTTAATAACATTAAACGAGTAATATATTAAACTAATAAAATAAAATCGAAATTATTTATAGATTTTATTACGTTTATGCATACAAAGTTATTCATCAAGCACGCTAATCCCAATGTTTTATATTAATAATGAGTTTATTCAAATTCTGATTTTTGAAATTTTAAAATTGTCTTACATACTATATTTTTAAATACTTTGATTTGTTTTTGCCATATAAGGACTATTCTGTGGTAATACAAACTAATTTTTTTGAAATGAGAACTGACATTTTTTACTGTAAATTATTAAGTATGTAAATCTTTTGAAATGTTGGTATATATATAAATTGAAATTTGAATGAGTTATTTCTTTGTTATTAAACTACTATTATATGAAGAATACATAGTATAAGAATTATATTCTTAGAAATTGTGGGGGCTAAGATGTTATAAAATCATTAAAATTTTAAATTACAGTTTATTATATGTTATAATATTTATATTGACATTTTATTAACTATTTGTAAAATTGTCGAAGTGTAATAAACACTAGACTAATTAATATTACATTTCTATTATATTTCTGAAAACCATTATTATAAGGATCATTATCCTTGCTGCATAATGTTTATTAAACATTCATTTGAATTTCAAAAATATTCTCAGAATATTAAAAATGTCTCGAAATACTAAATTACTAAACTATTAGGTACCAAATTACAAGATGTTTGACTCTAATTGAGATTATAACTAAAATATCAATAATATACACTTCAAACTAACTATATAAGTACCTATCACGTAAATCAAAACTACAATTAGTGTAAAAGTATTTATCAAATTATACATGCATACGCCCTACAACAATAAAATAAGATAATAATGACTAATAAAATTGTACCTATTCTTCGATTCTTCAAACTATTACTATCATTAAGATTTGTCGGTTATTCACTTTTAATTAACTATTCAGTAAAACTATGTTGATGAACAAACTTCCTGTCCCTATAGGCTATAGTTAACTTATAACTATTATAAGAGTATAACTTAATCTTTAATGAGGTTAAAGTTGATAAAAATTTCAATTAAGCAGTTCTTATCTGTTTTCACTTTTAATTGAACTTTACACATATTAAAAACTATTAATAATTACATTCCACGATTTCTACGTGCAAATGCAATCAGAATTTATTACACTGATTCAAATTAACATTGAATACAGTGAATAAAATAAATTATGAATATTTTTTTAGTTATTTTAAACAAACCAAAACTAATAATATACTTGAAGCCCCATACATAATATTCCATTTTAAGAATGCAGCAAAACAAAATAATAACAAATATCATAGTTGGGACTTAGCAACATAACGAATATGAATACAGAATAACATATGAATTGGCCTTCTTATATTTAAAATTCCCAACTATAATAGGTATAGTTTTAATAATTAATCTATTTAAAAACAAAATTTATGAAAAATCTATAATATAATAAGTTTTATAGTCAACTTAAAAACTAAAACATCTATTTTTAAGCTTATCTTAAATCGTTAACACATTCTTGTCAGAAATTTAAGACGAGTGTAATCGTCATTTGAAAATATAATCACAATAATCAAAAATTAAGTTTTAAGTCGATTTATTTTTCAAAACTTTTTATATGTGCATGAAATATGTAAGAATGAAAGGTAAACTACATTAGAATACTTAAAGAAGATTTTTTTTTAGCTAACTAATATTTTAATATATATACCACTATCTAATTTATGTAAATATATTCACATTAAGTAATTAGACAGGTATACGAGGTTGGAGAGAAAAAATAACTGCTAACATATGAGGTTAAATGATTCAGCAATGTGAAGACTTTTAGTGACACTTGACTTTATATTTTAGTTGATTTGAATTAAAAGATCACAACAACACTTATTTTAAGTATGGGATTTCCAAGGAATAACAAAATATTATGTACATTATTCATAAGGGGGTTTTTGTGAGCTTTATGTTTATGGAATGACCTCTAGATACATATATCGCCGGTTTCTTAGTCCGACTAAGTTAGTCGACTGTTTTAATGCAAAGATCATTACGATGGATGTGTCTGGAGATGTATAGGTAAGGGGCGTTAATGATTCTACGAATTCTGGACATCTTTTTATTTTTTTTTTATTTTTTTATTTAGCCTCTAGTATAGACTATTATAGCTCTACAATTAAAATAGTACAAGATATGCGTACAGATTGCAACAAATAAAATATATAAACATAATATAAGTAGTATTAATAAGTAGTTTAGGTACGTACAATTATTTAATAAGGTGGTTTGAAATAGATAAGAATATAAATTTAATAGAGTTTAGCTTATAAATTTAAATAAAACAATAATAATATTGTTGGGAAGGTGTACAACGGTATGGATAATTATATTTGACATTTATTTAATAAAGTCGTTAACATGGACAGGAGGGGCTTTATGATTATAGAATTCGAAGATAAAGGAAGAAAATAATGCTTCAATGCGTGAAGAAAAATGGGGATGGTTATGATCAGAGGAAGTAGTTTGAGCATACGATAGTTTATCGGAATTGGGAATTGTAGTAGGCTTGGGAAGGTTAATTTTGGATTCAGGAACAGGAGAGACACGTACTCGTCACTCGACACGTACAAACACGTACTATTTGAAGAGTTAAATTTTTTATACACTGAACAACCTTTATAGTTGGCTGTCATGGCATAGTGCACAACTGGCAGGAGAGTCTGGTGACGTGGTGCAATCGACAGAACTGTATGCTTCCCCACATCTGATGCATCGTAGACCGTGATTGCAGTATTTTTGAGTGTGCTCATAGGGCAGGCAGCGATGACATTGAGGTGGTTTTTTGGATGGATGATGTTTTTTGACAACTATTTAGATATGCATCAAAAATTCGATTTCGTATAGATCCGAGTTGTTGGTGGCTTTTTTAACATTGACGAAAAAAATTGGTAAAGGTAAATTGTCGGAAAATCGCGTTATATAATGAACGTAGGTCTCCTGATGATCCAACTCCGAAAGAGAAGAAATAATATCTTCACTTGAAGTAGAAAGGTGAAGTTTACGAATCACTACGCGTAGTGAACGTTTATCATATTGCTGATATGAATGAAAACTATAACTGTTTTCAATTAGATATTTAATGAGTAAACGGTAATGCTCGTAGAAATTAGTGTGGATGATCAGGTAAGACGGTGTGGTTTTACAGATGAATTCTGTAGAGTTAAAAATTGACTTCAAGTTTGAGGTAAAACTGGAGAAATTACTCACGCCTTTAATGTAGACTGGGGGTAGTTTCGGTAAGATAGTGTTGAAGTGAGTTTGAGCATTGTTTGGAAGTGTGCTTGTGTTTGAGTCATCTTGTGTAGCGAGAACTGAGTACCGATTTGGACTTGTGAATATTATTTGTTTCTTATCTTCTATCTTGAGCGAGAGCGAAGAAGAGGATAGATTCTTTTTGCTTGGTGTTGGATTGTATTTGCTGGACCGTGATTAATGGACGAATTTTCCGCCATTAAACGTAACCGTAGATATTATAATTTATAATTGCGTGTGAAATACCGATAACGGAATGGACGTAATGAACGTGCGATCACAGTGAACGTTATCGACCGACTGTGATCTGGACATCTTACCCCTGGAAATTTGACCCCTTATTCCCTATTAAAAAAAAAACATACCTATGTGTTTAATTCATGATCTGTTAGATAAGATTTAAAGATTGATTTAAATTAATATAATTTATAACATATAATAATTAAAACTTTTTATTGTTATTTAAATCAGTCAATAGTTATTTGTTGTGTAGTTGTATTAAACAGTTCACTCCATCGCTTATTTAAAAGTATAAATATCATATTGATTAGATTGATGTATTTATTAAAATTTATTCATTTAGTATTTATACTAAAATAAAAATTTGTCATGATTTATAGGATATGATTTGGTATACATTGTCAGGTTGAATACAGATTTGATTTCACTAATTTATAAAGAGAATTTCAATATCATTTGAATATATTTTATAAACGACCTGTACAATTTTGTCATTTATTATTTTTTATTTTTTATTACCTATATTATAATATCACATATATCTCATAGGCAAATAGTATGCAAATATTTATGATTTTTATAATTTTAAAAATACAAATGTTTATTAATTTTTTTAATTTTTTAATATTTATAGGTAAAAACAGGAATTGAATATACTAATGAATTCATAAAGAAGGCCGATATTCAAAGTGAAGAACATTTAAAGAAGAGTATTGACTTAATTAAAAAGGAAGACCCTGTGTTAGGAGAGAAATTAACTAAATTTTACGATAAGTCTTGTGACTTGGACAGAATAACTGAAGATATTATCAAATACGTATTGGATGCAGATAAATTTAACGGTTCTATTGAAAAGGCGAAGAATGCACTGCGTCCACTGGAACACAAATTTGCTGAATCAGTGAAAAAGATGGAGGTAAACTATTGTATAGATTTAATTATATTTTTAATCCTTAATATTTTTAAAAAATGAATCAGTTTTCAATTATTCAATACTTATGATAATAAATTGTATTATTTCAGACCTTCGTGATTGAGCATCTGCCAAAGAAGGGAAAGAAATAGGAATATTTCAACAAAAATTTCAACTTTCAACAAATGAATAATATAATAAATGACCTAGTTAATGTTTTCAATATTATACTAATAGATTTAAATTTAAAGCTTATAATTTATGTTTATGCTTAAAATACAAAATACCACACAACAATGTATGTTGTAGACATTAAAAATAATTAATTAAATATCATATTATTATAAATTCTTAACTGATTATCTAATAAAAAAAATAATGCACCACTAAGGTTACAATATCATATTTATTTATTTATTTATCAATATTTTATTTGTATACAAATCTGTTACAATGTATTTAAACTTTTAAAGTTATAACTTAAAAGCATTTAAAAAATAACTTTAAAATTACAATTAAGCATAGTATATTATTTGAATGATGTAGGTACTTGCCTATATATAATTATTATGGTATTGTAGGTTATTAGATTCTGGATAAATGTATGGAATTAGATATCCATATCCATAGGCGGAACTAGACATTTTTATTAGACTGGGCAACTTTTTCTGATCAATTCAGACATTGAGACATATACATTTAAATGGAGGTGAGACGGGAAAGGACAACTATTTTTGATTTCATTTTTTTTTTTAAACTCATTTGTGTATTTTTATTTACACTTTTGTATGTTTGTATTAAGAATCTATAATTTTTATTTAAAAATAAAAGTAATAATATATGTTTACATATTATGATTTATGATTCACCTACAATTCAATTATTTTTCTCTTTTTAAAGTCGAATGTTAAACTTCTTTGATTCAACATAGGTATATATCTCTTATACTTGTGTTGTGTAAAAATTGGCTCAATACCACTTTGCCTTAGCAAATACAACCAAAATGAACAATTTTTGTTTGTACGTTTGTCACCAGAATTATTGTTACGAGCCCATAAAAATCTTATTTCATTTTCGAATTTATCTTTGTAATACGGCTTAGCAACGAAATTGATTTAAGTATTATCGTATTACATTTACAAATTAAAAAAACAAAAATTGTACTAAAATTGTTGATCCATTATTTACAACTGCAAATACTATTTTCCTATTTACCTGTACATGATGTTGCGTCAGTGGCGTAAGCAGAAATAATTTTCGTGAAGGGCTACAATAAATGTCAACTATAGCAAGTGATCTAGCATAGACACTATTGTAATCGAGAGTCTAGACAATTTAAGATGGACAAAGGCGATTACAAAATATAAATAAATTATAAAACAGTTTGATATTATTTGTGCGTCCCACATTATATTCAATTTTTAAATAATAAATACAATGTTCAGAATTTCAAATACTTTTGACCATAATTTCGGCTGATTAATAATGATTATTGTTATTTGTTTTACTATGAGAAATAAATCATTATTTTTATTTTTTACTTATTTTCAAATATTTTTTATTTTTAATAACATGTCATATTAATTTATTATTATTACATAATAGGTCTATTTAGTTTATTATTATGTATACTCTATATTGTATTAATACAGGGCGCGATTAGCCTAGGCCAAGGCCCAGTTGGCCCAGGCCGTAGTTCCGCCTATGTCCGTATCAATTAATTAACAATTAACAATTATCAATTAACCGTATTCCAGAGCATACTATAATATAATATTATAATACCTATGTCACTGCATTTAAATAATATTTATATTTAAAGATTTATTTGAATTATTTATCTTTAAAACTATATAATAATTTATATACACCAATACATAATACACACACAAAGTAGTCAGTAGAAATCACAAATCACAAATCTTAGGAACAATGTAAATAAATACAGTAATCTAAGTACTATAAGTATAAAACTGATATTTACAGTAGGTTCCTATGTACCTAGGTAATAACTTAAGGGTCTATGTTTATGCATTTATACAAGTAGAATTTTAATAGTTAAAATTGCTGTGTATTTTTTGTAGCCTTTATATAACAATTACAAAGGTAAGACTGTTATGTAGCATATAGGTATTTTCATATTTTGAACTATTTTACTTTAAAAGCAAATTGCTGTTAATATATTATTTGTGCACAATATATTTCAGTTTTTATTTTTTATGACATTTAACATGGTGAATTTACACAAATGCATCTAAAAAAAATATTTTTTACATTCATTTTAATGATTAAATAAAAATATGATATTTAGATTCTGAGTGGAGTGATGAATGTATTGATTTTACAATAATGTGTGTGTTTTTTTTTTGATATTTTAAATTTTTTTGAGTTTGTTGTCACCTTTTAGAGTAGCATAAAAGATTAGATTTTTTAATCAAATACTGACAACATTTGTCACAATCAGGAAATTTTGGAAATTATTTTTTAATTAAATACATACAAAGAAATACTAAAGGTTGAAAACTGAATATAAGGTTGTTCATAAATTTTCTTACACTACCTAGCCTAAAAATACCGGAAATTTTAAACACATTTTTTACATTTCCACTAAATAATTTACAATGTTACCTAGTTATATTGTTGTAATTAAAAACATATTATTTGTATTGACTTGAAGCCATTTACCATGATATTTATTACTACTTACTATATGTATACACTTAAATATTCAATATATTTCGATTAATTTTAATCGGTTTGAATTCGTCCGGACTTTCGAGGCTCTACTATATATGATGCTAGTTAGGTAGATGCAAAATTGAAATTTAAAACATTATTTAAGCTTTAGATTTATTATTAAAGCATTGATTTTTGTAGAATAAAATATATTGTATGCTGTAACACTATATTATAAATATTAATCAATGCACAAAGTTATAACTCTTCGAGTGTTACTTGTGTGTTATTACTAATTGCGTATTATATCCGGTCCGTGACTGAATAAATGTATACATAATGTGTCAACGCTACCACGCGATAACTGCAGTGCCTTCTACCGCCGTTGGTTTGACCTTTTAAACTCATTTCTAACTGCCATTCCTTTGGTTACTAGAGAGCGCAGCAGTGGACAATTATTGCCTTCCGACACGCCGATTTACAACGATTTTACAATTCTATGCGCCAGACTAGATTATAACCTAGTCGAACCTAACCTTTTTGTTTTTTTTTTTAATATACAAAGCTATTCTAGAGGAAATGCACCATTCGGTAGTACGCTACTCCCAAGTCGCCATCTGCCGTTTTTTGATAATAATAATATTATGGGTAGCGGCCGGCCAATCCCCTGCTCCTCATCAGTTCTTACAAAAGTACAAACTACAAATATATATTATTATATATATTATAAATATATTATATAGACTCTTCCTCTCTAAATTGCCAGGTGGGCTACATTATAATGTATCGAATCTAATACCTAACCCAATCCATTATCCAACGATTGTTAGCGAATGCTATGTGCCACAACTAAAGATACACTATATCCACAACTATTTTGTATCATGTCTCAGGTGCATACACAAAATAATAGTTTTTTTTTGGGGGGGTGGGGGGGTTAGGGTTGTCTTTTTTTGTAATTGCATAATAAGAAGTTAATACAATTTCTATGGTATTATTTATTTCTTATAAAAAAACTTTCAATTGTATATAGGTTATACATTTAATATTTTATTAATGAATACAATTTCCAAAAATAAAATAACTGAAAAAACAAAACAGCATATTATACATAATATATTAAATTTCTGGGGGGAGGGTGAACCCCTAACCCCCCCCCTTGTATACGCGCCTGTCATGTCTATATTATGAAGTCACCGGTAGGCATGTTTATGTTTTATTTTTCTTACATAATTTTTACTACGTCCATATAATAACACATAACGCTGACTGCAAAATTATCACAAATCACCCCCCCCCCCCTCACTTCTCGAAATGTCAACAATACTCATAAAAAATTGACGTGTCATTGCGTTAAACTTTTTTCTTAATTCCAATACAAACAATAATTTATGACAAATCTTGAATTCAATTTTCAAGAAATTTTAGTGTTAAAAATAAAAATTTAATTAATTTTTAACTATAAAATAGTTATTAGAGGTTCATTTTTTTGACGGAATTTGTCAAAATTAAAACTTTTTCGAAGGCTTATAAAACAAAATGACAATCTTTTTTCGATATTCTTAATTGCTGTAAAAACACCTCATGAGAAACCTTTTATTATATTATCAAGCTTAAAAAGTAAAAAAAAAATTAATCAACATAAATCGAATAAAAAGTTTTGTACTCAGCTGTTGTAGAAGCCAAAAGGTATAGTGAATGACTGAAACCTGAAAAATATAACTACGCGGCGTTATAGTTAGGCTATCTCACTACACCACTGCTGTGAGTTCATTTTGTCAGTATATCATTTGTAAATAATAAATACATCAAAGTATAATGATATAAAAGTAAGTATAAGTAAGGTGAAATTATTGGTATGCCCGTCAATAACGACTGAATATAATTGGAGAAAAAATCAGAACGAAGTAAAATAGTAATTCTGTCAAAAACTTTCAAAGTAGCCGTGACGTGCTTATTACACTTTTGCAGTTTTTTCACACCATTTGCATGTGGATGTTTTATTCAGTCCATACAGCGATTAGCATAACATTTTTATAGGACTTCTAAATACTATTTTTGACAATCCATACAATATACATGTATCATAAAATTACGATTATACAAGCTCTTTTAGTTATTCTAAGTCTCTATAACTCAAAAAATTACATAACATGTGCGTGTTGAACATGTTTGTTTTGTTAACCTTAAAATGTATATATATATCTTATGTATAAAATTCTCGTGTCACAATGTTAGTTAATATACTCCTCCGAAACGGTTTGACCGATTTTTATGAAATTTTATATGCATATTCAGTAGGTCTGAGAATCGGCTACTATCTAAGTTTGTATGCGGTGCGATAAGTGGTTCAGGAGTTATGGCGAGTTTAAGTTATTTTGAGATTTACGATGGAAATATTTGTTTATAAATGGTTGCCATTGATTACAACCTACTAACTTGGTTGTTGTTTTTTTTTTTAACGTGCCTAATTCTGATTTCAGTTATTTACGCATCTCACCGCAGGTGGATTGTCTACCTGATAATGTACTACTGCTTGCATATATTATCCACGATCCGATGCAATGGATTGTCTACCTAGGTGGCTTAGATGTATGTAAATCACTTGAGGTTAATCTTAACATAATATATGGGCATATAATTCAGGCAACGCTGAAAGGGACAGCTAGAATTGAACAGCTAATATAACTGACACTTCGTGTCACGAAGTGCACGGGATCAGCTAGTATTATATAAAATTAAAATTAAATATATATTTATAAAAATAATAATTAAAAAAAAAAAAAATACTAGATGAATAATAAACATTTAAAAAAAAATAATATTATTCTCTATAGTTAGAAATATATTCAGAAAGTCAGCATAAAATAGGTACAACCGGAGAAGACTTAATAATGCGATGTGTAAATCATAGGATGTTGTTCAATGTTGACAATCGCTGATGTTTTTTTTCCGAAAGGCTATAAATACATCCATCTTTTCTCGCTGATGAATATTCATTTTTCTTAGGTATCTTTTGGAAACTCGCGATAAAATGTTTTCTACTGAATCAGTTAATTTCTTAAGTGCTCATCTAAATCGTATTGTCATATATTTTTACTAAATTGTTGAGTGGACTTGTTGAGAAACTTAAAATGAGTATCAACAAGTTTGTAGGCTTCAAGCCGTATCTCGCTATCCGCAATGAAGATTCAAACTGATCTATGACAGGACGAAAACTTACTCTGGGTTGAAAACTTGTACCTATGATGGCGTTAATTCAATTTCTGGGGCTTGAATAAACAGTCAAGAGGTGCCAAACGCTGCACATTTATTTTGCGCTTGCTCTGTGTTTCACTCTCGCACTCATCTCAAACCTCTAAAGCAGCCACAACTAACTCATATTTTTTAAAACTATACCGTTTAAGATACACTTGTATACGTTTTTTTTGTTGGGCCCATAGGCCGTAGCCCTGTAGCCCACGAAGCTTGCGCCTAAATACGGCCCTGGTAATACTGCATGTTTCGGATTTATATATGAGGTTCTTCTTTTGCTACGAGAAATCAGTGATGGGTAAGTCTTGTGTGTCCAATTCTCGATCGATTAATATAATTGATTCTTCGTTTCGTTTAAGAGTCGAGTTTTCCCATTTGAATGTATCGATCTCTTAATTTAATTCAGATTGGTGTTCTGATTATTCCAAAATATGTATAATAATATGCCGTTTGTGTGTTATGCGCACTTATATAGAGTTTTATAAATAATACCCAAAGAACTCAAAACTAGCCCCCTTGCAGCGCATAGTATAAAATTATTATCAAACAAAAACAACCTTCAAAAAACATTTAATATTTTTTTTAACGTTAACTCTGATAATAATATATTATAGTCTATTTTAGTCTAATGTCTATACTATTCCGTATCATATAGCCATATACATAGGTAATAGACCGCAGAGCACGGCGGGCTATACCGAGCTATACGATGCTAGGGGCCCTTACGTCAGCGACGCCAACCCGTGGTTCCCGTGGATACGGATTTTCAGGGTCCGGCGGCGCGCGTCTCCGGCACGGCCACGGGATGCGGCCGACGACGGGAGCTCAGGGAGAAAACCAAAGGAGAGCGTCACCGGGACCTCAGCGCTTTATAAAAAAATGCTGTTATAAAAACAAAATACCCATTGTTTCTTTTTTTTCGTATGAACGCTTTTATTTGTATTTTTATTTATTACCTACAACAGAATAATGGACCCCTGCACTGAACGAATACAACATGGTTCTATATACGTAATAATATAGAGAAATTGATGAACACCTCAATTACATTTTTTTTTTATTTGTTGTAGACTATTAAATTATAATATGCAGATTATCAAG
Source organism: Neotoxoptera formosana (assembly GCA_022818045.1). NCBI lineage: Eukaryota > Metazoa > Arthropoda > Insecta > Hemiptera > Aphididae > Neotoxoptera > Neotoxoptera formosana. The sequence goes on along the minus strand of CM040632.1, from coordinate 17,902,011 downwards.
GCTGGTCGAGTTAACTATTTTTTTAACTCGGTAATTTAAGTTGATACAGAACAATGTAAGTCAAGTTTAAAGTTTAAAGCGATTACAAATATTATTATTTATTAATTATTATTATTTAGTATTTATAATCGATGATATTATACTCACGATCACGATGTAGAGAAGATATCTTCTCTGAAATGCGGCGTACAAGACTCGAGCGTACGATGTACAAGGCCATGAGAAACGGGCAGGGCCTGATTTACCAATTCGTGGGCCCTGTACAGTGTACAATTTACAATTTTGGGCCCCAAATTGTCCATCTCTATTTTCTTCAATGCTAAAATAAAAATGTACGCATAATATATTTTTAAACTAATGCTGCAGGTATCTAATTAGTATATGAGTAGTTAGTGCATAGAATAAAATTGTATTGTTAAAAATATGATTATTATTTATTATTATTTATTTAAGTAAAACAAGTAACATAATTATTATAAAAAACACAAGCTTTCTTTAAATTAGTATTTTTTATTAGATAGGTATTACACTTATATATCAAATTAAATATTTTATAAATAATTAATATTATATAAATTATAAATAATTAATATAAAATAAATACGATTGACGTAAATCGCAGGACTGAATGCACCACGCAACTACACAAGACATCGTCAATAGTATTATTGTAGTATAGTATAGTATTATATTACGATTATTAGTAATATATTATTATATTATTATTATATAATATTACGACGATAATAACGACAATGCGATTTTGACGATTTTGTTATCGTCAATACTGATTAAAGCCGTCGTTTCCCCATTATACTTTTTACAAACTGTATAACCCAGCAAAATATCCAAGTAAAATTGTGTTTTCCCAAAATATTATGATAAAACGGTATACAATTAATTTTATATGACTGAAGTCGGTGTGCCCCTCTGACCTGTGGGCCCAGTGCAAATGTCCCATTTGTCCTTGCGTAAATATGGCCCTGGAAACGGGCCTAAACGTTTTTATACAACTATACAAGACAATCAGTTTTTTATTTTTAAATAAATTTGCTTATTTTGGATACATTTCCCACACTGCGCACACAAAAGTACGCGAAACGTTTGTCGTCTTGTCGAGTAGGTGAGGGGAAGCTGCGGCGAAACTGCGAAATAAATCAAGCACGACGAAACCGGTTTTTTGTTTCCACAAGCGCTGCGAATTCGGCGGGAATGGCTGTTGTGAAACGGGTTATTTTGCGGCAACTGTTGCGGTAACACTGGTTGGCGCATGCGCTCATTTCGTCGCGGTTAGTCCCCGCAATCGGCGTGTAAACACTATAAACATCCGATAATTTCACATACCTTTTTTCGTAACTTACTAGTTACGGCCAGCCACCCGTTTTTGTCTTCAGCCGCCGTTTTTTTTTTTGTTAGTCGTTTACAATACAATTCCACCGGCTATAATTCGTTGTTTTTCCGGACGGGCGTTTGTCGTAGTACTTCCTAACAAATCCTTAATTGTATTTGCGATGGCGTGCAACATCACTGTCAACTGAGCCGTCCGACCGCGTCAGTCGGCCCCGCCACCGGACAGGAATCGCGTCCCGCAGGAGCCGTTGGGTTAGGCAACCAATGCGGGTGAGTATTCGTGGGCTAGAATCTTATCAGCGATCCGTGTCCGACTGGGCTCCGACTGAGTGCGCTCATAATTACGGTATCAGCTGCAGGTGTGCATGAAGCCAGTCTGAACTACTGACAGCAATCGTTTCCCGTGCCTTTGCCCCAAATGTCCAAGATGTACGATTCCAACAGTGACTTGGATCGACAGATTGAACAACTCAAGCGGTGTGAAATCATCCAGGAACATGAAGTGAAAGCGTTGTGCGCCAAAGCCCGCGAAATACTCATCGAAGAGAGCAATGTTCAGCGGGTTGACTCTCCTGTCACTGTAAGTATGGTTTTTGAATACTTAAATGTACACATTAATGTTCATATAATTTCCAAACTTTAGAGCAATGATTTTAAAATATGCAGGCCATCTCTTTGTTATTAGGAACTGCTATTTGGTTACCTCACTATAGATGGCATCACCTTTCAATCTATTATAGTTCTTAAGCCGGGTACACACTTGCAACATTCACCCGTAACCGTAACGCCGTTCCATGAGTTGTTGGTAAATGTTGATAGCATCAAAAGATGTTACGTTACGATGTTATGTTACGTTTATGTTACGTTGTGTTACGCACAAATGTTGCAAGTGTGTACCCACCTTTAGGATTTGAAATAAATCATTCATCACCAATCATAATTTTTTTTTTGTATAACACTGCTTTTCTGTCTATTCTAATATCATTGGTTAAACCTAATGATGGTACGAATTTGCAATTTTATTAAAATTATTAATGTTGCAGGTATGTGGTGATATCCACGGGCAGTTCTATGACTTAAAAGAATTGTTTAAAGTTGGCGGAGATGTTCCTGAAAGAAATTATCTATTCATGGGTGATTTTGTCGACCGAGGATTCTTTAGTGTTGAGACATTTTTACTTCTACTTGCTTTAAAAGTATACATACTATAAATTAATCTTATTATCTATATTTATATATATTTTTTTTAATAATTTAATATATTATAATATTAGAACATTCATTGGTGCTATATTTAAGTCTTTCTTAATACACAAAGGAAATGGAAATAAGGATTGTAATCCTATCTTATCAACCCATAACAAGTATAAACAGTGCCATATACTAGTATGAGCCCGTTTTTCTGTCTTTGTTTGGTTATTATTTTTAAATTAAGATTAAAATAGATGTCTGTTATTCGGAAAGTCCGCTATATGGAGGTTTTCCTATTTAAAGGTAATCAAAATGACCCCATTCCCAAATAAACATCCGCAATTGGGAGGTTTCACTATATAAAATTTATTTGTCTTATATTTTTTTAAATTATAATTTATTTGCAACTTCATCTTGGTGACATAGTGTCTTGTTGATAATTTAATATTAAATCAGGAAATTAATAATTAGGTACAGTTATGAGATTATTACTTTTGAGTGAACTGTGTGAAACTTTTTCATTCATTTATTATCAGTTGTGTTTTTTTAAACAGATTTCAGCTTATAACATTTTACTTTCACTACTAATAAATGTATTAAAAATTTGCAAAAAGTAATTTTTAAATGTAGAATAGAATGCAAAATTTGCAAGAATTGTCTCATTCTTACAAATGTTTGTACACAGCAAATCTTTATTCAGAAATTCCTTTTTGTGTTTTTAAATTTATGATTATTAAATGGCCAATCATCAAATTTAAAAATAATTATCTAATGCATCGCATAGGCTTAATTTTATAGTGAATTGTATAATATATTGTGTAAAATACTTCTTTTATTATCGTTTTGTATATTATTATAACTCGTTTTAAATTTTAAATATCAATAAACATCTAAATTCCATAAATCAACCCGAAGTTGGGATGTATAAGCTTTATAAATGTAAGTCACTATACTTTTAATAATTAAAAAAAAAAAAATTCATTAAATTATTATACAAAGCAAACAAAATTAACATAATAATATGTAATACTAAATTAATCAACATTTGTCTATGTTTATTATATAAAAAAAAACATTTAATATTTATCAACCCATTTTTTTAAAATAAAAGTAGGGCTCAAAATTAAATACATAAAATAGGTTGCAAGTCCAATAGGGTTGACAATAACTGTCTTGAATAATATTCTTGTCTTTAAAATTGATAATAGATCAATTAACCCTTATATTAAAATTAACAACACAAAATCAATTCTACTGAAACAAGTTTGCTCTGTCATATGTTTTTATGACAGACAAAACACGATGGTATAACAGCCTTTTAAGAAATTACAATCTACAAAATTATATGTTAAAATATTGATTTGAATTCTTTAAATATTTTATAGTTAAAATTTTTAAATAAATTTATTAAAAGTATAATGTTTTAAGCTGAATTCTATTTCAAAAAGTTTCATGCTGATTTAATTATGTTTATTTTATTAATACTTAAGGTATATTCCATAAAAGTTATTGGGAGTAGAAAGACATCATAACTAAGTCATTATTTTTAAAAAAATTTTTAGCTAAAAAAGTAACATTTAAGTCATATTAATAGTATTAAGATTTATCAATTACGGTTATTAAAAATTAAATTCTCATACACTTAACATTGATTATGTTAAGTGCAATCAAATTTAACACATTTTTGTAACGCCATTTATTTGTAGTTATCTATTTGTTGGTATTTTCTAAGATTTAAATATTCAATTACTTTTGCAGGTTAGATATCCTGATCGAATAACCTTAATACGTGGTAACCACGAATCACGACAAATCACTCAAGTTTATGGTTTTTATGATGAATGTCTACGAAAATACAATAGTGTTGCTGTATGGCGTTATTGTACCGAAATTTTTGATTACCTGAGCTTATCTGCTATAATTGATGGAAAAGTATGTTCATTTATTTATTGAAATAATTTTTATAGTAATTTTTTTTATTAAATTATATAAATAATTCAATTAGATATTCTGTGTGCACGGTGGATTGTCGCCATCAATTCAAACATTGGATCAAATTAGAACTATTGATAGAAAACAAGAAGTTCCCCATGACGGGCCTATGTGTGATTTATTATGGTCCGATCCTGAAAGTAAGTTTTTTATTCTTTAATAATTTTCACTCGTTAGTAAAAATATAGATTTTAAACATTCACAACTATTTTAGATACTCAGGGATGGGGCGTGAGTCCTCGAGGTGCTGGATACCTATTTGGTTCTGATGTTGTTTCTCAGTTTAATACTACAAATGATATAGATATTATTTGTCGAGCTCATCAGCTAGTCATGGAAGGATATAAATGGCATTTTGATGAAACCGTGCTTACTGTTTGGTCAGCACCCAACTATTGTTATCGGTAAATACTTCTCTAAAAAATACATATTCTAATATTTATTTATTAATGCTGTTACATAATTATTAATACTATTAGATGTGGTAACGTTGCGGCAATATTGGAACTCAGTGAAACACTGCAAAGAGATTTTACAATATTTGAGGCAGCTCCACAAGAAAACCGAGGAATGCCAACAAAAAAACATGCAGCTGACTATTTCCTTTAAATGTTCTCTGGTTCTTAATGTATTTAATTTTAGTTCACAAGCATAAAGGAGGAATGGACAATTTCACAAATTTGAATTAATTGTATTTGAAAGAATACTGACAATATAATGATGTAATTTTTAAAGTAAAAATACTTGTTCATAATTATTGTTAAATAAGTTACCTTAACATTTTCTATTTATAAATGCCTTCCATGGAAGTAAATAGATTCGTACACTATTATAATAAACAATAATTTTTATAGTTTCTTAAATAAATAGTTATAACAACTTATAACATTTAACTGAATGTTTTTTTACTAACTTTTATACATAACGTAAATTAATGATATAATATGTTTTTAATAAAGTATTGGGTCTTAAGTTGAATTACTGATTGTACCATTAAATGATTAATTTATACATAAAACAACGAAAATGACATAAATGGCTTAACAATACTACAGTATTAGTGAATTATAAGATATTAAAGTAAAATATGTTTTACATATAAGAGATCATTAGTTGGTAAAATAAAAACAGATATTGGTGTGTTTATTCCTGATAGAAATTACAAAATGGGTAAGTCCTTAAAATGTTAACCTAAATTTACAAAAAATTATTGTATCATTTTTGGTAATTCAATTTTAACTGAACTTGTTATCATAATATTAAAACGTGTAATTGTTCATAAGCTATGTCTGAATGTCCAATTGGGGGTAAATATCTTCTTCATCTTCATCGTTTTCATCATAATCATCTCCTGGTTCTCCAAGGGCATTCACAAATTCTAAAAATGCAATAAAAATTTTTAAAAACTTATAATTATTAATGAATTCTCACAGTTTTGTACATATTTCTTGAACAATATAATTTTGTTAATTTAATTAATAATGATATTCAAAAATGTTTTCATTTATTAGTTGTATAAAATATAATTTTTTTATCTGTGTTAAAATATAGATACTAAAAAAAAATATTTCATTTTAATAATTTATTAAATATAAAAGCCGATAAAGTGATAACATTCCATAAAATAAACTAAATGGCTAAAATGTATGCTTATTGTATAAGATTTTACTTAACACTTTTCCAATTCAATGCTAATAGTCCAGGTCATAAAGTAAATGGCGGTCAGTGAATAAATTTAATCTGGCTGCAGATAAGATAATTTTTCATAATTATAACTTTTTTGTGAGTTTAAAGAGGTTTTTTTAATTATTTGATATTGCCTTTTCTTTGGTTGATATAAAGTATAGTGTTTCACTGTGTCATTATTAATACATTGCATTTTGAAGGCCCTAAAAAACTTCAAGAATTCATGTGGCTCCCCAAAAATATTAATTGGTGGCCCCCAATAGTAAAAAGAACCAATAACTACAAATCGTTAATTTTTTTTTATATTAAGATGAAATGGCACTCAAAATTAAAACTAGTATTAGTTCAAAATATTAGAATTTATTAGTATGATGATATTAATGTGATTTATCATTCAAAGTATCTTATAGATAGCATGTCTAGTAAAGATAATAGTAGGTACCCTATTCACTATATTTTTTTATGTATTTGGAGTTTGAGCATCAGATAGAGTATACTTGTGATTTTTTTTATTAGAAAATGCATTAATTCTGGAATTAAACAACTGATTTACATTACTTAAAGTTAGATATTTTAAGACTTAATTATAAAATAATCAATTAAATTAGAGTCAAACATAATATAAGTAGATCATTGATACAAAATTGTATTTGAGCCCTGTACATTAGAAATTTAAGAATAAATACGGGTGCAATTAAATATAACTATACAATTTAGTTTGAAGGCAATCTCTGCCGTAAAGCTTAATGCTGGAAAATTATAAAACAAAAAATATATTATAAATGTATCACTATATTACTGTTTTATTGAAGAACAGAATAGGTAAGTAGTGTAAGAATGCTAGATAATAAAGAACCAATGGCAAAAATAAATTATTATTAAAAAATATGGGCTTTAAAATCCTGAATCCCGAATACTTATATTATAGGTTCTTGGTATATCGTTTGACAAAGGTGTAATCTAAGATACATGACTATCTTATTATTCTTATAAATTATATTTACACAAAATATTATTTTAATTTAAAATGCAACCATACAGGTAGGTAAATGCGTATTTGCATGAATATAGCCATACAGGTACTAAGGTACGTAAATACGCACAAACTACAAAGTGACGAAATGTTGAGTCATATGTATTAGTAAATAAAGTATTGTTTAAAAACGTATTACTTTGATTCTGTAGGACAGCGGTTCCCAACCTCTGGTACGTGGAAAGCTCGTAGGTGGTACTCGAAAAATTGTTTTGATTAATGGAAAAAAAATAGATACATTATATATTTTGTTGATAAGTGTAAAAAAAAATTATTAGGTCAAGTGGTACGTGAAAAATTTCAAAATGTGTAAGTGGTACTCGGATATAAAAAGGTTGGGAACCGCTGCTATAGGAAATCAACACCTAATCGAATAACGGAATAGACATCTAGAATATCTAGATCTATACTAATCCCGTCATCATTATTTAAACTACTTTATAGCACCGATATTATATATATATACGATACATCTCGTATATACAATACATGATGTAGGTACTATTATACATGTCCAATGTCTATATTACAGCTATATCCAATCAGTCATAGGTACCTACTTGGTTACGTAAAATAAAACGTTTGTTGTACACAATAGTATTATGATTAGGTATTTCGAGGGTACTATAATTTATATTAATACTCGTTCTATCGTACACAACGGATTAATAAATTAATTGCATGTTCTAGGTAGGTATGGAGGTATTTACCGTAAAAATCGATCCTTCCATCTCCATCCACGTCTACTTCCTTGATCATATCCTCAACTAGAATAAATAAATCAAGAGATCAAATTATTTATATGAATATGAATCAGGTAAAAAAATTTAACGTTTAACAGATAGTTAGTAGTTTTTTTAAACGTTACATGTACGATGTACTTACTTTCTTCTTCTGACAAATCTTCGCCTAAACATTGAAGCACAGCTCTCAAATCCGACGCACTTATATATCCTCTGTTGTGTTTGTCAAATACCTGAAACCACATTCGGTTCAGTTACTACTTTTTATAATTTTTGGAAATAAAACATAAATTTTGTTTATTTATTTTTTGACTAAGTTTGGTTAAGTCCGCGTAACTTTCTGCAGAGTGACAGGCTGCGTCCGTAAGAGGTGAAATGAGTTGAAATAGAAAATAGGGATTGGTTTTTCATGGGGATTATTTCGCTGATTTCTTTTTGCTTTTTTTTCACGTTTTTTTTTAATAATCGTACCAAAAGATGTTATTAACATCACGTTAACATATTATGTTTTCATCAAGCGGACCTAATCAGTAGGAAGTTTATAACTAAAAAAAAAATTGTGAGCTAGTATAGTGCTCACGGGGACATCAACTATCGAGATTCGAGAGTATCCTTAAGAAGTTTGTTGATGATCACGGGGTCGACAGTACCGTGGCACGAAGCGAGAGATGGAACATTAAGAATAGAGCGGATTAGGGTGTAGTTGATTTGCGTATTGTGTATAGTATTTTTGAAGTACAAGTGCGTAGTGAGTTAATTTAGAATTTTAAGTGTTTCGTAAATGAATTTATTTATTTTATTTTATATATATTTACGCCTGACGGCAATTTATAAATAAGATCTAAAAATGTTAGTAAATATAACGATAACATTAATTAATTAATTGTGTTCTTTATAGAATAACATTTATGTGAATAACAATTATGAGTATAGTATATAGTTAAAATAGTGAAATAATAATACAATTTATAAGCATATTATTATAAATTAAAAATAAAAACATTTTGTGGTCCGACTCTAAGATTTATGTAACACTTCAGTTGGATTAAAAATCTACGAGATTTGGGTCCGAGACCTGAGTTAATTATACTCATGGTTCTTTGGACAGGGTCGTTACATAAATAATTGGTTTTTCTAGTGCTGATAATATTGTGCTATAATATTATGCTCTACTGTATCAAATGCTTTCGAGAAATCTGTATAAATAACGTGTACTTGTTGGTGGAGTTAAAATAAGCATCTAAGACATTGTTGAAAACTTAAAAGTCTACCATATTAGTGACCGTGGATCTGCCAAGAATGAAACCGTGTTGATCTTTGAAATTTGAATAGTATTGATTTAAATGGTCTTTCGATTATCTTTAAAACCAGCGATTCAAAACCAATAAGAGGTAAGCCGGAAATTGGACGGTAGTTCATAATATCAGTGGAGTCACCTTATTTAAGAATTGGCGTGACCCTGCTTATTTTCCAAATTGGTGGGAAAATGACTAGGTGGAGGGATTTATTAAATAAATGGAGTAGAGGAGTGCGCCAGGCTTCAACAAAAAAGCAGAGTTGCAGCTATCCCATCTGGTCCTTTACTATGGGATTTAACTAAACCTTTTAGTCCTTCGGAGATATCTTCTAACGACAATGAAACTCTAGAAGGTAAGTGAGGATATTGGTCTATTGAGAGGGTATTTGAATTAATTGGTTTTGGTGTTTTATAAACCAAAGAGAAATATGAAGCAACTAGTGCTTTTATAAACTTGATAAAACATTATTAAATATACCTTACACTGAATATTTTTTTTTTAATATAGGTACTAACGGATTCATATTTAACATAGAATTATAGAAACATAAACAGTTGTATGTCATAAACCTAATAACTATTAAAATATTAATCAAACACTTGTATTGTACACAGTACCAACACAATATGTACTTATGTCTAAATGTCTAATATGAAATGAATAGGTACTGCACCACTCTAAATTATAACATAAATCACTTTGCACTACCACTATGCAATATATATCATTGCAGAAGCTTGCTTGCAAATAAATATTACAACACCAAAATATATCAATATAATAATATATAATTCTATAAAAATTAAATAGGATTAAATTATGAAAAAAAATGTATAAGTTTTATTTATTATTATATTATATCTATAATAATAGGAAATTGATAAATTTATTTCCTAATATGGAATTACAGATTTCCAAAAATCTTTCCAAGAACCATTTTTTTAATGAACCTAAGGCCATATAATAATTATTCTAATAATATAGTTTGTTATTTTGAACTTTGAATAGGATTATAGGAATGATTACGTCTATTTTTTTTTTATTTGTTATGTAAAAGAACTTTGAACCACTAGTTCTGGCGTAACACTATAATGATTAATAGGTTATCACATATCATAATATATTACCTAGGTACCAAAATAAGATACTAAATAGTAAATAAAAACCGGTGGGTAGTCGATCTGCTGTATAGTAGATTTCGAGTTCACATCCTCACTGATAAATACATCCTTACTGTAATGGATGTGTTAAATTTGAATTCAATCATAAACAAAATGGCTCTATACCCCTAACCCTTTATGAAAAATGTTATGAACGGGGAATATGTGGGTGCATCTAATTCTAAGAATATTTGATATTTATAGGTACCCATACATCCATACGATTGAAATCTGTAAGGCATCATAACCTTTTATAAAAACCATTAAGAATAACGAGCCTTATACCTTCTAAAAACATACTTAATATAAAAATATAAAATGGCCTAGCTCGTTAAAATAATAATAAAATAATCCTTATAACCAAAAATTGATTATGTTGATTTCGATTTAATATTGTTTTTAAAATAATTAGTTATAGTCTTAATTTTCAGTATTTGAAACATTTTATTTTACTTTTGCAACCTTTGTATAACTAAAATACATATTTGGTATTCTACGAAATACTATTTAGATAGCTGTTAAATTATTTATTTTGAATTTTTGTTTTAACTCTAATATTTTTGGCTCGAAAAATCTTTAAAAAACGACAAACTGATAAAAGAATATTTGTCTACTGTTTTCCTTGTATGGCGGGGAATGCTGGAATGAAAAAAAACTTTCCTGCTTACGATTTAAAAGAAAAATCGATACATTTTAAACTGTTTTCAAACAGACTACAGGCATATAAAAATCTTTATTCGCTTTTATTTTAAACCCATTATGTATTTTTAAAAGTTTGAATACAACTGTTTGTTAATAATATATACATAAGTTATAAGTACTTAATAGTTAATGTGAATTTCTGTAAGCCTTAATGTTATAATTTAAAAGTTTATAAAGCGTTTAAAGGTGTTTGACATGTAAATAGCAAAAGTTCTAATACCTATATATTATTTTGTATTATAAACTTTAAACTTTATTCGGAACATGATACATAAAAAATGAATTTTTGATTGGAATAAAATGTACTATGCTTTTAAGTTAATCTAAAATGTACTTTATAATTTTACAAAATACTAACTAGTATAGTGGTATATCAGCTAATGGAATTTTCATAACAATTTAATTGTTTTACTCGATAGTTTAAAACATGCTCACCATATGAATTTATATTTTATTGCATACGTGTCATGTCTAGGTACTTATAAATATTCAACGACTCGATATTAGATTTGTATAGTTTTAATAACAATTTAGGTACTTATAAGTTATAAACTTATAGCACGGATTTTAAATGCGTATTTAATATAATATTAGGTACTTCTTTGTTACTTGTACTGATGCAATTTAACTACCTACTTGCCTACCTTTCACGATTGTGTGGTTTTTCTGCTCATTTATTGTTTTAAACCGATTTATAATTATTCAATATTGTGTTACACCTTTATTTATATTTTAAGAATCGCATTTATTTTCTAATTATTGAACATAATAAGCAATAAATAAAGCGTTTAAAACAATTATTCGTTTTGTTATTTTTATACTGTTTGCTATTATAGCAAACAGTATAAAAATAATACACATGTGCATGCATGCACTGCGATAATATTTATACTGGGGATAGCGTAATTATTAAAATTATTACTCGACCAGAGTTACGGTAATCTAATATTTAAGTGTCACAATTCATTACAACAGTTAAGTATTTCTTAGTGATTTTTAACAATATTATGGTTTGTACTTTCAGCCTGCACTCTGCGGGTAATATAAATTATGTCACGAAGTATTGTGGTACAATATGAATATTATAGACAACTCTTCGATCCCATTTACCGATTATATTATTATTATTATATTATTTATACCTAAAGCTGGTTGACAAATATATTATTTGTTCGAGATATTATTATTGTTCTGCTCGCTTATATAGTTTTAAACCGATTTATATTAATTCAATATTGTGTTACACCTTTTAATATTTTGAGAATTGCTTTTATTTTTTAATTATTAAACATAAGCAATAAATAAAATGTTTAAAACAATAATTAGTTTTGTTATTTTTATACTGTTTATTAAACACGTGCTCTGCGATAATATTACTCGGCAGAGTTACGGTAATCTAATATTTAAGTGTCATAATTCATTACAACAGTTTAATATTTCATAGTGATTTTTAACAATATTATGGTTTGTACTTTCAGCCTGCACTCTGGGGCTAATATAAATTATGTCACGATAAGTTGTGGTACAATATGAATATTATAATATACAACTCTTCGATCCCATTTACCATTAATTTGCCATTATAATATTATTTATACCTAAAGCTGGTTGACAAATATATTATTTGTTCGAGATATTATTGTTCTGCTAAGTAATAATTTCATTTTATCAGTTCATGATGTTGGCACTAGATATTCTCGCTGCAGTAGTTATCGCAGCAGTGGTTCAGAGCGTGCTGAATATTTCATAAGACCCATTCCGAGTCAAAAGCCAAAAGTTGTATTGTTCTGAACTTTAATGTATGCATTTATTTACCCTCGGGACGTTAAACCAAAGACCTCGTAAATAAAATAGTATTATTATTATTGTATACTCCTATATATATATACATAAGTTTATAGGTTAAAGGCTATAAAACCATATTAAACCTACCTACCTTTTGTCATAATGTATACGGTTTGTTGATCGTTTGTACACACACAGACCGTGTAACGAACAGTTTATCTTTTTTATCTCTCCTAAATTTTTAATGGCTTTTCAAATTGAATATAAAAGTGTACGTGTATACAGTGGTTTTATTTATCAACGAAATACCCAAGTATTGGCCATCACATTATATACGATATAATGAAAGAATCCGAATATCGAGAAACGAATATTAATACTATACACACGCTACTATAGAGTGCCAGAAACGAACGTGTGAAATCATATTATTATTAGAAGCTTATAGGTCCTAAAAGGTCGTCCTCATAAATTGATCTCAAGACAGTATATTTTGTTAAAACACTCCGTATAGCCGTATAATGTATGTCTTAGAAAAAAATTAATAAAATGTTCATAAGTTCATAAGACTCTTAAAATAGGTATAAGTTATCGTCAAAACTAAAAAAATTAATTAATTTGTACAATATATTTATAAGTGAAAAAAATAAACTACATTTTATGTTCAATGCAACCAATGGCAATTCACAATGGTTTAAGCTGTTTTACTCGCAACTATTTATTATATAAGTAGCTATAGGTACATCGACGCATTGTGTATAATATAACAATAGTTTTAGATACTGAGCCGAGCGAAGAGTGACGTATTGATTTTACAATGTTGTGTGTGGTTTTTTTTGTGTCTGTCAACACCTTATGGGCAAGTAAAATTGCTTTGATTTTCTTCAACAGCATCTTTTACAGTAGGAAAGTGAATCTAGTTGGTACTCAAAGGAGTAAAAAGTAAAAAATTCCCAAAAATTTCCAAACACGTCAGGACAACAAAAAAAAATAAATAAATAAAGAAAAAATTAGAATTTTTACTCAAAACGAATTTTTGACAAAAACGATTTTGTTTTTTTAGTCCAGCAGAAAAAATAATAACCTTAAATTCATGCAATTCTTACCAAATGTTTATAATAGGATTTTCTATACACCATAAAAAGTTCAATATAATTTGACTTTTTTTGAGATATTATTTTATAGGCATAAGAAATTTTTGGTTTATTTTTTTTCTAACTGTCAAAAAACTAAAAATTTAAACTTAATTTAATACGAGTTTTCTCATAACTTTTTGAAGGTAAATAAAAAACAGGTTGAGCTTAAAAATCCAAGGTAGTTTTTTGTAAGCGTCTAAAGTTAGAATTTTGGCTAAATACACCAAAATCACAAACATTTTCAATGTGTTTTGATTTAGAAATTCATTACAAATTTTCTGTTTAAACCTAAGATTTGAAAATTTAACACGAGATTCCTTAAAAGTTTTTCTATTTTTCACGACAAAAAAAGTTTTACCCTAAAGTCAAACAAATTTTTTATGAGCGTTTGAAATTAGCCATTAGATATTCATCCTTAAACTACTGATTTCTCAGGGAACGATTTTTAAATTTTGTTGTAATTCAAAAACGAATAATCGTAGACACTTGGAATTTTCACCGAATGTTGAGATTATCATTTTCTATGCACCATTTTGAAAATATTTTGAATCTTTTTGATGTAATTGTAAGCATAAGTAATTTTCTTTTTTTTTCTATAATTATCAATTAAAAAATTGTCGTTGTGTCAATCTTGAAAATTAAATACAAAGTTCCTCATAAGCTGCTATAATAGCAGTTAAGAAATATTAAAGATACAAAAACTCATTTTTTTTTATAAGTATTTTAAGTTCAAATTTTGCCCAAAATATCGAACATTTCCAAATTATTTTGTATTTAAAAACGTATAAAATATTCAATTTTTATAGCTAAGCATTGAAATTTTAAATCAAAGGTTCTAGTAGTTAGTTGTGTAAACAAAATATCTAAAAAATACATTAACATGGTTTCTTTTTATAAATATTTTAAGTTTAAATTTGGACGAAATGAGATATTTAAACAAAGAATTACAATGTTTGTTATTTCGTTGTAATTTAAAAATACCTATCATGGATACATGAAACTTTTAAAGTATATTATTATATTTTATACATACTATGACATTTTCAAATAAAATTTTTTTGGCAAAAATTAATTCAACCTACTGTATCATTAATAGTAAAATGAATTTCAACAGCAATAATATCATAAAATATACTTATAACTTATAAGTATAGTAATATTAGATATAGTCTTCGCTCAGAATCGTTTTTTGTATACAATGATTTTAATATTTTATATCATTGAATTAAAATTTAATACATCCATTAAAGTATTAATTCATACTAATTTAATCTCTTGTAGTTATCCAATAATCAATTAATTATTATCCTCCATCTCACTTACTGGTTATGTATATAAAAGACTAAAAATTCAAAATACATTGGCCTAGAGACCTACTAAGAAAAAAAAAATAAGTGAAAAAAAACTTAATAGGTACTTAAAAAGTTCCACTACTGAGTGCCTGCCCATACGTCATGTTAATATTCCTTTGCTATGTCATAATATTTGTCATCAAACTTATTTATTACACATTGTAAACTGTACAGATTGCAAATAAAATCTTTTTTAAATAATAATAAAAAATATGTACAGGTAGTTATATTTCTCGAGTTTTATTGACAATAGGTATACCAATAACTTCCTAACCACCTAATATTTTATTGCATATTAAAATTGTCTAATCACTATATACTCTAAACCATTTTAATAACAACAACAACACGGTGGTCTTAAAATATTTTTTAAATGTTTCTATTTAAAAAAAAAAAAATAAAAAAAAAAAAATGTTTTTATACATTTTTCTATGTTTTTCTTACTAGCCACTACGAATTTCTACTGGGTATCTTTTTTAAAACGTATTCATATACAATACGTTTTACTGTGAGGGTTATTAAATCTTAAAACCGCTTGATGTACCAAACACTATAGATAGTAAAAAACGAATAATAATAGTTTATTATATATTTTAACTTACCCTAAACGCGTCTCGGAGCTCTTTTTCCTCTTGGTCCGCCGTCTTTTCTGCTGTACCGCCCATATTGTACACAATTTCCACAAACTCTTGAAAACTGAACGCTCCGTCGCCTAATATAACATTGCAGAACACGATAATCATGCTCGGTATAATTTTTCTCTTAAAGTCTTAATAGTGGTTTTTGTTAAAGGTTAAGAATTAGAAACGTTTTAATTTCCTAACACAAACATCGCACGTTTTAAATTAGGTACTATGACATTATAGTTTATTATCAAAAATCATTTAAATATGCCAATTATAATCAATATATTATTGTGTTATTAATACATTCAAATTATAAACTTTTTTTATTCTGCCTAAAATCATCAGTCTATTTATGTTTATAGCTATATTATGCAATATATTATGTTGATATACATTCCGACGGAATTTGAGTTCACGCCTTATAACATTCAAGTTAGGTTCGACCCACTTATTCTAAAATAGTAAAATATAAGTACATTAATATGATTAAGGCATAATATTTACCATCAATGTCGACTTCTTGTAACATTGTCTCCAATTCTTCTTCTCTAGCAAACTGTCCAAGACTCCGCATAACTCGACCCAATTCTTCTTTAGTGATGCTGCCGTCACCGTCTTTATCAAATAATCTAAACGCTTCTTGAAATTCTACAACGAAGATGTCAAGTTTATTAGTTTGAGGTTATTTCAAATATTAAAATTATTGTTGGGTGACTAAAAATAAAACACTCGAAAAATGCAAACGAAAAGAACATTGTTTTTAATCACGCGATATTTTAGACTTTATTATTTAATAGTAAATAATTTAATTTGAGTACAAACGATTTAATTATTGAGTACAAAAATATTAATATAATTAAATAGTTAATATGTAATATTATTGTTCATTTATTCAGATAAACGCGACCCCGGAAGGATTATCTATTCAAGAGAAAACAATAATTTCCTAATAAGCAGAGGCGTGTCTAGGACCAAAATTTAGGACAGGCCTGGTTATAAAAATAATTTGTATAGTCAATATATTTTTAAAATTTAAAATTTAAGAAAAATTTAATTATACTTTTTAAGTCATAAGTATGAGCCACGAGGTGTAACATGACGTACTAATATTAAGAACTATTTATAATATGCAGTTTTTCATGAGATGTAGAAGTAGCATGATTGGCTGTATAGGTTTTTTATCACAATTTAAACTAATATCGAGAACTTTTGCATTAAATGAATCATTAGAAATTGAATTGTCGTTTAGTTTTACAATTTTTTTTGGTGGTTGATCTACTATATTGTCAGTATCATTTAATGTTCTTGTTGATTTAGGAACAGGTTTAAAAAATTGGCTAATCATTTTATTATAAATAATCAATATTAACAAAATAAAAAAAAACAATTTATAATAGTTTTAAAATATAAGCACAGAATCATAAAAAACGAACACTCTCACTCATGGGATCGGTTGTCAACCGTGACAATAAATCGGAAGTCGGTACTAAATAAAATATTTGTTATCTAATAGCAATGTCATAGTTTTTGACGCTCAACACTACGGCGGTGATCGCCGACCAAACGACAACGGTCGTCGGGTCGTGTAATATCTATATAGAAATATGGAGTATTTCCAAAAAACGCTTGAGAATTGTCGATCAATTTTACGATTATTAATTTTATTTATAGACAAATATTTATATTGTTTACAGCAAAAAATATGATCGATAAAAAATATGGTCAAACAATTGCCTACGCAGTATGTTGATGTACATTTTACATTCAATATTCAGTGTGCTTATATAAATATAATTTTAAAATGCATATTTTGGGTATACTTAAATGTTAAAAATCAGGGTAGGCCCGGGCCTACCAGGCCTACCCGCTGGACACGCCTCTGCTAATGAGTATAATAAATGAAAAAACTCAAAGCTTAATAATTGTGATTTTTTTTTGCTTTTAAAAAAGGTTTTACTGACACGTAGAAGATTAACTTGTAATTTAATTTGTAATCCCTTTAAGTAGATTCTCTCTGTGTAATCACGAACGATTAAATTACGTGTAATTATGAAAATTTGCGTGTGATGCACTACACAAACAATACAATATGTTTTAATATTGTATATTATTAATTTATATCGAATCCCGCTAATATTATGTATAAAATCTATATATATATATATATATATATACGATTAATGAGTAAGAACAGTTCTTTTCGTGTACTATTTTCCGAGTCTTCGTCGTCTTCATAATAATATTGTGATATTATGATTTTAATTGTAATTTAATTTATTGTTTTTTTCGTTCTATATTAGTGTGTCACCTTTCATTTGTGCTTTAGTAACGTGCACTAAGTTTCTATCGGCAAGCTGAGACGTGGGTTGTGATGGATGCACTTGGATTTCCGTCGGTTTTTCGTTGCTCGCGGGTTTCGGAGCTGTGCCGTTCACTACATTATTACTGTGGTGTTTCGTTACCGTCGGCGGCGTGCTTACGTTTTGTGGCGTTTGCTCGTCTATTTGTCGATTCTATATATTATAATATATTGTACAGTAAGTCGAACTACATATTTTTCAAAGGCGATGAAAAAAATAACTACAAACTATATATAATATATACTTATTAAAATTATATTATATTACTAAAGTATATATAAGACAGTATAATAGTATATCTATATATTTTTTACGTGTGATTTACCGTGTGACGGGTGACGAATACAACATTTTGCAATTAATATACATATAATCAGTTAAGACTATAATATTATATGTTTAGTAGTAGTAAATACGATAATTCAATTTATTACAAGAAATTCATAATTATTTTTATTGAACCTACCTATAAACTTTTAGTTCGTTGCGTTTAAGAATTAATAAGGATTATAGTGCTATTATGTTTCTGAAATATTCTTTAATCTTTACAAATACCTACTTATGGGTACTTACTACTTATATATCTAGTCTACTCTAGAGTCTAGATATGTATCTAGGAAAATTCTCGAAAATCATATAATTATTTTTACATTGAACACTATAAAATATAATTTTACTTTTGTGAACACAAATACTTAGAACATTCTGCATTTGTCGATAAATCTGAATGTCTACAATTTTCCAATTCGTAAATTTATACACCTGTTTTCCGGACTATTTTTTCAATAGTCATGAAACATGAAATGTATTATAAAAACAATCGTTCATTCTCTCATTAATCGTGTAAGTACTTTCGAAAACAGAAAAATCTAGTACCTACCTAAGTAGAGTACCTAACTCTAGTTACTTTTGCAGAACCGTGTATCATATAATAGATTCTCTTATATTTTATTATACGAAAATATATATAATATCGTTTTTTATCACAGTTAATAGATATTACATCAATTAACAGTGTTTTTTGATTGCGCTATAATTTGAAATCGTACGACAACATGATTTTAGTATTTTACAATCCCCATAATATAGATTATTGATTATTATTAATAGTACATTAACGTTTAATTGTGTTGCATTATACTCGTATATTGTAGGCGATTCACAAAGAATTATCACTGCCCATTTATCATATTAATATGCATTGTTAAGTTAAGTATACCTTTGTAAGACATAATATCACGTATTAAGTATGTAGGAATTTATTTTTTCCAATTCTGCTTAGTGCTTCTATAGCAATGATAAAGTATACAATTCCAGCTTATTAAACGACCGTTATCACTTGAACAAGTAAGTATAACGTTATAAAAAATTGAAAAACGATTGCACATAAGCTATAAGTACCAAAGAATAGGTACCCAAAACATCATATAATATAATTAGTACCTATATAGAATACGAACGCGAGGAATATACGAGAAAAGAAAAGGGTCAATTTAAAACTGTCTACCACTTTATTTATTTCGTACAACTATATAAAATACAACCTATTTAAACATTTGTAGTGTAGAGGATCAGTTGATATTTTATTATAAAATAATTCTATGGTTCGAGCCTACAATTAAATTGGGATAGAATTTTACAAATATAGTACAAATTTAGATTTGTGTAACAATTTTCTTTTAAAAATATAAATAATTCACCTTTACTTTTTAATATTAACTATAGAATGTTCCTCTTATAGGTCATAACTCGTAACTAACAATAACTAATAATAGGTATACAAAAAATTTAAAGTTGAACATCAAATTTACTGTACTTACGCACAGTTCCACGTAGCTATACTAATTAAAAATTATTATACCTCCATCTATAGTAAATTAATAAATTTAATAAATTGTTCAAACATATATTTTTTGTGCCAAATAAGAAGACATAGACATTACAATTAATGTTCATTTATATTTCCTCATTGCACTATTATGTAATATAGTATATTATTATGTAAATAGCTATATGCCTAGTTAAATATTTTCAATTATTATGCACTTTAAAATGTATTAAAGTTTAAATTGTATTTTTTTTATAAATAAAATATTTCAATACAACAATAAGACTCGAAGGTTATATGTTTTTTATAAAATATACATTTTATTATAATTATGTAATGAATAATATTTTGAAAAAATGTAATGAATACGTAGGACAAACATAAAAATAATAAATTGTACTAATTAGGTTTTTTTTTTAGGTCCCTACAAATGTATGATTAATCGTTCTGTAGAAAAAGTGATGTAGATTCAGCATTTAGAAAATCGTTCCAAGTGCTGCGTAATGTAGGTACTTAAAGATATTTTGCGCGATAAAACTAACTTCAATCTTTTTAGTGTACAGTCGTTGTGAATATTTTAAACCGTAATACAACTTGATCGTTAAATTAATTGTTAATACCTATATATTTTATAATTATTATATTGTATTATAATATTAGATTTGATTACCTATTATATATTATAGTAAGTACATAATATTATCAAAGTACTCACGACAAAATTCCTTATTTGGTTCACCAGTGGTGAAGGCGAAAAGTATTTTTCGAATACAGATGATATTTTACCGTCCATGATAAATATTATATAATATAATATGCGTGGTACGGTGAAATGTGTTCACTCAGACGAGAGTAAAATCAAATACTTTTAATTAATATATCGTATATCTGTGCGGCCGCAAAACGTGAGAGGACTTCGGCAACGATCAATCTGTTTCTGTTTTATATTACCTATATTATAATATTGTTTAATTATTTACATCGAAATATTTCTCTCTCTCTCTCCGGGTAACGATGGCGCGATGTATCGCATGTGCGATTTTCAACGCCAAAAATGTGTTGTTGTGTGGTCAAAACGATAAATACATACGCTTTTCTATGATAACAATATTATAATGATGAGAATAAAAATGTAGACGATGCACGACAAAAATGTGTATATTTGTGCCGGGGGCAGCAGGGTGTCGTCCTACGGATGATAATATCTCGCGCGCGCGATAGAGTGTGCGTGCGGTGTTCACGTACTGTGATGGTCTTTCGCCGGGTCTCGGAGATGCTGCATGACGACGACTGCACGAGCGTTTGTAATCGCGGCGGGCGAAATAACGCTCACGCGGCGGCGGCGTCGGGCACACCGAGTTTATCCGAAACCTGGGGGGGTTTTTTTTTAAACGAAAAATCGCATGCGCCCTTTCTTTCTCTCTCTCTCTCTCTCTCTGTGTCTTGCTGTGTCTCACTCTATCTATCTCTCTTTACCTCCCTCCCTCCCTCCCTCCCTCCCTCCCTCCCTCCATCCCTCCCTCACTCACCCCTTGTCTCTCTCTCTCTCTCTCTCTCTGTGGTAAGAAGAGTTTCCATCATCCACGTCCAGTCCCCGCCCTCCGATATATCGAATTTTCAGCGGCGGTGTCGGCGGCGACAAATCTTCGTGCCACCGCGCCGCACCACGCCTTACCGCCGATTTTCTCTCGTTTGGTTTATATAATATATGCAGTATACTATATATTGTGTGTACCTACTTTAAGTCCGCTTATGTATGTACACCTAATGTATGTGTATACGAATAACCTTCGTATCGTTGGTGACTTAATTTTTTCACTCTGTTCCCGTATTGGCCGCATCTCTCTATTATCCGACGACGATATATTTTACACGTAGTATTATTGTACGACACAATATTATACATTATTATCCCCTTTAGCTTATATAATATATATAGTCAGCTGGATGCGATGTCGGCGAGCGGAGGTTTTTTTAATTTTTCACTTTTTTCGTTCGTTATTATTTTTTTATTTCACGCTCGCGCGCTTGAAAATCGATTACCCAAACAGACGACACTAAGCTATATATATATAATATATTATATATACACACGCGCGTACATATAATACGCGACGAACGGTCATATTATTATGTATATAATCTCATACACTGAACAACGAGTGTATATAAATTGTATATATATTTATAGAACCTTTTTTTTTATTTAATATTTCTTCCTCGCCCCGATGACAATATACACACATATTATATAACACGCTAACAGTGAGCTGTTGTCGATGATTTTATATACGCAGTTGGTATATAATATAATCTACAGATTTTTTTTATGTTTCGAGGGATTTCGGGCGCAGTAACCTAAATAATATTATCTCGGCACGTGACGTATAGTAATATGTGTGTAGTATGTACGTTGTACGTGGTCCCTCAGGGTTGACGTGGTTCTTTTTCATTATATTACAGCAGCGGCCAGCGGGTGCGCCTAAACGATTATCGTATAAAATTGGAATTTTAAATTAAAAATTAAAATCCACATTTTTTAATTATTGTGTCTACAATTATATTGGTGAGGCTCAAATAATTTGCCAACAATAAATATCTATATCCTTAGGTAAACAAAATATTCTAGGACTGCTATAGTCCCGGACGTTTTGTAGGATAGTAAAATTAGTGAAAATATATATATCAAGTTAGTACCTACAACTTTTATTGAATATTATGTTCAACTTAAATGTGATTAACTTTAAATGGAACTTAATACACTTATTCAGTATAAATATTTTAAGAGAATGCTATTCCTAGACGAGTTGTCTCTGACCTCTGTCATTCATACGCGTAACATATTATCAAATCTATTTGTGAGCATCTTATTACAATTTATTTTTAATTACCTAATATTTGAGAAAATTTACATAGGCATATTATAGAATTTGTATAGATGAGAATATAAACTGTGCCCAAGCGAAGAGATTTTTTATATATATTTATTTTAAAACAAGTTAAGTATAGGTATATGAATTTGAAAAAAATATTAATTAATAATAAATTATTTAAGTAGGTACTTACCTATAACTAATTTTAAAATACAAATATTGAAATATGACGAAAAAAACTCATTACTCAAGCACAGTTTCTATTCTCCTCCATAAATTCGACAATAATATGTGAATTTGCTATAATATTAACTATTAATAAACTGTACCTAGTAATAATCCGGTACAAAGTTTTGCTATGATGCTATGTGCTAGGTGTAGCGTCCTAATTAATAATTAGTAATTATATAAAATGAGCACGTAAAAAAAATATGTTTTAGTATACAATTAATTAATGCTTAAAGCCTTAAAAACCAAATAGTTTATTTACAAAAATATAGTTTTGTGTATATTATGTAAATACACTTACAACGTATATTGTATATGTAAAATATTTCATTATAAACGTTTAAATGTAATATCAACTTAATATAATAAATTGTTAGGTACTCAATTGTTCGTGTTTTTGAAGCTAAATAAATGTTTGTAAATTACATTGTTAAAACGAATTTAATTCTTACATTTTGAATTATTGGTTTTATTTGTTGCTGTTTGAAAATCTAGGTGCTCGATCGACACGAAAGGTAATTATTATAAAATGTTCTCAGTGTACTACTGTTAATACTTCAACTGAGTTCAACACGGTTATAAAAATCAAATTAAAAATTATAAAATACGTAGAATAGGTGAGTTAGTAAATTATAATATAGTTATCAGCTTTCATAGAAAAAATATAGAACTTACCATGATGACTACAAAACAGACAAACAGACAAGACACTATACACACAACGGTATGCAAATTACAAAACCTATATAACGCGAACTGCAGTTAATCTATACCTGCAGGCTGCAGGTATATATTTTGAATGTAAAACTGAACAATATTGTGTGACATACATACATTTACATAAATTTATCATAAAGCTGAAGCGTTACGATTACATATTTTATGTTTGTCTTTTGACTTTTTTAAGATAACGATTTACGATACCACGTAGGCATTATGTTTGCCAGTGGATCAAATTTATCTCTGAAAAACTATTTTAAATTTAAATACAGAGTAATTCACCTGCTTGCTCGATGCTCACCCCAATTTTTTCTCTAATAATAAATTTATTTGAATTCTGATTTTTGAAATTTATGAGTTTACTAAAAGCCCATTTTTCAAATTCCTGTTTACAGAACGGTTAAGGAGTGGCCTATGGCGAAACAAATTTCTGTTTTTCAAATGACAACTCCGTTTTTCCTTTAAATTATTTAGTGGGTCATTTTTTTGAAAATGTTGACGTACATAATTCAATATTTGAAAGAGTATACTAAGAATTATAATAAAGCCCTTAAAAATGATTTAGCAAAAATATAAAAATATATGTTATATTGGATCTAATATTTATTATAATTAGATCATTTTTAAAAATTATTAATGTTGATATAATAGATTAATATTAATAAATACAATTTTAAAATCACCATATCTTTCAAAATCCCAACCTATTATCATAGACATATTACCATTGGTACACAAAGTCAAATAACTCGATAAACTACACGTTCAAAATTTGAATTAGGTACATAAACATTTTCAGAAAAATTGTTTGCTAAATAACTTACAGTAGAAAAAAGGGTTATTATTTTAACAACAGAAGTTTGTAGCTTCACAGAACACTCCTTCAGCATTACAAAAATCGCAAAAATTTAAAAATATGGTCTTTAAGTATAGGCCAATAGTCTAAAAATCAGATTTTGAATAACTGCATTATTGAAGAAAAAGTGGTGAGCATTCTTGGTCAAACATCCTGTATACGTATACGATTTTGTTCACATATTTTTTTGTGCTTAAATTTCTCCAATCACAACAATTTTTTTTATTTGTATGTGAATCTGATTTAAGCCCATAAAACATTATATGTGCTAAGTACTTGAGGAGAGAACACGTTTCAAAAAAATAGTATTATTCAAACTCGATATGGATTATCTTTTAATCCTTTATATTCCATATATTATTATTTACACTTAGGTTTCGTTTGGTATACTATTATAGTTTTACATTGCAATAATAAGGTGTATACGTTTATACTACATTATACTTGTAACTTTGTAAGTTAAATTTATTACAAAATTACAATATTGTTAATATATGTGACCTATTCACATTGGTAAACCTAATTACAAATATTATAAATGTTTTAAATCTCTAAAGATTATAATAATATATTCATATATTCTAACAATAATTATCTTACATATTCATATTGGTTGAAAATATGTTTGCATTTTAGGTTTATACGGTTACAACGTTATACATATAGGAGACTGGAGAACAACACGTTTATCAACTTATAAGACACATATTAATAATTAAATCGTGCGTAATTAATAAATTATTATTTATTAATATCATGTACTCGTGATGTTATCGTGTTGATGTGAATGCGTTTTATTATTTTAATGTTCCAATAAAATATTACACCAACAATTAAAATTAATTAATGTGAACACTGATAATTTAATATTTAAGTATTAAACTATCATATTTTTAAAAATACAGACATAAATTAATTCCGAAAATATACTATATTTTTATACAAAAAAATCTTCAAATAAATTACTTATAATTTGTTACGTTTTTTGTACAGCAGTTTAGTTCATCTGTTACATAACATTTACAAATTAGAATCGTTAAAAAGAAAATCTTGATTCGAAAATAATATTATTTTTATTGGAAGGTAATATTGTAATATTACACCCTAACAATATAACAATATTTTTTTTGAATTAACGACCCTTAGAAATTAGTATTTTTAAAAGTTTTTATATTTTATTATACATTTATTTTTATTGTACCATGAAACAGCTTATAAAGGTCAGCTTAATGCTATAAAATATGAATATTAAAGTTTTTATCTTCCGGACTAATATTATAGGAATGTTTAAAAGTATTTTTTTTCGGTATACCTATCTACTTAGTTATTATCGATATGTTTAGTTGTTGACCAAAAGTGTTGATTGTTATTTTATACCAAAAAAAACTTGTTTCTAGAGCTGTTAACTTTTTTACTACTTCTGACCACGATTTATTAATAATACTAAAAGCAAAAACTTATCAATTTATGTTGGTATTACAATCATTTGTGTTGTTTATTCAGTATGTCCTTTAACACTATTGCAAGGTTATTGCAAGGGAAAATCATATATTTAAAATTCTTTATAGATTTTCTAGCCGCACTTTAGCTGCCTGCTGGTTTATTATATAGGTAGGTACTTATAGAGAAGATGTTGTTTGTGAACGACTTTTTAAATATCTTCGAGACTTATACTTTATGTTTAAGACGTGATAACATTTTCAAAATTGAAATCAATAATACGCATTCCTATTGCGCGTCTCTCAGAATCTAAATGAGTTACAAATGTTGCGTGCCAACTTTAGCGTACAGGAATAGTAGATCAAAAATGTAATTGTAGAATTAGAACAACTTGCAGTTGTCATTAAATTAATCTTCTTATTACTAATTAAACTCTTTAACTCTTGTCTGAATTCAAAAGAAAATAATAATTATAACTTATTAAACTTAGACGATGAACTTTTGAAAAATATGTCAAGTCAATAATTTTTTTAAAAATCAGACTTGGTCAAAATAATATCTAGAAAAGGGGACCCCTTGAATCCATTATTAATCTTCCAAATGATCTGTACTGTCTTGTACTTATAGCTTCATAATATATGTTTGCTTTTGCAGATACCAAATAATAAGCATTTAATATGACCGATGGTAGGCAGTCGATCACAATAGTTGTATTATTTACCAACATCGATATCGCGATACTCAGCAATCAAAAAACTCAATTATTTCATATTTAACAATATATTATCTGCAAATATATTTATTATAATTTATAATATTAAATATTATATTCATATTCTATTATTTCTATACAATAATCAATATTCATACATTATAAGTCAATAGATAGGTACTATATTTTCATTCAAAGTTCCTACCTACTCTTATCGATAGTTGATTTTTTTCAGAGCAATTATTTAATATAATATAGTAGTTATATACAAGAGAAGAAAAAATAGTAACAATATACAATTAAATTAAATTAAAAAGCCAGTATGGTTAAAGAAAGATAATATATTTAATATGATATTTTTTTGTTTATTTGAGAAAATGTTTATAATATCGAAAGGGATATTTGAGATGTTCAAAAGGGACAGTACAGTAGGTGATCACGATTTGTTGATAGGCTGGGACAGATGAATAGTAAGTGGCTGATATCACAGACCATTGGACAATTGTGTAGTTTGCAGAGAGGGTAATCGTTCAGTGACAGTTTAAAAGAATGAGAAGGAAGTATTGTGTGGCCAAACCGGAGACGGGAGAACGAATAGTTGATTTAAATCGATAATATAATATAGTTTCATATAGTGTTATTTGATTATTATAATTCCAGAGTCTTTCCAGAGACATTTCAAAGGATTCCAACTAACTTTTTTTGGGCGTTTTCGCATCAATTTATTAAGAGACTTCAATACGCATTTATATATTTTATTTTATACGCATACATCAACCTATATCGACCGTTCGGCATGTATGGATATTCGATAGTCTGTTAATAATATTACGATTTGTAAAATAACAAACGTATTGTATTTCTTTATATTTCCCGGATATAAATTGTATATGTTACAAGAACAATTTTATCAACTATGTACATATCGTGTATCGTTTTCATTGTCATATAGTGTGTATAAGTTATTGGAACCCGTCGATGTATTGCGAGTTCAGAATCGTGTAGTTTTCCAAATTGTTTTTGTATAATAAACGTTATAAATATTTATATTTTATTGATCTTATGCCCGGCAACTATGGCCATTAGCTGGCGTTATAATTATAATACTCAATGGCAAGTAATAACAATAAATGTATGGATAATTTATTAAAACAGTAATTTTACCGAAGCCATCAACACGCGGCTATACGATGTCACGTTAAACCCGACTACAAACGAAAGCGTTTAAAATTTAAAAGCCGTCATAATAATACATCGTCATGTTCGGTACGGTTAATCCTGACGATATCACAGTCCATAATAATAATAATAATAATAATAATATAATCGCGTACGTTTCGAGAACGATATC
The DNA here is from genome assembly GCA_022818045.1 of Neotoxoptera formosana. NCBI lineage: Eukaryota > Metazoa > Arthropoda > Insecta > Hemiptera > Aphididae > Neotoxoptera > Neotoxoptera formosana. The sequence continues at coordinate 17,873,589 of CM040632.1, read as the reverse complement.
GATAGTAGTTGTCGACTGCAGGGCGTCGTCGTCGCGACCGTATTACGCTCAGCGGGCGTTCGGCTGATTGTCGCCGCGCCGTCGTCGCTACGTGAGGTCCACACGATTAACGTTTAACTATAGGGCAATTATTATTGCCAATAACAATATGAGAACGATATAATAATAATACGAGTATAATGCATCAGTAGCGGCGGTGTACTCTCGATCATTGTCGTCGAAAAAACGAAAATCATAAAGTCCCCTATCTGTGTGTAAGAGATTTACACACACACACACACACACACACACACACACACACACACACACACACACACACTATATTATACGATATACCATTATTACAATACAGAGTGATGCGTGCGCCCGTCAATCTGTGGACCACTAATTGGACGCCAAGGACGGCGTATAGAGGCCTATGTGTATAATAATATATTATTGTGTTTATACGCGGGTGCATTGTACAATCAATTATTTCGTCGGAGCCGACTGCTGGACGAGGCGCGCGACTCAAAATCGGTGCAAATGCCTCCGCCGCGCGCCGACGTGGCTATAAATACACGCCGTACCTGTGCGCTCGCGTACAGTGATCGTCTGACGGCCCACAAAACGACAATTTTCCGGACTTCAGCTGGCTACATCATATCACAAGTGCCGCGATATAATATTACGACAGTATATACATAATTTTATATATTATTTTATTTACCCGAACCGCAGTCACCCACCGCATATAATAATGTCTCTGATTTTCGACAAAAAATTCAAGCTGGAGTCCAGCGACAAATTCGACGAATACATGAAAGCTCTCGGTAAGTCGTCATCGATCTATATATTTTATTATCTATCAGGAAAAAAATATTATTTTAAAATAAATAAATAAATTATAAATATTTAAATATTATTTGTTACGTATTATTTTACAACTGATATGTAACCGTGTAGGTATTCGTAAAGAATTTGAAGCAAATCAAACGTGGTTTTCTGAAGATTTTTAAATATTTTTCTATGAAATGTCATGACTAATTTAAAATTTCAATATAGTTTTAATTTCATTATATAGGTATCTACATAATGTATCTGAAGGACTTGACAATTTAAACAACCTGTAACGATTTACATGATCAATCGTCAAATTGTCCAGATACCTCAATTCGTTCAATTCCCTTTAGTTCTTACCGAAACGGTGACATTGTTGTGCCTAAAAATATACGGTATATGTTTAGTAATTGTAGTATTGCTATGATATTTAACTAACATTATATGTGATACTCCATAATTCATAGTTATTTTGTTAATTTAAATTTTAGTATAACTAGAAACGTGTGCTATATTTTCATCAGACAATTTACTATTACACAACGGTTAACACAAATGTATGTATATCAGAAATAAAGTGGATTTGAAAAATGTAAAACAATATTATAAGTGTATCAATTATTCATTTATTATTGACTATTACATTTTATGATTAATATTCAATGATATCATTTACAAAACATAATGTACGATTACATTTCACACTGCACCTATAACGGCCTATAGGCAGTATAGAAACCGTATATAAGTATAATAACTAAAAAATCCCATAACCATGTAATCATCAATAATTACAACTAAATTATCTATATTAATTATTATGTAAATATAACCGCGCGGGCTTATGACCTAGCTGTTGAAACCTTTATCCTCAATTTTAAATGTCTGAATCAATTTTTCAATGTTAGTACTTAAATTGTACAGTTTATATTCATTGGTATAAACAAATATATGAAATAAGTTACCTAACTGAAATTGTGTAATATATTACAATAATTTATTTGTTATACATCGATATACTTTAATGTTTCATGGTTAACATAAAAATGATATTTTTTCTTGTTTCTTTACACGGATTAAAATTGGGACCATACAGCATAAATAATTTGGTAAAATCAAACTTAAAAAAGGTGGGCAAGTGGGTACCGCTTTGCTGTACATTAGGTGTCTGGAGTGGTCACTGTAATGGGTGTGTTCAATTTGAATTCAATGAAATAAAATAATTGTTTACGACAAACAATTCTGAACTTACTAATATTTTACTTTTAGACATTAGGTAGTAATACAGTAGGTTGATATAATTGTTGACAAAAACATTGCATATAAAAAATGTCATCATGTATGATAAATATAACATGTAATATACTAATATACTTAAAAAGTTTCTAGTATGAACCCACGAATAATATTTTAAAATTACAATAAAATAACTGAAATTATTAGTCTGTGTTTGAATATCTAATTTTGTCCAAATTTGAACTTAAAATATCTATAAAATGAACTACTTACGATTAACCTTGTATTACATTTTTAAGTTTAAGATTTTGAAGAACTTTGTCAAAATTATAACTCAGATGCTCATCAATAATTATTGAGAATATACGCTCTATTTTTATATTTTTTCAAATTACATTAAAAAAAACTTATGTAAAACTTTGTAGTTTGTATTCAATTTTTAAGCTTTTTTATTGATCAAAAATTTATCTATCAACAATAACTTAAAAAAAAATTTATCATTTATCTTTTATCATGCGCCTATCAATAGCTCAAAAAGTGTTAAAATATTTTTAAAATGCTATCATGTGTTGAACATGGATGTACAAATATTTGGTAAAAGTATCTACAGTTCTGAGTTTTTGAATTACTCAAAAAAAGCAAATCGATTTTGTCACTAGTTTTGTATATAAATATTATCAAATTACTTTTGACTCCCCAAAATATCTAGATTCGCTTTCCTACCAGGAAATGAACGTTGAAGTATAAAATCAAGACATTATATATTATTGCCCCAAAAGGTGAAATGCAAAAAATTAATGCTTAAGTACAGATGTAAAAGCTTTTATATTTATTAAATTTAAAAGTATAATATTTATTTCGTAACTATTCAATTCAATGTTTATTTTCTTATCAAAGTTTCGGACACACTAAAGTAATTTATGAAAATTGAGGAACTCATTCAAAAATAAAATATACATTGACGGTCATGGCTATTGTGTCCTAATATTGTTCTCATTGAAAAACGTCTATACCGCTATTGTCCTTCAATTCTATTTATGTTTTACTTTCTACTATTTCTGAAATTTTCAAAACATTGACATTGATGTAATTGAAAATAGTTCTCTCAAAAAAATGACCTCGAACAACTTCCTTGGTTTCAAAAATTAAGTAAAAAATAATTTCTGAATCAACGTGCAAAGTGCCTATAAACTATCGAAGATAATAAATTATTATTTATAGATTACTTTTTAAACGTTTTCGTATTATACATACCTACTTATTGTAAGTACCTACGTTACAAAATGCGAAAGTACACATTTTAATTGGTACATTGTATTTTTTGTCTCTGCTTAAAGCTGTTATTCAAGAAAAACATTATTGAGATAATATAATATAAATATCTTTAATTGGCTCATTATTGTACTGCTCGTCGGTAATTTGATTGTATTAATACAATATTTATATTATTATGCATAATATACAATTACGTCATATTATATCATTGTATTGTACGATATGACTGTACTTTACTTATGATATGTATAGAGTTGGTAATTGGTATATTAATGGTATAAATATATATTGTAAACGCACACTTTGCACTCAAGTCCAATGTGTGCCTAAATTATTATTTCTTATGTCCGTCGGTTAAGTTAACAAAACGATTACGATATAATATTATTATATTATTTATTATTAATTATTATAATAAATATATTTGATTACAGCGACTTGTGTACTTGCTATAGGTATATAAAAATTATTGTAATCGAACCGTTTATAATAGGTACAATTAGTGATTTCGAATAAGTATAACACGGCGATTTAAAAATCATAAAAAAATCTCCGAAGGCTCACGCGTTGAATGTATTATATATTATTTATAAATGTACCGGTCTTATAGCCTTTGAACTGTTGTGCGCATATGTGTGTGCTCAGTACTCAGGCCGCTCTGCAAACCGTGGACCATCGGACTAGAAGCATCCGCAAAGTGCCAATAAATAAATAAATTTAATAAGTCTAATAAATAATTGTTATCGTCATTACGAGATATTACCTATAATAATATTCCGTATTCGTATATACTGTTATAATAAAATATATAAGAATATTGAAAATCGTAATGGGAAACCAGCGCGGCCGGGAAGACTTGGCGCGGCGCACAAAATGGGACGGACCCGGCACCGCCGACGATTTGTTGATAATACGACACGGTACGATGATTGTATTGTAACGTACAATATATTTCACTACTCGGCGGCCGCGTAGTAGTGGAACCGACGACGCTCTTCGTATACATATTATATTCTAATATCGTTCTGCACACGATACACACACGCCACTCGGCTCGCACATTCGTTTTTCGTTTCTCGTCTGCAGTAGTACACTCGACTACCTACCTACCTGTAACACATCAGCGGTGGTGTAATAGTATACCTAGGTTCCTGTATATAAATACATTTTTACCTTCGTCGTCGTCGTCGTCGTTCGATTTTATTCGAATTTTCCAGTTACGACCGAATATCATGGAAGCTTTCGTGAACAAAAAATACAAGCTGAACTCCAGCGAAAAGTTCGACGAGTACATGAAAGCTTTGGGTAAGATTTATAGTATAAACCTGTATACATTTTTACTATTATTATTATCCAGTAGTATCGAGTCTATTTTAGTCTATTATACAATTTTCGCATATTATACGAGGTGTTGGTTTTTAATCGTGTCTCGATAATTATTATTATTTAAATATCGCGTATATCTATTACAGGCACGTCGTGTGCTCGCGTATACAGACTATATATAGAGACCATTATGCAGTTATTACCGGTAGGAATTAATTATGTCGTCGCGACGTGTGCAAGTACCTACTGTGTATAATACTGCAATGTTATATATAGGTATTCGTCTAAATTCACGGGAGCTACGCGTTTTAGAGATTTAAGTATTTAACTGCATACCTATGATACGCGACTACTATTAATTATTATCATCATCGCCGCATAACGGAAACGGCCATACAATACGATAGATATTTTAATAACACATTAAACGCAGGTACCTACCTACGGCGGCACCGAGCATTTCACTTCGGCCGAGCTCGTTTTAACGATTACGACGACGCGGCGACGGTGCAGTCACTATACACGCGCGCACGCCGTCGTCGAATGCGCTCTCCCCACCACCCACCCACCCACACGGACACACGCACACCCACAAAAACCCCGAAGTTCCGCCACGGCCGCCGTAAGTAGGTCACGAGCACACCGCATAGAGGTCTAGGCGATAAATTTTCCAAAAACCGTCTTTCCCGCTGCACAACAGGCGTTGCAGCAGCAGCACGACGAGTTCCGAATTCCGATATTCCGGATACCGGTAGACCGCGGGACCGGCTGACGTTTTCAGCCGCGATATTATGTACGTAATTGCTAATTACGTTTTAATTTATTCTCGGAATTTCCATAATATATATGTCATATTCTATGACTTGCCTTTTTTTTTTTTATATCAACGCGTTTTTTCGTTTAAATACTTTAATAGGTAATAATATGTGAAAGGCATTCAATATGATATTACATTTGCGTTTTACTTTTAATCTAACTGATTTAAAATAAAAAACATTTTTTTGCTCCCCGCGGGCGTAAACACTGGAGCGGCGCGTTTATTCTCAATATATATATAATTATAATATATCGTATATAGTGGGTTTTCGGAGAGAGATTATTGAGTGACGGCGACCCTTAAAGTAATAAAGTCAATATTATATATTATGAGAAGCCCATAGTATTATATGTGTCAAATGTGTTAATTCGCCGCCTTTTTCAAAAAAAGAAATCGTAATCTGACCATTAGAATGGTCAATGTATTAAACTGTCCGTATATATAATATAAGTATATAACACAGTGCGACGGTTGATATACGCAAGTAAGCAACCCCTTTATAACAACCCGACGGCCAACGGGCCCCCCCCTCGGTTTCTGTTTAATTTAGTTTTTAAAAAACCGTTAAATTATTTATTTACTGGTGATCCGCCACTAATATGCAAAGAACATTATAAAATCACAAAAATTGACACAATTTAAAAAAAAAAAGTGTTTTATTTATTTACTGTTAGGGTTTCAACATTTAGAGTTATTAACCTACATTTAAGCTTATCTTGGTACATTAAATATTTATAAAATATTGTTATTAGGTATAATATATCGAAGGTATATTAGTTATAATATGTGTCGGCATACATGTATATACGCGTGCTTACATAAATTATACATGTTGGTTAGGTATTATTATCATTATTATTACTAAATTATTGTAAACTAATTATACCACGTTTTATATTTAAATAAATTCTTCACTGTATTATAATATGACTAATTGTGATGTCTGTACAATGTACATTTTGTACTTCACAATATATTATAATATTATAGTTAGGTTTAAATAATATATTAGCAGTTCGTATTGGCAAAAACAAGACAAACGCTTGCTGTTTCGATTGATTTATTTCGCGTGGAGTGTAAAATTAAACAATATCATTCTATAAACTATTAAAGTTTCTAATATATTTGTAAATTATAAAGTAAAGACCTTATACTTAAATTAGTTTATAAAATATTTAATTGAGTTTGTTAAAAATGCAAAATACAATAAATACTAATTAGTAATTACTAATTATTACTAATGCCTGGTTGCTCGAACAATCACTAAACATTTAAGGGAGCAATAATAAGCAAATGGACTCTTAAACATGATTTAGTGGCCCATGGTTGGTCCATTAAATTAATAAATTTGCCATGCAACCCGACATAACACTAATAATAATAATATAATATGGATCTACATCAATTATTTTTTCGATCTGATTAGATTTTTGGAGTAGCATCAATAACACGAGGCCATGTAGCTTTTTTCTAACATCAAAGTAGGTTTATTTTTTTAAGTGATTAATTTAAATATAGATACATTTTTTTTCGTGTTATGTAAAACATGACTAATAATAGTATATGCGTGTAACATCTCAACAGCTGTAAGTTATAAACATTATTCATCTGTAATACATCACAATTACCACTAATAGCGATTAAACGAAACGAACTATTCTTCTAGTATAGACAGTAGACTCTATATGTTCTTAATTCCGGGATAACAATAATAATTAATACGAAATTGATAGAAAATAATTTTTTAAACAAAATAATTAACCCAGATTAATTTACGAAAAATTAAGAATATTTTTATTGGAATGGTCCTATTATATTATGTATATTTTTACTATTAACAGTAAAAAGAAAAAAGTGAAAAATAGTTTCTACTTTTTACTTTGGATCGGAACCTTAATAAGCAGGAAACAGGTCATTGCCTCCGGTGAATTTAATTCACCGAGACGAAGAAAGCGCATTATTATTATTATAATTACACTGAGACTCACTAAAACTCATTTTTTTGTCATTACATATGTGAAATTATATTTTATGTCATATAAGATATAACCACTATTATTATTGCAAGTAATGCAAAAAAAAAATTATCATGTAGATTGTAGGAGCAAAGTATCGTTTTTTTTAAAATTATCTGTTTATACGTACCTACTTACGTGACCAATTGCTGTTTTCCTTTCTCTGTTATATTTTTCTACTTAAAAAACTAGGATTTCACATTTTTACTACACAACCATGTATCATATTCAGTATGTTATTGGATTTCGTTAAAAATATGAAATACTTAGTTTAATAACACATATCCCTAATTGTTATGAATTAAACATGAATATAATATAAATTATACAAAGTATTCCTACTACGTGTTTTCATTTGTAAAAAATATTAAACTATTAATATTAATATTATGTTAACCTAATATACATATTTTAGCCACTAAGGTATTCATATAAATTTAAAAAAATTTGATTTAGTTACAAAACAATATATCAACATTTTGATCAGACTACACTAAATATTTAATTTTACATAACTGCATATATATAATATAATAATTTTTAAGAGCTATTTAACACTCATTTTTTTTTGGTGTTATGATATATGAAATATAAATAAATATTTGTACGATGATTAAATAATATATTATATGTATTATTATATTAGAATTTGAATGTTTGAATGAGAAAAATACGTAATACATAATATTATATACAATTTGTTTGTATCAAGAAATTTGAATATTGAACATCGTACTACACTTCAAATCCAAAAAATCAAAACATTCTATTGCTAAATTATACGAGAACACGCCAAGAATATTAATAAATACAAATTACAAAATAGATATAAGATACTAAACTAGTTATTAGGTAGTTTGTACCGAGCGGCCCTTAACTTTGAAGTTGTAGAATATTGATGTGAAGTTTTTTATGACTAACGTCATTAATGTATTCTCAGTGTGCTTCGGGCAAATTCGATTGGATTTGTACAATGATTATATTTATTGAGATAAAATCGTTAAATTAATTAATTTTTTTATCGTTAAGGAGCGAAGTATATCATTACTCATTACTCATTAGTATATTATCTATATATAATACCTACTATAACTATTCCAGCTCTACTTGCTTCTGTATCATTTTGAAGCATTGTATCATATTATTTCTAGATTATTAGAACTATATCAATTATTAGTCTGTACTTAGTGACAAAAATAATTCTTACATAACTTGTGTACTATATTATTATTAAATGTATAACAAGTAAATTATACATTTATGAATAAATTAATAAGTGTGTTTAGAAGGATTTCGCAGATCTGGTCATGCATAATTTTTCGGAAGTTAACATTATCTAAAACCAGTTCCCCGGCTGCATAAAAAAATATTTTTGAATGATTAATTTAAGCCCGTACATCTGGCCATTTCCAGAGCGGCTAGACACATAAGTTGCGTAACACACTAACACGTCTGTGCATTTAAGAGTTACACATTAGATGGCATAATATCGTGTGAAGTCTCCCATATAGAACTATATAGAAGAGTTGTACATTTTGACCATATAATATTATGACATTGCGAGTAGCAGAATAACGATATGGAACATATTTTGTTGTAACATAAAGATGTATGCTTTTGGGCTGGGTACAATGTTATTTTTTCTGATCTATTTTTCTTTATAACACTTATCCTGCAGGTTGGCAGTTTGCCCCTAGAAATCAATTATTATATGACCGGTTTCGTATCGTCAATTATTTTTCTTTACGGTACATATAGGTTGCCCTTAGCAACACCGATTCGTAGTATGATATTTTGCGTTACAGTATCTATATGAGTTGTCCCTAGAAACGTATGCGAAAAATAATAATTTCGCGTTATAATACCAGCCTAGGTTGTCTCTAGCAACCGATACTAATTAATATTACGTTATTAGCTAGCAACCTCTATATAAACCGGTTTCACGAAAAAATTCCCGCTTAAACATAAATACGATTCTTTGGTTTTCCGCGCTACTAAGAAAATTCATACTTATTTTTTTTTTTAACAACAGTTGTAACTATATTGTATGTTTCTAATTTTGTCTTTCAGGTGTTGGAATGATGACCCGCAAATTGGGTAATACCGTATCACCGGTGGTGGAGCTGACCAAAAGCGACGACGGCAAATTTGTGCTGTCGTCGAACTCGACGTTCAAAAACTCGTCTATCGCGTTCAAGCTCAACGAGGAATTCGACGAGGAGACACCCGACGGCCGCAAGGTGAAGTCGACAATCGTCCAGGACGGAAACAAGCTGGTGCACACCCAAAAATGCGACAAGCACAACGACACCACGATCGTTAGAGAATTCGAGCCCGAACAATTGAAAATGGTAAAAAGGACAATAAAATCCACTACTACCCGGGCGGGGGGGATAGGGGGTTACAATGACCAAACACTTAATTGACGATCACATTTAATAACAATATAGATAGTTAAATTAAATGACAAAATGTATTAATAAATTACATTACAATATTTATACAAAAAGACTTTTGGTTAGAGTCGTTTAAATTGATGTTTTATTATATACACATAATATCATAGTGGCCTATTGTGTATACATATATACTTTGGTTTTTATTCTTATAACAGGCGATGCATTAAGTATTTAAGAGTTGTTACTGACCTCAATGTTTAATACGACTAACAATAAGGAGACGATTTTTGATTTATAACTCTAACGCTTCAGTGTTTAGCGTTTGAAAAAGAACACTCATATAGTCATACTAGTTTAAAATGTTTATAATATACTAATATTATAAACATTTTAAACGTAAAATAAAGCAGTTGATCACAACCTAACCTACTAAAAAAATAATTTGGAGATTCTTATAAGTTATGATATTTGTTCTATTATTGTAGTGAGAACAGTTTAAAATCTGTCAAATTTTATGGTAATTTTCTCATTTTTTTGAATTTACAAATCCGAATTTCTCGCAGTATAGAAAATAGATTGAACAAAATTTAAATATTCAATTGAGACTTGCTGACCAATTCAAATTAGTTTACAAATGTAATTCCCAAAAAATTGAAAAAATGTTTTCGTTTACTACTTACGATTTGTACGATCATGATATGTGCTACCTCAACAGCCGTCTTTATATTTTGTAGCAGTAATGAAATAATACAACAACGACAAAAATTAACAAATATCGATTTATACATACTAAGTAGGTAGTAGGTACATTTTAAGGACTTATAAATTTAGTAAATAATACAACCATATGTACCCTTAAAAATCACACAATTCATTCAAGTTTTCATTCACAAAAACAGAAATATTGGTTTTTGACATAATAACTGACCAATATGAAGTAGTTCTCAAAGTTTTTACGGAAAACCCGAAAACTCTTATAAAAAATGATAATATTTTTTAGTTTTTACGCTACGAAATCTTGTATAATAGCCAATATAGTATTAATAACAGTGTGCTTTTCAATTTTCAGGTCCTGACTGTCGATGACATCACTTGCACCAGGATCTACAAACCAGTCCAATAAATATAATACATTACAATATGTGTATTTATATACTGTTTAATTACTACCTATACAATTCAGATCTTTTGCAACTCATCCAAAATTTGGCCTACTTTATATTTATTATAATGTTATACATGTGATTAATGATATAATTACACGAACTATATTAATTTAATTTTAAAATGGTATTGTAATCATTATAACGCATATCCTTGATGTTTGATGCATAAGGAGTTATCACAATCAGCAAAGATATTATAAGAAGCTGATGGTACGTATTGTAATGAAAATTGGTGCTATCGTAAAATGCTCATCAATTTGTATTATTTATAGTTATTAGTCAGTAGCTTGACAATTAACACTATAAGATAGTGACATCTGGATATTTAATTAATATCAGTACGACGCAGTACACTGTAAATTGTAAAATAGTAAATAGTAATCATCAGTCCCATAATTTTTCTACAAGAAAAGTTCGTCGTTCACACTTCTTTACATCAAAACCGTACAGATTTCCCGAAATCTAACCGATCAATACCACACACACTGATAATGTTATGTATCAATAACACATACGTAAGTCGTAAGTACGCGTTAAGAGATAGAGATAAAGAAATAGCCATTTTTAATTCATAAACAATGAAAAAACTTTAATTTATTGAATAGGTATTTGAAAACTTTTGAATGTAAATGTATTCCAATCTAAACATTTTAAAATATCTACTTTATTTTATCTTATATCTATATTCTGTCATCAATTTATATTAATACAATTAACAATATTACAATGATTTATTTAATAAGTATCAAAGTTTTAATATTGTCAATCAAATGTCTGCGGTTTTGAATTATCGACCCACCAAATTTCCATTTTTAACAATCGACAAAATGTGTGCGGTGTTAAATGGTGTAAAATGTGTGGTTATAAACGGTAAGTGTGTGGTTTTGAATGACGCTCGACGTCTTCATGGCTATTGAAAAATGATCAAGTATAATGAACACCAAATCCAATAAATCTAATTTTTTTTGTAAAACTATTTTTAAGAACTTTCACCCTCATAGTATAATCATTTAAATTTTTTGAAAAACAATTCATCATTTAAAAAAAATTAGCCACTAAATAATTAACAGTAACAAAGAGCGGTCCTTATTTGAAAAACAGAAGTTTGTAAGAGAACTCCTTTAACCTTCTGTAATAGGTACAGAAAATTTCAAGAATTTAAAAATATTATAGTCGTAAGTATATTTAAAAATTTTAAAAATCAGAATTTAATTCAAATATTCATTATTAAATGAAAAAAGGTCGGCAAGTGGGTACCGCTCGAGCGGTAGATCTACTGTACAGCGGTATATACGATGGACGTGTTAAATTTTAATTCAATGATATAAAATCATTCTATACCGTCAAGTATTATACGAAAAACAATTCTGAACGAAGAAGGTCTGTCAGCCTACGTAATGTTAGTAATGATAAGTATATTTTATGATATTATTGCCATTAAAATAATTCATAAGTTGAATTAATTTTTACAGAAAACATGGCATTTTAAAATGTCATTGATTGTATAAAACTATAAAATATACAATAATAATAATATACTTTAAAAGTTTCAAGCAAAAAAAAATTTTAATTACAACAAAATAACTAACATTGTTATTTATTATTTAAATATTTAATTTAGTCAACATTTGAATTTAAGATGTCTATAAAAATTAACCATGTAAATAGATTTTTTTTATTTTTTTTTATTACACTAGGTATAAACTATTTATGTAAACCTTGGTTTAAAATTTCAATCATTAGCCATAAAAACTGTACATAGTATACATTTTTAACTAAAAAACAAATTGCAAATGTTCGATTGGTCGAAAATTTTTTATATTTTTGAACTATTATTATAACAACTTATGAGGAACTTTGTGTTACATTTTCAAGCATTTTGACACAACAAACATTTTTTATTGATTATTATAGAAAAATAACAAAAAAAATAATTCAAAAATTGCTCATGCCTATAATCAGCTTAAAAATGGTCAAAATATTTTTAAAGTTAATTGGTATATAGAATATAATAATACTTACATTCCGTGAAAATTTCAAATGTCAGCAGATATTTGTTTTTGAATTATAACAAAATATGAAAATGGTTCGCTGGGAAATCAGTAGTTTAAGGGTCCGATGTATAATTTCAAACACTCGTAAAATATTAGTTTGACATTCCGGTATTTTTTCTTTTTTGTTAAAGGTAGAAAAAATTATGCAGAATCTTGTGTTGATTTTTCGAATATTTGATTTATTTAGAATTTTTTTTATGAATTTCTAAATTTAAAAAAAAAACTGCTAATTTTTGTGAATTTCACGTATCTTGTTAAAATTCTAACTTAAGATGCTTATAAAAAACAATAAAAGACTTACGCTCAACTTACTTTTTAATTTTAACTTACAACAAATTGTGAAGAACCTTGTTTTAAATGTTCAAGTTTTTTGACCAATTGAAAAAATGTTTATCGACGATAATAGAAAATATCCAAAAATGTCTTTTGCCTATAAAATAGCTCAAAATTAGTGGAAATATATTGAAAATATTATTGTGTATTAAAAATGGTTATATCAACATTTGGTGAACATTTCATATTGTATCTGCAGTAATTTGTTTTTGATTTACTCAAAAAAAAAACAAAATGAATTTTGTCAAAAACCTGCGGTATTGCATAAAAATTCTCGTTTTTCCTTAATATTTTTTTGTTTTTACCGACGCTTTTCAAAACTATTGAGAATTCTCAAAAATGAATTGCCTATAGTACCAATTACATTCACTTTCCCGCCAGACAAGATACGATGAAGAAAATCGAAGCATTATTTCGACAACTCATCGTGTATTGGTTCCGACAAAAAAAAAAAATATATATAAAAACACACATCGTTGTAAAATCAATACATTCCTCGCTCCGCTCAGAATCTAAAATGGGGAATGAGCATGCTTGGTGAATCGCCCTTTATATGACAAAATAATATATTATGATGCAAAATTCAATATGTATTAACGAGCTGCATCGGATTGATGGCATTTATTATAGAATTATTAGATTTTTTGACTATCTATAAGTATAATATGTGTATTACCATTGAATATATATTATTTAATATTTCATGGTATTATGTATGTATACTGTTTGGTGAAATGCAGAGTATGTAGCATCGTATTATATGATAATAACTGTGCAGTTTAAAACCTTAAAAAATAAAAACAAAAACATCTTTCCTGTAACTCGACCCAGTTATCATATGCAAATATGCGATTGAGTAATACGCAATATCAAAATGAACAAAAATAACTTGCGTTATGCTCTTATGGTGAATAATTCATTTAAAATATTTAAAGCTAATATATATTAAGAATAAAATATGTAAACGTTAAACACAATTTGTTGTAAGATACACAAACACATAATTTTTACTTATTAACCAAACTCTTTCAGACTTTAAAAAATAAGACTAATATGGGATGACACTCAATATCAAATCTAAATTGTGTTTTAAAAATTGTACGATAAAAATAGAAATAATTCATGGAGTACAAGGTACAACTTGTGTATTGAATTGAAAAATGAAAATTCCCCCTGACAATATCAATATATGTAATATAATACAATATTTATGTTTAGTATTAGCTTATGCAAATATATGTACACGCACGAGTTGTCTTTATTGATTTTTTTTGATTACGGCGTAAAATTAAACAAATGTTAAAATATACATAATTTAGTTGCTGCTGACATTTTGTAAAGCATTCAATTTGTACCTATATAAATATATTAGAATATTAATGTTTCAATTTAAATTCTCATTTTTTTCGTATTTATAAATTAAAGCCACAGCATTGGCATGAACCACCATTTATTTATTATAAGCCTAATTATTGTTTATTATATTAATTATTATTAACCATTTCATTTAAATAAATCAATATACACGACTACACGAGTAATAATTGATGATTTTAGCAGTTGCGTGTCCAGAGAGAGAGAGAGAGGGGGGGGGGCTAAGGGCTAACGCCTAGGTATCGGATTTTTTTAGCTGACCTATTTATTAGAGCGGTTTTTACTCATTACTAATATTTTCTACGTGTTAAGTACCTTACTCTGTGTTGTGCACTGCCGTTTACATTAAGTATTGACTTCTATACAGAGAACGTACACAATTTAAAACCGTATAAAACGTGGTGCATGTAACTCGTCAGTTTATTACTTGGGCGTAATCACTTAACAATAATGATCACCGCAGATACTTCAAACTGTTTCAATATAAGTTCTTCCAGCAGCGTCAACGTCGGTCCGGCACACGGTCTTCGTTTGGACTGTCTGATGTTGCAGGGAAAACGTACCTTAAGCTTAAATTATATATTTATATACAACATAAAGACTAAGATATGAAATACATTTATCTACATAATACATATTTTACAGTTACAAGTTCGGACCATGATGTACTTATCGCGGTAGTCCATGGTTACAAGCTTTATTCACAAATTCACAATCTTGTCCTTAAAGCCTCGTCATTTATGTCGTTGGTTTTACCCTTATAATTCGCTAAAATGTATGATTAGTGATTACTTATAAGTTATAACATCCTTCCTTCCTATTCTTGGGCACGCTACTGGATTTTAATAATTTCATGATTTTTAAAATAATATGGTCTGGTTTCTTTTTGCAAGCGTTGTAATGATGATCTGGAAATTCGGCATAACACGCCAGGTGTAGCACTGCATTTTTTAAGGAATTTTCACTGAGCGAAAAAAATATATTCTCAAAATATTAAATTATATTAGGATAGATTTATTTTATGCTCGCCCCCATTAAAAATATTATCAATATAAAATATTAATAAATACATAATATATATATTTTGTATTATCATAAAATATATTAGTGCTATAAAGTAAAAGCAAAATGGTAAAAATTAATAAAAGTGAGTTATAATTTATTTAAAATAAAAGGTGATTTGAAGAAAGATATATTGTTTATACGTCACTTAATTATTTTTTTACATAGATAGTAAAGAAATTCTTCTTTTAAAAATTGTGTGTCGCCCATTCTTTAAAAAACAACGAACTAGAAGACAAAATATATTCAGTGGACGACATTTGTGGTGTCGCCTAGTTTACTAGTTTAAAAAATGCACTAAGGTGTAGCTGACCAAAATCAACGGCGGAAAATACGCGATCGTCAAAAACACTTCGATTGCATAACCTTTGGATAGGAATTCGAAGAGGAGAACCAAAACGGCCTTGTCGTGAAATCTACAAACGCCCAGGAACGCTAGGTAAATAAGCTGGTACAAATAAAATTTCAAACCTCATTCGTAGAGTGATAAATTATTATAAGAATTATAAATTGTACATACTACTTAGCCCATATATTAGGTGTAACGAGATGAAACTAAAATATATTATCACATTTAATACATTTTAATTAAAACGGTTCGTATTCAACTTTGAAGTTTAAGTAGGTTATCCGTGGGGTGTTAGAGGTTATCCCGTTTGTACATAAGAACATTCAAAATAATTTTATTTTGGTAAACATAATTATATATTAATATAATATAATATAATATATAGGCACTAATAATAGTCCATGTTAAACCAAATCATCAATGGCTAATAATCATTTTATATTTTTATCAATAGACTGATTCAATATAGTATGTAAGTATGGCTTTATGCGGCTACATTGTTCTAAGTCCATATGAATATTATGTATTTGAGATAATATTGTATTATTAAATTGTTTTTTTCCAACAGTAAATGCAAATAAATAGTTCCAAAATGTATCGTTAACTCATAAAAATGATATTCATATTTAATTTTAACATTTTTTAGTGTTCTCTAGACACTTACAATAAGATACTTACACGATATCACATAAAATATAAATAAGTTTCTACTAGGTTTCTGCTATTTTTTTTTAACAGTTTCAATATTGTGCTGTCATGTATACGTTTTCGATAGTAACATCAGCTTTCCTCACTCTCTCGATCATATTGTATTAGCGTTAATATTTAAAACTTTTAATCTTTAATGATATTTTTCACTGTTTACGCGTAATCTTAAGCTTCTTATTTATACTTAGTACTTACTATGAATTGAAGTATAATTATTTAATAAGTGTGTGTTCAATGATATTTATTTTTATTGCAGTAGATACGACAATATTTTATAAATATATAAGTATTTGTCACGCACAGTAGAGCAGATTCCTATAATATATATAATATTATTATGTGCATGAGTATTTCGGTCGGCGATCGCCGTCCATTTATTATTAAGTTATGTCGGGTGGTGGTCTGTGGTAACTGGTATTTACTATAATTACATAATATACCTAATATCTACCTGAGATTTTGGTACAGTGCCATAGTAGCACCAATTAGCTAGTCTGCATTAGACAATTTGGTAGTGGTGGTGGTGAACTGGACTTAACGTTTGAATAATTAATAAATTCCATACAAGAATAAAATTGACTGTGGCACCATTGGTCACGATTACTCACGAATATCATTATAATATTATATAATAAGTTGGATAAATACTTTTCAGTGTAATTTGCATTAAATTTATTTGTATATTATGTTTTATTTAAATTGAATCAAATATTTCATTTTGTATTTTTGTTATCTGAAGTCTATACCTGCACATTTTTAATTTTAATCGACATCCATCATATGCTTAAAAAAAAATGCTTTAAACGTTTGTCCTAGATGTATAAAGATGAATACTATAGGCTTATAGCTGAATATATTTTAGATTACGAGCAAAGCGTTTTACTGATTTTACACTAATATATTGATACTGTTAATCTAACGAAGAACTTTTTAAGTCAATAAGAATAATCTAAAAAGTTGACCGAAGTCTTACCTATAATTGCTTTTAAATTGTACACACTTATAAGATGAATCTCAAATTGTGAAATTTCATAACTTATGTTTTGTACAAAATATTGACACATTTGATTAAATTACCTAATTTTCCCGTTAATAATTATCAGTTTAAAATGATGTATGGTTGCTTTCAATTTAAAAGTACCTATTTATCTTTATATCCAAACTGTACTAAATGTATAGTATATATACTATATAATCATATAAGATTCACCAAATTCGTAACTAAAAAAATTAGTATAGTTACTACCTTCACAAATAATATATAATACCCTATAAATAACAATACTTGTTAATATACATTTTGTAATTCGTGGGGCCTTATATCCACATCTGTATGTAATGAGCCAGACTTGAAAAGATTGATTCGGCACAATTTCAGTACGAGTTCTATTTGGACTTTATGTTGCAAAACCACTTCAATGTTTGGATAATTGTTATAGGAAATAAATAATTACTTTAATAAAGAATTATTTATTTACTGAGACAAAGTTACTATTTACTAATAAGTCATCTAATAGTAGTGAACATCTCTATCGGTCTATTCAACAGGAAAATTAAATCATATCTAAATTATTTGCGTTTATCATACTTTAATTAATATTATATGATATGAATAAATTGTAATATAGGCTATAGCGCATAAGGTAATTACCATTCAAAACCGTACAAGTTTGCATTTGTCCAAACTATTTCATCAATTATTTCATATAGGTACTTAAAGCGACCATTCAAATTTATTTTTAAATAATCTTGAATTCCATTTTTTTTTCTATGTGTTATATCTTATATAAACTTTGGTCAAAATCTTAAACAGTCTAAATGAAAAAAAAATATGGTGAGGACTTCAATCAATAATTTATCATTACATAAAATACTAATACATTTATTTAGAGGTCTAATACGTCTAAAATAGTTAAACATCATACTCATCATCATATTATTATGTTGTTCGTCGATTAAATTACTTGCCGATGCTTTAATTTGATTGGTTATTTATTTAATGTTAATAATTTTACGATTTATTTAATTATAAAAAATATATATTTGGCATATTTGTTTGATGTATAGCTTAATTTTTAATTTTATGGACATCTATTTTAAAAGATAATCCATAGTCATGATGTGAATATTTATCGTATGCTTAGCAACCAAAAACTACCGATTATATATCAAGCGGTATCTATTCGAGCGCACGTAAAATATTATTAGTTGTTAGTCAGTAGTCGCCTGATCGCCGGTACGAAAAATTGTACTCCTGCCGTCATAGTATTATAAATTTTAATATTTAACAAAACTCAAAACAGTAAAAAATGAGTTTGATTTTCAACAAGAAGTACAAGCTGGACTCCAGTGACAATTTTGATGAATACATGAAAGCTTTAGGTGAGTAAACATTAATTTATTTATTTATCGTATAAAAAATGTACATGCGTACTTCACAGACGTTATAAATTCTAAAATACATAATATATTTTAAATTCGGAAAAAATACTTCAACGCCTAAATGTTGTAAATTATTAAAATCGTTATTGTCGATTTACTTTTAATTTTTTTAATTTTAAATGAAAACAAAATTATATTTGTTTAATTTATTTTTCCGTTCGATTAAGAAACGAATTAGTTATAAATTATAGAGTAATCTTTCTAGGTACTCCTTTCTTTCCAAATAATATGCCTTGTAAAAATGTTTCTGACAATTGTTAGTACCTAGTCACTTTTACCGTTTAAAAATTTAGAAACCTGCATGAATTTAAAATTTTTTTTACATAAGCATAGTTTCACAAAGTATTGTAAAAATTAATTCATAAGAATTAACTTTTTTTATTACTATTTCTTCCAATAACCTTCAAATTGTATGGGATTGTTAATTGATTTCAAACGTGTTGAAGCAAATCTAAAGTGGTTTTCTGTTGACATTGTAATTGTAAAGGTTTAATTAAAACGCATAAATTAAAACTTGAGTAATATTTTTTAAATTAAAGAAATTGTTCATATTATTATAAAAATTATACAGGGTGATTCCCCGAATATTCTCACCCACCCTTTCTTTGATAGTTAATTTATTCAAATTCTAAAAATTAGAATTTTAACTATATTTAAGGATCATAATATTTTCAACAATTTAGATTTTTATATCATTCAAGAAGTGTCTGCGACACAAACTTCTTTTTTTAAATAAGAACATTTTTACAGCAAATTATTAGGTGAAAAAAATGTGTAAATGCTAAATTGGTTTTACAGTAATATAAAATATACCTACCTTATATTATGTAATATTGAATTTAGTATTTATTATACCCAGACAATTTTTATAAATTATAAAATGTTGACGGATTTATTTTATAATTACTATCATTTTAAAACATCCTAGCCCGTACTTACAAACTTACTATTATAATTCATAAACCTATCATCTCTAATACGCAAAATTAAATAACTCAAACTATTAGTTATAATTTAGATATAAAAAGGTTATAGCCAATATAATTCACATCAATCTTTCCAAAGAAGTTAGAAAAAGTTCAAAAAAAGAAAGGTGATTCTCACTTAAAAAAAAATTCTTATTGCCATAATAAGCCAATCTTAAAAAAATAAAAATAAATAATATGAAAAAAATACAAATATTTAAAAATAATATGATTTTTGTGAATGCTTAAAAGTTCTAATAATCGGTATTTGAATAATCAATAAATTCATCATTAAAGAAAAAATTAGGGTGAGCATGCTTGGTGAATCATTCTGTATAGGTACCTAGTCGCTCAGTGATACTCAATAGTCAATACTCGTACTATTATTGTGTAGATTCTTGTCAGTGAAAAATCAAAGATCATCGAAATTCAATACAAATTTATGATATAAGTTCTATTATTATCATTACTATTTAAACATTTTTTTTTTTTTAAATATACCATTTATAAAAAAAAGTTTACAATAAGAATATGCGCTAATATTTAAGAAAAAATTACATGAGTTACATGAAAAAAGAAGTTTTGCGGATTATAGAAAGATTACGCTTTACGATTATTTAAACATATTATTGTATTATACTAGTAGTCAAAGGCGTAACGAATGGCGATCGTTTAATTACTGTTGTTGCGCCATAACTAGTTAACTATTATACTCGTAGCTATAAAAATAATAATATTCAAAAACCTGTTTGGTACAATAAGTTTTGAAAACAATTCGTTAGATAAAGCTGTATTCAAATATAAGTAAACATTATTGACTGTGTCAATAAATTTTTTATGGCGTAGGTTTCGTCGTAAATGCATATTGAGAAATAAAAAAATAAATCTATTTGATATTAATAGTTTTTTACTTAACTTTATTGTAGGTATACCTAATACGTTTTGCCATGCATTTTTTATTTCCGAATTTATAGATATCGCCTATGTCTACATAATATTATAATAAATTAATACATAATTATACCTGTATTGGTTGTATTAATGTATAATCATGTTATAATATTATGTTTAATTTATGAAGTCGATGTCCGTGTCCCATCTCGAGCATTAAAACAATCGATTTTACTTTTACTATATCAGGTAGGGTACCTACCTAAGTAACGAATATTTACGAAATGTTATCACATGCATGTTTCAAACTGAAACAGCTATCCATTTTATAGGTACAACAAAAACGTTATTTTGATAGAGTAATGTTGCATGTTGGATTATTGGACTATGATACTTTAATAATTTATTCTAGCATATTATTAAATATTAATCAATATCAAAGTATCAAAATGTAGTGACGGTTGTGCTCCTATTTTATTTTATATTTAACATAAAAATAACGTGGGCTGTATATTGTATATCTATTATACTATCATTATGATAGTCGTTACTGCAGTAGCTTAATTTTTGTAAGTATACCAAAATAATATGTCTATAGTATAATTACATTAATAAGTAATAACTACAAATCATGCAATGATAATTAAACACTTAAATTACGGTCTTGTGATTATTTTAAATATAATATTATATTATGTTAAAATGTTGTATTGATAGTGTAAATATAGCGATTTTAGTATAAGACTGCGGGTCAAGTCCTAATGTACGTATAATAATATTATGTATACCAGGGGTGGCCAAACAGTCGATCTCGGACGATTTCAAAGTCGATACCCTTTGTTTGAACTTATATTATTTTATATTTAGTAGATACGCAGTAACATACATATTTCGGATAAACCTGTTTGTCATTTTCTCACATGGAAGTCATAAAAGCTGAATACCGAGCTACACTTTCTGACGATCGTTTAGATCAATAGAACAGCGTCTTCGTTTAGCGACTTTATTCAGCAGACTAAAATCAACTGACCAACAATAAGTAATGACACGCTTCTACGCCAACTGTTTAATATGTTAATTGATTTGAAATTACTTATAAATTAAACGTAAAACACTAATTTTTAAATAAATTTACACATTAATTTTATTATTTATAAAAGTATAATTATTATTAACATTACGTAGTGATACGGACTTACAGAATAAAAAATAAAAAATTTCGTCAATCGGTTGTCAAATGAAAAAAATATATATATATTCTTGGTAGATCAAAGAAAGTTTGGTCACCCCTGATATAGAGACTTTAGGTCACGAGAATTTTTCAAATGTTGTGTAACAAAATCGGTTAAGATCTCGTTCGAGAGTGCTTATATCCTGTATATTCATATCTATTTTAATTTACAATACGCGTAGAAGTGTTCTTCGCCATATTTGGGAAAGATGGTTAAAAACTTTGTTTGTTTTTCTAAGGTGTCAGCTTTGTAAAACGTAAATTGGGCATCACCGCGACTCCGGTAGTGGAACTCACCAAAACCGACGACGACAAATTGAAGTTGTCATCATGCTCGATAATGAAAAACATAGAACTAGTGTTCAAACTCGATGAAGAATTCGTTGAGGAGACGGTCGACGGCCGTCAAGTTAATTCGATCATCAGACAAGATGGAAATAAGCTGGTGCACGTTCAGAAATGCAACAGGCACAACGACACTACAATCGTCAGAGAATTCAACCCCAATGAATTGAAAATGGTACAAAACTAATATCATAGCATCCCCCCCCCCCCAACACACATACACATCTTTTACACGTTGCCCATCCTTAGATCATAGTTAATGTTATTTAGCCATGACTTAGATCACATATTAATGTGACGATCAACGTTATTTTTAGTACATAACAAAGTTCCGTCAACCGTTGTTCAGTTAAACATTTGCATTTTGTTAATGTGTTATATTAATTTATGATTTATGTATTTTTAGACCCTGACTTTAGACGGAGTCACCTGCATCAGAATCTATAAACCAGTAGACTAAATACATAATACAATACTACAATATGCTATACTCAAATTACTCATATTATATGATATTGGCAAATGATTCGATCGATTCGGATATTCACTGCAGTAGTTTGGTCTACTGCAAAATTTGGCCTACTGCCAATACACTATAAATATGATACAATTACACAAAAATAAATAATCAATTCATTTTGAATTTTGGTCGAATGTTGTTTTTTAATTATTTTTGTATACTTGAAGTTTATTATAATTTACGTATATTATATATCATACCAGCATGTATTACACGGCTTTCCTCTGGGAGGGGGAATGAATTAATACAAAATGCGGATCTCATCGGTGTACTTATTTCGGTTTGAGTACCTGTTAGTTCACTGGCAAGTCGGTGTCGTTGTATTGTAGTAGAATAAAAATAATAAAGAAAAAGAGTTACGGGAATACGGTTTTATATAATGAGTGGTAGATATATTAAGGAGTATGCCGTGCACAAGAGGTCAGTGGTTCGTCCGACGACCAAAGGGATGCCGCTGTCGAGAACAGTTAATATTTCTTCGGAGAAGAGATCGCCTAAGAACCCTTGCTACAGAGCTGCATTTAGTATATTATGTTTATGTAATAAGATATGAGTTACTGTGAATATAATATATATATGTGTGTGTGTTCACGCGTCTGGGGTCATCGATAGTTTTTTAATATAGTTACATCCTTTTTGGTTTAAATTTAAATGTGTCTATGTATTCTACTACTGCATGTCTGCATTGCACGTATAAATTGTTAGCTTACCTTGCTCGATTAGGACGTTGGTCCAGGTGTGAAAATGTTACTTCGCGAAGTCGGGTATAGCCGTATAGGTACCGTCTGGGTTGAATTGAAAATGTACCTACTGCAGAGCTTAGTAGTTGGTGGTTGGTGTATTTCAGTTAATATAAGTTGTGTAGTTAGTGTAATAATTACTAAGTGTAGGTACCTCCACCCGGAAAAAAAATGAAAAACAAATGTAAACAACACAGATTTTTTAGTGCGGTCAAGTGGTTTTTAAAAAGTAGATGTACCTGCTGTGTATTTCTATTATGCCACTCAATATTTCTGATACAGGAGTTATAAGTTTAAGACATCAGTACTTATACATAGAACCTAAGTACCTTACAAAAGAAACTGTTTAGTGCAATAAGTTTTTGAAAACAATTCGCCAGCAACAATCTTTATTTGAAAATAAGTAATCTCTTTCTTGTCAATAAAATGTTTATTTACGTTTCGTTGGGAGTTAAAATCAAGAAATAAAACAATACAAAAACTACCAACAGTGAAAACCCAATGATTGGATTTGGAGAAGAATAGAAACAACGTGGAAAGCAAATATAATTTATAAATTGAATTCAACCGGGATTTGAGTTCAATTATTAATTTGTAATAAACTTTTTAGATTGTAATTATTCCAGTTATTACATTTTTTTATAATAGAAATTTTATTTTCAAACTGTTGATGGTTATAATTTTAATAAATCGTCAAAAAACATGATAATCCATTAATCCACAATACAGCGTGTTGAAAAGTCCTTGGGAAATATTGTTGGTGTACTCGTAATTAATAGCAACCAGAAAATAAATAAATGCAAAATGCATGTTTAAGCAACCCTTTAGGGATTGAAATATCAGGATTTAAGAATAATTATGAACATAAAGCATAACATTTCATATTAAGTTAATTATTTTTGAATAAATATAAAGAATTTCAAATGTTACCTCAAGTACAATAATTTAACAACAAGCTGTTTTATTTTTATTTTAAATCTACATACGAATAGATTATAATATCGGTTTTAGTATTTACTATTGATAGGTAACACATACACAATACACAATGACATAATATAGATACATCCATTCATCAAAGTTCAGCATAATATGTGAAATTTGTATAGTCTTATATATAGTGAACTAAGTAAAAAATTATATTAAATAAACCCTTAATTAATAATTTTAAACAATTTCCTTTCATTTTTCTTGGACTTAAAAATAAATAGTTTAAAGGTATTATACTCATTATTCACATAGGTAGGTACTATAAATACAAATACTGTTTGTTTCTTTTTATCACAAACCTAAAATCTTTATCTGGCATATTATTTTATGAAAATTGTATGAAAATGTGTCTGTACTTTCTCTTGATTTAAATAGTTTTACCCTTAAAAGTAAAACATTTAAACGTATAAATAACAATAACGAATGAGTTATTTCCAGGTTGAAAAAAAATCATTTTAATTGACATAGCTGTAAATTTATATTTTTACCTTGGATTTAAATTAATTTGAATTTTTTTTTTTTAATGAACTACTTGATACGATATTTTTAATTTGTATAGGTACTGCAAATAATAAAATATATCTTTCAAAAGCACAACATAAGTAGTGATTCAAATAACAACATTATTTTGCATTTTTCTACAATTTTAAATTTGTTTATCTTTATTTTGTAACTTGTTGTTGTATTACAATTTTTCATATTTTTTAGCATAAAGTAAAGAGAAATACTATTATACTATTTTATTGCTACTATAATAATGTATATTAATATGTGTGACTGTTTTTACAATAATTTCGAAATAAAAAAATACCGAAACAAAAATAAAACGCGTAGATACCTACTATATAAATAATAACGATAATTTTGAAAAATTCAAAATCTTCTTCGAGACGTTCGTTTTATTACTACTGATTAAAGTTGTACTTTGATAATTATTAATATCGGTTTAATTGATTTATTCTTATAAACGCGAACGTTTAATTTACATTCAATAATGTATATACCTATGATATTATTAATATAATCGAGTTATTGATATTTTATCGATAAATGCATTATTAAAAAAATAATTTAATCTTGAATACATGTATTATTTCCCAAGTACCTTTACTGAACACATAAAAGCTTCCGACCAGACACGAAGTAAACATACACGGTCGCATAATAGCTGTATAGACTATTAACTCACGCGGTACGTATACACGCGTGTACACTGTACAGTAATCGTCTGATTGACGGAAAGAAAAATTTAACCAGTTGTTTAAGTATTGTATATTGTAGTCATAGTAGAACCAAACAGTAGAAAATGTCTCTTATTTTCGATAAAAAGTTCAAGCTGGAAACCAGTGAAAATTTTGACGAATACTGTAAAGCTCTAGGTAAGTTTTCAATCCGTAATAATATATATTATTTATCGTAAATATAATACCTACATACTTTTATTGTATTATATTAATATAATATAGACTTTTTAAACAAATAGATAATTTGTAGGTACACCATACTCTACCATTGTATCGAAAACAATTTAATAACACAAGATTACCCATTTTTGTACATTGTATAGATTTAAAGAAGTTCAATAAACATGGTTTGTCTGATTATCAATTAGTGATAAAATAATATTCTATAATACTCAAAACTTCGGATTAATATTAAAACAAAGAATTTGAATACCTATCGACATTAATTAATTATTGATGCTAATGACATAATTTGGTAACTGCTGTTCATAAAAAAAAAATTGATTGCTATTAGCTTCAAAATACCTTGGCCCATGGAATCGTAAATCAAAATTGACTCTTTTTCATGTCAATAAAATGTATATTTAAGTTTCGTCGTAAACACAAATTGAGAATTAAACAAATCCGTCCCAATAAAGTATACACTATCTGTCTATCTCCCCCGTTTGTAGTATTGACTTGAATGAATTATAAATGGGTTGTCGTGAATTTTAAATTGCCAATTTGACTCTAATCATTTTTGTAATATTACATTTACGTGGCTAAATGTTCATTAGTGTAAAATATATCTGGATCAAAAGATTATAATATAAAATATAATTAAATTTTTTATTTTAGATTTCTTTATTTTTTTGACTTTTTAGTGCGTCAATATAATATAATATTTACAATTTTAATCTAATCATAATTTTATTTCAAGAATGAATCAGTGTACACAATTGTGATTTAAGCAATATATAAATAAGTACTAGATATAATTTATGATCGCAGTATAATACTATTTAGTATTTTTACGACGATAAATATTTAATTACCATATTTATTAATATGTAATACGTAACGCACATCCATACACAATATTATTGTTATTAGAATTTTACCGTTGGCCCCATAGTGTGCTATACGATTTGGTACAATTTATACTATATTAATTATTATTAATAAACTATTAAAAAATAAACAGGTATGTTAACATTATAAGTTTAATAACAGCAATATGCGACATTAGTCTTGGTTCTTGAGTACAATATTATATTACATATTGGTCGGGTTGGTATGCAAATGATTGCTGTGATTGAACGCGTCGACATTACTAACTTGCTGTAATTAAAATGAATATGATATTATAGGTATTACGTTTAAGAATCAGTATGTCTTACGTTTAAACAACAATATACATTTGAATAATTATAGTAGGTTTGTAGGTACCTATTTATTAGCGCTCTGTATTAAACACCATTCATCGATATTCTCGAGTATTAATGATAAGTTCCTCGTCGTTCGTAGTACAAAAATTAATTGCGTCTATTAGTATTATAAATTATAATATTGTGTATAATAAATTATAATAAGTGTTTATTCGACCTTTAGACATGTTGCTCGTCCACGTCCGTGTCCGTACCATAGACCTTATACTAAGAGTACCTTATACTTAGTATAAGGTCTATGGTCCGTACCTATACTTGCGCACCGGACAACTGCAACAACAACATAATATTATGCATTTATACTTACGTATAGGTATAGTGAAGGTACATGAAGTGTGATCATATTATATAGATAGGTACTGAAAGCGCAACAAGTACATTGTTATAATTTATAATTGTTGCCTACAATATTACTATGTGCCACACGTGTTGATCTACATTGTGAAATGAGGTAATGAATACCTTCTTACAATAGACACATTATAATATTATTGTAATGTGTCGATTTTAAGTTGAACAATAAATATTCCATTACCTATTCAAATGGCAGTTCAATATAATTTATACATCATATATTCATAAATCATATTGTGTGTACTATTATGTAGGTATATACGTATAGTGTACCTACTGGTGTTTTTTTTTATCTTTATATTTTATACATTGTGCACGAGAAATTATATTTAATGACGGAGGGACGCGTGTTCCAACATTACTAGAGTAGTAGAGCGATTAAAAAAAAATCCCTAGTTTGAATTCAATGTATTTTATTTTATCCATAAAAATGAGGACAGTAGTCCGCCGTTACCTTTTTAATACATTTTGGTATGCCATCGAACAACGCGTTGATCCGTTCGGATCAATAATATTACGTCCAAAAAATTAGGTCAGTATTAATATTATAATGTTTAGAATAATTATCATAGAAAGCGTATTAACTAATAACTACTAACTAGGAATGTAAATAAGAATAAGTAATAGTGTATTTTAAGTAAATTACCAATAAATAGTAAGAGCTGAAAACAAAAAAAAACTGCCAATACAGTTGTTGTTTGTCAACGTTTAAATCAAAATAAGTACCTATATGTATCGTGTGTTGATGAATGATTCTACTCGATTGCGTTTTCTGCAGGCGTCATAGAGGTGATGCGCACGCTGGGAAAAGTCATGTCCCCGGTGGTAGAGCTGACCAAAAACCGGGACGGTAAACTCACGTTGACGTCCAGCGCGATGATCAGAAACACGTTAATCGAGTTCAACCTTGGCGAGGAATTTGTCGAAGAGACATTAGACGCCCATAAAGTGAGGTCGATCATCACCCAGGAAGGCAACAAGCTGGTGCACGTCCAAAAAGGTTCTAGCATCAGAAAAGAGACGACGATAATCAGAGAATTTGAACCAGATCAACTGAAAATGGTAATAATTATGTTAATGAAAATAATCTTATAAAATAAATACCTCTCCTCTCATGACAAGTGCCGTATTTGAACATTTACTCCCAGGGGTAACATATGTAAGCCCCCCCAGCCTTGTAAAACGATGATTTCAAGGAAAATATAAGTATGTATTTTTTGGGGGAGCGGAGGTTGGGGGTTGCTGCTTTCTTTTGATTTAAATATTTGTTACAATATTCTTTTTTTAACATTGTGTCATTAAAATAACAAAATAATTAAAATCATCAATTAGGTATTGATATAATATATTATACAATAAAATATATCTGACTAATTGTACAGTTATAATATCGGCATAAGGCATAGATAACCATGGCATGATCGTGTCATATTAATTTTGATACGCAATGGCCGGGGCAAGGTGGATTCGGTGATATACGATTGCGTACGATTGTCCCTTTTAGTAAAACGATTGCGTACGTTTTTACGATTGCGTACGATTTCTTTACCTAGACCTTAAAAACATTACGACTGCGTACGAAAATGAGTGCAACGTTGCCAACATGTACTACTTAATTAATTTAATTATAATATAAAAAATATAGTACTAGTATATTCTTAATTTAAATATAATACAATTCAATACGTCGTAAAATACAATAAAAATACAAAAAAAAAATGTAATATAGTATTATTATCTATTTTAAATTTTTCGTAGTTTAGTTAAAATATAATAATAAAATTCAATACGTCGTAAAATACAATAAAAATACAAAATACAAATTATAAATATTAAATTAAAACCTTGGTATCGATAACCAGTCCCTGATAAAAAATTTAATACATTACCATCTATTTTAAACTGGTCATATAGTTTTATTACATGGTTAATTTTTTGCATATCTTTAGATGGAATAGCTTTGGATATATTTTTTTGTATAGTGGATATTTTTATATTGGTTTCAGCCTGCATTTCTTTCAATGCCTCGAGCACAAAGTATATTGGTGGATGTGCGTTATAGAATTGAGCGTTAAAAGTTCTGTGGAAACTCTCTGGACCATTTGTTGTTCTGCAGACATTAAAATACGTACAAATTACGGAATTAATAATAATCTAAACACTTTATTTTTATGTATCAAAACATAAGCTTTAAAGTTATATTGTACAAGAATACTTCCACATTTTTCTTATAATTTATACAAATATGATACCTTTTATTTATTGAAGGTTCTTCAGCCCATATATTAGTTGGAAATATACAATTTGGTTGTATATAATTATTTAATACATAGTCTGAAAATTCTAGCCCATCTTCATCCGGACAATCACCTACTAATTCAACAAAACCGTCTTCGACTATTTGATAAGGCAGAAATGGTAGACCAAAAAACATTTTTAACCATTTTCCTAATAAACTCTTATCATCCGAGTATGCTGTCCTTAATTTTTTATTTGCATTTATCTATATAAAAATTGTTACTATGAAAGTATTTTATTTAACCAATGTGAGTTAGTTATTTATTAATAATACTTACATAACGCCACCAAGATTGACTTAAATGGAAACGACATCCAATAAGTTGTACATTCGGAAAAACTTCCCTCACAGCTTCGTGTGCTCCTATTTCAAAGTCGATGTGATTTTAAACAACGGCAACGTTGCACTAAGTATTGGTAGGTAGAATGTACGCAATCGTAATAATGAAAAAGGTCCATACGCAATCGTATCATACGCAATCGTAACGCACCCGGTGGATTTATATAAATCCACCTTGGGCCGGGGATGTAAATGTTCTGATAAAACCCACAGCCATAGAAATATGACTTTCAGCAGTCGTTGAAAATATATGTGCCGCCACTGCTGATAAAATTAATGATAAATTGAAAAAAAAATTAGTATGAATCATTGAATCCTAAAAGGCCGCCATTTCCACAGTCGGAAATGTTATCTATAATCTATTATGTAGGTACAAATAAATTTTATTTTTAATTTTTCTGAAAAAAATGTAACCCCTCTTTCAGATTTTTAGATTCACGCATGCAAAATATTATTATTGTTTATTGTAAAACAAACGAATTTCGATACCATTTTTCAAAGGGTAGATATCTTCAAAAAATGTGCACGTTATAAAAAACAAAATATTATCTATATTTTGTATTTTTTGATCTTAGGTATACAGAAAATCATATGCATTTTAAACTATAAAACAATATGAGCATTTTTGTAATTTTGACAAATCTTGATAAGATATAAACATAATTTAACGCTCATAAAAAAAAATGTGCTTTTGCGCTAATTTTTTTTCATTCCACCAAAAATGAGTTATGTGGAACCTTGAATTTTTTTTTTATTGAAAAAGTTAATAATAACTCATTTGTTTAAGTCGTTTAAGAAACTTTTTAAATATATAAATTGAAAAAACTTCTAAAAAAGTAAAACCTTTCAAATGTTTATCCAAAATATTTAAAAAAAATTAAATTATATCATGTTTAAAATATAAATAATAAATATTTGTGTACATTTCTTGTACAATTGTACCTATATCTGGAATATTCATTTTTGAATTACAACAAAATAACAAAATTGGTGGTCCAAAAATATTCCCGTTTATAAGTACTTATAACTTTATTTAGTTATACCGACCTTAACATTTTGTTCACATATTATTTTGAATTATGATTCGTCATATTTATTTTCCACTATCTGTTTTGAATAAACGATAAAAAAACATTTTGTGAAAATAGATTCAAATATATTATAACGGTTATTCGTTTTTGAATTACCTACAGGCTAGAGCAAAACAACAAATCAATTTTGTCTAAAAGTGGTTTTGCGTAAAAATTTCCGTTTTCACTTATTTTTTCCCCTCAATTACTACAAAAAGTAGGTACTGATAATTAATCCTTATAATTCCTTTATATATACTAAAAATGCTGTGCCAATATGTATTTTTTTTTAGACATTAACCACCGATGGAGTCACTTGCATAAGGATTTACAAACCAGTCAAATAAACACGGCATTGCAACGTTGAAGTATATGTTTTACTGCTGCTGTACCTTTATATTATAATATTTTATATTATTCAGATCTTTTCGACCAATCTGAAATTTGGCCTACTGTAATATATAAATAATAAATACATAATAATATTATGTTTATTATATAATAACATGAATTATACTCATATTAATTTTAGTTTTGACTGTTGAGTTAATTAAATCATCCCAATATCCCATACACAATTTGCTACGAGTGAATACGATGGTGTATATTATTTTATCATAGGCATTGATTCATTCTTTTAAATGTCCCTTAATTGTCTAACCAAAACGCCGTCAAACATCAAAAGTTTCCATCATCAATACTAATGATTATCAAAAACATTATCAAACATGTGACTTTATAACAACCATAAATTACTAAAATGTTTTCATTTCTAAAACCTTACCAACTTGAACCACAGCTGTTGTAAATTAAATACATTGTGGATATTTGTAAACTATTTGTTTTATCTCTCTTAACCTGACAAATTTCCATTCAGAAAAACCATTCTTGTGTTGTTAGCTTTAATATTAAGAGCAAATTTAGCTATTATTTATCTTTCAATTAAAAACATTATTTGTATTTCAGTATTTGTATGTTGGTTGTCTTCCAATATTTCAATAGTTATGCAAGTTGTGAACATGTAAAATATTACAATTTTAAAAGGTTCATTAGGTAAATCACAGAAAAATAGAAATATCGTAAAAAGCCCAATATATAAACGCATGTCATAATGTGTATAGAATATAGATGGTAGACTTTTGCAGTCAAATGAAATAATACTGGTATTTTTTTTTGACTTCAATAATAAAATATAATTTTTAATATTTTAATTTAGTTATTCATAATTTTTTTTTTAATCTAAAATTGTCCAAAATCAGTTCTAAATTCTAATTATAACAAAAAACATGTAGATAAGGATAGCGCTGATACCGCATGAGATGCCTAATCTTTCAAAAGAATTAACATAATACATTTCGCATTGTAAATAAACATTTTTTTATTAATCTCTAAAGAATTTCTAAAATTTTTTAAGAACAGCACAAGGTTAAGCCAGTATCTATTAGCTAGTATTTTATATATTAGACAAAACAAATTGATAAGTTCTTGTATTAAATTAATCAGACTTGGACAAACAGATTTCCACTTTCCCGCTAGAGATGGTATGCAGAAAAAAACATTAACTGTCCACTTGACAGAAAGACGTCATTTTCCAACACTTCAACTGGCATCACAAGTTAAACTTTCAATGGAGACAGGACAAAAAAATTTTTTATGCTCAACTTAAATAGATAATTATTAAAGCATGTTAAGGGCTTCAATACTTTTATTCATTTGGTTATAAATTGATAACTTGTAATTAGTATTCAATATTTCAATGACTAATAGCATCTGGTGGCATGTACCCTGAATTACTGTAACATCGTAACGCTACTCTTCCATTGGAATAAATAGAAATCCACGTAATACTTGCATGATCTAGACTCAAACGTAACCATGCCTCTGGTGTCAACTGCAATGATCTAAACCACAATAATTATTATTAATTTATGTAAGACAAAAGTTTAACTAAATATTCTCTTAAGTCACAAAACATTTTTTTTAAAATAAAATCGTAGGTTTTTGTTATAGTTGTGGATACCTGTGATTTCACATTTTCATCAAAAACAAAATTAATGATTGGGTGCTTATAAACAATAAATAAATATTTTAATTACCTCATAACAAAATATCTTATAACATTTGCATGGCAAACTATTAATTCATAAGAGTCTTCCTTTTGTTCAGGTGGCGCTCTATGAATGAATTTTCGAAAAGCCGCTTCTATACGAGCACCATCCCTATAAAACTGCTAAAAATCATAATCAAATTATGTAGGTTTATTATATATAAATTATATAAGAACCTAATATTTATTTTATTTATATTTACATATAACTCAGGTTTCCAGTGTTTGCTTGGTGGGTCTGGTGGTATTGGTGCTCCTTCAGTTAACAAATCAGATGATGTCAGAGGTATATTTTCAGGCAATTGTTTTTGGATTATTGAACAAGTTTCCATTGCTCGAGTCATTGTTGACTGAGTAATTGTTGTCCATGGATAATCCAATACACTTAATCGCTCACCAGTAAACAAAGCTTGTTTTCTCCCTACAAAAGGAATTTTTTTTTTTGATTTATATGCAATTTAATTTAGTTCTAAAAAAACCTAAGTAGTAGATTATAAAAAAGAAAAAATATCAAAAACACTGTTATTTAAACGTATAAATAAATTATAAATATGTATGTTCTATGAGTAACAATAATTTTGTACAACGGTTATTGACTTAATATTGAATAAAGGGTAGGTGATCATAATATCGTATGCCTAATTATTTGTTAATATTGTTTTCAAAATTAAAAATATTATTTTCACTATAAGTAACAATAAATAATATAAGTTGAAATATCTTTATTAGATATATTTCATCGCCATACAGTAAGTCAAATTTCCATATTGAAACAAATAATTTGATCAAGCTACGAGTACTTAATATCAAATTTTTGTTTAAATGAATGTTCATATCGCATTGTTCTCTCTGAGCACAAACATATATTGTTATTATTCATAGATATTAGGTACATACCTAGTTCAGTCAACTTTCTTTCTCCGTCAGTCTCACCAGATAGATTGTACTGCCCATGTCTAATAAGGAAAATATGCCTTGTAGCATAGGATCTTTGGCTTTCAACTTTCTTATCATACTTATCTTGAACCTCTGATTTATTTGAGTCAACTGGTTTTACTAGACTCTTAGGTTGACGCCTGTAAAATTAATATGTTGACAAACACATTCTCACATATTTACAAGTGATAAAAGAAAAGGTTAAGAATAAATAAACAACAAATAAGAAATAGATAGTATGAAATATAATTTATTAGTGTCATTCATTGTGCTGAAAGACTAGACAATATGACTATGTTAGTTTTGATTAGGAATTATTTTGCAAGAAGCAAATAAAAAAAACAATTGAGATTGTAAAGCAAAATATTAATAATA
Organism: Neotoxoptera formosana; assembly: GCA_022818045.1. NCBI lineage: Eukaryota > Metazoa > Arthropoda > Insecta > Hemiptera > Aphididae > Neotoxoptera > Neotoxoptera formosana. The sequence goes on along the minus strand of CM040632.1, from coordinate 17,838,381 downwards.
GAAAATAGGAAACAAAATAAAATAAATTTTTCTTATAAGTGACTAGGAATGTTAAAGAACATACAAAAGCAAAACATAAAGATAAATAAATACACCTCTATAGGTATTTGTACTTATTATACAATATCAGTGAGCAGAATATAAATTTAACAATGCAGTCTTATTTGATAGTAGTTGTTAGTATTTAAATATTATAAAATTAACAACATATTTATTTGGTGCATAAATTCGAGCGTCCAGCAAATATTTTATTTTGGTATCAAGCCTCGTGCTCTTGGGTAGTTTTTATTCGAAGCGGGTTTAAGCTTAGGTCCAACAGCACTTCGTACGCTTTTTGGTCGTTCTGCAATTGACGCATCAACCTGCAGATCATCCTCAACTTTTAATGCTTCATCAAGCATTGATAATAATGAAGGTGAAATTTCTGGTTTCTTATACTCTTCTAATTTATGTTCAAGTGTAAGTAAATTTAATGTTATTAAATTCTCATTTCTTCTTGTATTAATCACACCATTAATGCAGCCACGTGTATGGCCTTCTAATTGATTACTAACCATTCGCCATTCATTGGTATCATCATCATAATATAATCTATCTTTGACACTTTGAAGTTCATCTTGCGGTATAAAATTTGACATTATTATATTACCAAGTTTTAATTGACGAGTCATTGCTTCTTGATTAGACTCAATGTCTCTTCGTTGATTTGAGTATTCATCCTCTTTAACTTTTAATTCTCCTTTAAGACTTTGATAAAGAACCATTAATTTGTCAAATTTAGCTTGTTTGGATTCTACTTCTTCCAGCAATGTAGAATAAGTTTCTCTAATTGACTCCGTATAACCAGCAATTTCTTCTAAATTTTTGGCTAGCTCCTGTTCCATTTTTATTTCTTCCTGAATTTCTTTATTACGTTTATCAATTTGACTTTGCTGTTCATATAAATGATCCGTAATAGACTTTCCTCCTCTCAACAAACTACTTTCCATGGATTGAATACGAGTAATCAATGAAGCCATAAAATCCATTTCTTCAGCTACTTTAGCCTTTTCTAATTCTATGTCATACAACATTCTATTTTGATCATCAGTTGATAAATTATCTTTATTTTCTAATATATTATTACGTTTTTCATTTAAATCTTGTTGTTGTTTTTCTAAAAATTTTGTATGTTCTTGAAGATTTTCCACATCATATTGTTTTTCCTCATGTTTTCCTTTTTTAGTAGAAACCTTTTTTGATGATTTTTCATTTAAAATGTTGCGTAGCTTTGATATTTCATCCTGATATTGTCTAATCAAAGCATCCTTTGGGTCTTCATTAACACGTGGTGCATTGTGAATATTTTTTGCTCTGTTAGCATAACGTAAAGTCGTGAGTGTTTCATCCCAGTTATAACTGGCTGGACCAATATTAGCAATCATTAATGTTTTTGAATTACCTCCCAATGAATCTTGTAATAATCGAGTAAGTTTGGAATCTCTGTACGGTATGTGTGAGGAATTTTCTTCTATAAGTGCGTGTATAACATTTCCTAAAGTAGATAGTGAAAGATTTATTTTTCCAGCTTCTTTAAGCCTTTGACCAGTGGCTCCACTCTTACTTTGTCTTTCACTACCTGCTAGATCTACGAGATTCAATTTCCCAACCCTAATACGTTCCGTGGAACTTTTTATTTCAACAGTAACCGTAAAAATTGCATGACTCCTAGAACTGTGTTCATTCATGTCGGTGGCACCAATTGTTCGGTTTTTGTTACCTTCTTGCATGACTTTTAAAATTTCTTGAACGTTTTTGCAAATGTATTTGTTTAAATTATTAACATAAACACCAACATCTTTGTCTTCACGAAGGTCACACTTTCCTTTAGATTTTGCTTCTAATAAATCATGAATTTCTTCCTGATATATTTCCAAGTATGAAGAAAAAACTAAATATTGTTTATTGTTTGATTGTTCAATAGTTTGGAAAATCTGTTCAAAAGTTCTAGGTATTATTCCGCGGTTTTCTTGTTCAGATAAAGGTAGTTTTTCATCTCGGATTCCTTCCATTGTAAATGTTTTACCAGTTCCGGTCTGACCATAAGCAAAAATAGTAGCGTTAAATCCATTCAAAATAGATTCAATGAGTGGATGGACCATTTTCTTATACAACTCTTCTTGAGTGGAATCCCAATCAAAAACAGAATCAAACGTAAACTGTTTATATTCAGAATCATCATTTTTGGGAACCGAAACAGCAACGGAATTTTCATCTTTGGAAATTTTCACAACCCCTGTATACCCATTAGACACTTCTTTGGAACTCATTGGTCTACACCTCACAATGACTTGGATGTTTTCTTTTTTCGTTTTAGCTGAAGGCTGACGGCCACTTCGTTTTGTTGATGTTTCCATTGTGCGGCGGTGTAGCGGCAGTAGTGTAATATATTATGTACGAGCAAGACTGGCGGACAGGAATAGTAAATATTTTAACGAGGTCGAATTAACACCTGAAAAAAAACGTTAAATACACACTCCTGTCACAGTAGATCATTAATTGAATATTTAGGCAAAGCGACAGATGTTGTTCCCAGTGAACACACGAGAAGGCATAAAAATATTATTGTATGAACATTAGACACAAAACCGTCTGCGCACAAAAACACAAGCAGAGCTACACACTTACTTGTCCCAGTTAAAATCCCATTTCGTTTCCTTGTTTTCGAATATTTTGTAGTAACTCTGTTCTACTTCATTCTTCACCAGGGCTTCGGTTTCGTTTGATTCAAAAAACGAGTACACTGCGAAACCACTGACAGCACCGACACCCGTGGACAGCGCTAACGTGCTCAGAAATTGTCTGTTTAGGTATTTCGCCATGTGTTAGCAATGATAAACATGTACAAAAATACGTCACCACAAAGGTATTCTAAACAGGTCGTCGTTGTCCAAATAAGGATCTATTACACGACAACACAAGCACGAACGATGTGAAAAGATACCCACTAATTATATATTATATCCATTTATAACTAGTTATTGTAGAGTAGAGCACTCGTTTGGTTAGGTGAATATTGATTATTTGAATGACTGAGAAACCGAGCCCAGACTACTACAGACTGAGTTGTAAGTTAAGTACAGTAGTCAGTAATCACCGCGACCACAGTGTACAGATATAATATAATACAATATTGAATAATGATATATTATCATCCGTCTGTGCCCTGTGGTAGTGATGTATAATCAAAAAATTGAATACTCTATTAGACGACTATTACCGTCCCAAATACTAAAGAACTATAGAGTATTTACTATTTGACAGTAGCGAACTGGGAACAGTAGGAACCACCAAAGTACCGATAGCCGATAGGCCATAGGCAATGGCTCCAGAACAATAGCCAATGGCTATAGGCGAATGCCGATAACCGCAATGAAATGACTAATATTTTGTACTTTGTTCCAGGAGATTACCTCAGAGGAATAAACTACGAAACCGTTCGAAAAACACCACGACCACAGTACATGTTAAACTTCGACCTAGGTCCACGACTTCTTCTTATCTTTTTTCGTTTGTCCGTTATCACAACTCTACCGCTCAATCAAGGTTAGGATTGTTTTCCGATAAAAACATGTTTTGAACTTTTGAATATCGCTTTTGAAGTGTTGATTATTCAACATATTAATCCGGATTCGCGAGTCGTGTATTCCGAACCACGACTGTATTCCCATCTACTTTCTACTGTCTAGATATATCACCGATGACCCTATAGTTGTAAGTTAAATCCAATTGAACTATAATTTTTTTGAGATTTATAATCCAGTCTTAACTCATAAATAATCAATGTTGTACACATCAGCGATCAACTCCAGTATTGTGTACGAATCGTCATATCAGATTGTATTTAAATCAAATTTTACGCTTCTATTTTTAGATGTCTGTAGATTCAGATTCTGACCACAGTTTCGGTGACTGGGTGGAAAGTGGACCAGATACTGTAAAATGTCTGTTCTGTGAACTGTTATATGATGATGTCCCCGAGGCAATAGTTCACTGTGCTAAGGACCATAGTTTTGATTTATCATTGGCAAAACGTAAGTATACCATGGATTTTTATTCGTATATAAAATGCATCAACTACACAAGAACTCAGATACAAGAAGATGAAAATTTTAATCCTAGTACGCTGTTTGAAGTTGATCCTCAGCCGTGGAATGATGATAAATATTTAACACCAGTTTTAAAAGATGATCCTTGGCTAATGATTGGTAAGACTATTTTCACTTAAGATAAAACAAAATAATTAAATCTATTGATAGATATATTTAACACTAAAAATTAATTAAATAAATATAGTTGAAAATTATATGAAATTGTTTATGGATTTGTGTGGTTATTACTTATTATAATGATTGAGCAGTATAGCTCTAAAAATGTATTCTATTTATTTTCTAGTTATTTTAATAAATAATATTCAAACTAATTTTTAACCTATTTATTATCATTACTTTTGCTATGATATGTATATTTCAAAGGTACCTTTACATTATTTTTAATTGTTTTATTTTGTCTATTCAGATATTGATGATGTAGTTGAAGATGATAAAGAATCAGAATCTGGTTATACTGTCAATTTTGAAAATAATCAGTTTACTTTATCTTCCGAACATTTTAGCCATATACAAAATAAAATTCAAACAGTTACAAAACAGGTGAGTGCATTAACTGTTCTATTTTTAAAACTTTTCTTATTAAAATATGTTGAATTCTAAAATTTTCCAGTTGGAATTAAAAGAAAAAGAACTTTCTGACGCACACAATCAAATGCTTCTAATGAAAGATACACTAACCAAAGTTTTGTCTGCTCGGCCAGATGATTCCATTAACACAGCATCTACTTTAAACTTAGAAGATGATCATGGCTATTTTGGTTCATATTCATCTGTTGACATCCATTATGAAATGCTCAAAGTAAATAATTAGTCATCTTTTTTAGGGCACAACAATAATAAACACGTTCAACACCTATTTTAACACATAGTTATCATAGGTTAATGGTGGGCGCCCATGATAGGTGTCAACACTTGGTAGACATGCAGTAATCTGTCTTGTATAATGACTTTTTTAAGGCGGTTATTATAATTATGAAATCTTGTGTCAGCTATTCATTAACCACGATCATCTGTGTAGTTAACCGTGGTTGCTGTGTAGTGACCTAATCTACTAATTACGCACAGTAACGGTCGCCTGCATGTCAAATCTATGACGCCATTGAACGTGTTAAACTATACAAAAACTGAATTTGTTCAACAAAAGAATTTAAGAACTTGAATAAATGTTCAAAATGTTTTAAGTCCAATAACTTTTCTTAAACAGTTAAAGTGTATAATTTAATTAATTTAAGTTATAATATTAATAGTAGATATTGTTTATTTTTTTTAACAATAATCATTTATATTCAATTATTTAAATTGAATTGACAAACAATGGTTCTTTAATAAATAAATTAAATATTTTTAGGATAAAGTACGGACAGAAAGTTATTCCTCTGCTATATTATTGAACGCACCTTCATTTAATGGTAAAACTGTATTAGATTTAGGCACAGGTAGTGGAATACTATCTATGTTTATGGCCAAGGCACAAGCAGCTAAAGTTTTTGCTGTTGATGAAGCCGATATACTATACAACGCTATGGACAATTTTAGGTATAAATCTTTAATATTTTTGTAAAAATAATAGTTAATACAAGATAAACAACAACATATTATGTTTCATTTTTAGAGAAAACGGATTTGATGATGTCATTGTCTCAATCAAAGGAAGAATTGAGGATGTCTGTTTACCTGTAGAAAAAGTTGATGCAATTGTTTCTGAATGGATGGGATATTTTTTGTTATTTGAATCGATGTTAGATAGTTTGATATTTGCCCGCGACAAGTATCTAAATAAAAGCGGAATCATGTTGCCAAATGAATGTAACTTATTCATCTCTGGTGTGAGTGATACTGGTAAGAATAAATTATAACTAAATTTAAATATTTTTGATTGTTTTAGAATATTATTTAATTTACCTGTAATTTTGTTATTTTTTTAACAAATTACAGATAGATATGATGAAATATTGGGATTTTGGTCAGATGTTTATGGTTTTCGTATGCCATCTTTAAGAACAGAAACCTTAAATAAAGCCCAAGTTGAAATCGTACCTGTTGACCAAATTGTTACCGAAGAATTTAAACTTTGCACATTTGACATGTATACATGTGATACAAATTCTACTAATTTTAAAGTAGAATTTCAACTTAATGTTAAAAAAACATGCACAATGACTAGTATAGTTGGATACTTTGATTCGAGATTTGATAATGACAACACTGTGGTTTTATCAACAGCACCAAACTGTCCACCCACTCATTGGAAACAAACAGTGTTTCTTCTACCTGATCCAATTGATGTGAAAGAAGGTAAATTTTCAGTTATTTATTTGAGATGTGTTCAATATTGTAAACCAATACATTAGTTTATAAGAATAGAGGTTAATTTATCTTAAATATTTGTTATAAAAAAACCTAAGTTCAATCTCTGAGCAACTAAAATCAATTTAACTACTTATTAATAAATTATGATTATTATTATTGTCAAACTGGGATGACTTTACTAAACCCTTTAAAACAATAAGACAGTAATACTATTACTAAGATATATTTTTTTTAATAGAAAAATTAAGATTTATAATTTTGTAAAAAAAAAAAGGAATTATTTGATTTTTAATTATGACCATGATTAAAATATATGTACTTGATATTTTGATGATTAAAAATAATCAACTTACTAGTAATGCATATTGTAATTTCATTTATAGGTGATCAACTTATTGGAGAATTCCAGTGTTCCAGAAATATAAAACAAGTAAGATCTTTAGTTGTCACAATCACTATAAATAATAAAACCTATACTTATAATGTATCTTAAGAATTTGTAATTTGTTTTGTTGACATACATATTATATTATTGAGCAAAATCTATGGCATATTTTTTGTTAAGCCAACAAGTTATTAAGTGAATAATATATAAAAAATATAAACTTTACAATTTAAAACTTATTATTTATTGCCTTGGAAAATTCTTGTTTATTACTTGAAAAATTGACTTTTGCTATTTTCTGTACATGGTGTGTTTGAATCGTCTATGTTCATTTTCAAGAAAACCACTCCTGTTAGGATTTTCAAATAATTGATTAATTTAATTTAACTAAACATAAGTTTATGCATTAATTTAAGCTTATGAATAATCATAAAAATAATATCATTAATTGAGTGTGATAAATATAAAGCTTAAAAATACTTCAAAAATTATGTTACCTGATGGAATAACTCGAACTTTAATATAATTATTTGAAAAATAAGTACAAGAGGTTGGACTTTTTTCTTTTCCAAAAAGGTTCTAAGAATCATACAGAACAATGAAATAATTACAATTTTCATAGTTATTATAAAAAATATATATAGAAGAAGTTAATTAAAATTATATTACAACTCACAATAACTGAATAACCATTAGGATTTTTCAGACCTAAATCTCCCAATGTTATATTGTACGGATAAGGAGCACCGTCAACACGGCGGCTTACAAATGCTACTGCATACGAATGGTATCCGTTGTTAAAAGGTTTAACTGGTCTAGTCCAAATATCAATACCCTTGTCCTAATAAAATATATTTATTATTTTTCATTTGACTAATGGTGTATGTTGTAAATTAAATTTAAAATCAAACATACCCTAAACACTCTAGTGCCTTGAATACCAAGTTTGTCTTGATTGACTTCTATAACTTCTTTGTTTTGTAAAATTTCTTTAAACTGTGGGTGTATTTCTGTTAATTTATTTGACATCAGCAATGGAGCAGCCAGTATTGCCCAGATGGCCATTTGTGTTTTACTTTGGTCGTATGTTAATCCAAAGTTACCAATTAAAAGCTAAAAATCAAATATTAACATATGAAATTCTTTTATATAGATTTCTAAAAAACTACCATGTCTGGATCATTCCAGTGTCCAGGTCCAGCAAACTTTGCCCAAAATTCTTGTTTTTGTGCAAAATAATCCGCTATTTTGATCATACTTTCCCATGAGTCATCAATATCATCGTAATTACGCCAAAGATTGCAGTGTTTAGCCATTGATGCATAGTCAATCTGATGGTTAAATGTATGGTTTTTAATTTACGGTCCGCAATGTAAAATATGTACACACATTACACATTAAGGTACTTACTAACATTCCCTTTTCTTCTTGATAAGCTGGCCAGCTACAAGAATACACCATTGGTCTTCCAGTGTTATTTAAATGCCTCCCGAATTCAGGATAGCCTAAATGAATAGGTACTTATTTAATTTAAAACATAATCTTATAATATTTTAATGCTTCTCATTATTACCTTTGTCCATGTGTCTAACGTTTGAATAACATCCATCTAGTTTGACATAGTCAACATCCCATTCTGCAAATGTCTTAGCATCCAGCTCTTCATGCCCTAATACTCCAGGATATCCTGCACATGTTTTAGTACCCCAGTCTTCATATAATCCAAATTTAAGACCTTTAGAATGTACCTATTGACAATTGTCATAATTATTAAGATAATGCGCACTATTTTTCTTCTCTCTGGCCCATGCGGCCACACCCGACATGCCAAATTTGCGTTCAGCAGAACTAATCTTGTGTTTGTTAGTTTTAATTTTAGAGTTAAATGAGTTAATGACCTATTATCAAACTCAAATTAAAAAAAAAATTATAAATGTTTTATACTTTGGTGTATTTACGATATATTATTTATGCAAGTTATGAAGTAGGTATGTAAAATATTACAATTTAAAAATGCTCATATATATATATATATATATATATAAATAGCAGAAAAATTGAAATATCGTACAAAAACCATTGTACTAACATCGATCATGTTTTTATTTTAAGGTACGATAATTAATCATACTCAAAATTAAAGTACTTATTAAATCTAAGTGCAGATGAAATTATATTTAAGAATACCTAGCATTAATAGCACTAGACAGTACTACAGAAGTGTTATTCAAATCTATAAAATTGCCACCCATCAGATCTAGAAACAATGAACTAACCTGGCATGTATGCGTCAATAAATTCTCACCAATAATACATTATGACAAACATGTCGTCATCATTAACATTACGTCAAACTTTTAAATACCAGTAAGATCAAGATGAGGAATCTTGTATTACATTTTTAAGCCTTAAGTATATTTAAATAAAACATTTTATGAATTTTAATATTGAAAACGGATTTGAACTTCTTAAATCTTAATATATGTACTTTAGAACTTGTAAACAACTTTTTCTATTTATTTACCTAAAAAGCGTAATTTGTTTAAAAGTTTGAAATCCAAACTTGTATTAGAAGTCCTTATCGATCAGTATTCAATGCGTTGGAATGAAAGTGGATATTTTTAGCACGAAAATCAGGCCGATTCGAATCCCTTAAAGTGATATTTTACAATGTCCTACAACTGGGTGGCAAATGTCCTATTCTGCGAGTAACAATTTACCGAATACCATATTACTCACATAGTCAGACAGTGCTTTGATACCGCTCGGAAACCTGGTCTTGTCGGCTTGCAACTTCCCGTCGGCCGTTCTGTTCTTGGCCAACCAACAGTCGTCTACGATGACGTAATTATAACCCAATTTCGAGTAGCCTTCGCTAACCAATAAATCTGCTGCTCTCATAAACAATTGTTCGCTGAAAAGTATGTATAACAATTTATAATACAAAATGAAAAATACTAGTAATCCTTGTTTGATCTAAACCGAGAATGCATGATATGATAATATAATAATATATTTATATATATATATATACATAATACCAAAATTCAAACATTTTTTAAAAAGTATTCCACACAATATTATGGTATTATAAAATATAGGTTGTAACTTAAGAATCACCATGACGAAAAATTGTTACAAAATAACATGTATATTTTTCAAAACTATTGTTGTGTGTAACTTAAGTTCTAAATTTTCTTTTGGGAAGCACAACCATTGAAATGTAAAATTAATTGGACCGCTTAACCCCATTCAACAACCCGTATGGTATTTACAAATTTCATACTGACTTGACACACTCGTCGGGGTACGTTTCGCAATCCGTGATGCACCTGTAACGCTGCCACGCGAGCCATCCCATCGGTGGCGTGAGCGCGAGCCCGTTGTCGAGCCCGTCGATCTCTAGCATCGCCATCGCCATGACGATCAAACAGCATGATGCCCATCGTACCGCCGTGGTGACGATCATTCCGACGGACACCTTTTCACTTTTATATTACGTTTATAATATAATCCAGCGAAGACGTTTTTTCTCTTCTAGATTTTGTGTTTGTGATTTTTGTGAAAAATTACCTGCTCACGTTCCCTGGTTACCGTCGTAGCGTCGTCGCTTCGAGTTGCGTCAAAAATATACTGCTGCAGCGCGCGTCCTCACGTATATATTACTCGACGTCCGGCACGTTTTGTCGACTCTCAACGATTGTGTGTTATAGTATAATACAATATCGTTGTACAATTATTTATTTCGACGAGGGGTCGGCAGGGGTACACAGTATTATGTGTACAATACTTGTTATTATAACACTATACTCGAGTCCCACCGGATTCGACCGGTTTTTTCAACACACTTTAACCTATACGGCTTGAGAGACACATTTCAAACGTTATGTAAAAGTAAAACTCTTATCGCTCTCGCGCGCACATGCATAACAAATTATCTGTAAAATATTTCGAAATCGTCAAACTGAAAATTTAAGCCAAAACGTCGTCAATATATTATATACACGCGTATATAGTATCAGAGTCCAGCGCCTCAAATAAAAATACAATAGCCGATACCAAGCAAACGCTGGATTTGTATTTTTAATACAAAATAAATAACATTTGACTAGAAAATAATGAATTTTTAATTTTTGGTAGTAAAACTTAAAATTATAGGATTTGTTGGTTTTAGTTGGTTACTGTAAAAAAAATACAAGGATGAATTTGAAAGTCTTAATTATCATCGTAGAGAATAATGTTACTTGCCGTTTTTGTCAGTTAATAAACATTATTTAATATACTTATTCATCATTTATAATACACATAAATAATAATAGGCCAAATATAAAATTAAAAGTTACTCGAAAAGTTTTAATTGTTATATAACGTCGTTAAAATAATGTTTTGACTTTTGGTATGAAATTGAAATTCTATACCTATATAATTTAAAAAATATTTATTAAGGTATTGGTATTAAATTTGTCAAGTGAAATTTCTATTTCGACTCGTGGAAAACTAAATTTGTTTTGAAGATAAAATATGACTTCAAATGGGGTATGAAAACAATTGTATCGACCCAAACCTATTTGAAAATTAAGTTTAATGTGTTAACACTTTACTTTATGCGTCTTTATGACTTTATAAAGGTACCTAGCCTGGTATATGTTGTATAATTGAGACATTGAATTATTCAGTGTTCCTGTGTTCCAAAATAACCAATACCACTATTGTAGTTTGTATTTTATAAAATTTTAATCAAGTATTCAAGCTACGTTTCCTGTTATACCATTGATTACATATAAATAATATATATTGTACTTATATTTAATCAATACGTGGGCTATCTGTGTTTATTTAATCATATGGTAATATTAAATAATCAAATATAAATACAATATGTAACTATCATTTATTATTGTCGCGATACCGGAGTACGAAAAATAATGATAAAAAAACTTAAAATTCTTCTTAGAAATGTTGTATTACTAAAATCTACGTGGCATAACAGATAGGTATGTAGGCTGTGACTTTTTGTATATTATAGTGTTTAGTTTTTTACATAATAATATGGTCTCATTGAATGTTTTCGTTTTTACTTATTCATTGCTTAGTGTGACACAGCTAATATTGTTGCTAGAGTGTTATTATATTAATGCCTAAGACTAAAAGTTAAATTAAAACCAACATTATGACTTTGGTTAGTCACATTTGCATATATATACCTATATATATATATATATAACCTAACCCTATAGGCTATAATGATAATATAAAATGTAAAATGGAACCATATATGACAACATATTTTGAAGTCGTATAAAATACATTTTTTGCATAAATGCGGACAAAAAGGGTTCAAAACACACCCCTGGTTACGCCTACAATAATATGCGGCGTAATACAATCGATGATTTCTGTTATTTTATTTTTTGGCAATTATCGATCATTATTCATTTCATCATCTTTGTAGGTATTTTGTTGTTAGTATATTGTGCTTGTATCACAATTCACTGCCTAATAAAAACATTCTACAGTCATATAATATTCGTACTAATACGGCAACTACTGGCTTATACCTCAGAGTTCAGTGGACATTTCGAATGAAGGGATATGTGACAATTTTTAAAAACTACTTAAAAATATAATAGGCCGCACTATAACTTATAAGTGCAATATATTATGAGTTATGACAAACAATGCAATAGATGATTTGACAATGGACAAATAAGTAAACCGCACACTGTGGTGATCGTTAACTGACGACAACAAACAGGTAACAACAATAATATATAGGTACCTCTACCTAAAAATATAAAACTTTCACTATTGAGTGGTTTTGTCATTTTTATATTTCGTCGATCGTCACAGATTAGCTGATTATTAATTATTATTAAAAAAAAAAAAACTTTCATCCGTTAATAATCATCAAATGGCAAATACTGAACTGCAACCATGTCTAACACTGAAAAACTTGCAGTAGTCTGAAAACAGTAAGTACAATACCTATTAAAGCTATATAAATTATATACCTAACTAGTTGTTTTGGTTTCAAGACAATAATCCATACAAAATATACACTGCATATACTTTTTTCTTGAATACTATTTTTTACTTAATTAATCCGTTCCTTCTGCAGAAGATAAATACCTACAATTTACAAACGCAATCTATCCAGATCACACGAAAATAATTATTCATCCCGCTCATTGGCATTACTCACTCGTACATTTTTTTTTAAAAGCGCCATGGCGAAATAAGCTATTTATAATAGTTGTAACATAATCACCGTAAGTGATTTCGAAAAATAATGCTCGACTGTCTCAAAGTCAGTGATGAGTGAGAGGGAGGACCGCTGCAGCAGTATTATTATGTAGGTCCTCGACATGATCGTCGTGCAATACCGACAATTCGCATGGTAATAAATTTAATTTCTATAGTGTAACCACATAAATACCGAACGTTCAAGGCTACCGATCTGGTCGTCAAATATTAAACTGTGCTAAAAACACGGTGGTTGATGGTGTATGTCAAGCCTGGGCAATTTAGTGATCATTTTTAACTGAGTTAAGTTGATAAAGCACATTTTTAAAAGTTAATAGTTACCTTAATTTTTTTTTAACTCAGTTAAGTTAAGAGTTGTATGGAAACTTACAATTAATTTATTAAGTTAAGTTAATATATATTTTTTTAATACATAAATAGCCAATTATATGATTTAAAATAATAAAAAGGAAACGTTTATGCATTATCAATAATAATTTTAATATATTTATAAATTAATATAACTTGGATTTGATTAAAAGTAACTAGTTATTTATTAAGTTAATATCAATAAAAATCAGTTAAGTTAAAAATTAAGTTAATGAAAATTAAGTTAAAATTAACTTTACTTTTAACTTAACTTAAACTTTTAAACTAGTTTATGCCCATAATTGGTGTACCTATGTAATATGTTTATTTGTGTTACAGCTTGAGTGTTATAAATTAGTATCTTATACACACTTGGCGCTTCCACTGACAATATATGATAAATTTATTTTTTAACATTTTAATTATGAGGATTTGAGGACTCAAGTTCTTTCAATAGAAGCAGGCCTCTTCACTAACCCGGTCACCCACAAGACACAACCAACCCAACACATATCGTACAGCATTGTAAATAATTATTTTATAGAAAGTATTTAAAAAAAAATCTAAGGAATTCCTTTTTTGGCAATCGTACTACGATTACTTGACAAATTTTAATTTATGATATTATCTTTTATAATCTAATGACTATAATATGTGATTCCCGTTTTATCATATCCTCTTATAATTAGCAATAATTAATTTCACTACCTATACCTCAAAACAAAACGTCGCGGTCGTGTACGTTATCCCGACACAACTAAATATTAACGATCAATGATCATATTCACATATGAATGTATCATAAATCATATATCTGTACTAATCAACTAAATATAATAATATCACTACTAAATACTAATAATATTAATTATTATATTATGTCCATAAATATAATATATATTCTAAATATTTTTTTTTATATGGTTGTCGAGTAAACGTTTTTTTCCCTGCGATGCTGGGCGCCGGTGAGTGACCCGACCTACACGTCGACTTTACACTTGCGAAACTCGAATAACAGCAAATGTTTTATGGGTACTTGCCAGTTATATATACTTATAAGATATAAGTTATTTAGTTATATATATATAGATTGTACATAGATGATTATATTTTTAATGTTTTGTTCGTTTACACCGAATTGAACTTAAACTGCAAAGTATTATTATTCAACAAAAACTATATCCATTTTATATTGAAATTAGCAAAAATCGTTTAAATGGTAATAGTCAAATTGTTAAACGTTAAAAAATTATTTCGTGTGCAGAAAAAACTCATCATTCTGCAAACACACGCGCACCTGCAACAATGTCGACCATTCTATCTCAACTATTATAATTATTGAGGTTTTTATAACAATATTGTATAGGTAGGTAAACGCCGTACACAACACGGTTATCATGCTTTAAAAATTTGTTTATATTTATTCTACTTAAAGACATGTAAGTATATAAACGTATCGTTCATGCACAGAATTATTATATTGTATATATTGGTAGGCACAATAGGTACCTACGTTAATATATATATTTATAAATTATAAGTTAACTCGTATCTTGTTTTTTTTTTAAACTGGCTTATGTAAAGTGCACCTCAGTTTGGTTGACTGCGCTGTTGTAAATATCATCTTCCAACTTCATATGGATAACATTTAATCGTAGGAACATAACACCTGATTTAAATAAAATAATAATAACGATAAATACTAAATACTTATTGCGCCAATACAAGCGCTAGTAAAATAATTATTTTAGACTAATGTATACGGGTAACGGGTTTATGGATTATTATTTTACCTGACGGATTAACTCGTATGTGTATGACAGTCTTTGGAAAGGCGAAGTGTATTTTGGTTGAGGTTGATTTATCAAACAAATTCTGTAACAGATAAATAATAAAATTACTAAATGATAATAATAATGAGCGCATAAGCCATAAGGGTAACTCTGGCCTCTGGGTTCTGGGTAAGCATAATTTATTATTATACAGATATATTATAATATACTAAAAAATATTCTTTTAAAGATACACTTATTTTCTCTAAAAGTATTAATGCTTTTGGAAATATAATTTTTAGTCATTAAAAAACAATATTATAGTGTGCCACAACCGCAGAGACTGAACACAAAAATACCTCACTTTTTTTCGATTTTTATGTATTAAAATTCGGAATACTTTTAAGTTCGGAATATGTAACAAAAATAATAATTGTTATAAAAGAATATTAAAAAATAAAATTTTTGATAAAATTATTGTTTACATTTTAAAGAACCACAGATCTTTGTTTTCAATTAAAACGGTATGTTAATATACATTATAATATGCACTCTTTTAAGTATAGCCCTATAGGGTGCAGAATGCCTGAATGCTAATGTGTAAGGAAAAAAATAACATTAGTCATTACCTTAACCGTGTAACCGAACTTGTGGTTCAGTCCTAAGTCTTGCAAAGTTGTTTTGTACGGTGTAGGAGCGCCATCCTCTCGACGACTCACAAACGCCACCGCGTAAGAATAATTTCCATGATGAACCGGTTCGACTGGTCGCATCCAAGTATCGATACCCTTATCCTGAAACACAGTAACAACGAGCGGAAAACGTTAGACGAGGAATAACTACACATTTTGTTTTTGAATTAAAAATAATAATACTTATTGAGCATATATATGCTAGTGTTCACCCACAGATAGGTCGGCCGTATCCGGTAAACAGACAATTATATTGGTCCCCGCGAAAAAAACGTAGTTTGTGAACAGTTATTGGCCCTCGTCATAATTTTATACACGGACAATATTGCAGGTCTATTATTTATAGACTATAGTTTCATATATGCTTGGATTTTTTACACAATCTAAAGACTATGGCAGTAGGTAGGTATAAACTTTTTTTCAAATAAAAACCTTTGATTTTTAGTGAATTGATATTCAAACTAGTAGTTTCTAAGTTATTATACTAAGGTACTAAGGTATAATAATTTATGATCATAGGTTTATCGTATTTGTATGGACGTTAGGTAAGAGGTTAGGTTATTAAATATTAGTTATTACTAATTATTGATAAACATCTATTTTATTTTATATGAGTTATATATTGTACGTAAAACCTTTTAAAGCATTTAAAGCATAAGGCCCTAAGCCCATATATTATATGCATAATATTTTGTTAAAATATTAAAAATATATTATTATATTATCCTATTGGTGGTTAATAAATAAATTATAGGTAATAATAATAATTATTATAATAGACACTTATAGTCGTATTATATGCGTGCAGCATTGTTATATTTATCTTTTACAAGTAGGTACTCACCCTAAACACTCGAGTGCCTTGTATTCCCAGGGCGTCTTGACTGACCTTGACGACTTCAGCGTTTTGCAAGATTTCTTTGAACTCCGGGCGTATAGCGGACAAATTGTTGGACATGAGCAGGGGAGCGGCCAACACGGCCCAAATGGCCATTTGAGATCTGCTTTGATCGATCGACAGGCCAAAATTGCCTATCAAGAGCTGCAAAAAAGGCATGTATATGATTATATCGCACTCAGCATTGATAATATTCAAAATCGTATATAATAATGTAATAGATACATATTTATATATTATACATTTATACGGTATGTTAACTATAATATGGAAAGTCAGTAGCTCTTATTCGAAATAAAACGCAGATATTCTTTAACTTAGACTATAACGGTAATTTATAATAGGTATTTCAAAAAACGTTGGAAACTAGATTAGTTTTAGTATTCTACACTTGAGATGGTTATAATTTTTAAAAAGGTTAATATTAATTAAAATCTTTACATATAACATAATACCTACCAGTATTTATTGAACATTTGAAATCAAAAGATTTATAGCATCTATAAATAGTTAAATTCACATTGTTATACCTAGAATTTAAATTGTGCTTATATATTGGAATAAAATGGCCATATTTGTATGCACCTACGTTGGATTAGCATTAGTTATCATAGTATCAAAACCCGTACATTTTACAATTCAGCTGTATTTTTGAAAATAGACGTTGTTTTTACTTATTCAAAATTTAACCAATTTCTTAACTGCTTTTTCTTCATATTTTAAACAAATAACTTTACAATATGGTTATTTTAAAATTAAAAAAAAAAAATTTTTATGGTAAAGGGGGGGGCCATTAATAGGTAATATAAGATACTAATATCACATTTATTTGTATATATGTATATTGTATATCGTATTTGATAATAATATGATATCGTCATATCGGTTTGCTAACTTCCGTCGACTATAATATTACGACCCGTATTAAATATTATCTCCGATAAATAATTTCAAAAGTGATAATAATATCAATATGCTAATATGTAATATGTTTATTACATTAAAAAAACTGCACTAGAATATCTGCATTCTGCAGGCTAATGACCTCAGATGTCAAAGCCTTAACTGCATTATATTTCAAATTAGAGGTACTGACGTTTCAATTAATTTAACATATACCTACTGTATATAAACAACATTTTATCGTCGGTATATAATTATGTTTTATGTATGATTCTATAACGTGTTCACTTGCCATGTCTGGATCGTTCCAGTGTCCAGGTCCAGCGTACTGCGCCCAAAACTCTTGTTTCGTCGCGAAGTAATCGCTGATGGCTGTTACGCTGCTCCACGAGTCGTCAATGTCTCCATAGTTACGCCACAGGTTACAGTGTTTGGCCATCAACGCGTAATTAATCTGCACTTGACGGGATTTACAGTTGACGATACATTTATCGCGTGATGATATAAAAAATTATAAAATTTAAATTAAAAAAAAATATAGGTACCTACGCATACTGTGGAGTGTGGGGTAATATACAGATTTTTCCGGAGTACAGGTATATATTAAAAAGAGGTATACTGGGTAGGTATATAAAAATATACATAATAATTTATTATGATGTAAACCCGTAACAAAATGTTTGAATAATCATGATGTCATTTTTTTTTTTTTTTTTATTGAAATAAATATATTATAGAGAAATATACGTATATAGAGAAACACAAATAAGACGTCATGAATTATTGGAGTGGATTATCTGAATGCACAATACTATATGTGGAATATGTGGGATCATGGATGCTTAACTAAACTGAAGACTTATCATTTGAACACTGAAGTCATTATCAATGACAACTCTGAGACGTTTAAGCATGGATAACATGATGTGGATTAAATTATGGAAGATAGTGTCGATAAAGCGAAAATAGCACCCAAAGAAGCATTTGCGGTTGGCGAACCAGCTGAGCACATTGATTTGTTTCTATACAAGCGACGCTGAAGTTTCACTGTCATTCTTCAGTCTATAACTATTAGAGGACCAAATTGCAATTCAAGAAAAAAACAAACTAAAATTTCTGATTTTTTTCTCACTTTTGTAAATTTGTAATACATAAATGTAAAATGTTAATACATATTGAATAAAATATTTATTACATATAATTTGACAAAGCAAAAAAATGTTTATCGAAGATAAAAAAATAAATAAATTTATTTTGCCTATAAATAGTTAAAAAAAAGAATCAAAATACATAAATTAAATGCTAAAATAAACATGTGGTGAAAATTTCATATACGGATATTATTTTTTATTTTTTTGTGTTACTCCAAAACACAAAATTGATTTTGTCAAAAATTGGCTTTGCGTAAAAATTTCCGTTTTTCCTTAATTTTTTGTTTTGTTTTTCCCGAAGCGTTTAAAAACTATTAAGAATTTTTTACTTTTGACACCTCAAAGCACCAACTAGATTTCCTTTCCTACTAGAAAAGATGCTGACGAAGAAAATCTAAGCAATTTTACTGCCTCAAAATGACAGACACGAAAATTTTTTTTTTAAACAGCATTGTACAATCAACTTGACTTTGCTCAACTCAGAATCTAAAAAAAAAGTTAAGCCGAGATTGGGTAAGTTTTATTTTAGGAAAAATCTTAATAGTCGATCAAAATAACATAATGTAATTACTCATCACCCATAAGTGTCGTCCTCACACCTCAGAGCCAAAAATCGAAATAATTTGTAATCATCGTACTTACCCTCATTCCCTTGTCTTCTTGGTATGCCGGCCAGCTGCACGAGTACACCATTGGCCTTCCCGTGCTGTTTAAGTGTTGCCCGAATTCGACGTAACCTGTGGACGTGTGTTAAAGTTGTTAGTTCGTAACCCCTCTCAGAGTATTATTGTATTATTTGTAGACAACCAGAAACGGTCAAAACTCGCACATAATATCATATCCCCCCTCCAAATTACTTAAAACTCCTCCGAACACAATAATTAAAAAATAATAGTAGTAGGTACTGCACAACATTAAATAAATAAATCACGACGTAACCTACTATAATATATATAATAATATAACCTATATAACCATATAAAGTCGGTAAATCGGCGAAATCGCAACGTTATGAATTCAATTAATTTTTATGCTCTAGGAATAATTAATATGAGTCGATGCGTGTATAATATACAAATAATCTTACCCCTGTCCATGTCCCTGACTTCCGAATAACAACCGTCTAGTTTGACGTAATCGACTTCCCATTCTGCGAACTGTTGGGCGTCTATCGCCTCGTTGCCTCGCACGCCGGGGTAACCGGCGCAAGTTTTCACGCCCCAGTCTTGATACAAGCCGAATTTCAATCCTTTCGAGTGCACCTGCGACAGTGTAAGTAAACGAGCAACGTTATATACTATATAGGTACGTCACTATTTTATGTGCCTATAATTAATTATGTGTTGATTCGCCATATAATAATGAGTGATGTCCATTGTCCATGTAGGTCTTATATTATTATTATACAGTATATAGGTATCGAAATTGCATACAGCAGATATCGAAAGAAAATATGTAAGACTTCCATGTCAGTATATTATTTTACTTAACGCGCCCCCTTACTGCACATGCATTTGTTGTCTATAATGTATCGCATTATCACTGTACAATTACACGCCGATAACACTCGTACATATTGTAACACAATATTATACCTATTCGAAATGTACCTTCGATACGTTCCAAGTTTCCAATACAGAATTTTTAAATTGATTTATCAAAATGTTGGAAAAAACGCGACGAGAAAGCGTAAATAATGCTGTATACAGTCTACAGCAGTGTTAGAGTTTGATAAAAGATAAATAATACACAATATTGGACATTGGACTACCAGCTATATATTATATAAAAACAACAAAACTGTATATTGGAAATTGGGAATTAGTAGTTAGTATATTAGTAGTTATTATGATGTGTAAGAGTACAGGGATAACGCGCGATAAACGAATCCTCAGTAAAAACCTCTCATTAGGGGTTACGATTTTGTTTTTGATTAATTTTTCAAAATGGCATTAAAATCCTAACAATATTCAATGTGGCGTAATATGAGCATTATTGTGTATAGTTCATTATATAAATGTAATTTCAAATAAACGATGGGATCGGTGAATTAATCTTTATTGCAGCTTACGTAGTCAGACAGTGCTTTGATACCGCTCGGAAACCTCGTCTTGTCGGCTTGCAACTTCCCGTCTTCCGTTCTGTTCTTGGCCAACCAACAGTCATCCACGATTACGTATTTGTATCCCAGGTCTGCGTAGCCTTCGCTGACCAACAGATCAGCCGCGTTCTTGAATAGCTTTTCACTAGATTTACGTTTACAGAATATTTTAATACATATTATTGAACGCGGAACACGAAATCATTAAAACAGTACCTAGGTACCTCGTTGTTATTATGATACGAATTTCGTCTCAGTAGACTATTTTTATAGTACAAAATAAATAATAATTTATTGATCAATTTTTATTCGATTAATACAGTGCTCATTTTTAGCCTTCGATGTTTAAAATTTTATAAAGTCGTATTTTTTTAAGTCGTTTTAAAAATGATGCGATTTGAAGATTGGTAGGTAGGTATACCTAACCTATATATGTTTGTACGCTATAAATATATTTTATTTGTTATATGTATATAATAGGTACGGCGGTAACTGATTTTCAGAAAGACAGAACATCGATCGAAACGTATTGAAGTACCTAATTAATTTTCGTCTTCGTTATTTGAAAATGCACAGCGCTGGGAGATTTACGATAACGCTTGGGCTTTGCAATATTATAATTATTTATAAGCAAAAAAAAAAAAATACTTTAAAAAAAATACTTTTTTTTTTATACAGACAACAGCGGAACATCTTATAGTAGATGTTGTATGCATATACACATACCTGACACATTCGTCGGGATACTTTTCGCAGTCCGTGATGCACCTGTATCTCTGCCACGCGAGCCATCCCATCGGCGGTGTCAAAGCCAACCCGTTGTCGAGGCCGGTGACCCCGTGCAGCAAGACGGCAAACGCCGCGACCGTCACCGCAACCGAATTCAGCATCGCGTCCGGAGTCTGTAAAAAAATACCTTACTTATATATTATATGCTAAACGACATTATATTATGTAAAGCTGTTTTCCCGTTTTCTCAAATTCGATTTCCCAGAAAATTATAGTTCCAGATCCAGAATTATATTTCTAAAAAGTTGAATATATTATTTCCGGGATTTTATTTTCCAATACGGTTACGTAGGGCACACCGTTTCATATATACAATAGGTTATTAGTACCTATACGCGGCTATCGAACGATTGAGAACGTTATACCTTTTTGGCCGAACGATTGAGAACACTTAAAATTAACAAAAAGAACTATTACCACTGACCGAAAAAACCAATACGATTGTAAACGAATTTACGTGCAACGCGTTGCTATATCATTTTTTTTTTTTTTTTTGTTCAAACAATGATTGATTTTTAGTTTAGACACAGCGTTATAAGTTAATTATTGTTAGTAAAATCTTTTTATTTGGATTTTTAAAAATAAAATATAAGTGTAATAGTGAAGCATTTTATCAATAACAACAGCAATAGGTCTTCACCTCGTTCTGAATGTATAATTTGAATGTCGTTATTTTCCATTATGTGGCGAATAGGAATATAAGATC
This sequence comes from Neotoxoptera formosana, assembly GCA_022818045.1. Taxonomy (NCBI): domain Eukaryota; kingdom Metazoa; phylum Arthropoda; class Insecta; order Hemiptera; family Aphididae; genus Neotoxoptera; species Neotoxoptera formosana. The sequence continues at coordinate 17,815,911 of CM040632.1, read as the reverse complement.
GACAAGCACAAAGTATTTACATTTGCTCGACGGCTGTAATGTCTAACCGTTATTCTCTCGTATCTAAGTTCAATACTTAAACAATAGTGTTAACAATACTTTAGTTTCTAATTAGACGAAATTCCGATAAATCTAACAATAATAATTATCGTCCAATAACAATCATTCAATATTTTAGTAACGTTGCAAGAAAAAAAAAATTTGAGAGTTCTCAATCGTATTATTTACTAAAAATGCCGTTCTCAATCGTGATTTACTGGTACCTTATACTCACTACTTATACCTATTACGAAATAATATTAACGTTTAAAAACTATGAAATTGTAGCGTAAGTACGTTATGCCAATTTTCGTTTGACTTTAAATAATGAAGGAGCAATATTATTGGTACCTATTAGACATTTATAATTATTAATTTAATTCGTTAAAAAAAAAATAATAATATTATAATGAATTTATTCTGTGCGGACAATGCGACATATGCGACACACGACTCGGCGCCAAAACCTAAAAATTAAGATTGGGAAAACTTTATGAAATATCGTAGGTATATATATATAGTTAAGTTGTACTATCTAATCTATGTATATATAGGTGTGTGTACATCTCGAACTCAATTTACACACAATAGGTACAATATATTAAAATAATATCAATTTTCTATTTGCATTATTTCGATGAGCGATAACTATAATATAAGTGCCTACAGGTACTACCGACTATTGCATAATCAAGTACATATTATGTGCATTATATACCTACAATATAAAGTATAGCACAGTATGCACTATATTATAATTTATGATATTAAACTCTCTCTGCATCATACTATTGAGCTATTATAATAATTCATATGCGCTATTTTAAAATACGAATAATATATAGTTAACAGATAATTGATCACTACACCTACAGGTGGCAGAACAATAATAAGACGTTCCAATATATTTAACTTTACAATACTGCGAAGGTAGCCCAACCTGTGACTATTTTTAATTAATAATAGGTTTGGGTATAACTTAACATTTTCCTGTTTGAATAGTGCCAATATAATACATGTATTCATACAAGTGGCGCCCAAGGTCCTAAAAATGTAGTCGGACAAAAAATATTTTTAAAAACTCCACAATATCTTAATATCGGCCCCAATGGCGTACCGGGGGGAAGGTATAGTAAAAATATGAAGCAGCCCCATTCTACATTTTCAAAAGATGACTGGCCACATGCCCGACTTCAACATAGGGTTAATTAAGTATTAACCATATAGACATTAAAATATGTCACAATGATAATCATCAAAACCATGGGTGTCGGGTTTTCCGAATTGCATTGGTGCTTACGTAGGTATAATATTACGCGTTTGTTTTATTCATTTCCGTACCCCGTGGAATGGATCATGGGGTGCTTGAGCGCTGCAGCACCCCAATAGTCGGCGCTCATGATCAAAACATGGAAGATAATATAGTAATGATGAAATTTGGAGAATTTTTATTAAAATATAAAATTTACAATCTCTAAAATTAAGTCAATTTTAAGAAAATAGTTATCGTTTTATTATGTCGGAAAGTTATCGTGCGTCGATAGCAATATAATAATTATAATAATTGACATATTGAGATATATTGTCCTATTCACAGGTAATGTACAGATAAATTAAACAAGGTACATATTACATTAGGTACATAAATTATTTCAAATTACTGTTTTTGATAAAAACTTTCAATTGTCTCAAATTACAAAAAGAAATTATTTTCCAAATTTTGTTATAAGTAACCTCTATTATCTAATAATGTCATTCGAATTAAATCTGCTATACATTTTATCCTCCATAAAATATAATATGGTAAAACATGGCTATATGGGATCGCTAGGAACACATATATTTTGTAATTTATAAACATAATCTATGTTCGCTCGAATTCATCATGGGTCAACTGTATAATAGTTGTTGTTAGGTGTACCTATATCATGATATTTTAAAACATAATTATTTTGTAAAAAAAAAACCTACTAAGGTTTGTTAACCCAAGAAGAATTTTTTTTGTTAAAATTAAAACATGAAAGAAACTTTGGGCACTATTATAGTACTTACCTGCATTTATTTATTATTACCTTTAATTATATATAAACTTATAGCTTTTTAGAAAAATGAAATATACAAAAACTCACGTTTAGGACTCTAGAGAATCACCTTCTTATAAACTTTGGAATGTGTTGAGCTAAAAATACAGAAAAAAATATTATCTTAAGCTATAGCTGTTGGCCTGCTGCTATATAATATTCTGCACTCGGCAGGATTATAGAGTGTACGGCTATACCAAGAACCAACACCAACACGTCATGTAGATAATTAATATGCATATTAGACAACTATGGAATCATAACAAAATCCATCATTAAACCCTTATTATGGACATATGAGTTTTTATCATCCAGTTTCATGATTACCTATTAGCATTGATTATATAAATATTATTTATACGACCAATGCAATTAGGTAGGTACCTATTTTATAGGCAACAAGTATTATAATTGTACATAAATTGTGAAAATCTATTGATTAAAAATACATTTATTTATGACGAAAATAATTTATTAAGTAACATAACTAATAAATTGATCGTTTTATAATAGATATCTAACGGTTATCTATACATTTTTTTCCTAATAAAATCCATTAATATGACGTGTATACTAGTAATATTATTTAAGTATTCGTTATAGAAATAGAGTCAATTATGTACCAACATTTAAATAATAAAAGTTTTATTTACGTATAGACCTACTATAATATAAGTAGTAATTGCCTATTGTTGTAATACACCTTATAAATAATATTATTATGTTAAAAAATAATAAATATATAGGTACTCACGAAAAATTATAATATCAAAACATTTATAGGTATAGGTAAACGGTTACCTACTCTCGAAGTGAACACAGCGATACAAGAGTTGATACATCCCAATGCGTTGGTTTTTATAATAATAAAACTTTAACTGGTTTTGTTGATAAATTTAAATATTCTTACCATGTCCGTGGCTTCAAAAAAACCCGTTGCGTGAAATCTAATTACAACAAAAATTGCTATTGACAATCAAACAATATTCGCCTAATGAAAATATAAAAACTAATTAGAATTTCTATTCAAAATCACGTTGTTATTCAATTATTAATTATTAAACCTTAAATTATTTCGTTTATGTAGGTTCAATAATATACGACTTAGGCTACCTAAACGAACTACCTACCTAACATATTTTATTATTTGAAATGTATTTGAAGTATACTGTATAACTATACATATATTTTCTTAAAACCTTAATTTAGCTGTATTATTATTAGCCATATTCAACGGTGGTATGTTCTTATAATATTATAGGCATACTATAAATAATTATTTTTTATGGAAGTAATTTAAATAGCACACAATATACTGAGTAGTGAGTTCTGAAGTTATATTGAATAATGAATACTTAAAAAGTAGTAGGTATAACTGTATAAGCATTGATGAGCACTTCAAATTCAAAAAAGTCCTCTATATACCATACTCTATTTTTATTAAAAAAACCTGTTAAAATGAATTGATAATAATTAAAAATGGTTTACAAAAAAAAAATGCCATCCTTTTTATACCAGAGCAAATCCTGATTTTAGACCAATTTATAGATATAAATCGTAACTAGATAGACCGCAAAAATAAAAAAAATTAAGAAAATAAGCATTAATACGAACCCGTAACCCTAACCTGTAAAATATTCAAAATAAGATTTTGTATTTAAAGTATAATTAAGTCAAGACAAATTTTGGCAAAATGTGTAATTTTATACAGTGTAGCATAAAAAAAATGTATGCATTAAAACTTACAGCCCTGCCTATAAATAATAAAGCATGTGTTTGAAATGTTCAAATACTTGTTTATGATTTTTCTCAAACAGGTTTTTATTTTTTTTTAAATTTACTGTTTTTTAGATTCGGAGGAAGCAAAAACTGTGGATAGGTATTAGAGGTACCTATATCAGTATTATAATATTTCGTGTTTTTTATCCTCTACGTGACACTATACCAGGGGTCGTCAACCGTTTCGATGTCAAGAGCCAAAAAATAAATATAAATTATTTACGGGCCACAGTGTGAATGAACATTATTTTATTTTTAACAAAAAATGTTGTCATATCTAATTTAGTTTATTAAAGTTCACGAAACAACTGTTACGTATTTTAAATTTAAAACAAACAATATTTTAATCCATCGATTCCAGTAAACATACCAGATACCAATATAACATCTTAGTTTCGTGGTATTTATATACATAATATCTATTTCTACACAAATTATGAATTTTACAAGTGGGCCACTTCTATGAAGGCACATACGAGTTGCCGACCCCTGCACTTTACAGACATAAAGACATAAAGTGTATTATATGGGATAGAATAACGATAATAAAAATTAAAAAGTGCTTAAAACGATTCATGGATAGCAACGTGTATAACTGTTTAAGATTATGATGTTTTAACAAGTTGACTATTATTATAGGTACCTATGTTTGCCTTTCCTATTAATTATAAGTTGTAAAGTACCCGTCCTACCTATATTTTTATGACGCGCAGGCGTATTTACTTAAGATTTTCTGTTTGGATAATGAATAGGGATTATAATAATCAACAGATTAAAGAGTAAAGACCTTTGCAAGTATTATTGGATATTAAGAAGAAGTAGTGCCGAAACGCGTACGCGTAATCACTATGCAACGCTCAAGAAACCGTATCGGCGACAGCGACGGTTCAAAGCATAGTCACAGGGCCGGATTGGGTAGTCTCGGTCCTTCGAGAAATATTGTTCTATTGGCCGGTAATTTGCTATAGTGGCCCATATTGGCCAAATTTTAATACTAATAAATAAAAATTACCTTATGACATTTGTTAACGAAATAGGAAATAAGGCATTATACCTATTGTTTAATGTTATATTAACATAAAGTATTCGAGTCCTACTATAGGCTAACATTTCAGCGGCCCTTCGAGATTATCTCGAATGCTTAACTGACCTATCCGGACCTGAGCATAGACGTTTTAGAACAAACCAAGTCTCCAGTAGTCCAGCAACTCTAGTAAGGGGCCACGCGTGTTTTATAACGGCCATATACAAATCATTTTTACACAACTTCACAAACCAGGCTTCATTAGGTTATTTTTAGTAGGATTTTACTTATAGTATAAGTCACTGTGGGGTAGGGTATGGTTGATTGGAACTCGTGTATATGTGGGCAATGATTTGTCACTAAAAACCCGGGCGGTCACCCGTCCGGGAACTAGTGACACCGGCTGATGCTTGACCTCAGAACACATTATAATGACTGAGGACAACCACCGCGCCACACCAAGCCACTTAAAGTCATTTATTGTTAACGAATTGGCCGTTCTCGATTTTACAGCAAGATAACTATGTGTAATTTTAATGACATTTTCACATTTATAGTTTCAGACTTGCACCTACCTACTTTTAAATTATTAATAATGATAAATAAATTAAATTAAATACTATCAGACTTCAGACCACATAGCTACATAAAATACATACCTACCTACCTAACCATTAATAACCATCTAAAATTTGCAATTATACATTAAAGATGTATACATTATTATTATATTATACAAAATATGTTATAAGTTAACATTTAAATGTTTTATACAATTTATTGCAAACTTATTTATTATGGGACTAGCAGCTAAAATGAAAATCCTCTGTAGTACTTTGTAGTTTGTAGTTTATATTGATAACATGGCAATATCTTTAATACTTTAAAAATAACCAATATTTGTTAAGAAAATAAATTGTTAGAAAATTACAACAACACAATAATTAACACTTATATTTATTTTGATAACCAACAAGAAAGTACAAGTAGGTACTTGCTACAATAAACACTTATATTTATTTTGATAACCAGCAAGTAAATACAAGTAGGTACTTGCTAAAATGAACACTTTTATTTATTTTGATAACCAACAAGAAAATACAAGTAGGTATTTGCTACAATAAACACTTATACTTATTTTGATAACCAACAAGAAAATACAAGTAGATAGTTGCTTCTTGTGGTAGTCTATTTATCTATTATCAGTAAATAATTCGGTACTCGCAGAGCCTAATTTACAATTCCAAGTAACAATCATAATCGCCATTTCTCTTGTTCTTAGTTGATTTAAAATATTTTTGCTTCATTATGAGTATTTGTATTTTCATTCATATCATTAGACATTTCAAAAAGAATTTTGGTAATTTCAGAATAGCCAAGGGTCAAGGCCTTAGTAGCATCAGCATTCGCTGACCAACGTGTCTGTGATGATGATTTTAAAGAAAGCATTCCCTTTGATTTTAAACTTTGATTTAATCTATCCCAATGATGAATATTTCTAAGCTTATACGTACAATTTTTTGTTGTACGTACCATTTTTTTCCTAGTTCCTAGTATTAAAAAGAAACAACTCATTACTATAGTTCCTATTCAATTTAAAAACGTATAGGTACATAACAAGATTCAGTGGCGCCGAGTCCTATGTTTAGGTCAGGCCACGGCCTGACCACATTCTTAAAAGGGGGCCGGCGATCAGAGGAGAGCTGGACGTCTTTGCAATATTTTAATGAACATAATAAACTATACTTGGTTACTTGATGAAAATAAGAGATACATATTAATACTTATTTATTTAGGCACCTAGTTCGTAGTTCAGAGACTTCTCTATCTCATTGGGGGGAGGTACGCAGGAGGGGGAGTAGGCTTGTGGTCGCTGGGGTGGCTTGGGGCAATTGTATTTTCATTTGGCCTGAGTACATTTTTAGAAGTTCGGCGCCACTGACAAGATTAATAAATATAATACATTTTTAACACTAAATAAATAGTTTAGTAACTACTAACTTCATATCTCTGTATGTTAATTAGTAATTACATGTTAAATTGAATATATACAAAAAAATAAATATTTTGATGGAATTTAATATTTTAATGTACCCATGCGTTCTTTTAGGAAAATGTAGTACCTATAGGAACGCTAATTAAAATCAATTCTAAATAATTTAGGAGCTTAGTTCCCAAGCGCCCCCCCCCAATTCAAGCACTGCCTGTATCTTAAAAGATTACATTATGAGACTATATTATGCTGGTCATTTATCTGAATAAATGATTATTCTTATAGTTCTATTTCATTTTGTATTATTGGTATTGAAGTTGCCTTATCTCTTTTTTTCACTTTAAAAAATCGTCGTTCTAACTAGAACCCCATCATCAGCCTTACAACACATGCCAAAAATCCACGGCTCTTGAATGCGAGTACCGTAATTTTGTTGAGTTGAATGACTGCTATAATACGTTGTTTATCTTAATGACTCGAGTCACAGGTACTTTCCTGTTGACCTGTTATGAAATAAAAATATATAAGAGTACCTATGACCAGATAAATTACATATACTATACACTTTTAGTTTTTGGCAGGTAGCATACTTCACAAGTACCAGTAATTTTAAATACACTTCAACATTATTTTCATAAAAAATATTGAACAAACAATTGGTGATATATAGGTACCTATGTTCATTTTATAACAAAAGTACTTACTTAGTTATTTAGTTTGATTATCAATAATCGTACACAAATACACAATTATAAAAATATATAAATTGAACATAAGTACTTGCAGTATTTTGATAAATTAATTTGATTAAATTTGATTAATTCATACAATTCAATTTTTAAAAATATAAACACTTAATTGAAATAAGTTTAATGAAGAAATATAATAGTTTAATTATACCTATTTTACAACTGAGCGAAGCAGCAAGGAATGTTATATTATTTTTCTGTGGCCAATATTTCCTGCAGCAGTTAAAAGGATCCATACTTCATTTTAGTGAAATGTAACTTGTAAGGAAATCAATCTATTGATTGAAAATTAGTTTATAGTTGGTATCTATTTTGAAAACATAAGTTTAAGATTTTATCCTTTATGTTCTCAATTTCCCATTAGTACATTTTTTTATCAATAAAATAACACACTCTGATTATTTAAATACATAAGTAAGTAGGTAAGATGAGTAATACTAATAACTAATAAAATTAAAAGAAGAATAAATAATTATTAGGTATAAGAAAATTGATGTTTAAAACAGGAAAAAAATTGATGTTCAAATCCAAAACACAACAATTTTAAATTGAATAAACTATATGCTGAATTGTATTTATTTTTAATAATTAAAAAAGTAGTATGATTAACACCCATCCAAGAATCTTGAATACGATACACAAGTACTTATTTTAAAAATATTTTCTAATAAAAAGACATGATATATTATTTTTCGGTTTTGGCATTTCTAGTTTCTATTTATTTAAACGATTCTATAAAAATTATTATTAATGTAAAAGTTACAGTCATTTTTTTAATAAAGCGTATCTTGGGTAACGCAATCACGTTAGGGGCACCGCATATAAGTCAAGAGCATGCTAGAGCCTGGTCCGACTGGTATACTTATATCGATTATAATGGTTTTTTTGTAATTTATTTGTAGGTACAGAGAAGAATAGTTTTAATCCCATTTAAAATCACTGCAGCATTATAGAATATTCACTGATCCTCTTCGACGATCTAAGTGTATAATTCTACTTTAAAAAATAATAGGAAGTATAAGCAGTAACAATATAATATTAACAAATAACATCAGCTTTTGGTCCTCAGACACAAAATATCCCCTCTCAGAGTATTATTGTATTATTTGTAGACAACCAGAAACGGTCAAAACTCGCACATAATATCATATCCCCCCTCCAAATTACTTAAAACTCCTCCGAACACAATAATTAAAAAATAATAGTAGTAGGTACTGCACAACATTAAATAAATAAATCACGACGTAACCTACTATAATATATATAATAATATAACCTATATAACCATATAAAGTCGGTAAATCGGCGAAATCGCAACGTTATGAATTCAATTAATTTTTATGCTCTAGGAATAATTAATATGAGTCGATGCGTGTATAATATACAAATAATCTTACCCCTGTCCATGTCCCTGACTTCCGAATAACAACCGTCTAGTTTGACGTAATCGACTTCCCATTCTGCGAACTGTTGGGCGTCTATCGCCTCGTTGCCTCGCACGCCGGGGTAACCGGCGCAAGTTTTCACGCCCCAGTCTTGATACAAGCCGAATTTCAATCCTTTCGAGTGCACCTGCGACAGTGTAAGTAAACGAGCAACGTTATATACTATATAGGTACGTCACTATTTTATGTGCCTATAATTAATTATGTGTTGATTCGCCATATAATAATGAGTGATGTCCATTGTCCATGTAGGTCTTATATTATTATTATACAGTATATAGGTATCGAAATTGCATACAGCAGATATCGAAAGAAAATATGTAAGACTTCCATGTCAGTATATTATTTTACTTAACGCGCCCCCTTACTGCACATGCATTTGTTGTCTATAATGTATCGCATTATCACTGTACAATTACACGCCGATAACACTCGTACATATTGTAACACAATATTATACCTATTCGAAATGTACCTTCGATACGTTCCAAGTTTCCAATACAGAATTTTTAAATTGATTTATCAAAATGTTGGAAAAAACGCGACGAGAAAGCGTAAATAATGCTGTATACAGTCTACAGCAGTGTTAGAGTTTGATAAAAGATAAATAATACACAATATTGGACATTGGACTACCAGCTATATATTATATAAAAACAACAAAACTGTATATTGGAAATTGGGAATTAGTAGTTAGTATATTAGTAGTTATTATGATGTGTAAGAGTACAGGGATAACGCGCGATAAACGAATCCTCAGTAAAAACCTCTCATTAGGGGTTACGATTTTGTTTTTGATTAATTTTTCAAAATGGCATTAAAATCCTAACAATATTCAATGTGGCGTAATATGAGCATTATTGTGTATAGTTCATTATATAAATGTAATTTCAAATAAACGATGGGATCGGTGAATTAATCTTTATTGCAGCTTACGTAGTCAGACAGTGCTTTGATACCGCTCGGAAACCTCGTCTTGTCGGCTTGCAACTTCCCGTCTTCCGTTCTGTTCTTGGCCAACCAACAGTCATCCACGATTACGTATTTGTATCCCAGGTCTGCGTAGCCTTCGCTGACCAACAGATCAGCCGCGTTCTTGAATAGCTTTTCACTAGATTTACGTTTACAGAATATTTTAATACATATTATTGAACGCGGAACACGAAATCATTAAAACAGTACCTAGGTACCTCGTTGTTATTATGATACGAATTTCGTCTCAGTAGACTATTTTTATAGTACAAAATAAATAATAATTTATTGATCAATTTTTATTCGATTAATACAGTGCTCATTTTTAGCCTTCGATGTTTAAAATTTTATAAAGTCGTATTTTTTTAAGTCGTTTTAAAAATGATGCGATTTGAAGATTGGTAGGTAGGTATACCTAACCTATATATGTTTGTACGCTATAAATATATTTTATTTGTTATATGTATATAATAGGTACGGCGGTAACTGATTTTCAGAAAGACAGAACATCGATCGAAACGTATTGAAGTACCTAATTAATTTTCGTCTTCGTTATTTGAAAATGCACAGCGCTGGGAGATTTACGATAACGCTTGGGCTTTGCAATATTATAATTATTTATAAGCAAAAAAAAAAAATACTTTAAAAAAAATACTTTTTTTTTTATACAGACAACAGCGGAACATCTTATAGTAGATGTTGTATGCATATACACATACCTGACACATTCGTCGGGATACTTTTCGCAGTCCGTGATGCACCTGTATCTCTGCCACGCGAGCCATCCCATCGGCGGTGTCAAAGCCAACCCGTTGTCGAGGCCGGTGACCCCGTGCAGCAAGACGGCAAACGCCGCGACCGTCACCGCAACCGAATTCAGCATCGCGTCCGGAGTCTGTAAAAAAATACCTTACTTATATATTATATGCTAAACGACATTATATTATGTAAAGCTGTTTTCCCGTTTTCTCAAATTCGATTTCCCAGAAAATTATAGTTCCAGATCCAGAATTATATTTCTAAAAAGTTGAATATATTATTTCCGGGATTTTATTTTCCAATACGGTTACGTAGGGCACACCGTTTCATATATACAATAGGTTATTAGTACCTATACGCGGCTATCGAACGATTGAGAACGTTATACCTTTTTGGCCGAACGATTGAGAACACTTAAAATTAACAAAAAGAACTATTACCACTGACCGAAAAAAACCAATACGATTGTAAACGAATTTACGTGCAACGCGTTGCTATATCATTTTTTTTTTTTTTTTTGTTCAAACAATGATTGATTTTTAGTTTAGACACAGCGTTATAAGTTAATTATTGTTAGTAAAATCTTTTTATTTGGATTTTTAAAAATAAAATATAAGTGTAATAGTGAAGCATTTTATCAATAACAACAGCAATAGGTCTTCACCTCGTTCTGAATGTATAATTTGAATGTCGTTATTTTCCATTATGTGGCGAATAGGAATATAAGATCGACAAGCACAAAGTATTTACATTTGCTCGACGGCTGTAATGTCTAACCGTTATTCTCTCGTATCTAAGTTCAATACTTAAACAATAGTGTTAACAATACTTTAGTTTCTAATTAGACGAAATTCCGATAAATCTAACAATAATAATTATCGTCCAATAACAATCATTCAATATTTTAGTAACGTTGCAAGAAAAAAAAAATTTGAGAGTTCTCAATCGTATTATTTACTGAAAATGCCGTTCTCAATCGTGATTTACTGGTACCTTATACTCACTACTTATACCTATTACGAAATAATATTAACGTTTAAAAACTATGAAATTGTAGCGTAAGTACGTTATGCCAATTTTCGTTTGACTTTAAATAATGAAGGAGCAATATTATTGGTACCTATTAGACATTTATAATTATTAATTTAATTCTATAAAAAAAAAATAATAATATTATAATGAATTTATTCTGTGCGGACAATGCGACATATGCGACACACGACTCGGCGCCAAAACCTAAAAATTAAGATTGGGAAAACTTTATGAAATATCGTAGGTATATATATATAGTTAAGTTGTACTATCTAATCTATGTATATATAGGTGTGTGTACATCTCGAACTCAATTTACACACAATAGGTACAATATATTAAAATAATATCAATTTTCTATTTGCATTATTTCGATGAGCGATAACTATAATATAAGTGCCTACAGGTACTACCGACTATTGCATAATCAAGTACATATTATGTGCATTATATACCTACAATATAAAGTATAGCACAGTATGCACTATATTATAATTTATGATATTAAACTCTCTCTGCATCATACTATTGAGCTATTATAATAATTCATATGCGCTATTTTAAAATACGAATAATATATAGTTAACAGATAATTGATCACTACACCTACAGGTGGCAGAACAATAATAAGACGTTCCAATATATTTAACTTTACAATACTGCGAAGGTAGCCCAACCTGTGACTATTTTTAATTAATAATAGGTTTGGGTATAACTTAACATTTTCCTGTTTGAATAGTGCCAATATAATACATGTATTCATACAAGTGGCGCCCAAGGTCCTAAAAATGTAGTCGGACAAAAAATATTTTTAAAAACTCCACAATATCTTAATATTGGCCCCAATGGCGTACCGGGGGGAAGGTATAGTAAAAATATGAAGCAGCCCCATTCTACATTTTCAAAAGATGACTGGCCACATGCCCGACTTCAACATAGGGTTAATTAAGTATTAACCATATAGACATTAAAATATGTCACAATGATAATCATCAAAACCATGGGTGTCGGGTTTTCCGAATTGCATTGGTGCTTACGTAGGTATAATATTACGCGTTTGTTTTATTCATTTCCGTACCCCGTGGAATGGATCATGGGGTGCTTGAGCGCTGCAGCACCCCAATAGTCGGCGCTCATGATCAAAACATGGAAGATAATATAGTAATGAAGTCACTCGTGTTTCCCGCTCAATTATTATAATTTCAGTCTTTTTACGTAAGATTAATTTTTATATTGTTTAATTCGTTAGAAAGCTATGCCTGGAGATCTCTATATAATCTATAACTAATTAAAACTTTTTATTTTATGTAATTTTTTAGGTTTAAGAAACGGCGGTAGATATTAGACTGCAGTCTCATTCTTTTTTGTATACCTATATATAAACTTTATTGAATTTTTTTTCTGTTTCTTAAAATAAATATGGGTGCGGGCGCCTATGTCCCCTTCCAATTTTCTTTTTCTTTTTATTAACTTGCGAAATTTTTTTCATTCTATTAAAACGCATTTGCCTGCAGTTGTCTGTGTTTTCCTTTCAATTCTCTTTCATTCATAGACATTTCTAAGACGTGAAAATATATATACAGTAGAAATCACTATAACGAGCATCGCTTAGTACGAGATACTGCTTACAACAAGCAAAACGTTAGGTCCCGACATGAGGCCATATGATTGTATGTTAAAATATACGTCTATAACGAGTATGGTTATTACGAGTTATCGGCTATAACGAATAAAATAAAACGAACCTGACTAACGATCTTCCGGTTACTACGAACAGGTACCTGCAAAATAAGAACTTTTGGCTATTATTTAGGCCGATTAATCATTGACATAGATTATCTTTAGTTGTGTAGATATGGATTACTTATTAATAATAAACATTATTCCTACAAATTCTGGTGTTTTCAAGTTAATAAAAATTATAAATAGCGTCAGTTGTGTGAAGACGTTCCACCATGTCGCGTCGTCAGTTTACGTTGGACGAAAAAATCGGAATAATCGGGCGGTTAGAAAATGGCGAGAAAAACAGCGTGATCGCAAAAGAATTTGGCACCTCTTCGTCAACAATTTCAACCGTATTTTGTATTTCCCGCTTTTAATCGGTTACAACGAATGCTCGTTCTAACCGCATATAGCGAGCTACCGGCTATAACGAGAAAAACTAGCTGGCCCTTGAAACTCGTTATAACCGATTTCTACTGTAATAGAATACAGAATTGAAATTTTTCCATGCTGTTACAAAACTGACAAAAATTTCCGTTGGACGTTGTCATATTATAGGTACGCGTAATAATTTAATATTTTTCGACGTCGACAGGCCATGCCATGGCAAACACGGCGGGGGTATGTGGTCTAGTATATGCTGGAGGAGTCTGCGGAGAGCGTCATGGTCGCGGAACTTGGCAAAGCCTATATTATGGACTTAACCTCGCCACCGATAAACACGACGGCAATAATAGAAGAATGGTCGACATCGTTGATTTGATTGTGATGGTGTCCGCCGTGAGTCGGAATCATTGCAGTCGTCCTCGCCTTTCGTACAGTCCGTCGACACCTCCGGCACGATACCTGAACAGGGGCGTGCTCAGAAAATTTATGTTGGCGGAGGGGTTTTCAAGTAAAATGGAAGGAGCTTGACTTTTAACTAACTTGACCATTTGTTTTTTTTTTAATTAACACCAAATTAAATTTATAGATTTAAATATTATATTACTTATATAGTTATATAGGTACTATTTATACTAATTCACAATATACATTCAAAAATTAAAGAACAAAATCTATAAGTTATAGTTGTCTTGATTTTTCGCTCAATTTATTTAAAACTTTGTCTGCTGTTAGTGGAACTTCTTTATGAACAGCTAACAAAGTTAAGCCATTAAGTCGAGTCTGAAACCAAAAAAAAAAAATGTTTTAAAAAAAAATTGATACATATTTCTATTTAAATATCCAGAAAATACCTCAGTCATTGTGTTTCGTAGATAACATTTTAATCTTTTGAGACAAGAAAACGTTCTCTTGGGGGTGGATGTTGCAACAGGCAATAAGTGCATAGAATTTTTAATAGAAGATATATTATATTGGGAAATATTTTTTTATCTCACTGTCTCAATGCTTCTAAACAATTTTTTGGATAATTTACATGTAGGTATTTACGCAGTATCGGCAACTGCAGGGCAGTGTGTCCGTTGCTACTTGGTATATACCACGAATCACGATTAAAGATATAGCAGTAAGATATCTTAAATCGTGCTTGTACTCGATGTTGGAAGCATTTAACAATAAAATACGAATTGGGAAATTTTATGATAAAATAATTCGACAAGTACATTATAAAGATGCATTATTTTTTTTATAATCAAAAATAAAAATAATACGATCAATGGGGGGGGGGGTTGAACCCCATGACCCTCTCCCCCCCCGTGAGCACGCCCCTGTACCTGAACGATATGTAACGATCGACGACAACGTAGCGTCGGTAGTTGGTGTTGATCTGACATGAGGGGAATGACGTGATTAACTAATTTTGGCTTCTTAAACAAATATGCCTGTGGGCGCCTATGCCCCTCTCAATATATTTTTTAACTATCTTAATTTTGTTCATTTCGTTTTATACATTTTTTAAAATTTGACTTTCTATCACTCATGACATTTTCACCAAATGTTTATTTAATAAGCATTTAATATACACCATAAAATAATATTTTAACACTATATCAATACATTTTGACACTTTTTGAGCTATTTATAACCATGAGACATTTTCGGTTAATTTTTTTTTTTATTAATATTATTGATAAAAAATTTTCAATTGGTCAAAAAACTTACAAATGTAATACAAGGTTCTTCATGACTTGTTGTAACTAGTCAGTGAAAATTAAAAAAAAGTTGAGTATAACGTCTTTAATAGTTTTTTATGAATTAAAATTTCTACAAAGGGCGTAAAAGTCATGAAAACTTGCAGTTTTTTTAATTTAGAAATTCATAAAAAAATTTCTTTTTAAATAATCAAAGATTTGAAAATTTAACACAAATTTACGGCGAAATTATCGCAGGGTGGCACCGACCTGAGTACATGACATACACATCAAAATATATACGATGCACAAACAAAATTTTCAGTTGTATTGTTAAAAATGTGTGGTATTTCAGTTTAGGTAACTAACTATTGCGTCCCCCACTTTGATCTCTATTTATATAAACAGAAACTAGTTTAAACTTTTTCTTTTTTTGTAATTTCATTTTCTTAAGAATCGTTTGATTAGACTGCATACTGTAATATCTATAGTAAAATGAATTATTTTAATAGTAATATCATAAGACACACTTAGTTTTGTAGGCTGAGAGACCGTCTTCGCTCAGAATCGTTTTTCGTAGGTATACATATATACACAATTAAAATTTAACACTTCTATGGAAGTGACCCACTCGACACCTACTGTACAGCAGAGCGGTACCCACTTGCCGACCTATTTTTATATATATTTGTAGTAAAAAGCAATCTTTACATTGTATGTAGCACATCACTACATCAGAAATATTATAAATAAAACATAAATAGAACTACAGAGTACCGACCGGAATTTTTAATAATTTCTCAATAATGTTTGAGAAAAGTACAAAAGAAGCAAAATATTAATCAAAAGTTATTAGCTAAATATAGATTTTAGCTAAATAATGACTATTTATAGATTAACTATGAGCTTTGCTTAAAACTGTTTATTTTCCTTTTAAGTTGTTTAAGTTGGAAATCAACCCAACTTACTAGAATAATATATACGAAGATAATTGTAAAAATTGAGTGTCATCTCAAGTAAAAGTTTGTTTTATTTTATATTATAGTATTGATCAAACTTAAATTTAAATTAACAACATAATATCAAAAGGAAATTTTAGCGATAAACCTAAAGGGATAATAACAAAAGTATTTTGGATTATTCCAATAATTTTACTAAGAACATACAATTTTATACTTTTAAATTAAATATATTTTTCAATAAGAATTTGATAAAAAAAATTGTCACTCAAAATAATTAAAAATAATTTTTGAACATCTTTAAAACAAATCGTACCCAAAGAGGTGCTTTAAAGTCACCTTCTGGAATATACAATGATGTTGATTTAAAAATATCACATTTCTCTGTATTAAAATTTTGCTGCAATTTTTTGTTATTTGTTACAATTATCAATTGTGATTCTAAATCACAATTCAATGATCTGGCTCCTGAAAAAAATTAATTCAATTTCAAAAAAACTAAATTTTATGATGAAAAAAGTACAAAAAAATTTCAAGCTATCCAGATTTAATACTTAAAGAAAAAATAGTTATATACCATAATTCGAAGAGCCAACAGCTGTTAGTACAGGTAATTCATAACTGTTTGGAGTGTACCACAAACCCTTGGAATGAAATGTCCATCCAGTTCTTTGGTATTCAAAACAAGAGATACGTTCATGAAGTTTGAGTTTTTCTATTTCACTAAAAAAAGTATTTGTGAGATAACTGTATGCAGTAGGTATAAATCCAGCAGGTCCTTTAGCTTGTTGAAATGAATTGGCCATTGGATGAGAAAACAATATTTTGAAGTTGGCCAATGATTTTTGGAACATACTATTTGTGTAAATGTCTGGTATATTGAAGTATCCAGTGGCCATGTGCATTGTAGATCCAGGTTCAGCATTACACAAAAGACGATTAGTTGTTTGACTGTCATGGTGTATGTCAAATGGAGGAAATTCAATTAAAGGATAAACTATTGTGTCCGTATCTAAGATTACATGAGAAAATAGTAAGTTATCATAGTACATATTATATTTTAAAGAAAAAATGTTATCTTACCTTTTTTAAAAGTTGGATGTTTGATAATGTGTGTATTATAATATTGCAATAACTGTTTTCTAGCCTCTGAAGCATAAGTTTGATAAGGACTCTTATATGGATGATGTTCCCAAGTAGGATCTAATGTTAAAGTGTTTTTATTTGTCAGCTGAAATGACATACGGCCTAATAGTTCAACTAATCCTATATAAAAATCTACTAATGGCTTGCAGTCTTCAATGAGAATATATCTGTCTTGTCTAAAATTTCAATTAACATAAAATACAATTTTTTTAATATTAATACACAATATGCAGACAGAATTTTTAAAAAAATGAAAAGTTTATCTAGTAAAATTATTTACCGATTAGTGAAATAGTCTTGACTTAAATTTGCTCCGCTGATAATTATAGAGTCATCAAACATGTATAGTTTCATGTGTTGTATTCCTATTAATTCGTTATATCTTTCAGGTAACAGCAACCGGAGAAGGCCTCTCAATTTCGGGGTGTGGTACAAAAATACCTTAATGATCAATGATTAATAAATATATTAGATAATGTGTTTATTTTATATTTTACCATATTTACCTACACGACAATCAAATGATGGATTCAGTATGGACATCAACATGGTACGTGAACTTACTTTACCTCTTGACCCACGATTAGCGTCCAACAAAACTCTCACACTCAATTTTTGCCTGTTTTCCATAGCATCTTTTATGGTGCTTACCTGAAATCAAAGTCAGTAATAAGTCATAACATAATAACAATTATTCATGTAGATTTTGCTCACAAGTTCTTGCTCCAGATTCCCAATTCCCAGGTATAAAGAAGCTATTACAATACGATGTTTTGCTGTACGACATCGCTCTAAGAGTGTGCGATAGAACTCTGAGGGACTCTTTAACGCTGTGATCTGAACAATCGTAATGTTAAAATAAGCAATATTAAGTGTATGTTACACTAAATCATTTGAGTTTAAACTATATACACTTACGTTTTCTGCTTTGACCGAGTACGATGGCCCAAACTTTTGCAGCCATTTGAATTGGGAAAGATAACAGTTTTTGTCACAGTTGGTAGTCATTTTTAAATTTTATAATTCCAACTGATTGTTGAAATCGTTTACCAAATAATAAATCACCACGATCGAAATTCGTAGCAACAAGGGCAAATAGTTAAGATGGCTGTTATATAATCAAAACTTATGTCAGGAAAAAACTTTAAATCAAACCACGAAATCAAAGTGAAAAAAGTAAACGGACAGAATGATGGTCATCAACCAGACGAGTGACGGACAACGGTCTAGACGAGTAGACTAGAAAACCAATCTTATAGAGTATAGATCGGCGACTGACGAATAACGATCGACGACTGACGAATATCGACTGTCGACCGTAGACTGTGGACTGTGGAGAGTGGAGATGTGGAATTACGGATTACAGAATACAGATTTTCAGTCTGCGGAAGACAAAATTATAGTGATAACGGTGTTGATAAGTGACTTTTTTAAGATAACAGAAAAGAAGTATTATCAAAATAATATTATGTCTTATCAAGGTAGGCGGATGTAAAAAATTGTGTGTAGTAGTGTAGGACGGTAGGTTGACTTATATTATTTAACTTACCTATACTTCATAGACATATTAATATTAATACATCGATGATTTAACTACACATTGATATTCTATAATATTCAAAACCAACTTTAAATTCATTAAAATAAGTTTTAATTGTTTCAACACTTTACTTCTTGATAACGAAGGAACTTAAAGAAATTTACTAGACAAATAATTAAAAAACTAATAGGTAATCTATTAGGTAGATATACGCATAATATAAGTTCTTTTAAATTTTTTTTTTTTTGAATATCTATGAAAGATGAAGTAGCATTGTAGCAAGACGATAATTAGTACCTACTATAAAACTCTCTTTGACTATCAATTATCATTATAATATTTTATAGTGAGCCTTTCCTTAGTACCTAGGTACCTAGTTTATTAAATAACCTTTATTTTGACTAGAGAATTATACAATCTGCGCATATTAGTTATGTTAAATAAAATAAAAATGTAAAAAACTATTCGGATTAAGAAGTTGCAGTAATAATGCATCTGAATTATGTATATCATTAAATATTAATTTGAATCAATATCAAAATACTTTTTGTTTTAAAAATGCTTTACTCGAGTTAATTTAGTTTAGGGCTTTTTAAAATTGTTTATTATACAATATCTATTCTATATTCTTTATAAGTTAAATTTGTCTAAAAGTTTACTATCAATCATTGTTAATAGGTTATTAATTTGTATGTTAATGGTTATTAGTTTTTTTTAAACTTTATCTTTTTATATTTAAACATAAGAACCCTCACCTCCGTCACAAGCAAGCTTAAAGGAGGTGAGCAAATTTATTGTGCTAATTATGTATCTTATATGTCCATTGATAAATTTGGAAATAAATAATAATAATATAAAATAAATCTCAAAGCGCGAGAGGAGGAAGAATATTATTGGTTATTATTAATTATTGGTTATTTGGTTCACTCCACGTGATGAATATTTTAGTTATCTAGATTTTTCCGATGGAGAAGTAATTATTTTAAACGGTCTCTAGTCTCTACTAGTAAGAATTTAAGATGATGCCACACCCGCATAATATGTTGTCTCCATCTTAATAACGTACAACATGGCATATTTGAGCTTAGCACTTCTAATGTTGTGTAGTTCCTTTTAATAATAGAGTGAATAGACCTAATATCAAACTCAAAGGTAAGACCTTTATCTTCATATGTGTTTTTTATGACGTTTTAATTTTTAGCGAGATATGTGTATTTTTAAATTGTAATATTTTACGTACGCATAACTTTTTTGAAAATTAAAATATCGTAAAAATCCCAATATAAAAAATAGATAATATTCTTACCTATAGGTATCTATCGAAATTGCTGAAACAATTTAGCCTTGTATACTCTATTCAGGATAAAAATTGTCAAATTTGCTCATGCATACTGATAACCGAGCCGCCTGCAGTTATCTTTATTCTATGGCAATGGTATAAACTATGATCAAATACTATTAATTATTATAGTCTTTAATATTATAGTCAAGGTGGATATATATATACATATAATATATGCGTGAATTTGGGCATTCTTATCCTGAATAGAGTTTAGTTTAGGGTTGCCATTCGTCCCGATTTCGCCGGGACACTACCGGTTTTTACTACACAGTCCCGATATTTTTCAACTCCCGGCCGGGACATGGATATGTATCGGTTTCTTAAAATTAGTCTCGAATTTAAAATTTGTAGAATTTGCATTTGCATTGCCTGGATCTAACGCTGCAGTGGAGATAATATTTTCATTAATGAATAGTTGTTGGAAAAAGTCACGAGGTAATTTATGTACCTATCAAAAGTGTAGAAGCTTTTTAAGTTATTATAAGACAAATTTAGAAAATAAACCTTGCCAACAATTCTATGAAGAAATTACGAAAAATGCTTATTCGAGTTCATAAAACTGCAAAATATTCATCTACAAATCAAAAACCAGTAAGTAACAGAAGCTTCTGAATCTCAAATATCAAAAGATTCGGAAAATTAAGAGTTTGATGAAATCGATGATGATTGATGATGCATACATTAACAAAAAACATATTAGTAAATAAGTAAGATTTCAGTGAATATTAATATAAATTTAAAATAACTTTTTAATTTAAGTATTATGAATAATTTTAAATTGTAGGTTAGGTTCTCATAAGAGAATAATAACTATACTATATTATTACTTTTTGTTGTATTTCTAATTATAAAATAATAAATATAAAATAAAATAATGGATATTAATATTTTAATATAAAAAAAAAGGTTATTCAATATGTTGTCCCTGTTTGGTGAATTTCAAATCTGGCAACCCTTGTTTAGTTTGTACCTACGTTTATAAGATAGAAACAACAGGCGGTCTCTTAAGACGCCCATTGGGGCTATGCGGTAGGGTGATCATATACGTCCTGTTTTATACAGGATTACACTTTATTTCAGCTATGCGTCCTGTTTTACTTCAGGACGATTTTTATCATGTTTTTTATGTCAACAACAATTATTCTATATTAATTATATTTAATATGTTTAAAATACAGTATACATTGTATACATTTGTACGTAAATATTATAAACCTACATAATATTTTTTAATTTTAATTTGTTGACAAAAATATTATGTTATTGATGATGATAGTGATATTCATGAAAAATAATAACTATGAAAATCTATATTGGTGAAAATAAGTATATAATATATATATATATATTAGGAATATATAATATAACGCTCTGTGTAGCTCTATATGAAGTAATTAGTATGTATCATGTATGTTTTTACAACAGTTAAAAATCAATAAAAAAAAACTAATAAATATTATGAAAATTATTTTAGTCCCGTTTTTTAATTTTTTTAAATATGGCCACCCTACCATAGCCTATATTAGATAGATTCTATCGCTTGTATTCGATAGAAAGTTTTGAGAAGAAAGAGTATAATAACTAGAGCAAGGACTTGATGCACTAAAAAATCATTAATTATGAATTTAAAAATATAAACTTATATGCATCAAACAATTAAAAATATGCGCTAAAAAAACTACAACTTAATAACTATTTTACCATTGCCACGTACCTACTATCCGTAATATTAAACAAAAATGTAACAAATACATTTTTTTATTAACTTTGTGTTGCACTTTACTACTATAGACTAAGACTATATGTATATATATTGTAATTTATAAACTACCCACTTACCATTAAAATGAAAATTAGTCTCTATCGTCTTTAATTAAATAATTGATAACCTTGATTTATAAAAAATATTTACCAAAATGCTTGATTTATTCAAAATATGCAAAAATATGCACAACAATTTGAGTATTTGCTCACAAACTATGTGAATTGTATTTTGTACTTACTATGCAGTAAGCTATTACGATAAAATTAACTAGAAAAAAAGATGCAAATGCATGAAAGTCCTTGCTCTAGTTATAACTAATAGGTTTGAGTGGTTTGACTGCAAGATAACTTTTGCGTGTTATTTTAAGTATGCATGTTCAGAAGTTTCTTTAACGGTTTGCATAATTGCATTTTAAGATTATAAATATCTATAACTGTATGTAAGTATTGTTTCATCGAAAACGTAAAAATTAAGTTTTCAAAACCTATTTAAACATGTTTATAAAGTTATAAAGTTATAACTCAATATCTGACATAATTATTATTATTTTTTTAGAATACCTATATATTGCCTATAATTACAGGCCACAGCTAGCCCACAATTCACTATAAAAATCAGACCCTATGACTGCTGTGAGTTGAAAATTGCAATTTACAGTGAATGTAATTTTTGTAGCCATATAGACCATAAACTGAAATTGAATGTAAAATTATTTTAAAACTAAATTATTTGAATCATAATTTTGTTGTGATTATGTTATTATGTTAATCAAGGTTTAGCTGATTTCTCTAAAGATTTAAAATTAGATAAATTAAATTACAACCACACGTATGATGCTGACAATATTCATAATATATTTCGAAAGTTCGAAAGCACATCACATTAATATGAACAACTTTATATTATCTAGCTATAGCCTATAAGAATAGACAACGGCCAATAGATATACGATGCTGCATTTATGTGAATTGTTCCGTTTGGTTGAGTGCATTGGCATAATATTCGTCCTTCACTTTGCTCGCTTCAAATCGCAGGAACACAACTCCTAGATTAAATATAAGTCGACTTATCAAAACAGATCCTGTTTTATGTTTATTCAAAAAACGTACATTAATATAAATGTATACATTCTTTTAACAATATAAGCACTTTTTAGCTCGAAGAGTATACATATTTTTTTAAATATGTATAGTAGTTAGGTACATATACTTACATAGTTGTTTGAAGTCATTACAGAACATTTTTGAAAAATGTTATATTTTTATTATTATAATTTTTAAGTTTTAAATTTATTTTTATACCAAAGCAGAGTGTTTTATAAAGAATTTCAATTTCTGAAAATTGCATTTTGAACTAGTGCCTATAATTATTAATATACATAGGTAATAAATAATAAACATCCCTATAAGCGGAAATAAGAGAGGAGCTATTGGTACTGCTGCAGGGGCAAGGGTACAACGGTAGGAACAAGAAAAATGTTGGTCTACTAATAATTATTGCGCTCATCTGAATTTTAAATATCTTCTTATATAAGCTATATGTAACTTATAACTAATAAAATGCATGTTCGAAATTTAATTTTTATCTCAATTCTATTTTTAAATCAAAATTCGCAATAAAATACTGCTTTGGGATATGAAATTAAAAATGTATGTTGTCATACAAACAGTTTAAAACACAATTATTTAATCGATAACATAAGGTGGTCAAAATGTAGCTTTTTTTCAAAAGTGTTTGGTTAATCATAATTTATCATTTACCTGACGGATTAACTAGCACACGAATTTTTGACTTAAGCGAGACGTATTGATTGTTGATATTGTTTGCATATTTCCCACCGAATAAATTCTGTAACACAATATGATATAGTTAATACTTATTAAAATATGTAAAAATGTAGTCATATAAAGGTATAATATAGAACTCAGATTAAATTGATCTCAAAATCTTTCAAAACGTATTTAAAGCGTCAAAGTTGGTAAATTTTAGATAGGTGTACTTGATAAAAAAAATATATGTAAATATTTACGTATAAATCAGAGTTTTGGCAACTTATTTTAATAAGTATTTAAGGTACATCCGGACAAGATATATTGCACTCTGTTCACACGTAAAAATCAGTGGTTAAAAATATTTACCTTGATCGTGTAACCGTGGGGATTCAGCAGCCCTAAGTGTTCCACTGTAATTTTGTACGGGTGGGGAGCACCGTCTGCTCGACGACTTACGAAAGCTATCGCACAAGAACAAAATCCGTTGTGAACAGGTCTTATTGGTCTGCTCCAAATGTCAATATTATCGTCCTGAATCGCATAATACGAGAAGAAGGTTAGAAATTTGACCGATCGTAATTCGGAAATAGTACGTTTTTACAACAGTTTAAAATCATCACACAATACATTATAATATGCGTAGTCAGTTAAACACTATATTAGTTAAATCCCCAATGATATTGATTAATTAAAAAGTTGCCCCTCACACCCCTTAATTATATATTTACCAACATATACATATACAAATTATCATTTACATTCACAATATAATATTTGTATTTAAAGTTTAAATATAGCTGACAAACACACATACAATTTATGGTAAAATATATATATAAATAGGTATATGGGGTTTTTTTTTTTTTTTTTTATTAGCTTTTAGTAAAACTATTACAGCTCAACAATTATTTGATCAACATAACTAGAAACAATTCTATAGAATACAGTATTAAAAAATATATAAAAAGTTAAACATAAAAAATAAAAATAAAAAGTATAGAAAGTAAAGTAAATTAAATAATCATATAATAAAACCAGCCTCCAAAATAAAATTAATAATTGTATTTGTGACTATTTCCGAATTGGAGTTGAGGATGGAAATATATGGGGGTTAAACATGCCAAACACACAACTTTAAATATGCACCTTTTCGTTTGGGTATAAGATAACACTTTAATATAAGCAATTTAATACGTATAGTTTGATGGACATATTATAAGAAGAGCTCACCCTGAATATCCTAGTGCCTTGCACGCCCATAGGGTCTTGACTGATCTTGATGACTTCTTTGTTCTGCAAGACTTCTTTGAACTCCGGACGTACGGCAGACAACTTAGTAGACATGAGTAGAGGAGCGGCCAACACAGCCCAAATTGCCATTTGCGTTTTACTTTGATCAAACGACAGGCCGAAGTTGCCGATCACGAGCTGAGAAAAGTTTGAACGTATTTAGGCGGTTGCAGAAAGGAGTGGTCTATCGGGCAGCAACATTTTACGGCGTAATTTAATGAGCTTATAAATATTGTTTCTTTTACATTCAGAATTTTGATTTTGTACATAATTCTGCCATCTCCCGACCCTAAAATTTTACTCAGATGCGCCAATCGCATACACTCACATTGCTGTATAGATGACATAATATTTTTACGATGCACAGCATTGATAATGATAAAAATATATACATATAAATACAACGGCGTACCATGTCCGGATCGTTCCAGTGTCCGGGTCCCGCGTACTGAGCCCAGAATTCTTGTTTCGTGGCAAAGTAATCGGCGATGTCCATAACAGAGCTATACGAGTCGTCAATGTCTCCGTAGTTGCGCCACAGGTTACAATGTTTAACCATCGAAGCGTAATCGATCTGTATATTATGAGATAGTTTGTTTTTAATAAGAATAATCGTATGCACTGTCGGGTGTCGGCTATTGTTATGAAAAACCCAAGTCAGGGTAAAACAACCTCAAAACCATTTTTTCATCTTAAGATATCTACAGTAGGTACCAAGGTACAACCTACATGAGTGTTAACGGTTCCACCAAAATAATATTGTATACGAAAAAAAAATTAATTAAAGTTGAATATATATATATTTGGGAATTTTATTAAAAGGCGGGAAGTGAGTCCTTATATTTAGTGAATTTTATTGAAAGGCTAAAGTTAAGACCATATATTTTGTCGATTTTATGCAAGAAATAAGTCCTGTGTATTGTAAGAAATAAAAAGTGATTATTGTGAATTTTTGGGAATATTGAAATAAATGATTTAATAATTAAAGGTGTGCACACGGAGATTTATAAAAGAATTATAATTTATAAAGGAAATAAATGAAATATTATTGCGATAATAATAAATTGGAAATTAAATAATTTTAAGGGGTACCCTAGAATAAGTATTAATAATAAATAAATAAAAATATTAGCAAGTATCTAATATTAATTATTAATAAATAATAAAAGCAGTTTAAATAGAATAAAAAGTTTTTATAGGACGCACGGCGTAATATTATATAGAGATATAATTAATATAATTTAAGAAAACTCTACGATTATTAAATATTTTTTAAAAATTACTCGGATGCCTTTGAATTCTTGGTACGCCGGCCAGCTGCAAGAGTACACCATGGGCCTCCCAGTGTTGTTCAGATGTTTTCCGAATTCGATATAACCTATCGGCATAGACAATGTACAATGTACATACTATATTATATATTATTATAATAATTTATTATACGTCATGTATTATTAGATAACTGTATGTACGTGCCGTTTCTGAGCCTTTAACTTATGTACCTATAGGGTTGAAAGTGGGGGTTCAATATTAAATATACTTATCTCATTTATTAGGTAGTCATTTTTAAAACAAATATATGTATTGAACCTGAATCGAGAATAAGATGACGTCATACTCCGTCTGAATAACTTATTTTTGTTTGCCATTATTGAAGCCTTAATACTTATTTCAAAATTTGCCCCCAAATACTATATAGCCTCTGACTCTATGTCACGCTTACAATCCTTAAATCCCAACTCATCCAATGCTCATTTATCTCCCATTGTCCTTCACATTAAGTCACTTATTTTCATCAATCAAACTATAAAATTTACTTTCATTAGTCACACTGGGAATCTGGAATACATGGCAACGAGGTGGTCGATAACCTGGCCAAATCCACTTCCAACCTAATTTTCATTTCCCTTACTCAACTATTACTAACTGTCGAACTATAATAGTTGTAATCTGAAACCTAATAATGAAAAATATTAATTGTTGTAAACTGATCATAACTTGCTTCAAAATTCAAATATAAAAAAACCCCCCGTGTCATCCTTGATTATATTCTTGGATTTAAATTTGATAATAAGTCAATTCATTATGATGTTAAAAATAAAAGGCTAAAATGGATTCTTCTGAACGTAAAATCTACTTTGTTGGGCGTTATTAAGACAGATGCGCGTATGACTACGTCCTAATAATACTATTTAGCACCTAAGTAGGTTGAGTACCGGGTACTTGGTACTCACAATATTTGATGTAAAATGTTTATGGTTAATCACTATGTTCAAAACTATATGATTATAGTTGTATAGGATATAATATCTATAGGTGCATCCATTTTTGGTGGTCATTACTCATTCATTCGTTCTTATAGTTACGCGTATCGTGATCTAAACATATAAGCCACAGTACCTTTATCCATATCCCTGGCATCATAAAAGCAGCCGTCTACTTTGATGTAATCAACTTCCCACTCGGCGAATTGCTGGGCATCTTTCTCCTCGTTGCCCAATAGGCCTGGGTAACCAGCGCACGTGTTCGACCCCAAGTCTTGGTACAAACCGAACTTCAGTCCTTTCGAGTGTATCTGCAGTAGTGATTCATTACAATACAAAGTAAAAAATTAATTACGTCCCGCGTCGGATGGGCCATTTGGCCTGATGTCAGTGTTTTGAATATTTGCATCTGCGGTTATTTACAGTCTAACAATAAAGACAGATCACATACGATCTGCATCAATATATGCGATCTGCATACTCATTTAGAACGAATATGCGAGTATTCTTATGAGAACTAATACTATGAACGTATTATTGTATTCAAATATTTTTACAAATAATTAATAAATAAAATATCAGAGTTCGTAAAATACACTGTCTTGCAACATTATAACTTACGTAGTCCGACAGAGCTTTGATGCCGCTCGGGAATCTTTTCTTGTCGGGTTCTAACATACCATCTGCCGATCGCTTTTTGGCCAACCAACAGTCGTCCACGATGACGTATTCGTAACCCACGTCTCTGTAGCCTTCGCTGACAATTAAATCCGCAGCTCTCATAAACAGCTTTTCGCTAAAAACCAATATAGTTCTCAATATGTTTTTCATATATACAACAAATCTGCGAAAGCTTGTGAAAAACATAATTTGAGTAAGTTAAATTCAATTAAAATTAGGGCCACGAGAAAAATTTCTATAGTTCACTAATAATAAAATATAACACGCGTTAAGTTGGGTTAACATAAATTGATAAATATAAGGTAATGTTTTTTTTTTTATTCATTTCAAAATTATATTTTGTTATTATATCCGATGTTATTTGTTGATTTATTACCTATATAAAAATATAAGCCTTTGATTAACAACTATAACAAATTATAACAATTTTAATAAAATATTATTATATAATATTATTAATTATTGTTGTTATATTTTTTATATTTCTATACACGTAGCTTATCTAATATTTGTAATTCAAATGTTCATTATTTGTGACTTTTTTTTTTCAAATATCAGCAAGGACTATTGTTTCAATAATTGTATTATTTTTATATTTTTTACTTTACAATAGTATCGTTTCTCATACAGTCTGCAGTATCAACTGTTATTTGAGTTTTTTTAGGAATACTATAAAATATAAATTATTTTATATTTTATTATTCCCTATTTTCGCATAACTTTGATCTCTCGATAGCCTAGGTTTTTGAGTAAATCGTTTATATATATACATATGTATATTAAACCCTTTATACTATATGTATAATCGTAAATCTGTAAGAATATATATTTTAAAATATCTACGTTTCAAAACTACTCATGAATACATCTGCTATGAGAAAATATGAGTTGATACATTTTCCATCGCTGTTCTTAAATCGAACGTTCACATCATAAATATTTTGGCTGGTTGTAGTTAATCCAGCTAACTGAAAATGATGTTGTTGAATTTTCCGCAATACGTATACAATTATAATTGCTATACCTGTACGACTATACTTGCATCCTACATACAGACATAAAATAAAATATGTACCTAACGTACAGTTTAAACGTTTAGTTTATTTAAATTTCATCTGTTTAATCGGACACAAAATGCCCACTTTTGGTTATTCATAACAAATATTTTGCTTTACCTGATACATTCGTCGGGATACGTTTCACAGTCAATGTTACACCGGAATCTCTGCCACGACATCCATCCCATCGGAGGTGTTAAGGCCAATCCGTTGTCGAGTCCGTGAACACCGCGAAAAGAGGAAATCAAAGCAACCGTAACGGAAGTCATCACTATTAAATTTAGAATCATTTTCAAGGTAATATAATATTGCTTTTTAGGTTTGAAACTATTAAAAAATATTGTACTAAAACTTAAAAAAACACATTACACTTATACACATAATAATAATAGACGTTTCGTATTATATATTAATTGTAAGACGTGAGAATACGTTCGAGAACGTTTGCAATTATTTATATTATATACCTACTCCTTTTTTTTCTCTCATTTATTTACGTTATCCAATTAAAACAACTGATAAAAACTCCTAATTAGAATATCTTAAAAATTAAAACAAATTTATAATGGTTATTATTTGGTATGGGGAGTAGTACGATACCTTAAGTCACTGCAGAGGTCACAGTGACCCCATAATATCGTTGAAACTTATAGACGTCGAGATAAGGGAAACTTATATTATCTCTTAACGTGAACGACTGTCCACCCCAACCTAGGCAAAGTCATATTGGATTTACATACAAATTACAATTTACACATTTCAATCATAGGCGGACCCAACTCATATAGCAAATATAATACATTGATATAATATGTATATTTGATATTCAGTTTAAATACAGGCTGAAGCAGTATTTAACATAACATACTAGTTACCATTTTTAAGCATATTGCCCGGAAACAGCGTGAAATGGGATAAAATAACGATTTTCTTTTTTTGTTTTAATTCAAATACGAATAATAATTATAGATAAGTACTTGACATTTTTACCAAATAATGCTATCTTAGTACATTCTATAAATGGTACGACTTAAAAAATATTTTGAATCTTTTTTAGCTATTTTATTCAACCATATTCAATTTTCAATTTTTTTTTTTTTAGTTTTTTCCTATAAATATGGATAAAATGAGATGATAGATTTAAAAATAAATGTAAACCCTGGTCTGAAAAGTCTAATTATACTGAAAGTCCTACGGTGCAGCATATATATTGCGTTTTCATCGACAAGTACGGAAACGCGTCCTGTAATAAATTTGATGGGAGTACCGGGACGAAAACCCATTGCCCGAAATAATTTAACCCATATAAGGAAATAATATAGGGCTTACGTCTGGGGGTTTTCTGAACTACTGCTCGAGCCGCGAATAATTTTAGCTCTGTACGACATTCCCGAGAAGTGCGACAGCCGTGCAAGGGTTCGCAGCACAAAGTTAAGCGTCATCAGTTTGAGCTATACAACACCGACGAATGTATTACATAATATCTTCTTATTATTCGATAATAAATATACAATATTCAAATAACCTGTTTGAACTAATGTGGTACCGTTATATTTATAACAAAACCACTATAATCCGTACAAGATTCGGTCAGAACTGGTTGGTTAACACCGACGACCGTCGAACAAACCAAATAGGAACACCGTGACCCTCTCTTTGGGTTCAACCAAGGGTCACAACACAATATTGAAAATAACTTTTGTTTGCAAATAAGATAATAGCATTTGTGTATTCAAAACAAATGTTATACGCTGTGTTAACATCATACGTGGCGTGAGCTCATAGTCATAGGTGGAAATCCATTACAATTTCAGGGTGGGGGGGGCTAACATTTTATCATCAACGTGAGCTACATACTTTGATCCCACACAACTAAAAAGCTGTCTGTTTTTAGAGGGCTAATAGGATATTTTTCTGGGGGGAGGGGGGCTAAGCCCCTTCAAGCTACCCCCACCTTCCGATTTCCGCCTATGCATGAGCTCACGATAGCGTGATTACAGATTAATCGGTGATTATATTAGCAAACGGAAGCCGAAAACTACTAAGTATAGTGCCTGCCAGGTTTTTGCAGGTCACCCTAAGGATCACCCATTGGTGGTTTAAGTGGCAGGCGCTATACTTAGTAATTTTCTGAGTCTCCAACCTTAGATCAACTCCAATAAACCTGGGGATGGTAAAAAAATAGTATAAAATGATAGGAATGCATCAGACATTTTTAAAATTAATTTTCCTGAATATTATACGTTTTATCCTCCCCAAAGTTTTGAGGAAATATAATGACATTTTTTATGAAACTCACTTATTAATTATAATTCCTTTGATTTACACAAATAAATGGTATGTTATTATATTTGTTTTTATTTCACATTATTATTATTAATAAACAACAACACGCTATTATAAAATTAATGTATAAAGCTTGTGAAAATTGTGACTATATTGAAATACTTTATATAAGTATTTTCGTAAAAATCTTACGAGTAACCTTATATATATTGAAATTCCAAGCGTTTTGACCAAAGAACAAAAAACGCTATCAATATACATCGAAAAAAACTAAAAATACTTCAATTTTTGATGTACCTAGTTGGATTATAGTAACAAACACCACATTTTATACAAGTGATAACAATAGTTTAATTTCCTAATTTTTCTTTTTTAAAACGAGATCTATGTGCCAGTTACATGGACCTAAAAAAAACGAGTGTTCAACAGAGACGTACACTTAGTGGCCTATCCTCAACGCCGCAAAAATCGAATAATTTTGTCTTTGAAATGCATTGGAAATAAATAAAATTTGTCAAAGTTATTACTCATTATGAAGCATCTGCATCCTGCGTAGATATTTCAATTATTATAAATTCGTACGTTTGCTAATAAAATCAACACATTGCTTTAAATCAATTCTCAGTTTTAAATTTTTTTTTATCAAAAACCACTACTGCTATATTTTTAATTTTATAATTATTGCAGTGGAAGACTTTTAGAAGATTCGACTCAGAATGTTTTGACCAAAATATACCAATACTTTGTTCATTGTATCGATAATCGATAAAACGAGTTGTGCGAATAGTGCGATAAATCGGATAAATAGATATCTGCAGAGAATATATTTTATATTTAGTATGAATTTATGTAGGTATTGACAAATAAATAGTAAGATTAAGGTAGAATAATTTTTAATTTAAATAGGGAGCCTTGTCAAATGCTTGTGAGACATCTGAGAATTCTGTGGTTGTTTTTTTTTCTTATGAGCGAGAAATTGTGTCGGCAAGTTTGTGAACTTTGTGAATTGTAGAATGGTTCTCGGAAAGTTTGCGAGCAATTTTGGCAGTTATTAAATCGAAGTCGGGAGATTTTTTTAGAGAAAAATTATAAATGCAAGTTTTAAATTCCCCGGAGAGAAGTGTTTAGGGGGAGGGTTAATGGGAGAGGGATGGATAGGAATTCATTAGTTCTATTAATTACCGAGGGGGTGAGTAGGTTTGAGTTTGGTTGAAATACCCCTGCGAAATGTTCCCTAAAAGTTTCAGCCTTGATTATGTCACCGATTGTCCAGCTACCGTCTTGTTTTTTTTTTTAAAGAGAAGCGTCTGATTTATGTTTAAGAACGTTACGAGTAGTTTTCTAAAGAAATACGTCGTTCTCTGAGAGGGAAGTTGGGAATTGAATAAAATCTTCTGAACATAGTTTTGTAAGTTGTCTTTTTAATAATGTACACAAGTTGTTAAAAGTTCTTTTGTCGGAGGGGTATTTATTTCTTAGCCAGATTACTCTGGCTCTCCTTTATTATACTATTAGATTGTAGGTACCGAAGTAGATCCGGAAGAGTTTACAGGTCATTAAAATCGGGAGAGTTTATAATCGCCCGTAAATATATAATTAAATATAATTGATACGGCGATACCTAATAATTGATGTATGGACTGATAGAACGTCTATGCTCAGAATAGTTTTTTGTTTGAAATGATTTATCATTCAATTTAAATGTTTGTATATAACACATCCATTAAAGTGATAAACTTTTTAATCACAAGGTACACCTACAGTGACTGTACAGCAGAGCGGTTACCTACTTGCCACTTTTTACATTTTTACTCGTAATGACCCCTAGGCAGCTGCCATACATAAACATGAACTTTGGTACCACTGACTGAATGCACGAAGAACTTGATATTAATTGAATAAAAATAAATAATAATATATATTATATTAATTATCTAACCTTATTGTTTGAATATATTTAAGAGGGGTCAGTTTTTCCAGTTTTTTTTTCTCATTATTATGTGGCCTCTATTCTGACATAAATACAATTTTATTTGAACAATTATATACAATTATAATAATTATTATTTATTTATTTTAAAATTGTACGCACAGGCTTCTCAAATATTTAATATGCATTAATACAATAATACCTAAGTAATGTCATGGTGTATTATTGTTTCTTTTATCAAATATATAATTTTAATTATTAGAAAACAAACACTAGTTTACAGAAGTGTAGTAACTAGTAATGCCAATACCAAGAAAAATGTTTAATTCGATACTTCAAAAATACAATTTTTTTTCTTAGTTAACACTTTTATGCTTCCGTACTAAAATTGCTACAGTATAGTGTGTGCTTATGAATTTGTATACAAATATATTTTTTTCTAATATGTAGCATTAACTTTTCCTTGCATGCCACTCAAGTCTATTTGGAATCACAAATTTACAATACATCATTATTTACCTATCAAATTACAAGTACATAGTGGAAAGATAAATTCTAATTGTTATACACTATTATAGCCAATAACTGTAACATAATAAAATATAAATACACACAATATAATATAATATTATATAGAACAAGAAATAAAGTTTCAATATTATAAAAATCACTTTATCACCTCTTTGCAAGGCAGGATAGTCACAACTCGGTCAAGTCATAAAAACATTTTTTCAGATCGTTTGAAAAAAATATTTATTAATACAGATGATTTATATAATAACGCCAAATTTATTATAGAACTTATATGTATAATTCAAAATACGTCGTAGTCAACACAGTGATAAATTTAATTAAATATAGGATTATGCTTGCAAATGTTTTCCAATACCTACAGTAACTACCTATAGGACAGCACAGATTTAATTTCATAATAATATTATACGTAATATATATATAAGAATAATAACAAATTAAAAAGTTATATATTTGACTGATGGTGTTCATGCGGAGGTTTTTTCCTGTAAATATAAATTCAACAATATATAATATATTATACTAATACTTAAGTGCTATAAATTTGAACAATTTTTTTTTTACTTAATTTTTGTATTTGCTAAGACATTTTTTTATATATGTTTTTGCAATGTTTTTTTTCATTATCACGCGGTTTTACCGAAATTTTCTTTCATAAAAAGTAAGTATACACTATAAAAATGTCAGACGAAAGCCATACAAATTTTTCTTGTCGTTTTCATAATTTTTTTTTTCTTGTAATTTTGTTGTTTTATATTTTTTTTGTTTTTTTTTCGGTTTTGATATTTTACAAACTAACAAAATATTGAATCCAATGACATCGTTTCTTTTAACTGATTGTAACTATTAGTGATGGCTTCTTTAATTTGAGCAAATACATTATGATTATTTACAGACCGTGCTGTGTTTGTTTTTTCAAAAGGTTCTGAAAAATGAAAATAATTTAATTACTATGACAATAAATTCACAGTCAAAGTATGAAACAAATGAAAATCAATCGTTTCAGACAAATTTGAGGAATCAGCTTGATGCTGTTTGACCAACGTTCGATATACATCACATCTTTATTATGACGTCTCATTAATTTTCGTAAAGTTGTTTACATTTCTAATATAACGAACGATAATAGATAGTTATCAATCGTAAGCTTGCATAACAGCATCCTTAATCTCATAAAGGCTATGTAGTATGTAGGCACAGATTAAGTGTAAAGATCTTACAGGAATAGCCATTTATTTAAAACGTTTTTGATTACACAAATATTTTCTCCATACATTTTTAAAAGTAACACATTAAAATATGTCTATTTTTTAAAGGAGTATAGTTTGTTTATTAAATTATAAGTTCCTACAAAAAAACTAAAGAAATATATTATGTTTGTGTGCCTCTTGAATCCCCCCTCTCCCCTGTAGATCTTATTATCTGGCTAAGATACTCATATTTTAAAATTGCACAATAAACCAAATATGTATACACTATACATGTATACGATTTAATATCTAATGATAAAATGCAATAACTTTTTTCATACATACCTTCAATCCCTATGAATTTCCATTGTCCCGGATTGTTTTTTGCCGCGTCGGCCATCCGACACCTTTCTAGCAGTATGGGTGATCCCATTCTCACAGACACCGCATGTTTAGAAAAACTGTAAATAGATATATAGTATCATATAATTTAGTTTAATTGAAACCGTAGGTACTAATAAAATTGTTTAAGTATCTAGTGCATAGGGGTAGTGGGAGAAGATTTCCGCAAACAAGTCACTTTTAATAGCAAAAAAAAAAATAATAATGATTTTAAATTAATTTTAAAAATATATATTTTTTTTTTCAAATGTCTATTGATTTATGGATAGCATTGTCAGTATTTTTTATATAGATTATATAACATTAAATAATTAGTATAATTTCCTTTTCTTTTTTATATTCAGTTTTTATGAAACACCAAGATTTAGATTTCACAAAATATCCCATCATCTACATGACAACATCAATATTTAATACATTATGTATCAATCATTAACTGTATAATTTAATAATGTCTGGTACTTAGTTTAGTACAATTAATCAACAATAAGTAAAGCGTTGATACATTGTAATTGTTTTATGTTTCAAAAGTGGATGGTATATAATATTTCAAAAAATTATATATTTATATCTATTGGATTCAATATTTGCTTGTTAAGGCAATTGATAAATGAAAGTATGAAATTTAAAATTTAAATTGCTTCCTTTTTTTGTTTAAGTCTGTATATATTCTACCTCTTTCTCACCCATGTCCCTCGGTAGTTTAGCACATAATAACATAGAATACCAATAATACAATAATGTAAAATAAAAATAAGTTGGCACATACTAATTGATAAGTATTAATTATACGCAATATATTATTTTCACTTGAAATTATTGTAGTATTCGAAAAACTGCAAAAGCAACTCCCCAATACACTGTTTATTGTCACTTCTCCAACCACTGCTAGGTAACTGTTCGTGCATGTGCACGAATTCGATGTCGGTGTTGGCCGAGAACTTCATGCCATAGATGCACTGTAGCGACGGTAACACAGGTGGCTCGACACCTGCAAATCACAAATATAATATATTTAATTATGTATTTATACAAATATAATAATATAGATCTCGACAAGCTATCAGCCATGAACGTTGTACGTTATTTTAATCTGTCATGACAATAATAATAAATAAAAGGGTCCAGTGCAACAACCAGGTAAGTCCACATTTTCGAGAAATCGTTTTTTATGGTTGATTCAGAATAAAAAAAGTAGGCTTCACATTTCCGTGTAACAAACGGATATGTCTGATTATTAGATACGATGATATCAGCAAAATGGACTTACCTAGTTTTAAAATTCAGTGCAACAATCGAACATACATGGTTTTTGCACCGAAACTGGATATTTTTTTTTTTCAAAATAAATATATTCTTATTCAAATTATTTACTAGGTATTTAAAATAAATCATATTTTAAACTAACTAATTGATATTTTGTTTAAAAAAAAAAAATTATGAGCAAAAGCAAGGCAAGCCCATAGTTAATTCTATTGAATGATCATTATGTTGGTTTAATATAATTTAAAAGTAATTTTAATATATATTATCAGCACATAAAGAAGAATGCTACTTGTTTTCAATATAAATATATAATATTTACCACAATTATTACTGATTTAAAATATTTTTGCTTTTATTGAAAATTATAAAAAAAAAATATCAGCAAGAAACCAGGTCCATAAATTTTTTCTATTTAATGGTCATAATATTGTCTACATTATTAGACTGAAATATTTGAATACATATTATCAATAAATAAAGAGTAATGCTATATGTTTTCAATATAAATATTTAAAATATGTTAAATATTAATGATTTAAACAATTTTTCTTCTACTGAACAATTTTGAAAAGTGGACATACATGGTTGATGCACTGAACCCTTTGGCAATTATTGCCATAGTAATAATACATTACATTATTCATCGTCATTATGCAGAATTTTGTAATTTTTACAGTAGGTATAAGTATATTTATCTTACTTTGCAAGAAATTGATAACCATCAGCACCAGCGAGTAACTGGACAGAGTCATTTTTTTCGGATCGTTGATGTTGTGATGAGACGCCCAGAGTTTAATGGTTACTACCAATGGCCTCACCCGGTAATCGACTGCAAAACCATTAAAAACAATTATGATACAATATGCAGGGCCGCAGGGGAATAGAGCAAAAGCTAATATTTATTCGCTAAAACAAAATATACGTCATCACACAGCTTAATCGTCTAGTGCAGATTAACCAGGCGTATAAATACATAATAAGTTATGTAAATTAATAAATTATAACTGTTAAATTGAAAACCCAAGAATTTGATTCATGGTAGAGTCCCTTCCGTAACAAGTGTTAAATTAATAAATGTTCAACATTCCTCCTCCCTGATGGCAGTTTTAGTAGGACAACTTCTAACTACTAATCTATACCAAACTATAGTTTAAATTATAACAATATATAGTCGAACAATATTTAATCGACTTACATATTAATCATATTATTATGCACTTAACTATGGTTAAATCGTTAATATATAATGACTCATTAATATGTAAGATTTTAAGTCATTTTTACTGATTTCACACTAGTTCACTTCTTATTGTTTCTTGTCTATGCCGATAACTTAAAACTTGGAAATTACCACGGACTAAGATTAGTACCTATCCGATTTTATCTCACCGATTATATTTGTCGCTGTCGTGTTGTAGTAAATATTATTATACCTACATTTTATTATTTTTTCCTAATATTGAAAGCGGAGAGAAGTTTTTCAAAATAAAAATATTTATTAACAGATAATCGTCGTTCATTTACTTTTTATAACATCAAAAACGCTCTAATTATACAATGCAATGATTTTTGAGTAATTTGTAAGATTTGATACATTTATACAACAAATATTTTTTATTTTTTATTTCATTTTGAAGGACATTATTTGTCATTTTTATGTTATATTTTGAGTAATTTGTAAGTTTTGATAAATGTATAAAGAATTTTATAGTTAAATAGAGTAAAATATTTTAAAAATGTATTTTTATAAATTTAAAACAAATATTTGTAATTTTTTTAGGCCATTTTTTAAGGACATATTTCGTCATTTTTATTTCATATTTGCATATATTTTTTTTAGGTCATTTTTTGATGTTTTGAAGGTCATCAACTTCCGAGCCCTAATAATGACTAATTAGTTTTACATAATAATTATAATGTAGTTTATAAATTATTATATTTAATTTTTAATTATGTACCTATTAATAAAAAACTGTTCTATTCTTGAACTTAGGTATTTTACTATATAGTCTGTTTTATACATCTGTTATATTAAAATATGAATACAATTTTTAAAAAAATATCCAACTCACGCCTCGAATAGCAGTACAGCAGATGGGTGTTGCGAATGCCCACCACGTTGTTGCAGCAAAAGTCAACGTCCATCTTGCTGCCACCGTCGCCGATCCACCGGAACTTGAGTATGGGCACCTTGGCGTAAACGATACGCATGTCCGCGGTACCGACCCTACCGTTGATCCGCTCGTGGTCCAGCAATCCCATTAGCCACTGAAGCCGCTCGACGGCGCATATCCGGTGCCGCTCCTCGGTGACGATCCGGTGCTGCCGGACACCAACATTGACCACCGCGGCCGACGTGCAGCCGGTGAGCAGACAGAAGTCCGCGTCACTCACATCGCCGCCGAAACCGTTCATCGTGGACCCGACCAGGTACAGGCCGCAGCCGGGCGCCCAGCTCTTGATCAGCATCGATAGCCTGCGCCACATGGCCATCTTTGTTTCGTAAACGTCCTCGGACTGACGGTTGTCTAAGTATATGTGCCAGACTTCCGACGACAGCTGAAACGTGTCACGACAATGATGATGATGTAATAATATATTATAATATTAATATCAGCTGAGCTTTTTATGCTATGTATCCACAGGTTGAATTTATCTGTTTATTTGTTTATTAATTTACGGAATAAAAATTCCTTATTTAGTACAGCATACAACAATAATACAGTAATTTAACATAATTAAAATATAATTATAAGGGGCGATAACCCAAAAGTACAGTAAATTTACAGGTACAATAAATATAAATTATAATAATTAGGACATAAAAAAAACTACATATTATACGATATAACAAAATAGTAAAAAAAATATTAAAAGATCAATAACACAATATTATGGTGAACTAAGAAAGGTGGGGTCCTCGTTACCCAACCGCATCATGCGGTCAATTGGTTTGTTTCTACCGTAATTGGTGCAATGGAAAGGTACGGCAAAAAGAACTCGAGACCTTGTGGTACGATGTGGAACTTTAAAGTTTACTTGCGAGAGCAGTGAAGGGGCATTTATGGAACCATCAATTTAACTTTCCCAAAAAGTCTAGGTTAGCTTTAACGCGCCTATCAGCTAAGAATGTAAGTTTAAGTGCGTGCAATACTGGAGTGTAGTCATGAGGAGGATGGATAATTTTGAGCATGTAAGCAGCGGATGACAAAAAGCGCCTTTGAACTTGCTCTAAGTGGCAAGAATCAACTACCACAAAAGGGTCCCAGAGCACCGATGCATACTCTAGTAAGCTTCGGACCAGGGGCGTCATTTTAGTTTTATTTTTGGGTGTGCCATTTTGAAATTTCACTAGGCCATTTAAAAATAGAGCAGATCTACAAGGGGGGATTCCCTTGTTTCAGCAGGCCAATTGAGAATATTTTAAATGTAAGGGGTGCCACCGCACACCCTGACCCCCCCCCCCAAATGACGCCCCTGCTTCGGACTCAAAAGCAATAGACAGACAGTCTTGAGAGATCTAGACAGATCTAGGGGAGAATTTAGGGGAGGATTTAGAAGAATTTAGGTACGAAAGATTTGAAAGTTTAATACAAGGTTCTTTATAAGACTTTATTACTGGAATTATAAAACTATAAAAAGTTGAGCGTAATTATCCATAAATATTATTTAAGAGCGTCTAAAGTTCAAATTTTGGACGAAATTAGAAATTCAAGCGTAAAACAAATAGACATGCATTATACACCCACGAGCACTTAATGAATAATATAGAGAACAACGTAAATGCACCACATGCACATCGTAACTACAGTCTAAAACACTGGCTAACCAAATGCCTCCAGGGCTCCAGACCACGGTTATGGTTATCTACGGTATAGATAACCGTACTCCAGACGAGGCCTCCAAAGATAGATAGCTCCCCGATAATATATGTGAAATACTAGCGCCGAACTCAGAGATGCCAAATTTTCTTCTTCAATTTCTTGAGACGAACTTATACCAAAAAATATAATGATACGCACTTTTTTTCCTTTTTTAGAACTTCGTGTTTATATTATGTTAAATAATAATCATATAGTTAAAATGTACCTAATGCATTTGTTAGAGACGAAAATAACCGTAACAGTAAGACGTATAAATAAAAAAATAAAAATAAAAAATAATTTTAGTAATTTTGTTGTAACTCTAAAATATTTGCGAGAATTTAACATTATTACGTACATTATTATATTATAATAAACGCAATGACATTTTTAAAATATTTAGTTTAATTTGAAGCTATTGTCTATTTTTAGTTTATACCGTATTACTTGGTAAAATAAATTACTTTAGTAATAGCAATGTAAATCGATGATAATTTGTACATAGTAATATAGGCGACTGACGGTCTCACATCCATTACAGTGCTCCTGCATCCTACTCACATTAAGAACACAGACGCCTAATGTAAAGCAGATCGGTACCCACTTCCCCACCTTTTTTTCATCATACATCATAGCTGGCAGCCTTTATAAGTGCTACATTTTCAAATTGTATTATAAGATAAGTATTTTGATTTAAACAGCGAAACAGAGTACTCGTTAGTTATTAGTAACACCATTGTTATTCAATGAATACCTGTTGCGCGACTTGATAGACCAGACCTAACCAAACAGAACCTATAATAAATAGCATTGTTATATGCTATTGCATATTGCCTATCGATAAAATAATAGAAAAAATGAAAATATTATAGTGTACGTTACTTTATCTGCCTCGTCCACTTGTATTAGCGAGTCTTCCAGAACAACGTTCTTAGCATGCTGATCGTACCTCTGTGGCTCTGACAGGTAATACGCGTTCATAAACGTCCCAGCTGGTCCTCCGTAAGGGCTCCATTGCCACGGTTTGCAGCACGGTTGATGAGCCGTCGACGCCGCAACAGGTTTCCTATGTGTAGTGTTTCTGGTGGCCTACATGTTATACGGGTACAAATTTTTTTCACTAATCAGACAACCGTTTTTTCGATAAAATTTTCTTACACTATAAATTATAGTTATTTTACGATGCCACTTACGTATGCCACCTGGTGCAATTTGTGCAGGTCGCTATAATACTGTAAATGATGATGTTGTGGTATGTTCGTTTGTGGATGTCCGCTGTTGAACTGTTTCGTATTTTTGTCTTTGATAAATGGTGGCAATCTGTATCGTAATAATATTACAATGAAATAGTGTAATAAAATGTATAAAAAAAGTTTCAATGATTCGAAATCAAATTAAATCCATTTAAGGTACACCGCAATTTGTTTGAAAATAACATTATAAATACGAAATTGTAAAAAAATCAATAAGTCAACCTCAAAAAAATGATAAATTTTGTAATAAATTAGTATCAAAAAGTTGGTTTTTCTATACATAAATGGTACAATTATAATATTTATTACTATTTGTTTTTATATCTATTATGGGGTCAAAAAAATCGTTTTTTTCTCTCAAGGTTAATAAAAATGTTAAATGTTAATGCTCGAGCATAAAGTTTAAAAATGTAATATATGGTTCTTCATATTATACCTAAGTTTTACTAATAGCAATTTAAAAAAATCAAAAGTACATTCATATTAATATATTATACACAATACACACACAAAGAAATGTTCGAAATATTAAGATTTACAATATTAAAATGTAGAAAATGTACAATTTTGAAATGTAGCTGTTTACACTATTGTATAGTACGTCTGTAACTTATAAGCTAGTAATATATTATGAAATAATATTATAATAATTTATTATATATGACTTATATTTGGTAAAAAATATAGTTCAACTTAGTTCAACCGTAGTAGTTACCTATTATAGTAATAATTTGTTACTAATAAAATAAAAAAAATAAACTGCTAATAACAATATGAATATCTTTATAATTAAAGACCGTCTGCGCACAGAATCGTTTTCGTATACATTGATTTCAAATTTAACACATCCACTATTACACAGGCGGGACATATTATATTCAATGACGAGGAAAACCCAGAATAAGACCCCAATATAATATTACCCAACACCTGAGCAGAACTGCTTCTACGGTTTTTAGTTATTGTACATCTATTCTTAATATAAGAAATATAAGTTCTGTATTTTATTTTAAAATGTTTAAATCGATTTTCTACTTTTCTTTAATACAAATCTTAACGCCAATTTGTATTTTTGAATTATTTTGCATATTGTTAACATAATACTTAATGTTTGATAAGTTTTTAACTATTAAAAAATGAAAATAATATTGACTTTAACTAAAGACAATTACAATGGGTAATAAATGTTTGAGTTAAGTATACTTATTAACGTATTATGTAATATAAAAAAACAATATATATTATATAAAATAAATATTTTGATATCTACCTTATTTTTCGCCCTAAAAACGGTTGACGGTAGGCTAAAAATTATCAACAAAAACGTATAACTAAAAATACTTTTATTCGTCAATGTAGTCACCGAGATGTCTAATCACATTGGCAGATTTTATCAGGTAAAACATGAATAAACCTTTCTTATCTAACAAGGGAATTATAAATGACATATTGTTGATTTGTAATTCCTACCAACATTATAAAATATAAAGCATATTATTCTGCCGTCCGCAGATAAATTTCAACTCCAGAAATAGGACTTATATCAAAGTTATCGCAATATCAGTTTGTTGCTAATAACCTTCGTTGCCATAAGTCTTAGAAATCAAACAAATTAGATCTTTCTTCAGAAATATGCAATTATATAATTTAACAAACACAGACGTATTTTGTTGGTCTCTTTAAACACAATAATGTAATATAGGTATGTTACAGGCTTCGACGGATCCAGTGGCAGATCGATTATCAAAAGTCAGAGGTGCTAATGGCGTTATTCTTATTCGATCAAAATGTGTGGTTGTTCGTTCTTGAGTAAAACACGGTCGTAAAACTGCGCTGTGGTTAGCAATAAGCATAATACATAGTTAGCACCTATATAATAATTTGACCAAAATCAGGGTTCTACACAGTTTTTTTTATCAAATTCGAGTGGATTGTAAAAATCTTACAAAATCAGATGACTTAATAATAATGAAATTTAAACGCGACCCACTCATACCCCTCGTACACGACCGCCGCGCCCCTGACCCAACCACCCACCCAGTCGTCAAGTACTGTAAAATCTTTGCGATTGGCCTTCGAAAAACAGTAATAGGAGGTACGTTACGCTATCGCTCACCTGGCAAAGTGTTTGGACATGACTTCCCATTCGATGGCCTCGCAGGTTTCGACGTTGTTGGGGTTGGGACGGCGGAACGACGGTTGGTAATAGCAATGCGTCGACGGAGTGGACGACGTGGACGACTGCGACAGCGATGGCGACGGTGACGACGACGACGACGGCGACGGCGATGGCGATGACGACGACGACGACGACAACATTATCCTGTTGTCCACGGGTTTTCCGACTTCCGGTCCTTCGCCGCCGCCTCCAGCTGCTGCTGCGATGGGCCTCCGGACCGTCGTAAACTTT
Organism: Neotoxoptera formosana; assembly: GCA_022818045.1. Lineage (NCBI taxonomy): Eukaryota > Metazoa > Arthropoda > Insecta > Hemiptera > Aphididae > Neotoxoptera > Neotoxoptera formosana. The sequence continues at coordinate 17,771,290 of CM040632.1, read as the reverse complement.
TTGTTCGGCCGTCGCTGAGCCCCGAAAGCGATCGGCCAGTGATGACGGTCGCCGACGCCGTTCACGCCGCATTCGCCGTCGTGTGTCCGGAACCTGTGGTCGGTCATTGTTGTTCCGGAGGAGGAGTTGTCTGCGTGCCGGTGGTGACGATGACGACGATGGTCATTTAACGCGACAACGACTGAAACGCGTCGACGACTTTAATAATACTATTGTATTGTATTGTATAATGTAACGCGCCGCCGATCTATGAGACTGCTGCAGTGTACGCGTGCACGATAATATTATTACGGAGGTATACCAAAGACTTTGCAAGCACGTGCCAAACACGTTTGGAGTGGGTATATAGGTACAATAATATTGTAGGCAATAACGACGATAATATAATTCGTGGGTCCGTAAAATATGACCGACCCGCTTGCGATAAGTGGTCGTCGACTGCGGCGATGGCGATGGGTTTTCGTTCCGCGTTCTTAATGATACGAAAATCCCCCTGTTGCGCCGCACTGTCGGTACAGCACACGATTCTTAAAATAAAAATCGAAATAATCGTTCATAACACACGACTGCGGGTATATACATATATTAATCGCGATTCGCCGATAGGTGTGGGTAGTAGATGCCTATATATATATGTATATATGGCCGATAAAGGTTACGCGTCCTGCAGTATATTATTTATTATTATTCATTACCTATTGATCATAAATAGTAAAAACAAAATTAATTAATTGTATTTATTCATATTCTACTATTATTATATATCAAAATATTGTTGTTATTGTTATTATATTATATTTTATTAATTGATTCTCAATTGCTTCTACCAATTTATACTACTACAACTACTGTACACACATGACACAGTACAATATACAAAGTGATTCGATATTAACTGTAAAAAAAGCTCATTGTTTAGGTCGACTAGTGTAAAAAAACATTTTCTGAAGTTTAAAGTTTTTAGTATTTAAAAAATATGAATACTTTTTTCGAAGAAAACCTACTTCCTGATCAAGCCGATTTTTCTACAGTTGACTAATTATTTTTGATTTCATACTCGGAAGAAGAATATTCTTACAGAAATACTGACGTACCTACAATAAACTATAAACATTCTAAAACAAAGCAATAGTGTTTTTGGTCCACTAATTATTTCTACCTTTCAGGCTATATTTTATAAATATTAAAATATTTAATGGGAATGAAATGGCAGTGATTTGTCATATTTGCATTACTACATTTATCTCAACTTAGAAATCTTTAATTAGTGATAATGATAAACAAATAACTATTTGTTTAATAATCGATATTTATTTATAATCATTTTTAAAAAAATATTCCGTTGAATTAAAATACAAATTAATTACAATAATGTATTAATAGAAACAGCCAAGTAGGGTAATTTGATATTGTAAAATAATTATGAATTGGCCGATGTAATGACTATTTACAGTTAAAATAAATAAAGAGTGATGAAAAAGTTCGACTTTGAATTGTCAAATTATTATTATTTGTTTATAATATTATAGTAATATAATATTACGATTATAGATTTTAAACATTCAGCCATTCGGGAAGGGTTGCTCGAAATATGGCACACGATAATAATTGTGTTTAATTTGAACCAAAGAAAACCATTTTTTTTTTCAAATATTTCTTTTAACTGAATAAATATGATATATTATATCAGTTTAATAGTTTTTACAAACGACACATATTTTTATAATATTTATCTAAAACATTTTACTAAATAATAATTATGCTATTAAACAATCCAAATTCCAAGGTAATAAATGCATGATATAACGCCAAAATATAAGTATCCTATATTCTTCTATATACGTAAATCACTATCGGCTCCCAGGTTTCAATAAAGCCGCTGTAGTAGCCTAATGTAGCTCGACACTAAAAAAAACTAAACATTTGGCAGTGCATTTTTAATAATGAAAATGTTAGCGAGTAAGTTTTTTATTACGTCTGTTCATTGGAAATATAATCTTTAAACTCGTGTCATATGATGTTATGATCCAATGATTTTGAATGAAACTCGTGCGAGTGTTGAAGGACGGAGGTGATTGAGTACTCATTTCACCGGAAAATTCGACGCGAAGGGCTGAATATTGACTGTGCATATTATTAAAAAGAACTACGTGTAGTTCTGCAGAAGGGTGAGTTTTATATTGAATGTGTGAACTACAATGTCAATGTGGTTTAGGACGGAAGTAATTATATATTTAGAAATAGGTAACAATATGTATTCAAAATATGAAAGCAATAAAAGCATGTATAATATAATATATTATATTATTAAAAAAAAAATGTTATGTTTATTATACTATATTTTATAAGGTAAATTAAATTCGTCAGAAATATAACGCGACTTTTAGATATTTAGTTTTAGATTATTTATGTAATAACAAAGAAAAATGTAACACATTATTTTTTTTTTATTCTTGATGGAAAGTATACCCTACTTTACCATACCAATTCAATTTATATATAGTTTAACTAATAAATAAAATTTACAAACTCATAGAATGAGCTAAGTAATATTAAATAGATTCATACAAGTAAAATACTAATAACAATTATTATTTAATTGAGATATTTGCTCTCTTACTTTCATTTGAAATCAAAACATAACGTTTAAGAATGTTCATATATTCACGGAGTTCGTAATTTTTTTATTTCGAAATACCATCATATTAATATTTTATTAACACTTATTAATAATTTTTTTTATTTATACGAGTTGTGAGGATTTAATTAATTTAAGTTACTTATTTAAAATAAACTAAAACCCGTATAGTAAAACATAGTGGTTATTATATAATACATTAACAGGTAATCATGGTAACAACCATACAAATTTTTTTTTTTGATAATTTCAATTTAGGTTTGCCCCAATCTGGTAAAAAGAAATGTCAAGTAATTTAAATACAAAACTATTAACTATTTTTGTATTATTGTTTGAATAATATCTAATACAGTACAACCTAATAATTGAATACCTACTCGTTTTAATTATTCGAGCCCGCTAATCTGCAGCCTGTAAAATATAATATTATAATTATTAACTACAATAGAAATACGCTACTTGGTATTTTATTTAAAATTTCCGAACCTTAGCTGTGCGCCTGTATGTTGATTAAAGAATTTTAGATATGATGAGAATCAATAACTAAGATATAATATCTTAGTTCGTGATGAGAATGTAAAGAAACTGTTATCGATTGTCTAGGTATCCATAGACATCACCTTATACGTTCTCGCATAATGAATCAGCAGCAGATAGTAGATACATATTATCAAAGTGGATTGATATCAATCATGAACTAAGATATTAACCACGGACTAAGATATACCTTAGTATATCTTAGTCCGTGATATTAACTATCTTAGTTCATGATATCAATCCACCTTGATTATTATTATATATTAAATTGTTAGAGCTGATAGTGGTGACATAGAGATGTGAAAAACAAATAGTTATATATTATAACATATTAAAAAACATATTATTTTTAACTTATTTTTCTAACCTGAAAATAGGATAGGTACAGGATATATACGGGTTATGTGTATAATGGGAGTAAAATAAATAAACTTAACTGAATTAATTTCAAAACGACTAAATATTATTTATTATTCAAGAATATAAATAAATAAAACATATATTATAACAATAATTATTCATTATACATCAAATAATTTAGTAGTAAAAATAATGTAACACCGACTAATAGAAGGTTTTTGAAAGATTACAAAATAATAATAATAATAATAATAATACAATGTTTATAATAGGTAACGAAATGACTAGATAGTTACAATGAGATTCAAGTCTAATCGTTTAACAACTTTCACGGTTGTTAAAAGTTAGTACGTTTTACTTAAAATGATGATAGAAAAAAAATCATGCTCATAATTATGGACAGATATGTCCATATAATGCCACATAATTTATTTTCGATCCGAATTTAAATACATAAATTATTTGTAGATATCGTACCTACTTACTTCCAAAATTTGTCTACTAAATCTATTTCAATGCGTTTGAACAATAAATAAATATTTATGTAAGCTTTACAGTATTTACTAATATATTATATATATTATTAAAATTGAAATTATTGATTGTGTATCACAATTTCTTAGAATAAAATCATACTATATAACGGACAACGATTCTTATATTATTAATTATTAGTGAGAATGTCCGATTAAAGGTAAAAAGTTATCAGCTGAACTTGATAATTAAGTATACCCACTCAAAATTTTAATTAATATAATATTATTACCTATGTAACGAAAAAATTTTACTACGACATTTGTATGATGGTAAACACTGCTGTTTATTATAGTATGTAATTTTCACTTTATAATAGCACTAAAATCCTGAAGATGGATGTATATTAAAATAAAACAATTGATTAGACAATTTTGTGATTACCTACATTGGTTTTTGATAATAATAATTTATAGACTACCTACTTATATTATGGTTAAATAATTATTATCCACTCAAACGTATTCAAACGCATTATATTTAATGCTTACACTCAGTGGCGCCGAAGTCCTAAGAATGAAGTCGGGTGGAAAATATTTAAAAAGGCCACAATATCAAAATATCGGTCTCAATGGCGTACTTGGAGGAAGTTGGAAGGTATAGTATAAACATATGAAGCGGTCCTATCCTAAATTTAAAAAAGATGTCGGACCTTGTCTGCATAGGGTTTAGCCTTTAGCTTACACTTAAACTTTGATGTTCAATAAATGTATAGTAAAATTAGTTTCAGAATTTCAAAATTTGTTCTTCTCAATATATACATATAATATAGGTACTCATAGTATCATGTATTTATGTCGAATTAAACAATTAGTTCTAATTAATTTATTAATTATTAATCTATATAGTTTTAAAACTAAAGAAAAATAATTAAATTAAATTTTGAACATCATTAATGTACGTAAGAGAGCTAAAACCACAATATATAATATTATATAATACTGACTGCGAATTACATACAAATTTTCGTTTGATTAAATAGCGGTAATATAACATTATTTTGAACTATGCATTTTGGCAACACTTGATATTTTGATCATTTTGACCGTCTTTATTATTTCCGTGTTTCACATAATCTACAACTAATTCTAATCCGATTAGAGCCGTTAAATCCTTACAGTTTTTTTTTTCGCCACCTTCGGTTTGCGCTGTTTCAGGACCGTCCCCCTCCACGTCGATAATTTTATCTTCCTCCGGCGCCACTTGCTTGTATATTTTCGTCAAGTTTCCCATCAAATAACTAGTCCCTTGTTTGTTGTTGATGTTTTCGATTTCTTCCACTTTGGACGGTTCGGGTACACGAAACGCCGAATAATGTCTGTCCTGCTTTAACGGATCTGAACGTATTTGTAGGTTCAGCGGTTCCGTTTCCGGAGTCTTAAAATACACCGGTGGGTAGGTAGGTGGATAAAATGGCGGGTACCATAATGGAAATTGCAGTTCTGTTTGTGCGGGTGGCGGAATCGGTACGAAATCCATTTTCTTTTGCTTGGCTTCAGACGGTAGTTCGGCCTTTCCGCAATCTTTCCAGGTCCGTTTTCGTCCTCTTTTATTCAAGGATAAAGGTGCACAAGATTTTGCTTGTACGAATCTTTTCAGCATTTCGCTAAAATATAATCCCGGTGGCACAAACGTAGAGTTGGTTTGATACGGTGGCGTGGCCGCTAATAAACGACTTATCAAATCACCATTTCTAAAGTCCGACGGAGACTCACGTACTGTGCCCGACATAATCTAAAAAGAATAAAGAATATTTTTATTAAAGGTTATTTGTTCGTAATATAGCAAAACAACAAATACGTTAGAAACAGTAACAGTCGACTGCAGCCTGCAGGCTGCAGCTACTACACCTATCTGCTAATATTTATCTCTGAATACAAAATACAAAATAAAAATTATTAAAAGTACGACAAAAATGTAATTTGCGAATAACTATACATATAGCATATTATATTTTACACAGATCTCTTGATGGTCATGAAATACTAAATGTCAATTGAGCAGGAATATAATTATTATATAATATATGTATAAATTAAAAATTTAAAAACGTTTTAATAGTATACAATTTTGAAGAAGACATAACATTATATACATTTAAATCAATTGATATGACTTTCAGTGTGAATTTTGTACTTCAATTTATTATTAAATAATCCCCATATCGAATTATTCATAAACACGAGTATATATATGATCGAATATTCGAATCATTAGAATATCATAATATATTATACAGATATACTTTTTTGGAGAGTGGCAAAGTGCAATGATTATGTTCACAACAATTGTACCGAATCAGCGTTATTATTATAATTTTATTTTTGGCCCATGACAATTTCAACACTCCAGAGATTAATGTGAATGTTTTGAATTACAATTGCAGGACGTTGCGCAGAGTGACGAATTTAAAATTCGATTTGCGCGCGGTCTCGTGCAGGCGTCCAAAAATATATAATAATTTATAATTGGTATATACACTGCGGCGGTGGAAAATAATATATGCACGTCTAGTTAACTATAACCCCAGGACTCATTAGTCATCATCGCCCTCGACAATACCACATATGCATACGTATATATGCCCGTCCCCATCATATTATATTATATAACGTACATATGTATACCGCAGCCGGCCTTTTCCGCGCAAAAGCAAAAAACATGCAATCACGTCGAATGGACTTCGTTTTGAATTTACTACCTCCACCGTAATTGTATTCAACGATCCACCCCTGTTCATATTATTATTATTATTATTGTATGAGTACCTGACAACGAGTAGTGTATAATCTCATCAAATTTTCACGCGTTTGTGTAAACCAATTTACACTATTTAAAATTAAATAATCGTTGTGCGTGGCAATATAACTACTGGACTTGATTCAATATATTTATAAACAATATATAAATGGTATCATATGCAATAGGTGATTCTTTATCACCAAACAGTTATTTCCCCTGTAAATATATGTTTTTGAAAAAAATGATTTTTTTTGTACGAAAATGAAAAAATAGCCATGAAATGGCATGGGTAGGGGCTAGGGTTTCACTAAAATTTGTTTTTTAATTTTCTTTAGACTATAAAGTATAAAGCATAGTCTGCATAGATTACATATTTTTAATGTCGTAAAACATTGCTTTCCAAACATAAAATAAATCTCATACATAAACTAAACTTAAATTTTGAAATTTTTAAGGCACTTTATATTATATTGAAGGCATTTTTAGAATAATTTATAAGAACCAATATGATAACAATTTAGCTTAAACTATCCTCCTATAAAAATATTATTTTATTTTGTCATATTATTTTTACTATATATTTTAATATGTTACTTGTATAACTATATAATATATCCGATAAAAAAAGCGGTGGCTGCAGAATGGTCCGAGTTGTTTAACAAACGAAATGTTTGTCACTTGCAGATATAGGTATTATGTACGGACTACCGAGTGATTTATTAAGCTGCAAGCTAGTCCTAAAATAACACATAACACAAGTCACAAGTTATTGCCACTGATTTTATAATATGTAAAATATACTATCGACAATCGGCGATACGACTATATAGTCGCTACTCTCGTCGTAACTTCATAACAATGTGAGTAAGTACTTATATTAATTTTGTGTTTCGCGTACAAACATAAAAACAGTTATAATATTATTATTGTTCGTCATGCCCGCAGTAGTAGATATCATCGCTCCCGAGTTTTTAACTATATATATTGCTTCGTCGTCGAAGATTATTATTATAAATAATAAAATATATATACGTATTGTAGATTTTCTCGGAATCGTTATTATTTATATTTTGTTCGTTCGATTTAGGGAAAAATAAAAAAAAAACTATAATATTTGAAACCGAGGAGGCGAGGACACCGGAAACAAAAGACGTGACAGGGACCGCGCGTCGGTCGGTCGGACCCGCTGCAGATAATGCGTATTATGCACAGTTGACAACCGGACAGACAATGCGAAATAATATTCTCGTCTGCGATGCGAATAATTCAATTATCGCGAGTAAATGGGAAATTCGAACCCAATTTGCACTGCGCCGCAGCGTCAATCCCCTCTACATTTCGCATTTCCATTGTATCACATATTATTATACACTCGCGCGTGCACACACCCGTACAACAATCGCCGTACGTACACGTATAATAAGTGTTCGCGTGTGCGTGCGAGTTTGACATTCACGTTTCCTACGGCTATACGTTTGTCATTTAGGGGAACAATCATCAGCCCTTCGTGCTCTCTCTCCGCGGTTAGGTATACACCACATAATATATAATACGCGGTCTCCCAAAGTCCTACATGTTATGTATACATATATATGCATACCTACACGACTATATGTCTATAATCTATATACCTACCTACGTGCACACCGCAGTGATTAAAACCATAATCGTTCGCCGTACGTCACTGCATTAACTGTTCACTTTTAACTTTCAAATGATAATAATATTTGATGTCACATTATTATAAGGTACATTTGGATGTCGTATAGGTATATAGCTATTAAGCCATAAAACTAGGCCTTATTTTCTTCTATAGGTCTATTGCAGAGTAATGAGTAACGTATGTGATGAAGTTCCATAAATTCGATTCGTCAATAGGTTAGGTTATTAGGTTATTACGTTAATAGGTTATCCACAATACGAATTAGAACGAAAAAATAGTACAAAATATATACATTACAAAAAATCAAAATTTAATTTTAAGACTATTATTTTTATATAATATACTGTCTTTCATAATTGGCTTTTAAATTGGGTTTTTAACACTTTTACAAACCAAAGAAGCTTCTACTCGAGATTTTTTGGGAGGAAAAGCGTACCTATAATATGGTATGGTATAATTTAAATTCACGCAGTTGATATCGACCGAAGTTTTTTCGATTTACAAATTTACTTTGGTAGGTCACCGATGTTGTATTGAAAAAATATAAAATGTTTTTTAATTTATTTAATGCAGCTCTCGCATATCAATACAGCAACTAAATTATACTCATTTTATAAAAACAATTGGGCGAAGAATAGTAGAGTAAGATTGTGTAAAAATATTAAATTTATTACTGATATTTTAAAAGTTTTTTCAGTTATATATCTATACATATTTGGAAATAAATTGTTCTTTTCTAGTTTATAACTTATTGACATGATCTGGTTTGTTAGACACATTATAGAATTCTTTTATTTTCTATTATAATTTATAATATTGCTCCATATTAGTGTACCTGCGATTTTTACGAATAATACAATCAAACAAGTGTAGGTACATTATAATGAGTAGAAAAAGTTTTCAAGCTTATACACACTATATAATACTATGTATATTGTATACGTTTCATTGATGCGTTTTAATAGAAGGTATTATGTTCCATGATGGGTACAAGTTCGTATACAACTATATAGATGTCTGACTTAACAGTAACATATTATTTAGTATAAAGTCGGTAATTATATTAAAAGTTAGGTACTGCGGTAATAATTAATATCACAGTCTTATACTTTGTATATTAAATCGTGAATATTATAATATACCTACGCCATTATTGTATAAATCCCCTAACCTTTGCAGGTATCCACTTACAGTTAATGCCTGTTGTAATAATTATTACGCTCGTGGCTTTACCAAGGTCTGAACTGGTGTTTTTTGTATGCTGTATAATTACAGGGCTTAGAAATTTAGAATGCAAATATAATGCCGAAAAAATCCATAGTGTATACAAACAATAAAGGAGTGCAAATCTTCGGGGAATGGCAAACTGCCGAATAGTGGTACATATACACAGACCAGATGAACAAAAGATTCTACCCCGATGCAAACAAAAGGCAGTACGCCCTATATATATTATGTGCGGTGTATGATCTGCGAGTTGTTTGTTGGTCAGAAATAATGCCGTCTTATTGGACCCCGTGTAGTTTTCGAATTAGGCAAAGTGCCTTTCTAATAATACAGCTGACCGCAAAACACCAATATTTTGGAGTGTGAAAAATATAATTGTTTTTTATAGCTAAAAATTGAAAATCTGTTTATAAATCATATATAACATTATAGTTTTTAATATAATATAATATTTAATATAATAGTTGCTACTTGTGGTATGAAATAAAATACAACGATGAGATTGTTTTTTGGATGCTATAATATTATTGAGCTATAGCGTATACCCTTACCTAAATAATTAGAAAATATGTTACTACAATGCCACCATAATCTCATCTGATAATTATGTCGTGTTTTTATCTCATCTAGATAATTTCGAATAAAACTTAAAAGGTCGCAGAAAAATAATGATAATTTAAATATAAGAGATCGTGGAAGGTAGATTATACATACGACACATCTATTTATATTCGCTGTTATTGTTGCTCACCCGTCCGGAATAAGTATCGCAATATTGCAGTCGACGTGGTATAGCCAATAATAGGTATACCTTATTCGGAACAAGATGTTTACATGAATATTCATCGCGATAATATTATTATACACTTCACCGCGTCGACACGACAGTGTCGAGTCGTACGTTTTGTACCTATTTTTTAGTGCGTAATGCGAACGACCTGCGGCTGGTTTGTGTAAGTTAAATAGTTAAATAGTTTTGTGTAAGTTTAGGGTGACTAAAAAAATCTTAAAAACTTCTGCAATAAATACAATACATATGGTAATATTATCTATACGAATAAATGGGCTATAATGATTGTTATGGTTTAAAATATAGTATAAACGAAATTATTCCGATATTCTCATTTAGTTCGATTTAATATGCATACCAATATAATATAGTTAAACGAGAATACGAAATGAGTAATTAATGACATTGGACGTTCGAAGCGTTCAGTCAGCGTCAAAACTGAGATAATAAACTATATAAACTATATTATAATATAACTATATATATAAGAAACGGTAAAAATAATAAAGAAGACTAAATTAAAATCCTTTCCGAACGAGACAGTTTGAATTAATGTCAAATAGAATTCTAGGTAGAATTGAAAACTTTGTTGATTTGCAACTTACACCCCTTCCCCTCCCGCCTCGCGCAACCCATTCCACGGATGCTAATTACTCTGAAAGGGACCGAAACTTTAATACTCTTTGAGATTCGTACCGTGCTGCACCACTGCCGATTTAATTACAAGACGGTTGTTTAATGCCCCCTACCTCTTCGACAAACTAATTAAAACGCTGGAGACCTGAGAAAACACTATACCTATCCTTTCTTTTCCTCTCTCTTTTCTTTTCCCTTGTGTTTCTTTTTTTCGTTTTGTCGAGCAGCAGACGATTTCCATGGATACGAATCTGTTTCAATTTGTCGCTCCCTTTCGCACCAGCACATCACAGACGACGGCGACGGCGACGACGACGACGACGACGACGACGACGACGACGACGATTATTATATATTGTCAGGAAAATACGCGTGCAGTATTGTCGTCGTTATTGAATACAAAACAGTATTTATAAATGAATATTACACCGGGAACTTCGTGAATTTCATTATACATACTATATTAGATAGTATTATTAATACAGAATAAAGCGCGAACAAATAAATAATAAATAATGTACTTAATTCGACGTTATAAAAATGAAAATTACCCGGCAGTAAGTAATTAATCAAACACACCCCTTAGATATTTCAGAATAATATAATATAATTAAAACAATAGTCAATAATTTTAAAAATTATTGACTATTGTGTTCTCTTTTCGACACACACATACAATATATTATATTATTATATAAGTACATTAAGTGTAACAAGTACTGTCTTGACAAACTTGTAATATTCTACTCACCACGACAACCCCATTCGCCCAAAGACCAAAGTAACATATTATAATATATGGAATATTCATACGAAAACGTCATTGCGATATGGTGCAGATAGGTATTCAAATTAATAGTTTTCCAACTGTATGTTCACAACGAATTCTATACGACATAACTGGATTTACTATTGAAAAGCAAGACAAAAGAAAAGTTGTAACTATAACGCAATCAATTTCGTTTCAATGTAACATTAGAGTTTGTGACAGAAAAGCATCTCCGATTTAAAAAGTCCTGAATACAATTAAATAAATTAAATATTATTAATTTGAAATATCCGTATTTTAAGTTATACAATTATTGAATTATTACGGTTATCAGTAATCATACTATTTATATACATATACTACTACTACTCATATTTTAAATGAGTAACAATAATTATTATAAATGTTATTCTTATTTCTTATAAATGTATACATAGGTAATAAATATATTATACAATATCAGTTTCATAGTTGAGGTTGTATTGCAAATAATTATAAGTATTCATAATACTGCAAAGAGTTTTTATAGATAGAAATTAATGAATACATTTAAATATTTTTATACTATACATAACTTTTAAGTTATAACAATATTTTATTGAATATATTTAAATATTTTTTAATATTGATTGTTTCTGAAACATGCGTATAAATACAATTGTTTATACTTTATACTATCTGATTATATTAAGTTGATGCAACAGAAAAATTATCATTTTGTATGCATAATATAATTGCGTGTTTAAAAATATAGCATATCAACATAAATCAGTGCATTTCAACAACTTAAGTATGGTATTATAAATTCGTAATATCATGTTTCATTTATTAAAAATATACTTTTTAAACTATAAGCAATTAAAAAAATATAAACAAACATATATCACGTCAAATGTTAACCCTATACTAACCAACTGGCAACTATAACCGAAACGGAACAAATCCCTTTTTTCATAAATAATAAATATATGTAGTAATGTAATGTTAAACGTCTTTTTTACAAATTAAAAAAACGATGCCGACAAAACGTGGTCGTGGAAAGGAAACTTTTTCCATTAAAAAAACAACATAAATTAATATTATTTTTTTTTCTTTCAGATGGACAAAAATCGGAATGGAAATTAATGAATCATTCTGTATATTTCTATATAGGTACCTATATAACACGAATGCAAATGAGCATAGAAATAATTATTTAAGTCTAACCGCCATTTCTTCTTTGTATATTCATATAAACAGATTTTAAAAGCACTGTAATAATTTGTACTATATACAAGCAAGTTAAAATAAAAAATAAAAAATAAAAAAGGGCACGGTAGACCGGGTTGGAATTTGATTTTTTTCGGTCGTGTACCCAGGCACAGGTTGTGCTATCATAAATAGATTCATATTTTTGATCAAGTTTAAATGTAGTAAAATAGTCTGCAAACCCTTCAAACCAAACATATTTTTTTAAATTATCAAAACAATCGTAATTTGTAAATAAATCAAAAAACATTTTAATTTAATATAAATATCATCATAATCTTTGAAAAAAATAAAATATTAAAATATAGAATAACAGTTGACCTCCGGCTGTCGTCCGTGATACTAATTTATAATCTATTCTTGTAAGGAGATAACTTAATATATATTTTTATTTTTGACTAAAACCTACCTAATATTGAGTAATATATATGCTTATGGTGGAAATACGAGAGAAAAGTTATGTTTAAAAGAAGATATTAAGTTGTTTTTGTATACCTAAGTAATATATATAATAAATTTAAATATGAGGTACAATTTATTAAAATCAATCAATATTTTAGAAAATATATTTACAGTAAAATATTTAATTAAATTGTTTGTATTAGGTTACCTAGTGCTTGAATTGAGAGGACGCAGGGGGGAATACCTATTCCTTTTAGAAAATATCTAGAGTATACTAACCCTTCTAATTATATTCTGATCAATAAGACATTTAAATGATCAGGTGCGTACATTTTTTTTACACTTTTGCACCTCCCTTCTAATTTTTTCCCCAATTTAAGCACTGGTATTAGGTAATTATCAACAATTTTTAATTTTTAATTTATAAAACAAAAACTAAACCATGCAATTGCACCACTTGAGTCTGGGGTTGAGTCATTAGAACCCGGTAATTTTGACGCTCGTTAAGTGGTAATTTCCAAGGCAATTGAACGCATACGACATTTTGACGAGTGTTAATTTGACGTAACTACATATTGTTGGTCAAAATTAAAAATTTAAAACTGTATTTTAATATTGTGATTTAATAATTTAATAATAATATTTATTTATTTTCCATTCAATAGTTTTATAATAGATTACGGTATAATTAAAATAACAGAATTTGGTAATTTCCAAGCCACTGGCTGTGTGGAAGTAAGAGTTCATAGTACATATTACATCATTATAATAATAGTAACTATAGTAAGATACACAAATGTGTATAAAGCTTTAACAATTAACAATAAACAACAATAAAATCATGAATTAAAAATAAGATTTAGGTATCTTAGATATATACTTTAAAATAACTAATTTTTACATTTAATTCCCTCGAGTGGGCATTTTTTATTGATTTTTAACTCCTTGGTATTTTTTTGAGAATTTTCACATATTTCCAGGGATATACCTAGCGATTTGCTATCCTTACCTTTATGATCATCAAGTAACCGCGCACACTATTCTGTAGTAATATATTATGTTTAGATTTTACACTTTTATATTGTTAATAATGTGCAAATAAAAAATGCATCGATATGTAGTTGCGTCAAATTTACAAGCGTCAAAATGACGTATACTCTCCGAGTATTTTTAATTTCATTTTTTTATATGGAAATTATTCAAGTACACATACATTTCTGCATCAAAAATATTATAAATAAGTAATGCATTTATTTATTATACATTTTTACTAAAATATATACTTCAATAAGGAGATAATAATCGAGTAATAATGACTTTATTGTTACATTACATATCAACCTTAAAAGCTATATAATATATTATATTGAATAGAGTGTTTTAAAATCCTACCCTTAGTGCATTATGCTCACTGAGTTAGATACAATAGTTGGTTTAGTGAATCAAATAATTTCGAATTGTTAAACCAAGTATATTTTTATTATTATTAAAACTGTATTTTCAAACATTTTCTTGTATACCTATATTCAATAATTATTTAAAACAATACGATACAAAAGGATTTTTTATTTAAGTATATATAGATATGACGGGACTTAAAAACCACTGTATATGATCTTTGTGTTTTTATAAAACAAAATGTGCATTAGTGAAGAAATATCCGTCTGTTGATGTATTTTAATTTCAATATCTCAATATAAAAGAAAAATCGTATTATCTGAGTGCTTTAGTGCGTGAAAAATGTAAACTGAAAAAACGAACAAAAAAAATAAAAATCTCTTAGGAATAAATTAAGACGATATTTCTACGTTCTGTTTTTTAACCAGACACCTTCATTACAATAGTGAGAAAAACATTTTTTCCCTTTTCTCATCAGAGTGGGGACGGGGTGGCGTGGTTTCAAAAATGCACCGGCTGTATAATTTACATAAATTGGACGGATGTCCCTCAACGGGAGTTAGAAGTCGGCAGAGATTAATGACGTCATTTTGCGAATATCGCGAGGGTAAAAAAAAATTATTTATTAATATTGATGATCGGTGTAGGCTAACGGAATTTTGAATAATTTAAGTTACCCGAGCAGATAATAACAATATTATCATTTTGTCTGCTGTAAGAGGTATTAAAAATGGCACTTTATACAATATGAGGCAACATGAAAAGTATATTGCCGCGGGATTTTAGTCGAAAAATTACCATAATCTCTATGAACCTCGGACTTGATGACATCACTTTTATCAAATGTTTCTAAGCGCGTAAACACTGTACACATATGATATAATATGTATGTATATTAAATACGTGAACCATCGTATTGTCAGCAGAATGAGAGCAGAAACAAGGTTTCGCAAAAGTTGTGTTTCAATTTATTATTTGCTATTGAGGTCAAATAATAACCAAAATTACACATAATTTACTAAATAATATATTAATGCATTTTACAGTATAATAAATTATGTACAGAGATTAATTATTTTTAACCAGCAAATTAAAATGTACTATATTTGATTATTTGGAGATTTAACGATAATGTTCAGCTACATGACATTGTAATAACATAGTATCATTGTATTATTTAAGTACCTAGATTGTACATTTGATAAATATTCGAATTTTAGCCACCCAAATTTATAAACTTAGCAGTATCGCGGTGGATATGATAGACAACTGATTTTTCACTATTTCGACACCTGCATTTTTAATAGGTATAATATTGCTAACTTACAACTTTGAATTGAACATAAACTTACAATCATAACATAGTATTTAACATTTATAATGTAATAAATTATTTTGTTGATATTTTTCCGTAGAAGTCGTAATTTAGAATACATTTTTTCTTCAAATATGTTGATGAATGTAATTTATAAAATTAAATCTCTAATTTTAAGATTTCTGAATTATTAAAAAATATTTTATTTTAACTTTATCATACCGGCAAGTTTTGTTTTGAATCAGGTAAATAATTTAATTTAATTTTTGATTCAGATGAACTGCATTTTGATAAAGCGTTTTGTATGCTTTTTGCCACATTTATATAGGATATTAGGTAAGGAATAATACTTAATAATGATATTTACCTAATATTGTTATGGACCTAAACCTAATAAATTTAATAGTATTATAAAATATATTATATAAAATATTCAATTAAAATGTAAAAATATAATTAGAATATTATAAGGGCCCACGATTTTAAGCAGTCAAAACTATATTCAATTTAAATAATTCTAAAAATAATATCGTCATAAAATTATAGAAAATTGATTTTTCGAATACTAAACAAAATTTGAAACGTTTTAACTAAAGTTAACTTTGTGTTCAATTATTTTGTCCTATATTATGTAATATATAAATTACCAATAACATACTGCAGTATATATTATATGATTTAAAAATTGTCAATATTTGTGAAGTTAATCAATTTTTAACGAAATGCAAACTTAAGGTTTTTATGTATTAAGGGTCTAAAACTCTGATCAACAAATTATCTTTTGCCGTGGTGAGTCTAGTCAGAAAAATATTTATATATTATTTGCTATGCATATAATGATTATACGAACTAAACGTTAAAATTCACATGTCTATTCAAACCTGGTACAATTGTACATTTTTCTTGCATTCATGGCTATTGCAATAATTGTTGAATTTAAAAACGTTTTAAAAAAGTTCTCATAAAATTAATGTACATACACAATTTAAGGTTTTAAAAATCTCAACCCAACCCATGAAAAAATGTATAATAGGTCCCAAAAAACTAAAAATAATATAAAAATATAAATGAATATATTTAACTAATACTAAAAAAAAGTATTTATAATAGCTAGGGCAGGGGACTTGTAGCTCTAAAACATCACCAAATATGCACTTAAATGTACAAAATATGCATTAAAAAATAAGATTATTTGTACGTATATATTTTATTGTAAATTTTAAATGCAACTTACAACTTACAATAAGTATTGAGTTATTTTAATTAAGTATGGGTTTTCAGATACTTTCAAATGTTTCAAACTTTCAACTTCTTGAAATTCTAAAAAATAATTGATAAACATTTTGTCCAATGTTTGCGACCGACGTCCCCGTGGCCCGTATTGATAATATTTTGTGCAGTGAACAATATCTGTTCTATAAATAAAATTAATAACTGGAAAATAGATCTATCCGCGAGATGTGTTTCTAGGAAAAACATGTGTGTGGGAACTAACTAAATTAAATTTATTAATTTAAAATATGCATCTAAAAGACAAAGTATAGAATGGAAGAAATATGCCCTAAAACCCAAAAAAACTCGAAATATGCATTTATATGCAAAATAAAATTTCAAAACTTGCTTTGTTTTAACATGAAAGTATGAAACGTATTTGTTTCTTACTCTGTTATTTTTGTGATTGTGCTAAACAAATATGCAAATGCTACAAGTCCTCTGCCCTAAATTAATAACTTATTGAAGTATCAAAATATCATAGACAAATATATACTTCTCGAAAAAGTTGAAAAGTAGATTTGTGAACATAGTAGGTACCTACTACCTAGGTATTCAAATCTCTAAATTAAAGAACATATTTTTAATTTTTATCGAAACAAAATAGATATGAAATTAAATCATTTACAATTATATTAAGGTTGTTCCACTGTATCCTTTAAATCAATTTCGCCATTAACATTTAATAATTAGAGTTGTGCTTTTGAATTATACACTTTTTGAACATATTAAAAGCTTGTATTAGCTTGTTTTTTTAGCATTTACTGGTCTTAAAAATAAAAATTTCAAATTTTACACAAAATTCAACCGGAAGATCAACCATATGATAATGTTCAAAATTCTGTAATAAGCCGAAAAATGCCCAACATTTTTCCAACATTTTTCTGTAAAGGAACATGTCAAAAGTGACCCAAAAAAGCAATCACGTATTGTAGCGTATATTATTGAATATTTATACGTAGGTATATCAATACTTGAATACTATAGGTCATAGCAATAAATAAATAATATAATATTTCTAAAAATAATATATATATATAGGGTACGCAGTCATAAAAACCAAATCGTACCCCATTCTGCAGAAGAAATCAAAATAGTTTGATTTCGGTTACGGGGCAAGTTCCCCATAAGGCATAAGTCATAAGCTGTTTCGATCATATTTTAGCATTTAATATTAATTAATAAGGCGTTTCGCTTGTATACAAATATTAAAAGAGCCGAAAACGTATTTTATTATGCGCTGTGTGCTGCACTGCACATAAATTCGCGTATTAGCCACTCTTAGGTATTATTATTATTATTTATCACACTATTTACCTGGTTGGATCGTATAATATGTTGTTTTGACGACGGTCCAGGACGACGAATATGGCGTACGATATAACGATTTGAATTTCGACTAAAAAAACATAAATATACAGGTGCCTAAAAATATTTTTAATTTTTAATGCATATATTTTCGTACGTGGTAATTTCACGCAGAAAACGATCGAGGTCCGTCTGTTTGCGTGGCCGTGGTGCGTGTATGAATAATGCGCTTGAAATTGAACAGAGTCCACGCCTCCGGGACCTCCTCTTCCACCCCCGGCACCGCGACACCACCGACGCCGGTAACCTTCGCCACCGGCCGCTCCGTCGCGCTCGTCTCGCGGCGACACCCGCCGCCGTCGTCACCGGAGAAAACAATAATTTTTACGCGCCGACGTTTAACAGCTATAAAACTCGTGTAAATCCCTTCGGATGAATAACAAACGACAAAAAAAAAGAGATTTTTCCCTTCTTGCCGTCGCATTGTATTTTTATTATTATTATTATTATTACCGTATAGTGTTATATTATTGTCGTCGTCGTCGTCGTCGCCGAAGCTTCCGCCCACGCATAATGTATACAAATATATATATAAACATATTATATACCTATACACGTAAATAACATATATATATATATGGAGAGAAATACCATAATAATAATACAGTCGCGGCGAAACAGTGGTGAAAAAAACAATACGCCCTTCTCGCACGGCGGTATATCCAACGACAATAATATATATATGTGTATATTTTATATGATATAAAGTATACGTACGTATCTATATAAACGCGTGTATTGTGTACACTTTTGTGCCGACTGCTCTGAAACACGTACACGTCGGTTATATAATATAATATTATGAAGTCATCGTCTCGTCTTCGCGTCTATGCCATCATAATATAATATAGGCATACAATAAAGTGTCCTCGTCTGTATACTTTTTACCGCGGAGCTGCAGCTTTATTGCGTGCTGCAGTATATACACGGTCTAGTGCTCGTTTTCGCCAAACGCCCCTGCAATTTATACTACACATATGTATATAGGTATTATAATATTGTTATACGAGTTGCTGCAGTGAGCGTACACATTTGTGCACGTCGATGAATAAACGATACGACAAATATACATATATATATATATGATATGATATATCATACATTTAAACATATATTATATATATAAATATATTATTATGTACTGCAGGTCTGCAGTCTGAGCCTCGACTAATAACTGTTAGCTAGGTACAAGTGTTAAGTGTTAACTCGATTTTCAATATTCTATTTGAATATTAACACAAAATAAAAATATATTTTCTGATGTATGTTTTCCTGTATATTATACATTGAAACACAGTTACAAATTATAAACTTAAACATTTATACATTATGTTATAAGAAATTATTTTTACAATCGTGTTTGACGAGTGCAAAAATATTTTTTATTTATTGCTTATATGATGGGCATGGTGCAACGAAAACATTTGGTGAAATATTTTTTCGAAATCATTAAATGTAGAATTAATTTCAACACACGCGGTGTTGAATAAAAAACGAAGGGATTTAAAAACCACCCCTCGTTACAACAAGCTCGCCCGATATACGCGAAGCCGTTAAATCTCCACCAACCCTTCCCTGCACTGCCTGCAGTGTAGACGGGAGAAGAATACCACAAATGTCATAGTGAACCATTTTTTTTTTTTAATTTCTATATATTATGTTAAAAAAAACCCCCAACAGTTGAAAACAATAATGACGATTGAGACTTTTCGAGTATGCTTTGGAAAAAGGTCTGGGAAAACAGCGGCTATAATGATTCACAACCCTCTTGACAAAATAATCAAGACTCGAAAGCAATGGGTTTTTAAAACGTTAGGGGTAGAATTGGTTTTAGCCGTATACAGTATAGGGAAACTTTTGATTACTAAAGGCGTTGAACCGTGGACCGTATATAGTGTAAGTAATATATAGGTGTTCGGCGGCGGAATGTACTGACAGCTGCAATCCGTCGTAGGTATGTTATACCCGCGCGGCGTAGGTACCTATTATAGCCACATATAGGTACAAACATAATATATAATAAGCGCTAAGCGGTGTAATGAAATGAAATCTTTAACTTCGGAAGGGACATACACGTGCACCTGTCGATAAACAAACTTTATTGTATAGTGTTTTCCCATTCGACCGTACAATGTTATTTTCGAATTTGTATATATACACATACAAATTAAATATAACACTAAAAGCACGACGACGATCGACGATAGTAATAATAATAATAATAATACTCTACTGATACGAGTTTGGAACCCAAAACCAGTGCGGTACTGCGGTGCAGGTAAAGGATTATTGAGGCTGAAATTCTGAAGATCGCCAAATGTATTTTGTTCGAGCTCATATATTGGCGGTACATTGTATATAGGGCCGAATATAAACTTTTTAGATTTAAAGTTGAAAATTGAGCTTAAAAATACAAACTGAAACATACTTTGATTATAATACTTAGTATAAATTTGCATTTCGAATAAGTATTGGAAATACAATATATTATAGGTGGTATATGTATAATACTCTAAGTCTAAGATACTGGATATGTGCGCAGGGACAGATCCAGAGCGATGATCTGGAGGGAGTTGGCTTCCATTTAAATGTATATGCAACACAAGTGTTAGCTATATTTTGAACTTTTTTAAATGTTATTTAAGTATCAAATTCATCACTTGCGATCGTTTAGTATGGTGTAATATACAAATATATTTATATAGGTACATAATAAACAAAACAAAAAAAAAATAAAAGTAAGTACCAACATAATTTTAAATTTATCATATTTTTATATATTATACTTAATTCATTTATTATTTATTAAAAAATTGCAATAAATTCATTCATTTAGATGTTATTAATATTTTATTTAAAGTTTTTAAATTTATTTAGTTACCTTTAAAATTAAATAAAATAATTTTTTTTTTAAAAACGTGGAATGATGTATGCGCGTGGTGTGAGCTCTGGGGGCGGGGCTTGTCCCTATAATGTACGTGTGTAAAAATCATCTTGCTAATTTAATTTTAAGACAATAAATCATTGCGTTGGATAAATAAATTACGTTTCGTATTTAAATATTAGATTTAGATGCGAGCTTGTACGAAAATGTCGATTGATGAACCGGAAAATGCTTTACGTCATTAACAATACGATTTGAATAACATTTACTTGAAACCTTGAAACATCTGCAGAATACTATTCAAAAAAGTTATCAACTGAATGAAAACTGATTAATAAATTAGCATGCATTTTTAAATATTTTAAGAAATTAAGTGTACTTACACAAATAATTTATTTTGCAAACAATTATTTAAGAAACACAATTTCTAAATGTTAGAAATTACGAACGTGTATACCTATAGGAAAATGTATATACATATCTAATATCTTATAAGGAATTCAAACAATACAAACATATATAAATATGAGAATTAGGAAATGTAAATTCCATACATGTATACTTCTAAGTTCTAAGTTCTGATGTAATTTAATTGTGTTTTATGTTATTAGTAAGTAGTACCTATTATATATTATATATCAATGATCAATGTTATATACATATAGTATTTGCAGTTTATCATATTATATTTGATTGACTTTATGGTTATATTTCTCTGCCTGAAGTCACTGATTAAAGAAAAGATTTCTTGGGAAACCTTCATATTATCTTTTAGTTTTTGTGCATAATAAGGCTGACGAATTACAAAGAGTAACTTTAAATTGTTAATTGGGATCCTTCGCATTAGTAGTCATAGTTAGTACACTCTGTGTTCTTTAGAATATTTTTCAATTTACATTTATTACAAATAGCCATACAAACAAATTCGTTACCAAACAAGAACATTTTAATGTTGTATACGGAATTCTAGCTATTCACTCAAATCATATACAACAATTAATGTATTTGCTAACAACACCATCGAAAAAATACCATCCAACGACATTTTCACATCAGTCAAAAATAAAATAACCTTGTCATGGCAACATTACTGGGACTCTGAAACCCAATAAACTAAAGTCCGTCAAAAGTTCAGTGAAACAATGGTATATATACACCTCCAGATCTCAGTTGACGTCAAGATATTGCTATCACCTGGTTAAGAATCCGATACACTTTTTTTAGTCACTCCTTCCTAATAAGTAAAGACTATCTTCTAATATGCAGTATATTATATCAAACTCACATGACAATAAATATATTTGAAGAATGCCCTATATTTGAACCTACACGCATAATTCTCAATTTCCCGCGCAACATCAAAGAAATTCTCAACGAAGATCAAACCTCAACAATCATCAATTCCTATCAAAATGCAATCTTACAAACATACTCTAACTTACACAAATCATAATGTAAACTCGATTATCTATTTATTGTAAATATTAACTAATTTGTATATTTAATGTTGGTCAATGAGTAATAACTTTAGTAATAATTGAAGCCGGTAAATCTTTAAATAAATAAAAAATGTATATCTTAATAAACATTAATTTTTAATTTAAATTAAACGTTTATGGAAGAAGAAGAAATGTGCTCTATGTTTTGTTTTATATTACTTACTTATTAAAATTGTAAATATTTTATTTTAATTTCTACAGTAAACACATTTACAGTGGGATTCACCATGCATGCTCACTCTTTTTTCTTCTATTATGCAATTCAAAATCTGGTTTTTGAAGTTTTTAAATATTTTTTAAGGGGTGAGCATGCTGAGAAAAACGAAAAGAGTATGTCATGCTGAAGGAAGTCCGAGCTTAAATCTAGAGACTCTCACAGGTTCACTTGCAACAGTAAATATTTAAAAGTTTAAAATACGAAAGGAACAACAATAATCCGTACGATATTTTAACGATATTGTCGACGGTAATTAAAAGCTTAAAGAATTATTTATTATTCAAAGACATAAATTGTTTTAAAAAACTTTGTTCGAATTTTTAAACGGTACACAAAAATGTAGGGGAAACCGGGGCTGATATATATATATAATATTATGTCTATAGACAAACTTTGATGCATATTTTTTCATTCTTATAATTATTTTGTTTTATAAATTGCTAAATGTACTTATATCACTTTGTAAAATATATGGTAGTATGGTACTAAAATACTAAATAGCACTCAATTATAGTCTTAATGAATAACTGAATTGGGTGCATAAATAAAAATTAAAAAAAATGTATTTTTATGTCCGACATTAACATTATTTTAATCTTTGTTTGTACTAAGATTTGTTCTTTTTGCATAGACATTTTGATTATTATATTACAGCTTTAATCCTCGAATCGTCAACACGCGATGTGATTTATACTATAGCTGCATAATAATCAGTTTAAACGTTTATTATGCGCATATCTTTTCATTGCATTTACTTAGAAAAATACCATTAAACTTATGCAAAATACCGTGTACTCGTACATATAAAACATAAAAAAAAATTGAATTATAAAAATATACAGGGTGATTTATCAAGCATGCTCGCCCCCCCCTTTTTTTAATAATGAAGTTATTCAAAATCTGGTTTTTGGAATTTTCAAGACTTTTTTTAAGGTTTTTTGTAAGGTATTTAATATTTATACTACTGATATTTATTAAAAAAAATGTTCAAACGTCTATTAATAGCTCAAAAATATATAAAAAATATTTTTAAAACTTTACCATTTATAGAAAATACTAAAAAACATATTCAGTAGGTATCTACAGATCTTTGTTTTTACTCAAAAGAAAAAAGCTCCGATTTTCTTCATCAGCATCTTTTCTGATAGGAAAGTGAATCTAGTTGGTACTTTGTGGAGTCAAAAGTAAAAAATGCCCAATAATTTTCAAACGCAACTGGAAAAACAAAAAAAAATTTAAGGAAAACCGGGAATTTTTACGGGAAGCTAATTTTTGACTAAATCTGCAAATAAGTTTTTTGGTGTACTGCACCAAAAATAACAACAGTAGATACATAAAATTTTCACGACATTTTTATATAAATAATTTATATACACAATACAATTTTCAAAGATTTTTGACTTGCAGTATAAGCTATTTATAGGCATATTTTTTATTTTTTATTTTATTTTATTATTGTCGATAAAAATTATTTCAATAAATCAAAAAACTTGAAAATTTTATACAAAATTCTTCATAACTTATTCTAAGTAAAAATTAAATTAAGTTAGCGTGTCTCTAATAGATTTTTATAAGCTCGTTTAAAGTTAAAATCACGAAAATTCGTTGTTTTTTTTGGTAAGAAAATTCATAAAAATGTATCTATTTAAATCTACGATTTAAAAATACAACACAAGATTGTCTATAAGTTTTTCTACCTTATAAAAAAAAAATTACCGAGAGTCAAACTAATTTTTTATGAGCGTTTGAAATTAGACATTAGTTAATAGTCGCTAGCATATCGTCGCTAGCATAAATTACATACAATCATATACAAGTTTTAGCAAACAAATTTATAGGGAAAAACAAATCTTTGGCACGGGCAATCGTCGCAATGTTTTTCATGTACTTACTAGTTACTACGCCTACCTAATTCTGATTTCACTCACTTACGCACCTCACGGGGTCCCGGGTCCGCAATCCACCGCAGCTGGATTGACTGCTTGATAATATACTGATCGCATATTGTCGGTGATCTAATACAGTAGATTGCCTACCTAGGTGGTTTAGAATCTAAACTTTAGATGCATGTAAATCCATTTAGGTTAATCTTAACTTGATATTTGGCTCAGGCAACGTCGGGTGGGACTAAATTGGATATTGTAAATATATTACTTAGTATATTTTAACCGTTATATTATAAAATAAAACATATTATTCATATAGAGTTGGCATTATTAATTTTTTTAATAGGCAACGAAGTGCATAAAAACTATTTTGCACTCAAAAATGTTACCTATATAATATTTATAAATAGTATTGTAAATATGAAAAAAAAAATACACACGGGAGAAGCCGGGTAATTCAGCTAGTACTCAATATACGTAAATACACACACACATATAAATTCATCCCGCGCGTTACCCGAACCGTGATAGGTACAAATAATCCTGTTTCGTCATCACGGTCGTGTGGGTCTGTATCGATATACATATATACAGTACGCACACACACACATCATACACACACTTGTATATTATAATACCGATTTCGATTGTCAACAATCATCGAGCCGGCGTCGACTATACACACGGCGTGTATATAAATATATATATATATACAGCTTACGTATATATCCCGTCTACCGCTACAAGTTCCCCGGGGATATTAAAAGGCTCCTAAAAGGTTGGAGTCGGTGGGCCGGGCGGTTTTCGTCGTTCTCTTGTTCGGATTAAAATACGTCGACAAAAGAACAGACGCCGCACGGTGGAGAAAGAGAATACAAGAGACATCACTATACATATATTTATATATATATATTATATAGTATAAACCGCTATACACACACACGCATATATGTATATATTTTAATGCGTACGTCGTCGGAGATTGATCAAGAGACGGAGAGTGTGAGAGAGGAGAACACACACACACGCACACACACACTGCAATAGTATCCGTTGTGCGACGTGTACACATATACATATACATATTGTAATGTATTCAACCGAGGCGGACGGGATTAATGCGGAAAACGTTTTCCTCCCTTTACGCCACGTTAGACAACAGACATCAGTGAGCTACAGCATCCCGCCTGTCGCAACAAACGCCGAGACGACGACGATAGACGCGCGCAAGTTTCTTTCTCTCCCGTATAGTTATATAGTTCCAGATTTAGCGATGTTTATACCGGGTGCAGTCTATGCTTTGCTAGTCGATGAATTGTCCGTCGCATATAGATAGGTATTCTGGTACCTGTAGACAGGTACTCCGCTGTAAACAGTGTTACAACCAGAATTTTTCAAAGGGGAGGGGGGAGGTGTCCATATACTTGTTTAAACATAGAAAATTCAACTAAAGGAAAAAACTGGTGTATTATGTACGTACTAGAAATAAAATGATTTAAGAGCGGGGAATTCCGGAATGCTGTGACGGAAATTCAACTTTTAAATGATATACGAGTAGTAGTCATCTATATTTGCTATATCCGACATTGAAGAAACGTAAAAATGCAAGTACACATTTAAATATTTGAATGACACAAAGCAATTGATTATAGAAAACAATAATTATTTACTGGTAGAAACACAACTTAGGTCTTGAGACATCCTGTATGTATACAATATACATACGCGTATTACAATATAATATGACGTGTATACCTTTCGGATAAGCTCTCGTGGCTCAGTATATAGGTATCTCGCGCATCTCGACGCGGCGACGGGGAAAGACGTAAAGCGATCGCGTATTTCATTTAATATTATATTATATACCTATAGGTATATTAATAATAACAATATAAGACGCGCGGTTTCGTCATGCAACCTTCTGCTATATACCTACATGTATACATCCCAGTGTCCCCCCCCCCCACTCTACGATAAAGTCATATATATTGCGTATATTTTATAAAGGGCTTTATCGTGTGTATACATGTATAATATATATTGTTCCATCCCGAAAAGCTAGAGTCTGGAGAGGAGTGAGAGGACGCGTATTATTATTTTATTTTATCATCCTCCTCCACCCTTTCTCCGTACCACCACCGAAGTTGACTCGTCACTCCGAGTATAATAATATTATAATACGATGATTTACGGCCGCGTGCGCAGTTTAAGGAATTTAATGTCGTCAATTTCAGTTTGCTCGCATTCATATATACACATATAATATATGACACGCAAACACAAACACAACTGCACACGTATTATATTATATGAAATAATATATTATTATCTTAGGTTCGACGACAAAGACGTTGCCATTGTGTGGTAACGACGGACGGCGGTGTGGTGATGCTGCAGCGAGCATGATGGGTGCATATCGAAACCGGAAGCGATATTTGAGTGCGCTATGTATATTATATGATAATAATAATAATATATAAGTTTATTTTAGATTTTCCTACTCTAAGGTAAATAAGTTTATTGAATTTTTTTTTGTCGAAAATGAAAAAGTTTAATATTGTGTTTGTTTCAAAAATTGTTGTGCCTGTTTCTATATTTTAATGGAAAGGTACGCAATTACATTTATTGGAGCATAGGTACCTAAGCGGATATTTTAACGGTTTTTGTGGTGTAATACAAATATAATTATTATAAGGCCTGCAGAGTTTTGATGGCTGGCTGATTACGTCGGTTAATTGTACGTAAATTAGAACACATTATAAATGGTAGGTAGGTATATAGGTACCTATATCATTACTACTGTCTACTTGTACTTGTACTAGGCACTGCAACTGCTGTTAATGCGCATTTCAATAAAACAATGTTAACTCGTTATTTCTGTACATGAATCATAGGCATAATATTCTATTGAAATATTGAATGGACATTAGACTGCACTACCGCAGCCATATTTTTGCGTTTCGCGTCCAAAGTATAAAATGTTTTTGTTTCAGACTTTTCAATCGTCAGCGCCGAGATTGGGTACAAAATACGGCATTACAGTCTGTAATATAGGTTCATTATTCTATAACTGTATGGCTATATTATCAGGCGTCCAATAAACCGCGATAATAAAATTGAATCGAAACAATAACGTGCGATGTTATAAAATGTAGGATTGATAGTTTGAAGTGTTTGAACAATTTAATTTGTATAACTATAATCTTCACGAGTCGCTCTCAGTTCTCCAAGTAGACCTATTTACTTTTCTAATATTTGAATATTTTCATGTTATTCATATTTATTTTCAACTTACTGACAGAACCACGCAGCGGGTGGTGCCGAGTGGCTAACATAAAAAACAATATTGTCACGGGCATGGCCATATTATAAGATACTGTTTTGCATATGCAAAAATCCATTACAATTTCAGGGGGTGCTAAAATTTTTAACGTCAATGTGAGCTGAGGGCTTTGATCCACACAACTAAAAATATGTCTGTTTATGAGGGCTAATAAGATATTTGGGGTACTAAGACCCTAAAAGCACCCCCTCCCCGACTTTATCTGTGCTGTAGGTATTCCGCATAGAGTACCCTTCCCTTTTCGACCAAAATCATACCCTTTCCTTTTCAGTCAAAATAAAAAGTTTAATATTTACTTTATGTACATGTAGAAAATTATTAAAAATATAAATATATGAAAAATACATAAATAAATAATGGTATATAATTATTGAATATTATATAGAAAATTGTTAAAATTATAATAATATAAATTAACATTATATCATTATAGGTGTGTACTGTGTAGTATGTACCTACTCATATAGCTAAAATGTAAATAAATATTATAGAAATAAATGATACAAGGCCAATATTGTGTATTTGTGTCCGGCTGTTGTCTGATATTTGTTAGCTGGTTACATTTTGAAGTAATTATTTGAAACTAACTGAACAATATTTATTATTTTTCTATACGTATAACATAAAGTAAATACACGGTATTGAAGATTACTAGGTTTATTTATAGTTATCGTCTATACCGTGGTATAAATACCTATTAAACTTTTTGGTTAGACCTAAAAGGGGAGGGTACTAATTTGGTAGAGAAGAGTCTTGCCCCTAACAGTTAATATGTTCATACTTTATGATGAAATTATGAATGTAATAATTAATAAATATAATGTATTATTTTATCAGTTGTATCTAATTTGTGGTTTCTCTATCTCTATATAATTCAAATTTCACCGGAAATCGGAATCGTTATCAACTTACTTATCGGGTGGCCGCCCTTTACCCCGACGACGGCGCCGCCGTGGTGTTCGTTATCGTCATGGAACAAAAAGACGACGAACACTGCCCGACCGTCCGAAATTTTATATTTATTGAATCGTGATTCGTACGTACGATACTACGGTCACCGAACCGTCGCTCTCCTGTTCAGTAAAACATCTGTTCCTTTAACCTCTCACCCATTTTCGTTTATAAATACGATCGAGTGATCAACCCTCTCTTGCGGCCAGGCCAATTGAGGAGAAAAGTTCTCTCCGACCATAAACCCTTTGAGAGAGTTCTTTTTCGACCTCATCTCCCACCGACGACCGTTCGCCATGGCTCACAGGATATTAAACAGGATCGTAAGTATCAGGTTCATTGCGAAAAGCGGATCGTTTGTCGATTCCGATGGCCGTCGCAGTAGTATATGAGTACATTTTCACTCTTAACGCGGAATTCCGTTGTTGGTTTGTTGACAGAACAACGTTACCCAGTACCTAGCTCGTTCCTACGGTGTTGAAGCCCGGAAAGTAACTTTGATCCCCGGCGATGGAATCGGTCCTGAAATTTCGGCCGCTGTTCAGAAGATTTTCGAAGCTGCCAAAGTAAGTGGTTATTTCTCTTTCGAAATAAGATATCTAAGCATTTAGACTTTTGAATCTCTTATGGACATGTATTAGTGAGATTATATACCACAGGTCAAACAAGTAAAATAGTTAAAAGTTCTTATGGTTTTTTTTCCAATGCTTTTTACTAGAGCGGATTTCTTGAACATGGCTTTATGGAATTGAATTAATTGCCTGTATTTGTACGGTATTGTTAATCTGGTAGCTAACCAGAGACTAAATGTTGAAAAGTTTTCTTTAAAAATACTTTCTAGACTTGTAATCCAAAGTAATTATGTCGGTTGTAACCATTATCAAAATATTTCTGTTTTTAGACTCCAATTGAATGGGATGTAGTTGATGTTACTCCCGTAAGAGCACCAGATGGTACAATGAAAATACCATCCAAAGCTATTGAATCTGTGAATACTAATAAAATTGGATTAAAAGGACCTCTTATGACACCAGTTGGAAAAGGTCATCGCTCATTGAACTTGGCACTTAGAAAGTAATTAATAAATATAATTTTACTAATTATAAAAAAGTGAATTCTACTTATCTGAGATTACAACTTGTGCTCATTATTTTCTTAGAGAATTCAATTTATACGCCAATGTTAGGCCCTGTCGCTCACTCGAGGGTTATCCTACATTATACGAGGATGTAGATGTAGTAACAATTCGTGAAAATACTGAAGGTGAATATTCAGGTATTGAACACGAAATTGTTGAAGGAGTCGTACAATCCATAAAATTGATCACCGAAGAAGCTTCAACCAGGGTAGCTGAATTTGCTTTCAAATATGCTGTTGAAAATAAACGATCCAAGGTCACTGCTGTACATAAGGCTAACATCATGTATGACAAATTAATCATTTTTTTCAATAATGTATAGTGTTATAATCAATATGTTTGAAAATGGGAATGTTATAGGAGAATGTCTGATGGTTTGTTCTTGAGGTGCTGCCGTATGGCATCTTCAAAGTATCCACAAATTAAATTTGAAGAAAAGTACTTAGACACCGTATGTTTGACTATGGTTCAAGATCCAAGTCATTATGATGTTTTGGTTATGCCTAATTTGTATGGTGATATATTGTCAGATATGTGCGCCGGTTTGGTTGGTGGTTTAGGCCTGACACCCAGTGGAAACATTGGCAGCAACGGTGCTCTGTTTGAATCTGTAAGTAATATTTTATTCATTAGTTTATTACTTCAATTTAATGATGTTAATTTTCAAATTTAATTTGTTTAGGTTCACGGAACCGCTCCGGACATAGCTGGAAAAGACTTGGCCAATCCTACTGCTCTTCTGTTATCAGCTGTAATGATGTTGCGTCACATGGAACTTAACAGCCAAGCCGACATTATTCAAAAAGCTTGTTTTGAAACAATCAAAGAAGGCAAATACAGAACTGGAGACTTGGGCGGAAAAGCAAAGTGCTCAGAATTTACAGATGAAATTTGCCGTAAAGTTCAAGAGTCCTCTTAACTTTGTGTTAAGTAATAATTGTTGGTCCATCAATTTTAATTATTGTATTTGTGTATATTTATTTTGTTTAAAAACTAGGCCACACATATTAGCAATAACCCTCTCGAGTTTTTCGTGTTTGTTCCTTTCTATTTAATTATAAAAATAATATTTTACCCAGTAATTGTATAATTTAACTAGGATTTTTATGAAAATTATGGTTTTTACTAGTACTGAGTCATTATTTCTGTGATAAATATTTAGAAGGAAAACCAATCGTAAAGTTTTTAACAGTCATTTCACATTAATTCATTTATCACATATAATTCATTTGTTGATATGCTTATTATTTTATAATTTTCAAGATCAAAAATATCTATCACTCATGACTTGATGTACTATTAACAATAAATCATTTGCTTTACAATTTAATTATTGTTGTTATTATTATTTATTTATTTATTTATTATTAGACAAAATGTATTGTCTTTGAAATTGTTGCGATATTTGACATATTTTATGTACTTAATGATAGTGCTGTTAATCATTAAATCAAGTATCTTTTTCAAACAATTGACAAAATACATATGCCCAGATAATGTTGTAATAATTATAAATGTGCATAATGAATTAATGATTGTTCTTTGTTAATGAGAGTATGAAAGTATTAGATACATGTGCCTAGTCACTAGCCGGTATTATTAAATATTATAATAAAATAAAATTTTGTTATTTTACTGAAATCAACAGCTCATTTTAATTATTATATCCTCATAGCCAATATTTATTACTTGATCCTTTTACTAATATTACAATAACACAAATATGAAATATTTATTTATACTCTCAACAAGCCGAATGTTGATAATTAGTTTCTGGTGTTACCCATAAAAGAATTAAAATTAAGTCAACATTTATAGTAATACATAATTCCACATACCAATATTGTGTGTATTGTTATAGACAAACACCTGTTAATGATTTTTCTCTTATGGTTGTCCATTGTATTATCTTGGATTTTATGACATGGAAGTAGCATTCATTGAGTGGTTGAAAATAAACTACATACAATATGTAAGTGGTGTTTTTGTATATTATTTATTTCTATAACCAATTACAATTACTTAATATGTTAAAATGTACCATATACAATGATAAAATTTTTTGGAAAAATTATATATACAAATTATAGTCAGAGTGTAAATGTTTCTAATATATTGCCAAGATTCAATTACAATATTTAAATCATCATTTACCAAAACACAGCATTTTCACATATTTTTATTTCAAATAAATACATTGAGTCGTTACGATTTAATAATATTAAAAATAAAAAGCTAGTAACAATGAACAACTCATGAATTAGCAATTATAACATGCCAGGTTAAAATATTGGAACATATAATATTGTATGCTAACTTCGATTAATAATCTTAAACTACACATATTGAACAAATAATAATATAAATACATAGTTCAAAAACATATAAAATTAAATAAATATTGGTGTTATTTTATTTCAACTTACCAAAAAATAAATAAAGTTATTTGGAAATAGTTTATAAACATTTAGTTAATCTTTTAACAAATCTTATCGTCAATATTATTTGTTGGGTATCAATTTAGTCGCCTCCATCACTTATTGCAATATAACTCTCGTGGCTATCAAAAGGACGAGGAGATTCGCATATTAAACTTTGAACTATCCATAAAGTTGATAGCTTGGGAATTCTTTCGTTCATGATTGAGCTTGGACAATGGTCATCGGTGATAATGACAGTCATGTGTCGTATTAATGGCAGACTTACCGCTCCTAGTAAATAAACACATTCATACAGTATGGGCAATCAATAATATTATTAATAAATATAAATATAGTAGTGTAAAAGACAATTCACTTAGTAATTACAATAATCCTTTTAACATACCTCTTTTAGTGATAGTGTACACTATAGCACCAGAAAATTTTAACAAACTGGAAAAAAAACTATTCTTGGATTCATCAGATAAAGCTACATAAACAACATAATCAGAAAATATATTCGAGTGTACAGTTTCAGGTGAACGGAAGATAACTTGTTTTTTTTCCACAGACCAACCGTTTGGTATAGGTTTAATATCATTCTTTAATATAAACTCAGAGAAAGACAATTTCTGAAATTAAAAAAAAGTGCATACCATTAAATAGAATTACACATTAAAGTGTATGAATGAGTTAACATATTATGTAATAATGTATACAATAAAAGAAGTAAACAATAGGTTTTAAAAATCATTATTATTATACAGTTCTTTTACTATTTATTTTAAACTTGCATTTAATTGTTAATTTAATAACTTAATGTGTGTTTTATACTCACACATTTTTAATCTATCATAATAACACAATACTATTTAATTTAATGTTTTTGTATTTTTTTAACACAATAACTTATATTATTAATAACAATAATTAGTGAATTTCATGATTATTTTCAATATTTATGACTCCCACAAGGTTATGTTTTCCTTCAATTATACTTATATAAGGTAACAATTAAATTAAATAACTAAATCTGCTTATTATTAAAAAAACTGTTATAGCTTACTTGAGAAATAGCATGTTCAATACATCTATGATGGTAAGCTGGTATACCAAGACTCAAACCCAATAAAAAATTACATGTTTGTGAAGGAGTATCAGTAATAATGTATGAACACTTGTAACAAGACTTTGGTAATACATTCAAATACCTATGCACAGCACCACCATGTTTATATATTAGGGATTCCAAATACTTTTTATGGACTTTATCTGGTTTAAAATGATGTGAATCTAAAAATAAAATAAAGTATAAAGTAAATTAATTTAAGGTATATTATACAACTAATGTATTAATTCAATTTGATACTTACGTCGGTTGATTTCATTATCAGTGCCCTGATCACTGTCATTGGTCATTGGTATCCGTTTGTATTTAGAATAAGAGATAATAAAGTGTAAGTTCTCAAATAATTTTATGGATTTAGTGGTAGGAGACACAACTGCACTCTTCATTTTGTCAGGAGACGAATACTCGCTATCAATGTCTGAGTTTTGTAATTGAGCCAAGTCAACATTTGTTAAATCTTCTCTAATTTGACTACATAACAAAAGTATTCATAACATTTCATTAAAAATTGAATAAAGAAATATTTAATTTAAAAATACTTATTATATAAAAAAAATACAAGGAATATAATTTAAAAGTAATTTCTCTTTGCTTTTAAATAATGATAAAATATTACCCAGTTACATTAAAACTATTACTTTATTTCTATACCTTTGTGAAAGATTGAAGTTTTGATTAATGTCACTAAAAAGAACTTTCTTAATATTGCACACTGTTTAAATTTTGTAAATTAACTTCAGTAATAAAACAATAATTAATAAGTAATAACTATACTATTTTAACCTTTTTTAATCTATACATATATAAAAATGAATGTCTGTCTGTCCTTTATGCATTCCCAAACCGTTCTACTGATTGCGATTACATTTGGGACAGAGATAGATTAGACCTCTGGGAAGAAGATAGGCTAATTTTAAAAGGTAGAGGTCCAACCCCGGGAGGTGCTAACCCAGGGATTTTGAGATTTACGATGGAAATATTTGTTTATAAATGGTTGCTATGGTATGTATAATCTCTGTTTATTTATAGGGTTGTTAATGGTTACATATTTTAAAACTATTATAATTAGTAGGAATATGGCATATAAACATTTTTGCAAATAAATTTATAAAAAAAAAAAACAAATCTTTGGCATAGGCCACCATTGTGATGTTTTTCATGTGCCTAATATTCTGATTTCACTTACTTAAGCTCTTCGGGGGGGAGGGGGGGGGGGTATAATCCACCACAGGTGGATAGTCTACCTGTTAATATTCTGATCCTATATTTACCGCGATCAAATTGCCTACCTACAAGGGGCGGCTTAAGGCGTAGGAGACATGGGCACGAGCATTAAAGACACTTGTGTTAAAGAGGCGTCATTTTTTGACATCATTATGATAAAAGAGGCGGCAAAATTGAGTTTTACCTACGTATAAAAAATCACTAGGGCCGGCCCTACTACCTACATAGCTTAGGTTATTCTTAACTTAATCTTTGGCTAATGCCGGGTTGGACTAAATTGAATATTGTTGTAACAATATTACTTAGTATATTTTAACTGTTATATTATGAGATAAAACATATTATTTATATAGAGTTGGCATTATTACATTTTTAATGGGCAACAAAGTGCACGGGATCAACAAGTAGTATAAAAAAATATAGAGTGAAATCTCCCTTAACAGACATCTTTAAACAGGGTAGGTTATTTGGGTAACAAACTACAAACTTTCTACAAACTGAACCCTCCGAATAGCAGACAAAATTGTAGTGACCAAGAGTGTCTGATATTTAGAGGTTTTACTGTATATATGTATATTTTAAATCTTTTTTTCAATGCAATTTCTTTAGAAAAATTGTTAACAAGCAATGTTGATCAACTTAATTATTAATTCGGGGATGTATATAATATTGTACATAAAAATATATCTTACTCAAAGTCTGAATCTGAAGAAGCAGCTTGGAAGTTTCCTTCGTCATACTCATCTCTAGTAATTCCTGTGCTAGTACTAGGAATGCACCTGGGATCAGGTACTTCAGGAAATAGGCATTTTCTTTTTTTTTTATTAGATTGTGAAACATCTTGTTTAGTTTTCTTACGTTTACTGGATTCATTTTTTATAGTTTTACATTTTGTACTAGTTGATCGGGATAAGCGAACTCTTTTTCCTTCAGATACATTAGCTAATATCATAAAAAAATCAATTATTTTTAATTAATGATAATTGAGAACTATTAATAAATAGTAATTAATATTAATAAAATTACATACACATGCTAAGTCTATGATAATTTTTTAGTACAACTTTATCTTGTAACTTTCTTGCTTTATCCACATCCAGCACTAGTTTTTCAAAAGGAACAACGACCACCTCTGAATTCAAATCTACTGTATATGTTTTTTCACCATTGGGCACTCTGGAAAAATGAATTTTATATAAACATTTACTATTAGTAAATTATAAACACTTAATTGTTGAATAAAATATGTTAAACATACTCATTAATTGTAATAATTTCACCAACTCTATACTCTTGGGAAACAGTATCAAATATTGCAACAAGAGACCCAATTTTTAAAGCTGTACTATGTACAAGACAATCAGAATTCAATAGTTTTATATAATAGTCAGATGTAAATTCTACTTTAAATTTTGGGGGGGCTATATCAATTATAACGGCTGGGTAAAACATTTTATCTGCCATCCAGTATGCAAATATTTTGTCACCTATAAAAAAAAAAAAAATTAAATAGAATTCTCTAACAATTATTTATTATGATCATATTTCACAAACCCGTTTTAAATGTAATAGGATCATTTATTGGATTTTCTTCATTTGTTGGATTTTTAACGGAATCAATTGGCATAATATCATAACATTTAGGTTCCTCTATTTTAACATCATTTTTATCATTAAAAACATTTTCAGAGTTTTGTTTTGTTTTCTGATAAAAAAAAAAACCAAAAACAACTACAATGTTTAAAATGTTTTGTTATAAACTACAATAATTAATGAAATAATTACTAAATTGTAATATTATGTATGATTTATATTAAATAAGATACATACTTTTAAACTTGTTTTTGAACTACTATCACTATTCGGTTTAGGTCTTTTTTTTCTACCACTATAAAATTAAATAAATATTTTAATACTGAGATTTGAACAAACTATCTTTTTTTTACCGAGTTTTTGTTTGCGGTTCACTTTTGATGTCTTTACTGTCCATACTACCAGCAACACAATTTTCTGTTACCCGTGGATAAACATGGTCACACTTGTGACAAGCTAAATTTTCTGGATAAGTATATACATTTTTTGATAGTAAAATATTGTTATGTTTGGCTGAAATAAATAATATACCAAAACAGTTATGAATTTATAGTCTGAGGCTGTAAATTTATAGAGTAATGCATTTTATTTAGTTTATAATAAAACATAGTTTCTTTTACAGAAAGTTTGAATTAGATACTAATGAATTAATTTTACAATTTATGATTTATTAGATCTTTTTTTATATTTAATACTTTTTTCAATATTTTTAATAATTTCTGTCAATGACAATTTTTCATACATATTTTATGGATTTTTTAAATATTTTATACGATCTTTATGCTCCTAGAACTTAATTAATAATATCCTTAACTTAGAATATTTTACATTTTAGATTTAATGAGTACAACATGTATATTGTATGAACATAATAATAAATGGATTTATCACAAGTTTGAAAAGAAAATGTGATGCAATTTAAACATTTTATAATAATCTATATTGCTCAAGAAGTAAAATTAGCATTTTATATCCTTGAAAAGTCATGCTTACATTTTGATTGCTGTAAAAGTATTCCAGTTGATGAACTACTAGATGATGACATAAATGAATCTCGTGGAGCTTTTGGTACCAAAAATGGTTCTTCAATTAAATGACCACAACTAAAAAATAAATAAAGGTGGTTACATATAGTGTTAATTGTATGATTCAAATAAATAACTAAAATTGATTAATGCACATTGATAAATATTTATTAATAGTTACGTTGAGTTTGACGAGCTAGAATGATCAGCAGCATAACCATTGAGAGAAGATACATCAGACTTTATATCAACTTTTATGTTGGAATCAATTTTTGATATCTAAAACACAAATAAAAATGTAATTTTAAATATTATATAAATATATGTAAAATATCTAGAAAAATTGTTTTAAAAAACCAGGTGATCCATTTAGGTGCTACATTCATTACTTCGAAAAGTATAAACTTTTTTGATAATATTCTTTTTATATAATTTGATGCCATTTCAAAACAACATTTCTGAACATTTTTTTTTTTTAAATTTTTGAAGATTCCATAATTTTTTTATATCATATTCCAAAGCAGAATATTATTAGGAGTATTTCAATCAATAAAAATTTAAATTTCGGACAATTAGTTTTTAAGTTATAACTTATAAGTATTTAAAGTTTAGATTAGCAGTGGTAGGACAGCATTTTGAGGGGTACTCCTCAAAATGTCCAAAATTTTATTTGATAGATTGAAATACTCTAAAATACAATATTCCGTTTCAGAGTACAAAACTAAAAATATATGGTGTCATTCACCATAACAATAATAAATAGTAAAAATTTTTTTTTAGAAAATAATGAGTGTAGACACTTAAATGGATAATTCTGTACATAGTTAATTTTATTATATACAAAACTAAACCTAAACAT
Organism: Neotoxoptera formosana; assembly: GCA_022818045.1. Classification (NCBI taxonomy): domain Eukaryota; kingdom Metazoa; phylum Arthropoda; class Insecta; order Hemiptera; family Aphididae; genus Neotoxoptera; species Neotoxoptera formosana. The sequence continues at coordinate 17,732,223 of CM040632.1, read as the reverse complement.
ATTTTGAATAGATAAATGGTGGTTAATTAAAATTGAAAACCAAAATGTACTCAACAGATAGTTCAAACATAACAATCAGGCACCATCAATCAATAATTTTTTGAAAAATTATCAAAGAATTACTTATGACATTGACAAATCATAGTATGCCCATCGTAAGTAAAATGTACATGATACAATTTAATTATTTTTCGAAATGCTTTTGATATTAATACTTAAAACAACTTATGTTTTATAGTAAACAATTTATATTATTATTTATCACAGTATGGCCAGTAAACTTAGAACCTCAATTTTCGTGCTCTAAACAGTTATTATTTCCAAAATCAGTATAATTGTAATAGCTCTAATAAAAAATAGCCGCTTAGAGCATGATAATCGCTGCTCTAATTTTGCTGCTGGTACTAAAGTGTATAAGAATATAAATATTAGCTGAAGTTATTTTAGAAATGTTTGTAAGATGAACCATAAATGTAAATCATGCATTTATGGTGCATAATAGCTGTATATTACCTCTTCTACTCATAAAGTGCATGTACAACATTATGGTTTCCTGATACTGCAGCGGTGGCGGTAAAATGTAGCTGGAAACAATTTACCACTACTGAAGTCGCACCATAAAGACAAGAGAATTTTACCACCACCGATGCAGTGTAGGGGGACCTTTATAAACAATACTGACTATACATTACATATTGTAACATATTATAAGATCCATACAGACTATGTATGAGTTCTCAACAAACATCTTCACTGGAAATCTTATATAAAATCATAAGTCATATTACAAAAGTATTTTAAACATCAAACATGAACAAGACTAAAATAGAGACAAAAAAGTGTAAAACATACCGCAAGCAGTTTGGAACTATTTGGTGTTGTCCTACTTATAGCTGCAATACAAAATATGTAATCATATTCAGGATATAAATTGTCTACCAATTTCTCCTTATCTTCTGTATGCTAAAAAAAAAATAACTACAAACTTTTATCTTAACAAAAAAAAAATATATATCAATAGGTACCAGTTTGATTTCTCTATCAGAATCAATTGTAGTACTTTCAGATGTTGAACCATGGACGTCTTTGAGAGGACCGTGTAATACAATTTCAGAACTTGTTTGAAATAATGTAGGAGGAGTAAGGACACGACATTGAGAATCCCATGGTCCTGAAACGTATAAAAATTAAATATTCACATGCTGGATGGACAAAGTAAGTTATGTTAGTGTGATTGATGTTTGCAGTATCTAATATAAAACAATTAGCAACTATTAGAAAATGTGTAATAAAAACTTAAAATTAACTAAGTTGATACAATTCCCTTGATTTGTTCAGAACTTGCAACATTATTGAACATAATATGTATATTATACCCAGTTACATGATCACTTGTTGATAATAATACCTATATCATTAAGAAGTTAAACGCCGGCATTGATTCTACAAGCGTGCATCGGTGACCGCTGTGATTTAAGAATGGACACCCGCTTGTTGATAGCAAACCATGCAAGTTAATACGGTAATGAATGACCAATAAAAATTTAAAATGTGTATGGCTGTAGACGCCTAATAAAGAATTAATACAAAACGGGCTACTGCAGGTCAACAACGTATTGATATCGGCATGTAACGTGTAGATGGAAGTATTTAAATTGCATGTAACTAATTAATACATTTTTTATTGGAAAATAATATATATTTTGTGTTTAATTTTAAATGTATATTGATAGGATTACAATAGTAGGTACTTATATCTAATAAATAATTACTTTCACTGATGTCTGCAATGGCAGTTTGAAGTGTTTGTACAGGGATATACTGAGGGCTCGTAACTATCTTGTCTTTTACGGGCTGTTGTTTGTTGAATTCACTGTCTGACAACTCCTCACAATTCAACATTATTCCATTGTCGGTTAGACACAGTGTATCGTCGTTGGTCAGCGGTAAAGCCGTCTCGTCGTCCGTTGGTTCAGTCTTGGCCGGAAACGAATGTTCGGTTTTGAGTTCGATTTTGTCATCCATGGCCGCACGGCTATTGTACACGGTTTATCTTATTCACGACAAAACTGGACTGGTTGTGAACCAGACATGTACGGTCGAATGGATTATTGGTTTGCGTTAACCGCTAAAATCCAAGTCAAGACGGATTTCACTGGATTTTCGACGAAAACGTACACTTAAATACCCAATGTGGTAATGTGCACAGATTACAGAACAAACATACGAAATACTCGTGTGCAATTACATTATAATCGCCGCGAAATAATCATGATGGCCGATGCCCGATTTATCAGGATTTTGGATAACCGATACTACGAATAATAATAATAATATTATATGTATGTGATATTATGATAGTACCGCGGACCACAATCGTGGTGAGGTAGCCTCCAGGACAGGTAGCCAGGTAGCCTATATTGTTATTACTGATTAAACAAACCTAATGTTACTATATACATGTCATGTTATGTACTACTTTACTATGTAGTAATGTTGACATGTTGTTGTTGTTGTTGTTGTGTCCCAATTCGCGGAATTATTATTACAGGCACAACTCTGTCATGTTTACAGCCTGAGATTTAGCTTATAGCGCGACGAAGTGGAAAAGCACGATGGTCTTCTCTACATGTGGTTATTACCTTGGATCGTATACCATGGGTTACCATTGGATGTTATCATCAACGTTGTGGTAATAGTTGATAAGGGGCACGTTTGTACTGTTTGTAGTCGTTTCATGTTTGCCTAACCGGCCCAAACTACAAACACGAACACGTGACTTTTTTTTTCAAATGACAGTAAAGTACTTTATTTAACTATTATTGATCACTTAAATTTAATAAAATTTGATTCCGAACCCTGATGTCTTACAACAACAATAGAAACAGCTTTGGCCGTGGTGGCGGTGGTGGTGGCGGTGGCGGTTACGGCGGCGGTGGTTTTCGAGGCAGAGGTAAATCATATAATATTGTTTTAAGCACCGATAAACATAATATTTTAAGTGGACCATGTGCTGTGCGATTCCAAAATTATTAACTTGATCTTGAACACCATTTAGATGATTTGTAAAATAATTAGGTGCACCTACCTAATTGTTTTCAGCTTCATATTTGTTTTGAATTAAATATTTTTCTAAGTACCTATACCTATTTATTATAATTGATTTTTACTTATCATGTTCTGTGTTTATTAATTAGTAATGACCATAAGAGTATAAATCATGATTTTGTAATTGCAGGTGATGGCGGTGGCCGAGGAGGCGGAGGTGGTAATTTCCGTGGTGGCGGTGGTGGCCGCGGAGGTGGGAGAGGTGGTTTCAATAGGTTTGCTGAACAAGGCCCACCTGAAGAAGTATGAATTATTTTTATATTTTTTTATTGATTAATTAATTACAACATACTACTAAGTTGGTTCTTCACCTAAATATTTTGATCTACATTTCTATTGCAGTAGACTTACTTTTTGTTGTTTAGTCTAAATTGTTTATTCAGATATTTTATGTACTTTGTATTTGACTCAATGAACTGTAAACATGGAACACGCATAGAACCCAAAAGCTTGCACCACTAACTAGTAACTGACGGCACCATACTGATTCTGTTTTCAACGTTTTCATTATTATTTTAATTTTAATTAATACATAGATTCATTATTACTAAGAATTTTATTTGTGTTCATTCAATTCCAATGAAAATTATAGCAAATTAATCAAAATGACAGCCTTTTAAAAGAGCACATTTATCAATGAATAAATTATATATAGTAGGTGTTGCATATTTGCAGTTCTGTGATTTTATCATAATTATTTTTTTAAATTTTCTCTTAACACTCGACTACAATGAGATCCAAGTACAAAATTAATATTTAGAAGGAAGTTTTAATGTATTTATTGAGTAATTAATAATCTAAAATCATTATTATCATTTGGTTTGTTTCTGTAGGTAGTACCTTTGGGTTATTTTACTCATGCTTGTCAAGATGACATTATTTGTAAGGCTGAAATGGAAGATGTTCCATACTTTAATGCACCCATATATTTTGCTAATAAAGAACAAATAGGAAAAATAGATGAAATATTTGGCACATACAGTGATTATTATGTGTCTATAAAATTAAACTCTGAAGTCAAAGCAAAATCTTTCAAAGGAGCCGACAAGGTAAAGTTAATTTTATAGTTTTTATTAGATGCAATTATATATTTTTAAGTTATTAAAATTGTTTTATATTTTAGTTATACATTGATCCAGCAAAACTGTTACCATTGAAGAAATTTTTACCTCAACCCGGTGGCCAGAGAGGCAGAGGAGGTGGTGGAAGAGGACGTGGTGGAAGAGGTGGTGGAGGTCGTGGCGGTGGTGGTTTTGGACGTGGTGGCGGTGGAGGTCGTGGAGGCGGTGGTTTTGGACGTGGCGGAGGTGGTCGCGGAGGCGGTGGTTTTGGACGTGGCGGCGGTGGCGGACGAGGATTTGGTGGTGGTGGTGGAAGAGGAGGAGGAGGACGAGGTTTTAAGAGATGAAAATAATTAAAAAAAAAATTTGTAATTATAAAATAAAAAATTAATATTTGTGTTAATATCATGTTCTCATAACTTTTTTTTAACTATGAGTTAACTAGATATATTTGACCTTAAAACCAATTTTATTTTACATGTTATTTATCATGTACTGTAAGTTTTTAGTAAAAAAAAATACAGAAAAAAATGTTTAATTTTTTTCTTTATTTATGATAGTTACTTTGATAAATATACCCAATATGTGACAAATTTATATTATTTGGTTCTGTTTCAACTTTTAATTCATACATGCTCCTAAATTGAATAGTTAAGAGGACACTAAACCAGCGAAAATACCGTACAAAAACATGCCAATTTTGTTCCAATAATATGGCTTACTGAATGGTTTTAGAGCAAAATACCTTAATTAAAAGTTGTAGAGGAGAGTTATATCGGGTGACGTAAGACAGTGCTTCTCAACCTTTTTTGTTATAGGGCCCCCTAAATTTAATGTAAAACTGTCAGGGCCCCCCTCAATCAGAATCATTAATTATTTTTTCTTAATAATATACTAAATTTACATGCATTATGGTCGGTTATATTTGTTATAATATAATGTACATGTTATAATGTTATATTTATATAATAACTAAATAATCGGAAATATTTTAAATTCAATACATATTTCAAGGCCCCTCCAGTCATATAGCCACGGCCCCCAGGCTGAGAAGCACTGACGTAAGAGACTCGATTTTTGATATTTTAATTTTTTGTACCAATTATTCACAAATAAAAAGTGAAAAAAAAACAGAAAACAATTTTATTGATTTTGAGAATGAAATATCAAAAATCAAGTCTCTTATGTCACCCGATATAACTCTCCTCTACAACTTTTAATTCAGGTATTTTGCTCTAAAAGTCTAAACCATTCAGTAAGCCGTATTGGAACAATTTGGCATGTTTTACGGTAAAAAAATTGTAATTATTGCGGTCGTCCGCTCTGACAGGACAAAACCGGTTGGTCTGTTATCGGCGGTCCGTGCTTCGCGCGTGGTTGCATTATTTTTATAATATAATATACATAATATTATGTTCATATTATTATTTACGTGAAATGAAACAAAGTAAAATTATGCTCAATCTATTACGCTGCCCGAGACCGTCCATGCATTACCGTATTGACGTGACAGCAGCGGCTATGAGTAAAAACTTATTTTTTTAGTTCCAAAACCAAGGCTGACTGACTGGTTTTAGAGCAAAAAACCTTTTACAAAAGTTGAAGAGGAGTGTTGAATCTATTAACGCATAGGACTAGATTTTTGATATTTTAATTTATTATACCAATTATTCACAAGTTATAAAAGTGAAAACAAAAAATGCAAAACGGTTTTATGGATTTTGAAAAATAAAATATTGAAAATCGAGTCCTCCAATTTTATATAAAACTTCCATAAGACCATAACAACTCTTTCAAAAACATTTAAACCTAATTTCTATATAATATATAATATTTATTGTGTTAAAAATATAAGAATTATTTATAAAAATTAAAACTTTTCTCATAAAATAATTAGTGTATTAGATACCTATACAACACAACTATACAAATTAGTAGGTATCTAATTACTTTAAAAGTAACAAATAAAATTGAATTTATAACGGTGATTTATTTCAATACAATTATACATTCGATTATTTAAATTATTTTATTATTAATAATAAGTATGTTATAAAATAAAATATATTTATACAAGAATATTTATATAAACACTTAAAGTGTAGAAAAAAAGTAAGATAAACAAAACACATACATACAAATTATTGACTTCCGAAAAAAAATTATAAATGTTGTGAATGGCATTTGACAATTATATAATATGATACTAGGAACAAAAGTCCAAGAAAAAATTATTTAAATATTTTTAAAATAATATGTTTTAATCGCTCCGTATACTCAAATGTACTTACTAAATAATATATAGAGACAGGTTTATATACAATGATATATTGATATCTCAATTAGGGGTATTTCTATATAAAACTAACAAGTAACATTAGAGATAGAACTTATCTAGTACCTACGATTAAGCACTAATGGACACTGCACACTGACTGGAAGTAGTCAATAATTTGCCAAAGGAAGCTCTGAAATCCATGCCAAAAGAAAACACCGTCAAAAGAACATAACGTAATTGTAAAAGTCGAATGTATCCAAAAAAACCTAAAAATCTATCAGAGCTAAGTATAAGTGGTGACTGGGCGTTATATAAAAATGAACGCCTTTTACTGTACGATAGTGGACCTGATTCTGATGAACGAGTAATTATTTTTTGTTTGGATGATGGTTTGAGATATATCACTGATGCAAATAATTGGTTTTGTGATGGAAACTTCTCTCTGTGTCCTGAGAATTTTTACAACTATATGTTATAAGAGTAAAAAAAAGATACGTATATGTAACCGCTATTTATTGTTTATTAGAAAGAAAAACAAAAAGTACTTACAAAAAAGTATTTAGCATTTTATACGAGAAATGTGCTGAACATAATTTGTTTCTTGATCCAATAGTGTTACATATTGACTTTGAGCAAGCGACTATCCAGGCTGCTCGCCTGCTCGTGAAATAATTGGATTTGAATTAGAAATAAGATGATGTTTTTATCACCTGTGTCAAAACACGTATCGAAAAATACATAATCTAGGGTTACAGAAGTTGTATATCAATAACGACACTTTTAGTCATTTTTGCGGGATGTTAGATGGACTAGCTTTTTTACTATTACACAAAGGTTATGAAAGTACCTATGAACTATTTAAAAAGTAAAAACTGTTGTTCCACCAGAAGCTAATGAGTTACTGGAGTACTTTGATTGTACATACGTTACGTGCATTGTCAGCATCTATTGAACTCCCTTCTATTTATCATCAGTATCTTATTTAAAGAATTTGTCTGTTATGAGCATTTTTATTAAAGAAACTGCAATAGATGAGATGATAAAAGCTGGTAATGAGGAAAGGCAAATTGCTATCAATAGTGCCAATAGACACTGGTAATGTTGATGATAATGGTACACCGCTATGTACTGTAGAAGCAGTCAAGCAGACCGCCAATGGTCGAAAGATCGTACAAGACTAGGTATAACTCATTTTCTGGAGCGGTAAGAAATAATAGTTTTTACATTCTAATTATTATTATTATTTTTTTGTAATTATTATACCATATGTCTATATTATATAGGTATATACATATTTTTTTTGGTATTTATATGTACCTATTTCATGTTATTAGTTTCAATATTATAAATTGAGTTAAAAATCTACACACCTTATTCAGTACTTGTTTTTTAGTTATAACCAGGGATCGGAGCTTTATAAACGCAATACATAATGATACAATATTAATATATATTCTTTTAAGTTTCACATGCACATAGGTAACATATTAGTATTTTTCTATCTGATTATTTCTGTATATATTTAATCAAACAATATTAATTAAAAATTGGTTGGAGGGCACGCTTGGATATTATATATATATATGTGAAATAATCACAAACATATTTTAATCGTAATAAATGTATTATTTTACATGTATTTTAAAAAGTAATTAGGTTATAAAATATATAATTCGAGCTATGATGTATAACAGATTATATGCTTTATGTAATGAAAATATTATTTAAGTAAACAGGAGCTTTATTTAAGAAATGGTTTGTGACTTGCGCTAGAAGCGAAGGCGCCGCATGCTATACTGTGTTCGCTGAGAGACCGTTTCGCGCATATACGACTGACGGAAATACGGGCGTTACGAGTTGCACTGGTGGGGATAGACGAGTTTTCGTCCGCCGCGCAGTCCTGGACCAGGACTCCTGGTCTCTCGGCGAACAGAGTATAGTAAGGACAGTACAGAATTCATGAGCAGTACATGGGTGACAATATTTACGCAACGATCGACTGCGTCGACGCTAAACAGTAAACGTTCTATACGACAGTGTGTGAGTCGTGAGATAATAATTAATAATGTACCTCTCCCGCGACTACGACTCGCAGACCTCGTCACGTGGACAATGGGCGTGGCTACGGTCTGCCGAGACGGCGCAGAACGCCATCTATTGAGCGTTGTATGCGTTTCACTTTCGGTAAAGCGTCCTCTATGGTACGTTTTCTTATTTTTAGAAGTCGATGTTTATAATGGATTTAGTATTCAGGCTTTAGCTACACACTAATATAACCTGAGTTGACTTTTTTCCTGAAACTTTCCATAAAATCTAGTTTGATATACCACTGGCTAAAACTTAAATAGTTTTTTTTATTAAAACAAGTTCTTTTAAATTTTAAAGAAAAAAAAATTCAAGAAATATGATGTTTCAAACTTTCAAGTCTCAATTTTAGAATTAAATTGTGATTTTAATAATCAAAAGTATAATATGATTTGATTTTGCCGCGAGTGTATGTATTTAGGTATGTATTTTTAATGTATAGAACATCAGTAGGTACATATTTTTAATATACATATTAAATAGATTTCCAAAAAATAAACAATCAATTTTAGTAAGCACTATGTACCAGTAAATCAATACAGGCCTCGTCTGTTTATAACAATTATTTTACTCTATTATTATAATAATATGTACATACCAAATTACCAATGACAACACAAATTGGATTGGTATTCAAATTCGAATATTGATTAGATACTTAAATACAAGCTTAAGAGTTAAGAAATAATAATATCATTATTGGATGGAATGACAATGTGCTTATTGTTAGTTTCTATTAAAAAAATTCAACCCGAGTTTTGCAATAAATGTCAAACAATCAAAAATTGTAAATTAATAGGTACTTACTACCTAGAATCTAGATAGATATAGTATATTAGTATGGACCTATTATATGCTGTAGGTACGCACAATGTAAAATAAAAATTACTTTTCTATTATGACGAATCGTCGACACCACATCTGCACAATAATTTAACGATAGGTAGGTACCTATCTAGAAAATCAACTCAATATTATTTCTCATTTTCTCTCATTCACTGGACGATAATGTACCTGTTGCAAAATTACAAAGAGAAAATGTAGTCATTTAAAAATAAGAGTGATACTATTGTTTTTGTATTAGGCATATCGATGTGATATAAATTATAAATACCTAATATAAAATTTGCTGTAGCTGAATGGTGCGTCCTGTAGAAACTCTTGTTATCGCCTATTGAAATGCATTTCTCCGTGCGCAATTCAGTGTACAATAATGTGTCACGTGCATGCTATTATAGTAGTATAATATAGTTGCAAAACCATAAATGTAATTTGGGTGAAGGGGGGGGGGGTGCTTAGCAATTAGCAATTTCCTTAAGCAATTTTGCTTAGCACCCCAACATTTTTAATAGCATCAGTTTATGTATTTGTATTAGTTACCTATATTAGTTATTAGATAGGTACTCCATATGCCCATATCTCATATTATGCAATCGGACGCTTTCATTTCTAAAATTTTGTTTGTTTTCATAATAATAATACACAATTTCAGAATAAAAAAGATAACATTAAATACCTAATAGGTAGTTATTATAATAATCAACGACGACTTTAAGTCGATAACTATTACGGCGTTTCATCTTTCATGCATTAAATTGTCTAGTAAATAGAAAAAATCCAAGAAATAGTGACCATCCCGATTTCTTTATATTTTAAATAATTATAATATTTTGTTAAAATAAATGTGTATTGAGTGTAGTAGTAAAATAATAAATATTAAATAAATATTATATGTTAGTAAGTTATAGGTATTAGGTACTATAATGAAGGCGTATAAATAAAGGGGTGTGGGGGCGAAGCCTTCCTCTAGTCACTGTGATGAATATAAATCTAACACCCCCAAAAATGTAACCCAAATATTGTGCCTATATAAAACCAGCCAACCTAGGTGGATTTGGTGGGTCAGCTAACCCACAATATTTTAGTAAATATTATATATCAATATTTTAGTAAATATAGGTATTTTATATAATGCACATTTAAAGTTATATATTATAGTAAAATTTAGATTTTTAATTACAAATAGATAGATATATAATAGGTAATGATGAGCCCGGGTAAAAAGTAGCCAACATTTTTCCCACATTATCTTGCATTAATAAAAATACAGTATTCAGTATTCACTATTCAGGAATGTTGCACCACAAAAAAAAGGGAGTGCCGGTGCCCCCTCAAGATTCGAAGAGGGCAATTGCCAGTTTTGGACCTATATGTACAACGCGTCCACGCCACTGTAATAAAGTATGTAAGACAATACATAGATATAACGTCTTCGCGGTCAGCAGCTTAATATTAAATTTAAATTCGCATCTAATACATCAAATACCTGCGATTATATAATCCGGTTTCCAAAACGACTATTGTCTTTTGTTTATACATTCAATATCGGAATGTAGTACCTACAATTATTATTTGACAAGTTTTTTTTGTCATTTGACCTTCGCAATTAGCAGGATTAATAAAAATCTTTTTTTTTTTATTAGGAATAAAGTCTTTGACTAGTAAGGTCATTATAGTTTACAAGTTTTACATAGGATTAAATTTTACATATTGTTTTATATTATACTTACAGGAATTTGTGAATTTGTGAATATTACTGAGTCCTGGGTTTGAAAAGGTTTAAGGTAAACTGAGTTCCAGATTTTAAATGATTTAGACTGCGGTTTCATATTTTCTTCTATAATTATAAAATTGTATTTAAATTTCTTTTCGCTTCTTGAAATGCATTTGTAATTTTTTTATACTTAAATTGGATGTAAAAGTAAAAATTTTAATTTTATTATTCAAATATTGAACTTCACATATTCCTTGAAGTATAACTTTTTCTCCATATAACAATATTTTAAAAAGAAACATTAGGCTCTTTACATTGTTTTTTAGCAAACAATTAACAGTTGTACAAAATGTATAACATTATACATACTAAATATTCTTAATTGTTAATTCAATAAAATGTCAATGGATCATACTTAATAGAAGTCCAAATTAAAATTTGAATGAGTTATAAAGTTGCTTTAGGTCTCCAAATTGTCCTTGTATTTTTAATAAATATTTGAAACTAAAATAAAAACCATGTAAATTACTTATTTAATTATATTCAAAGTTGTTTTGGTTTTAAGAGGACGTCTCACCTACATGTTATGTTGTCCCCGATGTTGTTATTCAGTTTCGTTAGTTTTAATATTAGTGTGAATTTACCTATTGACTGACTTAAATAATAATAATAGGTAAATTCAGTGTAATATTAAAACTAACGAATCTAAATGAGATCTGCTGAATGTGCTACGCACTTATGCAGTGGCGCCGAGTTCACTAAAAATAGGTCATAGGTGGTTCAATTCTCACCAAAGCCTACCCACCCACCCACCCACAACACTGAACGACACAAATATCCTATAGGGGCTAACACTCCCCATTCATGGCATATTATTATCTAAATATCTAAAAATGAATGTACGTTTGTGTGTGGCTTATATACTTAAAAACCACTGAACCAGTTGGCACCAAATTTTGCACACATGTTTGTTTCCCAACCCCTATAAATAGCTGTAACTGCTCAAGCATATAGATTTTGTTTAGGCTCACAAAAATCGAATAATTTTTTTGTTTATGTATTATAATATATTAATATGGTTACTATTGTTTAAAAAAATAAAATAAAAGAAGTGGACAAGGAAATACCACTTTGCTGTACAGTAGGTGTCGACTGTCGAGTGAGGTCACTGTAATGATCAGTAGATGTGTTAAATTTGAAATCAATAATATAAAATCATTGTAAACGAAAAACGATTTGTTTTATTATTAGTCATTAATAATACAGTAGGTTGAATTTGAATACGTCATTGTGTGTATAAAAAATAATAATATACTTTAAATGTTTCAAGTAGGTACTCACGAATAATGTTTTTAAATTACAACAAAATAACTAAATCTTTATTTTTTGTTTGGTATTTATCAATCTAATTTCATCCAAATTTGAACTTAAAACATCTATAAAAAAAACTGTATTTATATATTTACTATATTTTTTGGTTTCGTTATGAACTAGGTTACTAGGTTTAACTAGGTACTTATGAGAAATCTTGTATTAGATTTTACTTTATTGTAAGATTAATTTTTCCATTATTGTTACTTATATTACAATATAATTTTCAATATGCGGAATCGATAAGCTACATTAAACCTATTATCTTGATGCATACCTAAATAATTATTTTGCACCATTTATGGCAAATTTACCTTCAGTAGTTCTTGGTTAGCTTCGTTATAGGTAGGTTTTACCTATTATTAAACTCTACGGTAAAAACATTTTCTATGATTTGGTATGTTCGGGTTTTTTTTTAATTTTAAAGCGAGTTATAGTTATTAACGTGTAAAATATTATAATTTAAAAATGCTCATAACTTGCTTTAAAATAAAATGATTAAAAAATGTGAAATTTGTTCTATAGATTTATTGTAGTTTTTAAAGAAATTCATAATTGTCACCAGATACCAATTTACTATTTTATAATAATTGTTCAATGTACATGTACTATTAGTAAGTAAAACACTACGATGTGTTTATTGGTGTGTTAATTATACTGTGCCATAATCTGTGATCCATGATGGATATAATAATAGTATAAAACCTACGCATAGATTGGATTTTTAACAAATGTTGAAAATTGTAACTTTTAACAGTTTTAACTGAAAAAAATAAAAGTTTTTCTAAGTAAATTACAATTGTAGATCCTAAGCGGAACGATGAATGTCAAGATTTTACCAATGATGCGTGTTTTTTTGTGCCTGACAAAACTTTTTGGGGCATTAAAAATGATTTGATTTTTGTCATAAGCATCTTTTCTGGTAGGAAAGTGAATCTAGTTGGTATTTTAAGGGGTCAAAAATAAAAAAAATTCCAAATAATATCCAAACGCATCAGGAAAAACAAAAAAAAAAAAAAATTAAGAGAAAAACTGGAACTTTTACTCGAAGCCAATCTTTGGCAAAATTAATATTGTTTTTTTGGTTAACTTACCACAAAAATATAAAAACAGTAGATACATGACATTTTCACTAAATGTTTATATTTTCGATACGCCATAATAAAATGTTTAATATATTTTAATACTTTTTGAGTTATTTATACAGGCAAAAGAAATGTTTAGTACATTTTTTTTTATTATTGTAGATACAATTTTTAAGGAGAGGACTAAGATTAATTTTTTTTTTGGGGGGGGGGGGGGGTAAGCCTGGGTGGGGGCTTCGGCGCCCCGAGCCCTTCCGATCATTGGAGCCCACCTAAGTTGCTCTTATACATATGTTATGGCTTATATTTACGATTTACGAGCAACATAATATACAAAAACACAAACGCGTCCGAACGGCTTCACGGTACTATTGAACGTCGTCATCGGCACACATGCCGCCAAGCATGCACGCGCTATAGTTACGAAATAATAATATGAACGTCGACAACGTCAAGGTGAACGAACGTTCCACCACTTTGACGGGCAAGACGACGACGACGACGTATTTACAATTATTATTATTATACGCGTTATTATTGCAATACCTATATATGTATATATTATTATATTATATACGTACATAATGTATAAGGTGGTCTATACGCGCGCGGTGCATATTATAATATACATGTACAATGTACGTATAATATTAAATAATAATTATTATTGTTATTATTGTTGTTTCCAAGTCCGCTCGAGTGATGAAGGCGGAGTGGTGGTCGGCGACGGCGGCGGTGGCGGTGGCGTGATTTTTTTACTATACACCGCCGGTACCGGTTTACTAGCTGGCTGCTTTAATAATAATAATAATAATAATAATAATAATATTCTATACGCACTACCGCAACATTCAGCACGATGATATTATTATACAGTTGCCACAGTCGCAACAGGTGCCCGTCACAGAGCAGTCGCAGCATTTCTTCGCTCGGCACATAAGAGGTATTCTCGTAAGACGACGACGACTTCGACGACGATAGTACGCGCGCGTAAAAATAATATCATACGATATCGTATTGCTGTGGTCCGACTGCAGCAGACGATCGTATTATAGCATATATTAATATAAAATAATATCGATATTGTATACGCCGCGTGATATCGCGTACGACCGTCGATCGTGTACGCCGAACACCGTGTGTGGGCACCGTTGTACAGCGACTGGAAAAGTGTTGAACGGGTGCGTTCGATTATTATATTAGCGGTTTTCCAAGTCGGGAGTGCGCAGACCGCGCAGCCCTCAGGCCAGATCGTGCCGTGTACTTACTCGAGGCCTATCGTACAAAAATATCTTTCGAAATCAAAAACATGATGGATTCCACTTCGGCAGACTGTTGCGTTTTCGCCAAGGAGTCCATGGCCGTGGACGGGTACATGGTGTCTCCTTCTGCAGTGCACCAGAGGACCAGCAGCCAGATAAAGGTCAATATCGACTATATTGTATTAAGTTTTTACATGACGTATAATAGAAAATATTATTTCGAGTACCAGTGGTGCACCAAAGCGGGTGGCTCAGGGTCCGAACTCCTTCCCACTTGGTGCGTGCAGTTTAGTATCAAATTAATGAAAAATCAAAATTTTGATTTTATTGATGTATTAAATACTTTTATTGATAGGACAGGTGCCATGTTTAATGTAGAAATGTTCAAGAGCAACGGTTGGTACGTAGTATTTTTCTAGTTTTGGACCCTATAGCTACAGTGATTGCGTTTTTGCACAATAATATAGTACACCTAATGTACAAAATATTTTTTTATATTACTTTAATAATACATTTTTAATTCTTGGACCCCACCCCCATGAAAAATCCTGGTTGTATCATTATTCTATACACTTATATAGGTACTAAGTATACATAAATATATATCATCATTATTCATTACCTATACAGTATTTATAAACGAGCACATTTTTTTCTTTTGGAATCAACCGGTTTCTGTCAGATTGGGTGAGTCTGTGTCTGACAATGCCATTTTTGGTGAATGCAATATGGCCTTTAGGTTAAAGTTATTTCCAATGTTTGTACTTACATTTTAATGTACCTAAACATAAATAAAAATGTTTAATAGTTAATAAAAAATTAATAATTTTTAGTGTGCCCATCAAAATTTTGCATGTCAAAAACTAAAAACAAATACAGTTTCTACTCATTTCAATAAGTCAATAAAATTGCATAAAAATAAATTGTAGTATTAAAAAAGTAAACCACGTGAGTTAGAAATAAGAATGATTTAAAAATTAGAAATTAATTTGCATTCCAATTCATCAAAATTTGTATGCAATTTTTTTCCAACTAAAAACTTTATTTTCTTTCTTAAAACTCTGGATCTAAAATACAATTAAAATCGTCGGTAACAACACTGATTGGAAATGGCACCGTCGCGATATAGCATGACACCAATCCGAAATTTGCATAATATTATGTAAATACGTATAGGTTAGGCGAATATGGATTTAAAATTTAAATTAAACCACGGTGCCTATATAATATTATGGTTATATAAGCAAGTTGGTAATTTATTATATTATTTTAAATCCATGCGTTTGACGTTTGACAATAAATAAGTCGCCGGATCGATGCACGAAAAGACATCGACGATCGTATGCTTACAAAACTCATGAATGAATCGTCGTAAGTATATCGAGCTGCAGGTAACTTAAACGCTAGGTATAAGAAAGCAGGCGCTCGATATGATAGTGGTAGTGTCAGTGTGTAGGTACACAAAAAATATGATAACAAATAATTATTTGTTATTTTTGGCACCACGCCGCCACTGTTCAGAAAACTTTTCTGGTAACGATAGGTCATAGGTGTTATGCCAAAAAGGATAATATATTATTTTTCCTCTGCAAAAATAAACGGCTAACTCGAATACATCACCAAACGCTTATACATAGGTTTACCAAATCCTTATTTCTTACATTTCTTTTGAAAATTGTTTAAACAAAAGAAATTGAAGTGTATAATCTATAAGTATATTATTATATTTATTATTTACAGTTATAGGAAAATTATACATTACGTTTGCATACAAATGTTGACCAACGCTTTTTGAAACTGTCTCAATACCTAATATATTTTATAATTACGAGCTAATTGATATGGTATATTAGCTGCAGGGAGACAATTATTTATTGTTACTACTTTGTGTCTGATTTCCAAACTTTTTCTTGATTATTTCTTATTCGCTCATTGAAAGTAAAACTTAATGTATGACTGTTGTATAGGGAACCCACTTGACGTCGTATACAAAATTGTATGGATGGGAAACGTATATTTTCGGTCGTTATTACGCCACGTAATATATTATAATGTAGGTACATGCAATACGCAAATATCGAAATATAAATTATAAATAATAAATAATTCAAATTACACAGACCAGGTGACAAACAACTCAATTTATATATTAGGCCATTAGGGTATAAGCACGCGAGTGATGATTAGTATTCAATTTTTTATCGCAATAACCTCACTCGGTTATTCCATAAAAAAACCGTACCTTACCCTTTCTGTCTGAAATATATAACCTTTTCAATTTTTCGGCTGCTGTACCTACCGTTTTCGTGAATTATAATAATATGGCAATGTATTATACTCATTTTTTGTTAAAAAAAACTTTTCCATCACCGTTTTTTTTGTTTTTTTTTGTATATAAATTGTAAATGTGCAATATTAAAATTATTGAAAGAATTTTTTTTATATGGGATTATATCATTTGTAAATACAGTTTGAAAAGTAAACAGCAACGTGCATTTTTCTATACCAGTGCTGTGTGCACCGTTATATAAAATACATTGCATTTTGTAAAAATAAACTTCAAAACAGCGATCTATATTAGCTTAATAAAAATGTTCACAATGATTCGAAGTAGGTATCATACATAGGTAGTTAAGTCTATAATAAAGTTGCGCTGTAAAGTAGTTCATCAATTAATGTAACTTTATTGTAACGATATAATATCATATATATATGTTCTATACCAGCCAAGCTTAACCTATAATCTAACATAATAAGGGACTAGATCCGTAAATTTTTAGGCTAAACATGTTGACTTGGCAACATAGATACACATTCCGCGTTTCTTCAGCACATCGTATGCTCAATACGTACGTCCCCGCAGGCCCGATATTCATCTGCGAGGTCGGACATATGTATATAATATAATACTGATTGGACACAGTCCGCGGCCTCGGGGCCTGTAATACTCTCAAATATTTTACTAGGTACCTATATATTTATCAAGCGACGACGAGCATATACCTATATAACACACATTATTATTAATTATTATAATATAAATACGCTAACCTATATATGTATAATATATATTTATAATATCGTGGTCATCTGCAGTGGGGACAAATAATAATAATATTTATAATATACGAATTATATGTATTGCGTGAAGGCCGCGAGTTCGCTCTAATCAATGGCGAAATTAGGTATATTTATTTAATTAGATTCGGGATTTAAGGGGAATGGTTAAATAAACAAATCTGCAGTAGCTCAATTATCTATATACATGAATAAATTCAACCGATTGCCCGTGGTCTAGTCTGGTCTAGTCTGGTCTAGAGCAGTGGTCTTCAATCATTATACCAGAAAAAAAAAATAAAGATAAAATAGCTCAATTTGCCGTTGTAAATGTACTGTTATAATATTATAACTAAAAAATAAATACAAATTTTGATTCACGTAGAAAGTATTTTATTTTATTTTTACTATCAATAATATATAATACCTATTTGATAAATTTTTTTTTTTTATAAAGAATTAGACCTGTCTTGACCAACCGGTTGAAGACCACTGGTCTAGAGGGTAGGAAGCAAAAATTCAAGACCCCCCCCCACAATATTACACTCCAAATATATGTTCTGTGAAATGCAGTGTGCGTATATGCCTGTATAGGTACATATCCATATATTATATAAATATCATAAATACCATGTACATATTATATAAACTGCATTGTTTCGACGTATAAAATATATGAATTATAATTGTGTAAACTGCATTTAACGACGTATTTATAAAATTAATGCAAATAATACTGTAATTCTACTGTTCTTGTGTTTTCGTACACAAATAGTATTTGTTTACTATTAGGTAGGGAGGTTTATAGCATATTATTTTATATTGTTATGATACTATAATATTATGGTAGTCGCGTATTATACGCACTAATGTATAAAATAATCGAAACTGACTAAACAAACGCCGTTAAATATTATATTCACACGAATTCTATGGGATTATATTAATGTGCCACGATAATTATTAATAATATATACCAAACACATTTGTACACATGTGATATATTTTAATTTACCTGTTTAAATATAATAGGTACACGGTATATTAACACACTGCAGCCTGTTTTATAAAAATTATAATACTAATATATACGATACGAAAAATACTTTTACATAGCTAAGTACACTTACTATGATTATATAGGCGGGATACGAGTGCTATACATGTACCTATATATATAAATGGTTTATATATATTTATATTTTATAGTAATTTAATATTTAATAACTTAATACCAGTATGTGTCGGTGCTGTGGTGGCTTTCGATCGAAAATGCCGAATAGATCTGTATGCTGTAAATTATTTCGCAAATGTAACAATAATAACTGACGTTGAAACTGCACGTGCCATTTTTATTATTATTACATGATTACATGATTAAATTCATGTTTTTTCTTCTTTACGAAACCCATTAAGGCTTAAAGGTTATATTTTAAACATATATTTATTATTTCAAAGATTAGTCCCGAATCATATTCTTTTCACCTCGCATCACGGACCAGTTCGCTCCAACGGTTAATTATGTCGTTGGGAAACGAAACACATGGAATGAGAAAATATGAGTGAATGACCTATTAAAAAAGTAATAGAAAAATAAAGTATGCCCATCTTTGAGAATCACGGATATGTACAGTTTCCCGACAGGACTATTACCAAAGGAAAATATGATTTAAGAATTACATAAATATATACATAAATATTATGACTTTTCTAATATATGTACCAAATGAAAACCACTGGGCACTGGCTACATAGATTCACTATACATTTATTACGGACCATATGGGTCTGCTGAAGCAATATTATATAAGTATATATATAATAGGTCTAGGTTAAAAGTATGAGCGGTTTGTTACGACGATAATCGATATGTGAAAAATATATACCACACAATAATATATAATATCCTTCACGTATAAAACACGACTGAAGATCGTGAAGTGTACACATACCTTTTTGATAATTTAGAGTCCTTGACCTTGAGGTCATTAATATTCCCCTATTGTGTAATATTTCAAAAAAAAATAATTGCCAACAATGAAAAACAATATTGATTTTTTGAGAAAAATAAATATAATATTTAACATGCGTATCTAAATCCTATTCTGGAATACATTATATTATATAGACTAGAATTATAGGTGTTCATTTTTTTTATTGTGACTTATAGTATCTTTAAATCCATTCGAAATTTTGACAAACCAATAGCCAATGCTTAATCAGGGTCTTCGAAAGAGAAGTAGCTAGCTAGGGAGGCGGTGTAGGTATAATATTATACAAATATTTTTTTTTGGCATAATTCGTCTTATCTTTTCTAATTTTTCTAAAACTGATTTAAGTTTTCTAGGCCATATACTATAGGTTATAAGTACGAAAAATCATAGTAAATGTTCGTACACGCTTTATTACTATTGTCTTAAATCAATAGCACACTATATGTTCTAAATACGTAGACGGGTCATTCCGTGTTTTGGGTGGCACACGAAATGTGTTTCTTATTTGCGCGGGATTCCGCAGCAGCTATACTAAACAGAGAAAATTGTTTTTGACGCCTTTACATTCAATTCATTTGTCGTGTGTAGGAATTTTTTTTAATTAGGTATTCTTGCAAATTTTTAATTAAAGTTCGACCGTACAATATAAAATATGTGTTGGCGGCTGCCGACTTTTGCAGTGGACGGTTTTTGTCGCTAAACCAAAATCATATAACGTAATGTTAAACACGCGTTTCAGATATAATTTAAAATGTCATTATACATTCTTCATGCTTTCATAAAATATAGCTAACTACTCGCCGTACATAATACCTACTCGCGAATGGTGGTGATTAATATATGCCGCACGATAACCTTCACACGGCTGCGGCAACGAGAATAAATTGGATCGACGAACTATATAATAATAAGAACGATTTCAAAATAACATATAGATACGACATACAAATGTACAATAATTAAACAAAAATGTATTTCGTATATTATTACCTGTAGGTAGAATTTATATACCTACGTTGTTTAATAACTGTCTGAACGTTTTGTGTCCAAATTGAGTTAACTATTGCGTGTCCAAATTGAGTTAACTATTGCAATAATCTATATTATATTGTTGTAATATTATTTAATACACAGTTTCGTCAATAAAAACGTTGTTGGGGATTTGAACATTTCGACCAGTTTTCTAGGTTTGATTGAAAGTGGATTTTTGTATCTACTGTAATTGATAACTATATCAATAAGCTCTTGATGAAGAAATGGAAAATATATACAGTTCGGTCACAAAAACAATCAGCTCATATAGTTGTGCGATGGAGTGCGATGCGAGCAGGATGTGTAATATGAGTTTCTGTTTTCGGACGAGGGCGAAGAATCCCTTAAAAATCGACTGCCCGGTGGGCACCTCCCACGTTTGTATCTCAATGACGTGATGTGGCCTGTAAAATATTGTTTAGGGTTTAGGTAACTATACGTATATATAATATATAATATTGTTATTTATTTATTATATATGATATTTTATTTTGTTGGTTATAATTTTATCTGTTGTGATTTTTGATGTGACTGAGTTTGAAATTTACCTAGGATGAAATAGTATATTGATAATTTTACTTTAAATAAATTTATTTCGTTTATCGGTTGTTTATTCAATCATTGATTTGTTTGCGGTTTGTATAGGTACGCAGCGAGAATAAAACGAGCTTACACGCATATATGTATGTCTGCAATATGCATATATTATAATATAATGTTATGCGGCTATAGTGTATATGGTATAGGTCCACTGACGACCGCTGCTGTATACCTATACCTACATTATAATATTATACACGCGCTGAGGAATATTGTCCGATAACCTCCGATCTATTGTTTTACGTCAACATAAATCTATTGTTGTTATTACAAATAAAAAAAAAGATAAACAGGACGACGACGACCGGAATTTTCGATACGTTTGCGGGACGATAACATTTTTTCAAATTAATCACAAATAATCAGGAACAAAATGGCGATTGAGCTTAGGCGAATAATCAAACGTTCAGTCAAAAAATAATTCTGAACCTAGTATTAAATCAAGAAGTCAATATTTTGAACATCTGTACGGCAAATAAAAATTTGCATCAGCCGGAGCATGAAAAATAAATTGTTGAAACATGAAACATATTTTATCAGTTTTTTAAATTCTTAGTTGCTGTACAACTTTATTTAATGATGTCGGAAGTACAGGAAAATGTTGTCTTCGTAGTTTTTTGATCATACTTAGGCTTTACTCAAGGATTTAATGTTCTAATGGCATGGTGTTTTAATATCGATAATTCTGGAGTTTGGAGTAATTCTGTCCGAACAATTTTGATAGGTTCACTAGAAACTACACTATTTTCTCTGGGTACTTGTCTTTCCATTTCATTAGGAGCATCTGCCGGATGATGATGTTCACCTTTTGAATCCTGAAATATTTTTCTTACTGAATCTGAAAAAATAAACGTTTCTCAAATTTTTGTCAGAAGAACAGCACCAAATTTATAGTTGACAACATTTACGAACAGTGACAAATCTATGTTTATATCCATCAACAACAGCTAGTTCCTTATTAATTATATCTAAAATAATAATACGTATTTCTGAACTATACATTTTAATTTATAAACTCACATGAAATAAAATTTAAAAGTCAACAGTAAAGTACATAAAACATACAGTAATTTACAACATAAAGTATTAACTTATTATATTGCAGTTAGTGCAGTTGTGCACAAAAATGCGACTGCTGTAATAATATAGGTACACATAAGTGATCGAACGGGTACGCAAAATGAAGAGTCCAGATAAAGTGTTATAATGTATACTAGTCAGATGAGCTCGAATTTGGGGTAAAATTAAAATAATGTTAAAATATGCCTTACACAGGTAATATTAATATTATCAACCATTTCGATGTCTAAAATTATTTTTAAAATACAATCGGCAACGTCGCAAATTCATTTTGTGCGGAATCGTGTGAATTAAAAGATATATGAGGAATAATATTATTTTCTAATGCGGAATCGTGAATCGCCAGTTACCTAGATATTTGAACAGGTAATAGAGATACCTGTTTAGCCAAACAATATAAACGGGTTGTTAATATTTTGTACGGAGGAAACATTTTATTATCTTATATAATATACAATTCTCGTGTCACAATGTTAGTTACCATACTCCTCCGAAACGGTTTGACCGATTTTTATGAAATTTTATATGCATATTCAATAGGTCTGAGAATCGGCTACTATCTAAGTTTGTATGCTGTGCGATAAGTGGTTCCGGAGTTATGGCCTCTTAAGTGCTCGATATTAATCACACAGTAGTGTGTCGTTGACACGTAGCGGCGGTAGTGTGCACTCTGGACAAACGGCTGGACCGATTTTCATGAAATTTGGTGTGTAAATTAAGAAGGTCTCGGAGAGTGATGTAAACTATTTTTTATACCCTTAGGTTGAGCAGAAAATTTGAAATATCCTTTCTTACTGGTGGCGCCATCTATCTATAAATTGTAATATTGGAAAAACTGAAAATGCTTTTTTCGATGGGATTTATGTTTATTTATAGGGTTGTTATTAGTTATATTCTTTATTTTATTAAAATATTAAATAACAAATTCAATGAGGTCTTAATCATATAAAAAGTGCCATTTTTTACACTCAACAAACACTTCTCAAAAATTTCAACAAACTAAAAAATTGGATGTGTTTTTGGTTCATATAAATGAAAATCGTTAAAGAGATTCAATCAGAGCAATAAAAAATTCAGAACCTCTGCGGAGACGCGATGATTCTACTAGCTGGAGATTTTCACCAAACGCAGCCAGTCATTCCTAGATCAACAGCTAAAAATGAAATAAAAAGTGCACGGGATCGGCTAGAGAAATTTAATATGCGAGTGGTGTTACAAAATGACAACTCTGTAATGTTTTTCACCTACCTAATTCTGCTTTCATTCAATTACGCACCTCATGGAGTCCGCCTGATAATATACTGCTCACATATTCACATATTGTCCTTGATATAACGCAGTGGATTGTCCACCTAGGTGGTTTAGATGCATGTAAATCACTTGAAGTTAATCTTAACTTAATATTTGGCTCGGGCAACGCTGAGCGTTACAGCTAGTATAATATAATATTATAGTATACGATGATGATTTTTTTTTATTGAAATGTACATGATATCAGATGTACAGATTGTTAGTAGAATAGAGTAGAATATAATAATTAATAAGTACAATAAGTAAATGCGACGAGGAATCGGGTCAGGACTCGGAAGGGGAGAATTCGTCTCGCTGCACCCCTAATGTGGAACGACGATTTTCAACTTAAAATTCTGTTAATTTCATTAGTATTAAAATGAACTAAAATGTTGTTTTTTTTTACTTACAACATTTAAGACTCATTTCCGCATTGTTTGACTTCTCATGCGTGTAATTTTTAATTACGCGATATCAGTAATTATACATGTAGTAATTATACATTCTATAAGTCTGCGACGCGGAACGTTGTTTGAATGTAAGTATTTAATACTTAAGGTTTAGTAGATATTTTTCAATCTATAATTTATTGTACTTAATGTAGGTTTATATAGACTGCACAACGCCATAGTACACTATATATCTACAACGGATGGACTTGATGACGTAGGCACAAGTGTACAACAGATTACAGTTTATTAATGAATAAGATCGGGAAGGAAGTTCCCTGATATAGAAGTATACCTACCCGAGTTGAATTATAATTACAGCACACCAGGACGCAGAATTATAATGAATATCGTGTAAACCACTACTAAATATTCCAGTATTATTATCTACCATTCTTGCGATCGAGTCTTTCCTGAATATTTAGTAGCAGGAAGCGTTCTGGAGGTCAATATTATATGTGTTTAAAATATTTAAGGTGTTATGGTTTTTATTTGGCGAAAAATGTATATTTTAATACATTTATTTTGTAGTTCACAATTTAATACGTATCTAATACAAAACGCAGACTGTAAATTTGCAGGTCTATGACCTATACCTGGAATTTGAACCGACGTATTATATTATATGAGTCGAACTAGTGCGAAAAAAATTAATTGACATAACAATCTACACTTACAATTATACGTTTAATTTATATAGTATTGACATCAAAACACATTTACATAATATCTGAACCCCATGAATATGTAAGACATGTTTGTCGTATATGTATGTTGAAGGTGTTAGTTGACAAAAAGAAGTTATACGATTTACGAAACACCAATAAAACGACTATATCTGAAATTAAAAACTATTTTCATACACTTTTTATCGTAATTAAACTAAAAAAAAATGCTTTTAAACTCAATACCGGCAGACAAGAAACAATAATGTTATTAAATTCG
This sequence comes from Neotoxoptera formosana, assembly GCA_022818045.1. NCBI lineage: Eukaryota > Metazoa > Arthropoda > Insecta > Hemiptera > Aphididae > Neotoxoptera > Neotoxoptera formosana. The sequence continues at coordinate 17,706,972 of CM040632.1, read as the reverse complement.
GTTTAAGGTTATTACGATATTTATTATAGTTATATTACAGTGTAAACGGGTAAAAAAAAAGTTAACGTGTCACATTTCATCATAATCGATTAGTAATTATTGTTTAAAATCATAATTTTATTATATTTTTAATTACGTATGAAAAAACCTAAAATACTCAATATAAATATATGTAATTTATTCAAGGTCCCTTTAGTCGCGCTGGGGTATTTTAATTGATTGTAATTTTTTTTCTTTTTGCAGTAAAAAATATCGATTTTAATAAATAGTAGGTATCTATATATTTAATTTGGGAGGGTCTTGTATAGTTCCATTAAAATGACGAACGGATATTGGTGCGTATTAGGTCAACTACAAAAATTATTATTCCGATAATATTTTGTTATTAATTTGTACTCGTCGCTTCCAATATTCGAATAATATATTGTCTAAAACACTGTGGATATATTTTGGAACAAGGTACTATATACTATACGATATGTACATACATAATGTATACAGACATATAAAATATATATAAGGTAGAGGTAGGTACCTTATTCCAAAATAATATTTCGTAAGATATTCAGTACTCAACGTCTGCAAAAATAATCCTGCGTATAGCTTTCAATGTCGATCGTGTATTGAATACATATTGGAAAATTTCGAATACAAACTCGTCGTTTTGCGTAATACCGCTCTCCAGATTACAGTACGTGACGCTCGTCAAAACAAACACCTAAATATTAACAAATCGAAATTTAAAATAAAAATTAATGATGACAAAAATATAAATATACACAGAGTTGAACGATTTGTAATATTACTCATTACTCATTAGTCATTACTATAATATATTAATAATAATCACAACGACAACTTGGTGGTTTGACTATAGACGAGTCGTTTGCTTAATGATTTTTGTCCATCGCCTAAAGTTGGATATATTGATGTTCGATACTCCCTTTAAGAGGATGCCAGTGGGGATAGGTTTGAAGATCAATAAACATTTATTTTAATTAGATATATATTATTAATTATTGTATAGGATATTAGGATATTGTACTAGGTACTAGATTGGGATAATTGAAAATCGCCCGCTAAGAATTATGTATAGTTGTAATTTATCTGTAACCCCCCTTCATTTAATACTTTAATATAATATACTGTTCTTCAGTCATCACCCAGCAGTTGACTAAATTAACATTACACTGCGGGTCAGTCCCGTTTTTTCGTACGGAATTAAAATTTTTTTTTAATCTAGTTAGAACGAGTGCTAAACACGTAGGTACACACGTTGCTACTACAGGTTTGTGTAAGATTGGAAGGTCAATATTGCCACGTACACATATAGAACTTATATCCAAATTTATGGATTTCCGCGTACACTGCACGTGTCCTACGTGCACACAAAAACAAACGAATGGAATAGAATTTTTTTTTCGAAGTTTTGAAAACGCGTTTTGTCTGCTTATGTATAAACACTCGTAAGCGTCACTCTGATATATTTAAATATTTTATAGTGCACATTGCCGCATAGACATAACACGCACGCACGTCAATAATAACATAACATATAATAATATATGAACGCTAACAGAAAGATATATTTAGAGATGATGTCGCAATAAAGTCATCGCGGTAGATATTTAATACTTAAGAGAGGCCGTGATAAATTTTTTTTTAAAAAAATAGCAGGCACTATTAGGTATTCTTCCCAGTCGCGATATAATGTCGACAACGTACGCGTATCATATTATTATTATAATATTACAATGTACGTCTTTTCCCGGTTGTCCGTCTTGGGTTAGGCTGCGACGCACTACATCGAGCCGCGAAGTCGGATAAAAATCGAATGGCGTGGTAATTATATTATTTTTTGTTGTTAAACAATACTTATAGAGTTGTTTTTGTTACGCGTACTACCGCTATACTGTAGAACAATAATTTTGTAACTATACGTGAAGTCAGGTGTGTATAATATATTGACAAAGTAACAAATTCGTAAAATTAAACCTGTATTTACTATTTAGGTATATACTATAATAGTTACCATAGATTAAGTACAGATTGCAGGTGATTCTGCGAGGCAATGAAGTGGTGAACCCTCTCTATAGTGAATAAAAATAAATGTATATAGACTATATAGTATATATATAACTACACATGGAACACAAATATTAATATCAACATCGCATATTGAACAAAATGCGATGTATTTCAAATTAAAACCGATGTATAATAAAAAAAATATAATGCATAATAAATGAAAATTCTTTGAAATCATCACCCCTTCCCACACCCATTAAAAAACCGGTCACGCACTAACACATGTCTGAAATGATTAGTGTAGGTACAGGTTTTATTTTGTTCAATATAGATGTTTTCAAAATAATATTAAATGTAGGTATACCTGCCGAATGTTGTTATATTTGCGATGCGATTATAATATTCTGGCGTTTACTAGTTTACAGTTCCAAATGTTACCAATACACACCTGAATAATAATTATATAATAAACTTGGTAGGAGTTTCGGACTACACGTATTTCTCACGTACTGCGCGCAACGTATACGTAATGTAATGCTTACCTATGCTATAAAATAATATTATAATAGGTCTCTCTCAATCGTCGTGCGCGTCGTTGTTATTTTCTATTAAAGATGTTCAATCCTATGAAATGATAATATGATATTTTTCTCGATATTCAAACGTGGTATCTAAAAACAAGCCACTGCATACAACTGCGCAGTTACCGAATTAATTTTTTAAATAATAAATTAGGTAAACGGGTGATTAAATATATATATATATACAGTAGTCGCCGCTTATTGGACTCACTTTGGGACCCGATAATTTGAGTCAATTAACCGAATGAGTCAATAAGGCGAATGACTCAAAAAAATTTTTAAAATGCTTAAATTTAAAAAATTAAAAATTAAAAATATGTATTGAAATTCAAGGTATAAAAAATGTAAAAATCTAGCTATATAAAATAAAATAAAATTAATAAAATACATACATAATTAATAAAATTAATTAATTTTTTGATAAAAATACGTCTAATGTTGATTGGATTTTCGCTTCTTTGGCCAACTTCGGCGATAAGAGATGGCCATTCTGAATTAATCCACGACCGTGCAGCTACTTGGTCTGCTTCTCCCTGTTCTCCACGTGGCTTAACGAATGAAATGTTTTCGGGTTTCTTCCATCGGTGAAACCAACCTTCTGTTGCCACAAAATCATCTTTACCCATTTTTTTCGCGAGATCTTCGGCTTTTTGACGCAACAGTGGTCCTGTAACTCGGGCATCTTTTTCTCTGACTTTTGTGAACCATTGTTTCAAAGCTTCTTCAACTTCTTCTTCTTTACCGGCCCTTTTTCTTTTACGGTTTGAATTCACATTTTCTAATGATGCATTTTCGATTTCCTGTCGACTTTTCAGCATTCTACCTAGTAAACTTTGAGACACGTTTAACTTACATGCTGCTTGTCGCTGGCTCATTTTCGGGAGCTCGTCATATTTTCTAAGAACATCTAATTTTTCTTCCACACTCAAATCACGTCGTTTGTTCATTGTAACACGAAAAATAAAAATTTTTACACAGAATACAATAAACGCAGACAACGCACTGAACACGACGACGTCTATTCATACGCACTACCTGTCGTACTAATTGACATTGACGACTGCTTGGTTTATCGTGAAAAAGTAATTTATTTTATCTCCGCGATAAAAGGTACCGACTTATTTATAACACGTTTGTTCAATGTATGTACATATTTTCTTTATTTATCTAATTTTCAAATGACCCTATTAGCCGGTGTGTGAGTCGAATAGACGAATTTTTTTGCCGTGTGTTAGTATATGTGCGAATCGGGACCAGCCGTTTTGAGTCTAATAGGCGAATGAGTCAATTAACCGTGAGTCCAATAAGCGGCGACTACTGTATATAAATATCATGTTTTTTATCGATCAAATCGATAAAAATGTAAAACCAAAGCCATAATAATAAATTGTTATAACAGCATGTGTCCGTCGATCGCAAAAAATGTTTCCGCCGGCAACGACACTCGCTGCGCTATATCATCGTCTTGTCCGTGCCGCCGGCTGTAATATATTCGTATAAATAATATTAAATATAGGTACCTAATGTAATATGGCGTAGGCACAATAATAGGCATAGGTGTTAGCTACAACAGTCATATTATAATAAATATTACGGTGTGCGCATATGCATATCGCGTCATTATCCGTGTAGTCGCGGACGTTCGCGAAAAATGCAATTAACGAGTTTGCGTGATGCTATGCGCGTGCTGCGACCTTACGCTGCGCCGGACGACGTCGTTACAATACGATATATATTATAACAATAACAACATTAGAAGTACATACATACATACATACATACATACATACATACATACATATTATAAATTAAGCACGCGGAAATGACCGGAGAATTTTAAACACCTTGTGCCATTTCGACGTGCCCGCGCCATACAAATTAGCAGCGTACGACTATAATAATGCGAAACACAAACACTGTCGCTGCCGCGCGGTCTTTGACGTCCCGGTGACGACAGTCGTACGTAGATTATCGCTCTCGTCAAGTTCAAGTGTTTTTAAACATTTTTTTTTTTTGTTCTTTAAAACGTATACGTTGGCCGGAGTGCTAAAAACTCACGCGGAGTAATAATTATTTCCTCGTCAGCGAATTTGGCGCTTTGGTATATGATGGTCATCGACACGCCTCTTCGAAATGTCCGCAATGATAGTATATGATACGCGTCATGCGTACACTGTACCTTCATGAACTCGAATCTCGGTATTTTAAAATAATCCAATGGTCTTAAATATATGTACCTACATACAATAATACGTAGTTCTGAAAATCAGAAATTGAACGAGTGTAATATCAAAGGATGAAAGGGGAGGGAGTATTTTCGTGGGTGAATCGGGAGATTGTAAACCACACATCGAACATTTCTATAGGTCAATTTTGGGTTAATACCCGAGGTAAATCGTGATTGAGTATATTATACCCTTTTATAGCAGCACGGTTGAGCATAGAATATTTATTGCCAAGTTTCTACACTCAAACCAAGTTTTTTTAATTTATTATTTCACTAATTATTATAATGATACCAAGCTTACACGAACCACGAGTAGTGATGAGCAAATATCATTGAAAATGTTAGAATGAGCATTAAAGTTATTATATAAGTAACTACCTATACACAAATTATTATAGAAAAAATTCAGTTTATGTAGTGAGTGTTCAACCATTTAGTCCTTCGCATATGTAATAAGTTAAAAAAATTTTAAACGTGTTTTTTTTTTATCATGAAAGGTGTAAATGATGTACAAATTATTATTTTATCGGAAAGAGGCAAAGAGTTGGTCCATTTAAAAATATGAGTATGAGTATAAATTAATTGGCGATCGAAAAAAAGACTATCTTTTAAGATGAAGGTTAGGATAGGACCCTGAGTTATGAGTTGTAATTTTTTTTTAACTCATACCATATTTGTAATATTATTGTATTAATTTAAATTAATATTTGTTGTATAATGTAATTCAACATTTTGGCAAATGGTAACACTTTAGAATTTTTTATGTTCAATCGTGAAGGTTTTCTTCTATATTTCTATATTTTTTGATCTGCCGACCAATTTTTTCACTCACGATGTCGTAAAAAAGGTGTTTTATCCTCAATCGTATGATAGCCAGTACTCGATTTAAGCTTGCTTATACAACGCCAAGTGGCAGCGGAAAAGAGACTATTGTCTCCAGACTTCTTAGATCAAAAATACATAATAAACTAGAAATGTTTCAATCTGTATAAGTAAAATAAGCAAATATGATATACTTGTCATGGGGAATAATTTACAAGATGATTGATATAAGGAGGGAGACTGTTTTGTGACAGAACCGTCAAGCATTTATTATTTATTTTTTTTGAAAGTTTAACCGTTAATCATATAATATTTCTAACATACTACTAGAAGTCGTATCAAAAGGTTGTTTTTGAATGCATGTACCAATACATTATTTATACATGTTTATGTTTAGCACAAAGACTACAAATAAATTTGATAATAATCCTTCCAATTAAAATTCGTACTCCGGAACTCCTGCTAGGGTATCGCATATGGAAAAGCGATAAAATTATCATGACAATAATAATTACGTCTTCTATAACTCAGATATTTTATATGCATATTAATATTATGACAAGGCACCTACATGTTATACCTAGTATATTTGCGGGTATTTTCTGTCTTATGGACTCGTGTATTGTTTAATAATTAGATGGTAGTCATATAAAAAAAAAATTTCAAACAACCAAACATTTTGTACGTGACAATGTTATTATTTTGTCAAAGTTATCTTTTTCAATCGCTCATCCGAACCTCGAGGTTACAATATTATTATTGTTTTTTTTTTCGAAACCCCGGTTTTGATTAACTATTTCAAATAAGTTCATCAATTAATAGATAAATAATTAATTATTACTTATCTAACGTTATAATGTGTGTTTTAGCTTAATTATAGTCTGAGTATAACTAAGATGGCCGATGGGTACGATAATATTGTATTGCTAACACTTTTAACGGTTATAAAATTAAATTTTTTTCACATAACTTAAAATTATTTATCAAAAAACTGTATTTAAAAAAGTAATAATTTTTGAGATAGTAAGTGTTTACTGTTATTAAGAATCATCCAGTATACAGAATAATGATTTTCTTGCTTTCCCTTAAAATTAAAAACCATAAACTTTAGTGTAACCCATTTATTCACATTTATCAATAATTACCCATAGACCATAATTATTTATTTATTAGATAATATTAATATTACGGGCTAAATCCCAATTATAAAAAAAAGAAAGTTTTAACATTAGACATAAATAATTATCGAAGTTAATTTTATTATAATATTATTAATATAAGGCGGTAAGATAACGCAAACTATTCGATTTAATAATATGACATGTCTTAAGAGGTATCTATTAAAAAAAAATAACTTTCGTACAACTCTAATAATAGTATACTTATATTATACTATTATATCGAATTATAAATTAAGGCATTTTCATTTTATTGATTTATAGGTACTGATATTCATAACATGTACACGTTTTAAATAGGTATATTAAAAACTAATTATTGATAAATCTAAATGTTAATAGTTTTATTTACTTATACGTAATAAAAATCGTATACTAATATATTATTTTGATCTGTTATTTGCACGAATATTCAAAACTGCTAAGTATATATCTATATACGGCTATACCTAGTAGTCTAGTACCTGCTATACAGACTTAAAACACACAATTTATTTTTCGTGATAAAAACTAATAAACATTTGTCATACAATTATATTATATATATTGTAATACGACTGTGAATAACATAATCTTATTTTATTCTGTTATTATATAGGTTATGGTATAATATTAGGTAGGTATAGGTACTAAATAGTCAATTACGTGTGCACGTGTTTAATTTGTATTGTAATTATTCACCTTTAAATGATTATACGAATTAATGTGAAATATATACTGTTTATGAAAACAGTTCAATTATATTAATATTATGTATTTTTTTTTTTAGGACCATAAAGAATTCTTAAAGAAATCAAAAGATTCGTTATTGTCGAGGAGCGTAAAGGAATTATCGTTACTGCAATTCCACGAAGTTGAACCGCATTTACAATCCAATCCATATATTACATCCGGCTATAGAGCGAGTCTATCGACAAAAATGTGTATAGAGAGGTATGGTAATTATCTATGTCTTTTCAATATTTCTAATTTAATAATGTCCATATAATATAATTAGTTATATTATATTGTGTCATATTGCAATAAAAATGTATAGTCAATTTAAAGATAATTTTTCCTACAACGCCATCTGATTGAATTATACCTTGTAATATATTAAGTATTATAAAAACGCACTTAAATTATTTATGAAAAGGAAAAATTATTTATTAAAAATGAAGGTTTTCAAGTGATTTAACCAGATCGTTGCATCTGAAATAATTGCATGATAAAGTTGTACGAATTTGATCTTATAATATCTTATCTTAACCATAAGCTTATTGCAATTTCCTTAATAAATTCAGCCAACAAACAAACAACATTTATATTTCAAAGTATTATAAAAAAAGTTATGTTATATACTACTAGGTATGTTAATTTTATTTGAACTAGTCTTGCAGCTTACTACAGTGCAATAAAATAATTTTAAAAATATTTTTTCCATCCTTGGATGAAATTACAGTCCTTGGACTTTAAGGACTTACAAAATTAATGTTGTTATTAATAATAATTTAAATAATTTAATAATTAAAATAAAAACTATAATACAATTATTTATAAAACATTTTCAACAAAGATATTATATATAATATCAATTTGAATATAATCTAACCTTCCGTGTAATGTTTGACAATGTGCAGATCATTGAAATTGTCAATACAAAATGACAATGACCTTCGTATACTTCTGTTATTTTGAATGATGATCCTCCTTCAAGTTACGAATACTACGGTTATTAATTTAGTTGTAATCATAAAATTACAAAAAATAAAAACCGATTAGCTGCTGAACTGTAATAGAAAAACACAGTCATCCGAAATAAAGTAAAATAGTTATCAAGTTATAATAATACATTAACGAATACACAAGGACACATTTTAAAATGTATTATTAAATTGATTTATATTTTGTTGGGTACATTAATAAGAAAAAAAAAGATGATGACTAATTGGCAGTTTGTTGCCTTTTTGTTTTAGCGCTTTTTGGCTGACGAATGAAACCATAAATATTTGGTCACATGTATTTGGCTGGATGCTGTTTTTTGGTTTAACAATCTATGACTTGTTACTGTTAAATATTCACGCTTCGCCGTTCGATAAGCTGGTCGTAGGACTACTACTCGGATGTTTCCAGGTATTTACAATCACAGCAGAGCATTATTCGAATAAAATGTTATTCAAATAATCATTTGAATACAATAAGAGTAAACAATTATTTGGTACTTGTTGATTATCTCTGACTACTTTTCACACATGACTCTATAACAACATTTTGGTTGTTTCTTACTACCAATAACTATTATGGGTAATCTCGAAGACCAACACTATCGATTATCCATCGATAGCAAATAATGGTATGTTTTCGATTTAAACTGTCCGATCGAGCGTACCTATATAGCGAGTATAAGTGACCCTACGAGAGTATCGAAGTGCAGATAAAAAATTGCTTTTTGCCCTGTGACCAACCTGAGGTAGTTTTTCATATAAAATTGAGCCAATTGAGGGATGCTTTCAAAATATATTTATTTTTATTTTTATTAAATGATTAATTGTTTACTTATTATTAATACTTATTAGTATTAGTATATTATAATATCATATTTAAGTGTGATGGTAATAAACGTCAATAAAATAATTAGATAGCCGACGAAATAAAAAGTAATTGAGATATTGCAGGTAGTCTTGAACAGTGCTTTTCAAGATAATGAAATGACAAGTACTTACCAAGAATTATTTGAATGATTTTTAGATGTTTTATTAGATTGAAATATATATTATGTTACCTATTAGAAATTAATTTTAATTGTAAAAAATTAATTTGAATACGTATACAATGTATGTTCAAATAGTTATCTAGATAAGGACTTTGCCCAATTCTGTTAACAACTAAAATATCTAATATATATTTGGTATGATTATTGAATTTATACTCATTTTTATATAAGTTGATTTAAAATATGTAATGAAATTCCATCACTTTAAAATCTTAATTTACCGCTATATACTATAACTATATGTCTTGGACTTATTTGTAAATACTAGTATTCTTATAAAATACAATTAACCAACTTTGAAAAGTGTATAATAAGTTTCAGAAGTTTTGCAGCAACAAAATTAGGTTATTTTTATATTACATAATATAGGTACAGAGTGATTCAAAATTTATGTTACAGAAAATTTATCTCATAATTATTCAAAATGCAGAAAAATGTACGATACGAAAGTTTTTGTTTTTAGAAACATCTAAAATGATTTGTACATTTTATAATTTTTTACAATATATTAGAGGGGTTTTAGGGGGTCAACTTTTGAAACTGAAATAGGAACATATGCTTTTTTGCAAACATAATATGAAGACATTTTTTTAATAAATTTTAGTGCTTGAACAACATTAATTAATGCAAGACTCTAAGCTTGAGAGATATTTAACGTTTTTATACATTTCTAAAGTTGACCGCCTAAAAACCCCCTAAAATATTTAAAGAAATTATAAAATGTACAAATGTTTCTAAATCAAAAAACTTTTGTACCATATACTTTTCTCTATTTTGAATCAATAAAGTGGCCTTAACATACATTTTGAATCACTCTGGATACGTAAGTGTTTTTGTATAATATAATTCTTTCTTTTTCACAACAATTTCAAATTAAATTGATACAATATGTTCATATTTGTTAAACATAAAATCTCTAATACCTAATACGCTATAATATGGTGAAATCCACTGAGGCCATTTATAATTTATATTTTACACAAAGATGATACACTTGGTATGCCTTGCACATGCACTTAATTTCATTGAACAAACCATAAGTAGCTGCACTATTATAATACACTATAATATATACAACTTTTAATTTGCTATATAATATTTTTAAATTTTTTTAGAAGTCACGTACCTTTGTTTTAATTTAATTTCATGTGAATATTATTAATATAACTGATTTTAAAGACCATTGTTTTAATAAAACGATTTTTTATATGATCGTTTGTACTACACGTGTTTCACTTAAATAACATTTATTTATATAATGTTTGTCGTTTTTTTTTTTAGATTAGCATGGCATCGTCTACTATGTACCATACGTTTTCGTGCAAATCCGAGAAACATTTCAACTGTTTTTTATCTTTTGACTTGTTCGGCATAGCGTTGAGCTTGTTGGGTATCTACTTATCAGGGATTTATTACGCTTTTTGGTGTCATCCCGTAAGTGAATAATTTTATTTCAGTATGCGCACTACACATTAAATTAACGTCTTATAATATCAACATACCGTGATTTCTTTAAACACATTAACTAACACCTGACGTGGTTATTATTATGTATTTTTCAGGTACATCGAATGTTTTACTTATCTACGGTGTTCTTTATATTTGTAACTGTCATGGGATTGCAAATACCAAAGCTGAAAATAAGCGATAATTTGAAAATGATCTCATTTGTGTGTTGGGCAGCATACGGAGTGATACCGACGTGTCACTGGGTTATCATCATGGGTGGATGGGAAAATCCAATAGTGGCCGTAAGTATTGCAAAATAGAAATCAAAAATAAATAATTATGTTAAGAATACTAACAAAAATATAATATACTCGTGGCCGCGGTTTTTGAGAACTGTGTTAATACAATTAATTATATATTTGTATAAATGTTTAGTTCCATTTTTGTTAAAAATAATAATAAAATATAACTAAAAGTATATTTAATATTACCTATTATCACGTTTTGAAAATATCTATGTTATATTATTATTTATATCTTAACTACCTAGAAATATTGCAAATTACGTTACAAATGAACGAACAAAAGATTGTGTCATACCTAGATAAGTTCTTAATGCATTTTATTAAACATTAATTACTATTGTTAAAGCATATTATGTTGAACACAATTGTATATGCAGCAATATAGTTAATGCTATGAATAATTTATGAACAAAAATATTGAAACTCTTATAAATAATGCATTAATGCATATAGAAAATGTAGAACACGTATCAAACACCTATATACAAAATTTGAATAAATCTAAAATCTAATCCTCATAAATATCAATAGATCGAGTTAAAAATTCTATTCAACGACAGTTAGAGGAATATTAATTATTTAATACTTAGCACCCTAGGTGCCTTTTATTTTCAAAATTATAAGTCTTTTATAGTTTTATCATTACCTGGAATCAAAATTCAATTGATTAATTTACGTATAAACCTACATTATTGTATTAATATCATTTACAAAAAAAAAACAATATATTAATAATTATACATACTTATGCATTGTAAATCTCAATTATAAACATAAAGGCGTATTGACGTATTGTACTATTTTATATTTATACTAACGCTGAATGAATTAGGCAGTGAATGAACTAGTGAAATTGGAACTCGTTTCGAAATCTATATACACGACGCAATGAGGTCCAAGTTTTTCATAAATTGTGTTTGTAGGACCTACATAGATAATTATTTATTTCTAATAAGTTTTTAAGTATATTTTAAATGAGTAGGTAGCTAATTATCAGCATTAAGAAAAAGTATAAAAATAAAAATAAATTAAAGTTTGAGAACAGTCTATAAAATACATTTTGTTTTTAAATTTCAAAAATAACTTATAAATTACACGGAAATATAAAGTTTTAATTTTAATTGAATTAATAACTAGTTATTTAGTTAAATAGTTGTATGTGAGTTTTCTTAGTAATTTTATGTTGAATTAAGTAATTTAGTAACAATCATCAACGTCAACATTGTAATTATTCAAACATTATGTTTATCTAATGTAAATCATTATATTTATAATTTATTTGTATTATTATTATATGAAGTACTGAAGTAAGATTAAATTACCGACCAATTCGTTTGTTATAACTAACTTAATAATAACACATAATAATATGTACTAATATTATTTATATTTATATTTTTTTTTTTTGAAAATATTAATAATTAATTTTGTTTATTTCATTTTTCAGAAATTGATATCAAGAATTTTAAACATGTACCTTATTTCCGGATTAGCGTTCCTAATTTACGTTACTAGAATGCCAGAACGGTTTTTCAAAGGTAAATATTTTAGTACCTACATGTCCTACCTACTTATTTACACTATTAGCCTAACCTAACCTATAGTCAATTAAAACAGCAGCGAATAGACCAAGTACATGTTTTATTTGTAAAAACTTATCTACTCGGAAAAAAACAGCTTAGAACATTTGTTCGAAATTAATAATAAATAAAAATATTATGAACATTCAAACTAAATTTTTTTTATTATATAAATAAAAATAACCTGATGTTAAATATTATTGTTTAATTCTTTGATATAATTTCTTCAGTTCCTAGCGATTTTCAACCATATACGCGATTTACGTTCGATATACTACTGTTGGTGGTTGGTGCCTACAATAATAATAAATCATAAGAGTTATACCATTTCATCATCGGATATGTTCAATTTACGGTCTGCAGAGAAATGTCTGACTTACCGTTAAAAGCTCTTTTACTGCTTTAAAATGCTGTGTTAATTGTTAATATATAATAATCATGACATATCAAATAGTTAAATTTTTTTAGCCACAATAAAACGGGTTCTCTATTCCTTGAACGATGACAGACGACTGAATTTCCAAACAAATTCTCGCGAAATTCTGATTGTCAAACTATTCGTTATCGCGTTACGACATCACGATTGTTTTTAAAACAATAACAATAATAATACCTCTCCATCGGTTTGTGTATATTTTGCAGGTAGTAAAATCTGTCAATCTGTCATCAATAATAATTAAAGACCAAATGAATATCATAACGAAAAAGTTCAAATAGTAAAATAATAATAATCATTAAAAATAATAACATAAATGTTACTGAAATATCTTGTCGTAAGACATTTATTACACTGATTTTATAAATTCCAACACTGTTTTCTGTCGAAAAAGAAAGAATTTAAATTTGACAATTACATAATATTATTACTGCATGGACCATTATTTTTGAAATACTTCGGCGTATGATTCGTCCGGAAATGGAAAGCTAAACAACCCTAAGTTCTTGATCTCTTTAATGTGTTTGAAGCGTAATTTATATGACGTACAAAACATAATAATATTATGTTGACAATCCACACACATGACACATGATATATTTGGCATACGCTACTATTAAATATTAATTACTTTAATACTATCGACAATTAATGATTAAGATATTATATCGTTTCTATTAGTTGTGCGATAATCAGGTCCAATTTGTTTTACGTGGGCCCTAGACCGGAACTATATTCGTTTTATTTTGAATCGCTGTCAGTGAATTAACGATTTGTATGATTTTATTTTTCTGTTTTTTAGGTAAATTAGATTACATAGGATCATCGCATCAGTGGTGGCATTTCCTGGTCGTGATAGCTTTGTATTACTGGCACAACACTGGCATTTTGTACATCGAGTACAGAATGAGTCACGGATGTGTCAACGATCTACGAATATAATAAACTAATAATTGATTTGCTCAAAATGTACCTATATATTGTTATTTTATAGTTAAATTATTTTTAAATTTAAGATATTATATATATTCTGTTTGTTATTTTACAAATTATTATGATTCATCGACAATTTTCTGTGAAATATTTCTTATACTATATATAAAATTTAAATGTCTTATGTACATAAAACAATTTTATTAATAAAATGGAATCGATTGAATACACAACGGCAATATTTTCTTTCGCAAAATATAATATAATATACATAATGCATGTATACACTGTCCTCAGTATCTTATTTAAGACGATACATCCAAAGTATTATATATGTTGTATGAATCCTCCATATATATAAATTATACATAGACTCTGGTTGATGTCCCTAAAATCAGGACCTTAACAATATAGGTTTGTCGAAAAATGTATAATATAGCATATACATATACTTAAACACATAAATGTGTACGACAAGCATTGTATACCATTATTATGTAAATTTTCATTATTCGGATGCGTAGAAAAGAAACGCAGACTTAAATTTTGATTTCACCTTTTCGTTTGTTGTTGTTGTTGTTGTTAGATACGCATAACACGGGACGTTGCACAGCGGTATCGGCTATTGTACAGTGTAAGTCTATAAAGAATAATATATAGATAACAATTCGAATAATAGTTATAAAACACATTATCTAATATCTCATAATGATTTGCAATTTGATAAATAATGAAAACTTTTGAACAATCTTCGAACCGCTCAACGGTGTTGACAAATGATATTATTGATACTTTGTAGTTTGTACTCATTTGCAACTCGATTTATCGGCAAAATGCAATTTAAACTTTGTGAATATAATATTATCATGATTTACAGTACCCGCGTAGTGGATATTTTTTTTAAAATTAAAAACGTTATAATTTTTTAATAATATCGGTACATTTCTACGACAGCACAACAGAATAGATATTATATTAAAATAAATTTAATCTGTTCTGTGATAACACCAATAGAATTAGTAATTGCTATTCAATTGGCTAGTTTTTAATAATGATGGTAAAATAGTTACTTGTTTTTTTCCGCGCAGTTACAGTGGTATAAACTATAAATCAATATCATACAACCAACGGTACAGTTACGGTATGTATAAGATTTGTCATTTTGCAGTTGTGCATTTTAATTGTAGGATATTGTGTTGACGGTTGACCTATATTCTATTAATGTATATAAAACACTGCAGCACAATATATGGTTGACACACGTTGTTTGTGAAATGTTTATACTTCTTTTTATTTCTATCGTCGGAATATTTTTCAATAAATTAATGATTAAATTGATCGCCGCTAACTGAATGATGTTTTAATTGAATACGACGACAATGGCGCATAAGAAAAATTACAGAGTTACATTACACAATACGCATATCATATAGTGTACAATATCCCCGACAAAGCGTAGTAAAATACTAAAAATATTTGGGCGACCGGCAGCGCATATTATGGCTAGGTCGAGGGCTTGTTTTTGATTATACAAATAATTTGAATGTATATTATACGATTTATCGACAACGCTATTTCATACATACCTATAAATTATAATTATGTTCAACGATAATATACTAACACAAATTCAGGAACTACTTCGAAACAAGTGTATGACAACAAGACTATACTAAGGAAAACAACAAAATATCTTTTTGTGAACGAGTTATATCGACCAGATAGAATTTGACGATTTAAATTTGAATAACCAGCTGTGTAGGAAATAAATGATTCGAATTCCTGTTAAAAAAACTCGTTAGACCCACGATTAATAATTAATCGTTGAAATAAAATTTTGAACCGATATTCGTCATACATTATTCGACGATTGTGCTTTTTTTTTTTACTTTATTAATGTTTTACGTGACCGCGGTGAAAACGGTATTAAAAATATATTTGCCACTCGGCTGGTAAAAACACTAAAAACCCTGTTACAGCGTGTTATCTATATATATTATAATATAATAATACTCGTAATGAGAACACTTTATAAGACATTACGCATATATATATATATATATATATATATATGCGCATTGCATTTACGATACGCGTTTTTTTACCTAAATGTGCGCGATTAATCTGTAAATATTTTTATCGATCGGAATATAATAAAATGTTTTAATAAGACTATATATAATATGGAATATAGCTGGTATAGGTGCGTATAACATGCACACCGTAGAGTACACACTCGATAAGACACAAAGCTCACGGTGAAAAAAAAAGAAGATATTGGGCGTTTAATACCACGCGTGAAAACGGATATCACGAGGTTTAACAGAATAAAAAACAGAAAAAAGATTCCGTTCCGTAAACTTTTTATACGACAAGACGGCGTAGCGTATACACACCACACACACCCACACACCCACACACCCACACACCCACGCACAAGCACCCACACACCCACACGCACGCACACCGGTACGCTGGCGGTTCGGGCGTTTCGTCGGGAAAGCACTCTCGCGGATATCATATTATAATATACCTGCTATAGCGCCGAGTACTTACCATTCCCTATATTGTAGCTCGTGCAACCCCAACAATCAGCGTGTGGCGTATGGAGGTACTGCGTACTTTTCAACAGTCATCGGTTTTTTTTTATGTAAAATTAAATATAAATAATAACAATAGTAATAATGTACTTTAACTATAATATTGTCTACAGTGTTAATAGGTAACGAATGTTTCATAATTATACAAGTAAAAACTAGATGATTTCCTAACGAAAGGTAATCTGGTAACCCCTATTATGTCACGCTTATTATTTTTTTGTTTAGAAATGTAATGCCGCTCTGCCAGTATTAAATATTGGGGTGAATAAGTGATTAAAATACATTTTTTATCGATATTTTAACGTAACATATTTTGTAAGACACGGTAAACACACCTGACGGCCGACACTATAATAACGTTTAGATATACAAACCGATAACAATACAACATATACAAACATGATGCGTTAATGAAATAAAATTTCAACTAAACAGTATAATTAACCCTTTTTCTATAAATAGATCACGTATACTAGGCTTACCCTCGGTCTTAAAATATCGAGACACAGTGAAATAACCTTTAAATAAATTCCTAATTTTTAGATTAAATCTTGCCGACGATTGCCTATATTCGGTGACCGGACAATAACAAACAATTAGGTAACCAAATACTGAAGGTACAATTATTGACAATTATTTAATGAGCAATCGTCTGTATAATGTTATGGCCAGTTCTACCGCTTGCCGGTATCTATAATATTATTAGTATACCATACGGTATAAACCAGTACATTATCATAAAAACGCAAAACCTATACTTGCAGAGGTGAATGTTTAGAAAATACATTTTACAGAACGATTTGTCGATTCGTGTTAATTATTCTTCTAAAAATCGAGCGACCGCAGCGAGGGAGTCGTTATCGTTTTAAACTGTTATTTACTCGGATTACGCTAAAACGATAAAATGTAACATTACGGAATAACGAATTTAGTTTTTGATACAGCGGTTAGGTACACATAAGTATATAATGTACAAAAAGTAAGTAATTTCCGTTCCTCTATAATACAATATAATGGTCTGGGATTGTGATCTATATGTTATACGGGACGCGGATTCAAAGTTGGCTCTGTAAAAGCTTTACGGTGACCAGTTCTATAGGTTGCAGGACCAGGTAATTGCGACCATCAGCTGTTAGCGCATACCAACAATATTATATTACATATTATGTATTACGAACGGCGGCCGTTCAGACTAAACAAAATATTCCAAATCTCAAAGCAAAAATACGCTGCTGCAAACGTGCACGGTTTTTGTGTGCGGTTAGGAGTTTAGGACGTGCACGCCATCAGCTAAATTGTCATAATATTATAATAATAATATGTAAAAGACCGTCGTCGTATTCTAATCATAAAAAAACGTGTCCGCGACTTTGGCGCCTGTGCCTATATATATACACGGCATACATAATATATATACACACACACACACACACATAGAAGAGTCGCCGTGGTATAAGTATATATATATATATACAATCTGTATACGTACCGGCGGCGGCGAGCTTCTCGAAGGGAAAACCGCCTCGGCAGTAACTATAGTAACACCCCTCGTATTGAATCCAATTTCTGTTCGGCCGGTTTCATCTCCTAAGCTACCCGTCGTCCCCCCCCTACCCCTCCGCTCGCCGGCCCGCCCCTCCGTCCAGACCACCCCCGTTCACCGCACGCCACCCGAAACGCCATTTTGTCTTCTACCGCGTCGTACCCCCTCCGGAGGGGCGCTCTTCGCCGCAACCACCTCGCCACCCCCGACCCCGGGCGCGCATATACGTTTTATTTT
Organism: Neotoxoptera formosana; assembly: GCA_022818045.1. Taxonomy (NCBI): domain Eukaryota; kingdom Metazoa; phylum Arthropoda; class Insecta; order Hemiptera; family Aphididae; genus Neotoxoptera; species Neotoxoptera formosana. The sequence goes on along the minus strand of CM040632.1, from coordinate 17,688,301 downwards.
ATTTTATTTTTATTTTTTTTTATATACGTCTTCTTCTCTCGAAATGATTACCTCGTCCTCTTTTTCATCCCTTCTCCTCCACGTGGCTATTTTCTATAATTTTTTCCCCGACGTTTTTCCTTTTTACCCGACAGCCTGCCTGCAGGGCTGTCTTTCGCAGCCAGTTTATATTTCGTTATTTTCTTGACTTCTGCGGGTTGTCCCGGATTTCGGAACAATCAATTCTACGGTCGAGGGGTGGAAAAAAAACGAGAGATAAAGAGAAAAAACACAAAATATGTTCTTACGAATGTGTGTGTGCGTGTTCATTTTTGAAATATAATCTCAACACACAAGCCTAGCCAGGAATCGTCGACCCGATTAAATGTGTCTCCCTCATCTTAAAAAAGTTATTTGGAAAGTCAATTTTCTATTGCGTGTTGATCAACATTATACAGTTATATAATATTCACCACGTGTTTATATATTAATTGTGATATGTGATGTTTATTAACGTTTTCAAATATGTTGTAAGCTGTGGTTTGAAGTGTTGCTGCAAGTATAATATAGTGATATCAATTATTATTACATAAATAAGCAAAGGAGTATTAAAAAAAAAAAAATGATAAGTTTTTAATATTTGTACACATTTAGGTACTTTATAATATAGAATAATATCTTACACGTCGATGAGCAATCAAGAAGTACTTATTATTAAAATTGGTTTTAATATAGTTCAAAAATAATTAATCTTTTCGAGATAAATTATAATTTTTCACAATACTTGAACAGGTAGGTATCACAAATCGTGAATATAAAGTACCTGTGTAAACACGAATATATTTTCGTTTAAGTTTATTTTTATAAGTGCAATTATTATATATTAGTACTGATCATGATTTCAATACTGCAGCTGAAAGTCAACAATTTACTGAACACTCAAAATAATGACCACCTTTGACAATAAATTGCCTAAACGTAACTCCTTTAAATCGTCGTGTCACCTTTTCGTTCAATATTATAATATATATAATCGATGTTCCATTACACATAAACAATAAGTATGTGATAAAAATAAAAGTACATAGAGTGATGTATTTATGATAAAACACTTGAACTATAAAACCAATTTTAAATAATATATAGTATTATAAGCAGTACCTATATTATGAATAAATGATTTGGTTAGCAAAAATTTGGGTTCTATACAAAATATAAGGTTAAACATTTTTTTCTCGGTTATCAATTTCACTTGCAGTTTAAATTGTATTTATTGTCAGTGCGTAAAATTGATTTATTAATTTTACGAATTTCATTTTAATTTAATTTAATTTTTTTTTTATAGTTTAATATTATCAATGTGATTTGTAAATTGTGACGTGTCCAATACATAACAATTTATTTTAGTAAATGCCTGCAAAACTTTAACTTCCTAATTATAGGAGCCGAATTGAAAATAAAAGGCAATACAAGTATTATGGCTGTATCTATTATATAATATGAAATTGTGTAATGCTTCCTGCTACGACACGATGTCATTAACAATTAATATTATTAACGTATAACTATTGCAGATGTATGTTAATCAAAATAATTAAGTAAATTCAGATTGTTTTTATACCAAATAAAACAAAACAAAATAACCGAACAAGCAATAATAATTATTTTCGTTTTTTTTTGTTCAGCACGACGGGCGCGGTTAAATGCATTATAATAACGAGGTAAGAAGAAAAAAAACAGGTCTTCAATAGATCCGTTTACGAAAAGGAAGATTTCATCGGAAATAGTGATAATAATAATAATAATAATAACAAAAATCTCTTGGCAGAGTGTTGCGGTGCGAGCGAATTTACTTAAAACGAACGACGACCATTCTGCGGGACTGCGGGCTTATGCTAAATCCTCTGTACCTTAAGACCTTCACTTATTCCGCGAAAGCCGTTTGTTTTTTTTTCTCTGCGCGCCCCGTCGCTGGTTTAAATATATATATATATATATATACGTAGATAGACCTCCTCCCCCGTTTCGTCGTCGTCGTTTTTTTTTCATTTAGTTAATCGATTTGAAAACCGTAATATAAAAATAAAACAAAAAAACACGTCGATACGATAAAAAAAAAAAAAAACAATAACGATAATCACAATTACAGTAATAATATAATGTATATACCCGCTAATTATTAAGTCACTGCCGTTCCGATGGGTATACGCGTTATTATATTATTATATATAGGTTTAATTGAAATCGGAGACATTAAAAAAAAACGCACACACGCACGTCGGCCTTATAATATATGTACGAGCTGCTCGGACTAATGATGTTATAATAAAAAAAAAAAAAAGGGTACGGTTATATTATTATTCCGACGTATTTAATGTGCTGCCGGGGTGTTAAACAAAACGACGCGTCACCATTAATTCGTTATTAACGGTCGGGCGGCCCCTAATGAACGGATGTATTGTATAATATGATCTAACCACCTCATACATATTATTATATAATACGATGGCTGTACACTGCAGTTTTGCGTTTTACAGTAATGATTGAAAATATTGTCGGCAATACTATATATATATATATATAGGGGTGCTATTTTTATATTAGATATAGAACCGCTCGGTTGAATTTTAGCACCCCCGCGGCTGCAGGCTATATAGTTCCAAGACGTTAGAAATTTAGAGCATTTTTTATTTTCATATTCAACCCGCATCTCATTGATTTTGATTTTAAAAACAATATATTTACCTATTGTTGTTGTATAAAAATCTAAAAAACACTACAGATCCCCGGGGGATCACGATAAGTGATAACTGTATAGACTCGGCTTTTACTCTATGAGTTATAAAAAAAACATTATTACATAATATTAGGTACACATTAAAAAAAACATGCACCAAAGAACAGCAGAGCATCCTAAAAATCTACTGTATAAATGTTATACGTGATGATCGCCCCGTGTTTTTCCATAATGTTTAATTACTCGGAAACTACTCGTTCACATTTTGATTAAGATAGATACATCAACATTTTCGAACTAATATAATCCGCTGAATAATTTAAAGAAAAAAAGTTGGTTGGTATTTTGAGCAACAGGAGTTTGTATCGTCACAGGAAACTTTTTAAACGGTACAAAAAATCTCAATTATTCGTAAAATATGAAATTTAAGTGTATATTCAATAATTTTAAAAATCAGATTTTCAATAACTGCCGTTCTACAAGAAAAGGAACAATCATGCATGGTGAATCGCCCTGGAAAATAACCTGAGAACTGATAATAAATAAATGTTTGATTATTTAATGAAACATCTACCTACTTGTCTTTAAATCGTTTGCGTTATACTCTTTGACGTATATTGACGTGAATGCTTGAAGCTGTAGTCATGAATACAAAACTATGTACCGGGAAGATGTTATTAGCCTTTCATCTCTTTTAAAAATAATTTGTGACATATTTATTATATTTTTAATATAGCCTATACGGATATACACATTACTATATCTGTCACAGTTTACAGAAATAATTAATAAATAAGCAGTAAAAGTACCTATGTATTGATAAAAAGAAAATAACTTAATATTTGTACAACTGTCTACAATATTCATATTTTAATATTATTCATCGTCATTGAGGTTATTTGGTCTATTTATTATAATTAGGTACATCCGTTCTTGATTTTTTATATGAAACAGCCAATGAATTAACATAAAATAATCGATGCATAATATTAGTGAAAGTAGATATAATATATATTTTGTATTTTGTTAACATTTTAATTTGTTTTGATTTTAGGGCACTGCTTATTTTTTCTTCCCTTTAATCCAACTAACTCTAATCATAACTATTGTTTGACCTATATAATATAGTATATATATATATATATATATTAAAATACGGTTATTATGTATATGTACACAGTTAATTATTAAAAAAATAAAATATATTTTCAAGTATCAACTATGTTTTACATATTTTTTTACGATCTGTACATATAAAATAAAAAAATATTCTATATAGACATAAATAACTTGAATTAATAAATGATAAATTATTATTAAAAAAAAATAGTAGTTTTTTTAATTAACTGCCGGAAGAACCTAGTATATAAGGACGACGACGTTTTTTCACTTATTATTTGTTGCTTCTTGACAATACAGTTGTTTTATTTCCTATCTCGTTCGTCCTCAAGAACATTATCATCATGGCCGTTTTGTATAAGCGTTATACAACGATTTGCTGATGTTTAAAACATTAAGATGAATAATATTGAACTACAATGATAATCTTTTAGTTCTTGCACATTATTACCAATAAAGTAGACTCACTTTTTCATTTTCAATCAGATCACATAACTACTGTATATACATTACTTATTATATTATTAGTTTATTAGTAATACATTTTAATAGAAAAATACGAAATAAAGACAATGGCAAACGTTCAGTGCATACTACAATTTACACGGGTGACAATACGGGGTGATCGCGAGTAAACCATTTATCGTAAGATTACTCCTAATTTTTTTTTAAAAAAACCAACTGTTTTGTAAATATTTATTTTAAATTATTTTAAGTCATTATAAAACAACATTTTCGGAAAAGAATTCCATTTCTACTCTTTTGTATATTATGTAAATATACATGTTTCATTTAATACTCCACCGGAGCAGAATATTATTTGTAGTATTTCGATCTATATAAAAATGAAATTTCAGACGAGTAGACACTGCAGCAGTAGCTTATTATTATTCATAAGTATATTTAAAGTTTTGTTGAGCGGAGTAGTGGACACACATTTTGCGGGGTATCCCTGTTGTAGTACTATTCCACTCCGCACGCAACTAAACTTTAAATATATTTAAGACTCATAAACTTTACGTACAAAATTCGAAGTACTCAAAAAATTATTATGCTTTGGAATAAGGAATTCAAAACGCACGTCGTCATTAAAAAAAAATATAAAAAAAAAATAACCTTAAATTTTTTTTTAGAACACGAACTTAAAATAATGTAAAAAAATATGTCAAAAGTTTTTTAAATAATGAGTGATGTGTTACGTTAAATTGATCACTCGGTATATTACCCGAGTCATATAAAGGTTGCAGTGTATTGCAGCTGGAGTGCTGCGTTACAATAACGTTCGTGTATTTAAGTATGATTTCCACACTGCAGTTAAAATAATAAATTAATAACAATACGTGCGTGGATACGAGTGTAGCCGTATGGTACGTTATCATTTCCAAGTCGACAAAATGTGAGCCGGTGCGTTCCGTTATTTGCTGCACCTGCAGCCCTCTCTTTCTCTTTCTATATATTATTTTACAAATTATACACTAAAGGCGATAACCATTGCACTCTTATTTCAGTACGTGCACTCCGTCGCTTCTGTATTAACGCATTAAACCCGAGGCGTCCGTTGATTGTATTTATGACCTATGCTGTGCAATTATAACTAAACATTTATTTTTTTGATAGATATACCTATATATATAGTAGATATTATATAGTAGTACACGGTAAGAGGATAGTTGACGTATGTAAATTATTTAAATAATAACACATAATACAGATACATAATAGATGTTGGTTTTAAATATTGTTATTGTAATTATAACTGATATATTTTTTAAACGTTTTATATTTATATAAAAGTATAGATACCTTAATTGTATATTAAATTATCATAAAATTCCTCAATAATTATCAATAATCATACATTATTATATTTGTCAATCGCATTACTAAAATCTCAAAATACATTTTATATTGATATAGTTGTTGCAAACACTCCGAGACATGTACCTATGTGGCACTTGAAAAATGATACTATTGTCCAGAGGCACCACCACCGTGACTGTTGGGGATGGTCGTCCGATTTCTTTATGGGGTGTGTTCATTGCTCACGAGCTTAATTGTGTGAAGCCGAATGGGAATACTTACTATTTAATTACGTTATGTATTGAGTCTATTTATGTTCATACAGCTTACAGATTAACTTTCAAACATAACGCATAATGGCCTAACAAACTAACTATTAATTAAGAACGAGATATTTGAACATTTTGTAACAAAATGAGTAGATATATTAAATGCGTGGCTTGGCGTGGCGCGTTGGCTGCTACCAGTCGCGGAATGCGACTGGGAGTAAGCAACGGCCACAGCTACTAGCTCTCGGATGGGTGACCATCCGAGTTCATAGTAGTTAAACCTTGCCACACATACACGTGTTTGCTACCTACTGTAACGACCGTAAGAAAAAAACAATCGTAAAAACAACCAACCGTACCAACCCTTCTCCTACCTTACAGTTCAAGGCTAATGACCTCGTTGTCGAAGCCTCAACCCTAAAAAAAAAAAAAAAAAAATATTAAATGCATAAGTACGGGTAATAAATGTATTAAAATATAAATATATTTAAGAGAAAATTTCTCCCAAGTAAAAAATTAGCATTCCAAAATACTGCATACCTACTAGTTATGAATATGAGCATTTGAGAGTTGAAATATAATATTTATAGGTAATTATTCATTAAATATATAATCTAATAATCAAACCTACTATATTATATGAGTGGAAATATATTCAAGCAAGTTAATTCGAATTGTTTTAATACATTTTACAAATTATATTTTATCTCCGGGTATGACCGGCGAGCATCCATTTGACACCTCGGTACACCAATACACAACAGTTTTTGTTTAAATTGTGTTTCTAATTTCAATTATTGTTTTGCGTTTGATGACGATACTCCCGTCTATTTAAAATCTAAATTTGAAATAAAAGATTTCACTTGACGAGGTATAGCTGCTAAACGTTTGCACAAATCACGACTATGTCGGTCGGTCACATATAATATAGTTCCATGCTCATATATACCTCCATATCAATAGAGGTGCATTGTTCGTTCTCGGATGATGTGTACAGTTTATTCATTGGCGCGATAAACTAAATACGTTCGTTGGTTCGAGTCTCGTAATTTTTATGCCATACCTACCGCGGTTTTGCGGTCCTATTTTCTATATCCTTCGATAAAACGAAATCGAAAAATATCGTAATAGTGTGTGTGGAATAAGACGTATAATAACAACTATACATAATATAAGTGAAATTTATTATTTCAAATATACACACAGTCGTGTAACGAGTATTGCGTATATTACGCCTTACACATTCATTGTCGCACTATTTTGAATTGTGTCCGTTTTACCCATACACGTATAATATGTGTACCGATACCTAAATATAATAATAAAAGGCACAGTTTTGTTTCAATAAAACCACCGGCAGACGTTATATCGGTTATCATCTATACGTATAATAATAATAATAATAATATATTATATTTATATGCATACTTTGCAGGAGAATTGCCTACGCGCGTGCTACAATATTATGGATTTCAGATGTACAAAAACGATAACGTCATCCGTTTTATCTTTCCGAACGACATTTTACGCGCATATAAAACCGACTGCACAGAATACGCGCAAAGCAGTTTTTCATTATTTATATAATATTATTATTATAGTATATTGCACGGCATTTCCGTATCGGAGTCGACGCGTTTATAAACACACACGCAATAATATATAATATGTAATAAAATATGATAAGAAAAAACGAGAAGCTCCCGCTATAGCCGTTTTCCTCGCATTCGCGTTTTCCGATGAATATATAAATTTATCTTATTTCGCAATATATTATTATTATATTGTTGTCGGTGTAGTGGGATCTATTATTATAGGCACCTACCTATATTACGTATAGACGTGCACTGCACTGCCTGCACTCGGGTCCGTTTGTATATCGCCGAAAGTGTTTTTATTGTAATTTCAGCGCCGAACCCGTTTCGGGTCGTATATCTCGTATTTTATACACAAACACGGCGCGCATACAAATATAATAATAATATTATTTATTTCAATAATATCTGTTATCCGAACACACCCACGCACACACACATATCATACGATATTAAACGAATACAACGCGAATATTGCACACAACAATAGGAATCCAAATCGCGCCGAGGATTAGGCGAATAATATTATGACGGTCTTAGGATTTCAATATCGCGGTACACCATAATACGTTATATATTATATACATATTATATGACATGTATATGGGTTATATATATGCGGTATTCGTTCGAGCCAATATCGATGCACATAATATTACACATATTACATATATTATATTATTATAATATTATACTAGAAATTCGGTCGTTCAAACCGGCGCGGCGTGGCGTGGAAAAAACGCGCACCGGGATGCTTGCACGTGGCTCATGGTTGTCCCGAGGCAGGGATAATACACGGTGATCATTTTACACCGGTTATTGGAACAACGAATTTCTAGAATACATAACAACTTACTTACCTGATACGTTATAATATTATAATATACATATATCATGCGTAGACGAAACTAGGATCAAAATTCTGGGTGTGGGAGAGTGCGATATTTTGTAGTCGCGTCGTCGTACAATTAATACCTACAAGCAATGTAACAATCCGTGTACATTTTATACGAAAATACCCTTGCAACAAGAGTTCAAAACTACTAAAATAAAGAAATCACGAGGAATGAATATAAGGAATGATAAGAGCTTATTATAATCTAAATACCCACACAAAACCTAAAACTCCCCCCTCCACTCATTCAACATAGTTAGGCTAACGATGATATATTATGTCGTGTGTATATTATAATACTCACATATGTGTAGGTACGCTGCAACCGATGAAAATATTCAAATGCGTTTTTCATTTCAAAAAAAACAAAAATTATTATGTTTGTATTTCTTCAACACTCATTATTATTACAGTAAAACATAGAACAAAAAAAAAAAAATTTATAAATTCACCTAACTACACGAATAATGTCGCACAATAATAATTATTTAGTAGTATTTTTTTTCATATATAATATATAATTATAATATAAAATACACGTTACACAAAACGGTTATATATAGGGCGCATGTGGAAATATTATTCTATACATGACTTTATTGATTAAAATAATAATAATAATACAAAAAACATGTACAGAACATAAGTAAATCACTAAATAAATAGAACGACCCTAAAATTTTTATCGATTGTAAAATAATTTTAGAAATACATTTATTAAACGAGAACAAAAAGAAAACCTGTAAGTATACAAATATTTCCTTAAAAATAATAAAACATTGTCACAAGCATGAACGGTCCTGACTTTTTAAGATTTACCTATATATCATAATATAATAATATATAGTCCACGGAGTACGCTTATATTATACACATCATCGAATTAATCGATGAATCGAAAACGTTTCTATTTAAATATATATTTTAACTTCGTAGTTTTTGACGATCCGAACATTCAAGTAAATTCTACGAGTTCATTAAAAAAAAATTAAAATGTTTAGTATATTATAATAAATTGTTTATTGATATTGCGTATGAATGAATTCTCAAAGAAATGTAAGTTTTTGTAATATTATATACTATTTTAAGAAATATTTATTTCGTGTAATCTTGATCTTGATGGTTTGTTGAAATAATTATAATTGTGAGATCTCGTTTTCATATTATGTCAAGGGTTGTGTAAACATTTCTTATTCACTTTGTACGCGAGTACTCGATTCCAGCAATCATCAAAATAAATAAATAATTTCCTACGCTTTTTTAAAATTTTCCTGCAGTGTGGAAAAACAATCGATGCTCGAAGAGAGTTAATGTATTAGCAACCGAATGCACACGAATATTTCAAACACGACTTCCCCACATCTTCTCGTGCGTGCGTGATGAGTAAGTATATATTTAACAAAATAAAAACATATGATTTATTAGATAATATATTGGACTAGACGAATGATTCCATTATTGCCATAATAATATTCATAAAATATAATAATATTTAGTCAAAAACTATTCAAATATATAATGTGGGTATCGTATACACAATGTACAAAATACGCATTATATATACCGTTCATATATGAAACAAATAATAATAATAATAATATGTCCGACGGATATATATAATAATATGATAGACTTACATTATATAATATGTTCATTTAATACACAACAAGTTAGGGCGTAGGATAAAATAATAATTTAATAATATATATACGAATTGCAGCTCGAGGAGCTGTAGAGCTTTATCGACGCGAAGTCCAGCTGGAAACCGTATGCGTACAGAGTGAGCCGCCGTAGACACCGTTTTCCGGGATAAGCATCTTCTATGTGGCGTGAACGGCGGTCCACCTTGTACGGGTATAGGTCGGAAAAAAGTCGAACGACATGTAATATGAAAGAGGGCGAATGGGCGACGTTCTATGTGGGTGGCAAACAAAATGAGAATACCCACCTGCACGATGGTCGCGTTTTTTTTGAATAATGGGACTCGGCTCCACAAGAGAAAGTCGCATCGAAAAAATCTTAAGACTTAGCGTTTGATGTTCAAATGTTGAAGATGTCCGATGATTTTCCGATGTCCCCAAATAATACATATAAGTCGTTTCTTTTCGACGGCGTGAAAGATGGGTGAAGAAGATAGGTGGCCTTTATAGAGGAGGAAGGGACGTCGGAGTTAAACACATATTATAAATATTTATACACAACTCACACGATATGTACAAAATACGTAAATTATTTACACGTTTACAGTTCAGGGCGGGTTTTCCGGTTTTCTCGTACCAAATCTCACGGGAAAACGGTAAAACATCTTTTACTTATATATTATAATTATAATTATAAGCTAATATATATACACAATACGAAATACGTACAAACGACGACGACGACGCAGATGAGCGATTAAAGCATGGCCGCGGTGGCGGCGTGTATTTGTCCGGTCAACTCGGCGTGCTGCTTGACGGTCCGGCCACCGCTGTCCACCTGCAGCTGCTGTTGCTGCGGTTGTTGGTGCTGTTGCTGTTGCTGTTGCTGCTGCTGCTGGTGGTGATGGTGGTGATGTTGCTGTTGCTGTTGCTGCTGCTGTTGCTGCTGCTGCTGCTGCTGCTGGTGGTGGTGGTGATGATGATGGTGGTGGTGCAGTTGGTCGCCGACTAGGTTGTCGACGCCCGCGTCCACCTCTTCGTCGTCTTCGTCACCATCGTCGTCATCGTCGTCGTCGTCATCATCGTCGTCACCGTCGCCGTCGACTTCGTCACCGCTGTTGGCACCGCCCACGACAGACGCACCGCCGTCGCCGTCGTCCATTTCCTCTTTGAAGTCCAACAGGTCTTCAACCGTGTACCGGACGCTCCCTCCGGTCCGCTCTTCACGTCAGACGGGCGTCCGGGTGCCTTCGCTGCCGGAATTACCGCCACCGCCGCCACCTCCACCCGCGCCCTGTCCGCCGCCGTACTGTTGCTGACACGACGACGATGACGATGACCGGTTGCCGCCGTTGGCCTGCGCCTGCAGCGAACCCGGCGAACCCGCGGGCTGGTAACCTCCAAACCCGGACGCGTGCTGTTTGGCCTTGAGCCGGAGGCTGGCGATGCTGCTGGACATGACGTTGCACGGCTCGGCCGGCCGGTGGTGGTACACGGAGTACGGCGTGGTGGGCGGGCAGTACGGCGGTCCGTTCTGCGGCGCGGGCGTCGGCAACATGGATCCGGCCGCCGAAGTGGCCGCGTTGAAACAGTTGACGGGAGCCTGGTGGTGGTGATGGTTCACGGTGCCCAGCGGGTTCACCGACCACGGGAACGTCTTCGATCCCAACGGACTCGGCACCTGCGTGGTTCGTCGACATATATATTATTTTCAATACTTATAAAATATGTATTTATATATATTGATGTGTGATCAGTGGCGTAGTTATCGCCTAGGCAACAGAGGCATTTGCCTCGGGGCGCAAAATTCTTTGGGGCGCACTAATGCACACCTATGTTTTAATGACTATAGTCGAAGAGTCTAATTTATATTAGGTAGGACGAAAATTATATATTGCCTTAGGGCTCTCACGAGGGTAGCTACGCCATTGTGTGTGATGTAGGTACATGCAAACGACTGTTATAATATAATATATTTTTGGTCTGCAGAGTGATTCTATTTTATAATTTATTTTTATAGTTTAATAAAATTGCTTTATTCAATATTTTTCATCCAATCACACAATAGTGTGCTTGATTTTTATCACGTGGTTATACACACATGGTCAGTGCCAAAGCATGCAAAATAAGAGTGAAAACGCATTTTAAAAATCGACTAAACTCATTTCTAAAAATTCTGCACAAGAATAAGAAATTGATGATATTATATTCGACTTGCAAAAAGTAAAAAAATAAAAATAAAAATCGGTGATTGCGTAACAAAAAGCCAAAAGGTGATATGTCATAAAATAGCCCAGCAAAACACACCTACAGCATTTAATCGCGCTCACACTGATGACCATCTTTTATTTTTTTATTTCATTAGATTTCTGTACAATAATATAATGAGTAACGTTTAAACAAAAAAAAATTCTCACCTTGGTGGCCCAATTGTTGTACGAAGTGTAAGCTGTACTGTACAGCGAGTCGGTGTCGGTGAATGGTTGCATGAGGCCGTTGAATTGCGTTCCGAATCCGTTCTTAAAGTCCACGGCCGCAGCCGCTGCGGCGTTCATCGCGTTCCTTTCGCGTTTCCGCCACTTGGCCCTCCGGTTTTTAAACCATACCTGTGTACCATAAAAAATATTATTAATAAGTAGGAAGTTTTCATACAGGTAGTTTGTGACAGTATTGTGGGGGTTATTTTGAGTGTAAATACATTCTAATATATTTTTCCTCCAGCGGCTTTTTTTTTATGAAATGTATTGTCAACTACAATTTTAACGACTTCGTAGTATCATATCTAATATCATACGGAAGGAATGAATACACGACGTATTTCATTTGCAATAATTGAGTTTTGATCTTAGAAAAGGGCATATTATTATTAAACTACAGTGATATTTAAAATGATATTATGTTCGCATTATGTACCAAACTTTATTTCAAATCTTAAAAAAATTCAGTTTGGAAATACCTATAACCGAAAACTTGGTTATGTTTATTTTGACGGACCAAAACCGGGTTCAGCAGCGTATAGCTATAATAAATCTGTAGGCAGGCCTTATTATTATGTATGTAATATATAGTTTGGCTGACACGCGTTTATTATTTTTATCCGTCTGCCGTACGGTTTCCATCTCCGACGGGGTTAAGGGATAAAACGAATTACAATAAAAACACGATGCGCTCGACTAATAATGTCTTTGATTTATTCTACCGTGTTTATAACACTTGTATATAATATTAATGTCGGAATTGTTATTTTCATATATACCCACACGATACGCGCGATAATCATACCCTCGAGCTCTGCGCAGTTTACCGTACAACGATATATATTATATTATTATACACGATGCGCGTGATAGATTATACCCTCGCGCACTATAAAACTCGGTAGGTAGTTAGGTAAACGATTTTACTAGGAAAATGTGATATTTTAAGACAGTTCAACAGGTCTAAGTAAATTCAAAAATTAAAGTGCTATTTAAAAACAAGCAAACGCCCGCACGGCGGCGGCTAGATTTATAATATATTTATAATAAATTAGGTACATGCATGCGTCGTCGACCAGGATATTGTAATTGGTAGGTATATGTATTATGGAAAAGTACATTATCTGCAGAGCACGAAAAAATCGTAAACTCGGTGGTAATATTGTTGTATATCAAACATTTTTTTTCCCAAGTGTAAGTACCTGCCTATACATTAACAGTTTTTATTATTATAATTTATAATTGAATTCTCCTTTATACATTATATACGGTCTTAAACTTCACCAGATTTGATGAATATGCGCGGTCTAATAAATAATAACAATTTACAATTTTTAATTCTTTAATCTCAATCAACAACAATCCGAGTAGTGGTCGAAAGTATCAAATGAATATAGTATTATAATACTTGTAGCTCTAAGTAGTTTTAAATATTCGAATATTTTTAATACATTTGAACACAATTGTACTATTATATAATATTTCAAAATAGTTTAAAAATGTCTGTTTGCATTGAAACTACGTTACCTAATTATTTCTAGCATACCATAATAATAATATAATATAATACGAAATCAAAATAATTTTTGACGTTTTGCTGCAGGCTTGGGGAAACGCGGGGTGTCCACTGTCCAGACTCCGTCGGCAGCCCCTAATAATACTCCAGTGGGCGGCCTTTGTGTCTTAATAATAAGAATTCGTGTACTTACGCCATACATATATTACATATTTAATATATATAATACGCACGCGATACGTTATTTTGGAAATCTTTTAACGTGTTCGCCGCGGGAAAACGGTCGCGGCGGATCCGTCGTTACTTCCGCCACCCGCCCACCCACGCCCCCCTCGCCACACCGCACCGCACGGCCGAGAGACGTCGGCGACGGAACGTCATTAATCTTGGACCCGATGGGCCGGCCATAACGCGAGCTCGGCGGCGGCGGCGGCGGATACCGCAGCCAACGCCGCCGCGCGGAAGGATATAGGACCGCAGAGCTGCAGCCACAGCAGCATCCGACGACGGTAAATAACGAGCCCCCGACGGGCGCCCGGCGTTGTCAGCATCAATCAGAAAGCTCGTTAATCTTTATTACCCGTCCGCCGCGCACTTCCGACCGCGCATCCGTGTATATAGACGATGACGACCGCGCGGCGATGATGTGGGTGGTCGCGGGGTGGACGCGCGTTGCAGGGTACACCCCCCCCGCCGCCGCCGCCGCCGCCGCCGCAGCGGTGAATACCCCCGATGTATATATATTATATTATATACAGTACATAATTGTATTATATTATTATTATTATTATTATATTATGCGCGGTTGATGATATTGTTAGGAATAATATTTTTTACATTTCGTATATACAGAGTGATTGCAGTGAACGCGAGACTGCCGCCGCATATGTATAGTTTTGATAGGTATACGCTTTTCCGAGTTTTCTTCAAAACCATTTCTCCGTATATAGTTATATAGTTATACATACGGGTTATAATAGTTACACAGGTATTATAGAGCAAGATATTTTATTTCACGCGGGGTTTTCACCAAACATACTTGCACATACCCACACCTATAGCTAGGTACCGCAGGTCACAAACTCAACAAATCCCTGCAATTCAGTACCTATACATATGCTGTTTTCGGTTATGATACCCACACACGTCGGGAGGGTGAATTGAACGGGTATAATGGAGGTGTTGGACTACGGATAACTGCAGCGTATAATCGGGATGGGTCAACTAATATAATATTACCTACATATAGGTATAACCGAGGGAACGAATATTTACCGGTCTTACTACCGAGACGCTTTGTATAGGTGCTTAAAAATAAATGAAATTGTGAACATTTTGAACTTAAAAAAATAAAAATAAATATATATGTGTATAAAAAATGTATAAGTGATTTTTATTTTTAAGGTTTTAAGAAACTTCTAAGTTCCAATACTAATAATTAATGACTATAAGACAAATTTGAAACCATGTATTATTTTTTAAAAACAGGACGACAGGTATTAAAAGTTGTATAATTTTTTGATTACAAAACAATTAACAAATAATTAAGATTTTGATAACTTAACAAAACTCTAACTTCAAACGCTCATAAAAAAATAAACAGAATTATGCTCGATTTTTCTTAATCTAAGTAAAAACCATTTATGAGGATCCTCGTATTCAATTTTCAAACTTTTTGGCCAAACATAAACATTTATAGAAAAAAAAAACAGAAAAAGTAGATATTTTCAAAATAGTTTAAAAATTATACCTTGTCTGAAAGGCTAATATAAATATATAGGTATTTGGTGAACATTTCAAGTCTTTACACTTATTTGATTCGATTTCTTCCAAAACTGGCTGTGTGAAAACTCTCTTATTTCTCTATTTTTTTTCACTGAAGTTTTTACTTTTGATCGCTCAAAGTATCAATCTGATCACAAACCACACTCGAAGCTATATTTTACTTTTGATTAAGTTGTAATCTTACACGATGTCTTCCCCGTGCAAGGGAAAAACATCAGGAAACTATTAATAAAAAATAATATAGAGATACCTATGTATAATATATTAAGTCGGCCGGACTTTTCGGTTGGTTTCGAATTTGTATCTGAAATTCTGAACCGACATGGCAATAGCCAATAATATTATATTATTATAATATATAATACGACGATACATTATTATTGTTATTGTTATGCGTACACATATATTGCCTCCCGTCGATACGGGCAATTTTTCATTACACCGGATTACACGAGTCAATAACACATCGCGAGGAATATATAGTATAATATCAAACGGTATTTATCGTAATGCATACGGCGGCGCGCGGCGGGTGTATAATGCGTTAATTTAAACGGATTTAGCGTATTAATGCGCGCGAGGAATATAAATAATAATAATAATAATAATATACACACAATATAAATATATAAATAACAATGTAACGCGCGTGTGTACACATAAACGCCGGCACGTGTACTTATATACAAAGGGGGCGAGGGGCGCGGGATATATATCGTCGTTTTACATATATATATGGGAAATAAAATATCGGAAAAACGATTGTAATAACGCCGTTCGGCGGATATCGGCGGCGGCGGCGGTGGCGGTCGGCATATAAATATATGCACATATTATAATATTTATTATATACACACATACATACGGTACACGCGTTTTAAAATCTCGTCGGGTCATAAATTGATTCTTTTGCCGTGGCGGCGGCGGCGAGAGGGACCGCCATACGGCCGGAGTGTATCCCTCCATAACATATATATATATATATTATTATTTGCCGGCG
Organism: Neotoxoptera formosana; assembly: GCA_022818045.1. Lineage (NCBI taxonomy): Eukaryota > Metazoa > Arthropoda > Insecta > Hemiptera > Aphididae > Neotoxoptera > Neotoxoptera formosana. Next base: position 17,671,489 of record CM040632.1, on the reverse strand, counting down.
GGAACACTATATGCACGACGAAATAATATTATACGTTCACAAGCGTGTATTGTGTGTATAAATGATGATGTGTGCGTGCGTGTGTGTGTGTGTGCGAGGCAGTGGCAGTGCCACCGAGTGCTGATCGATTAACAACGGCCGCGTAATCCGCGGTGGAGCGCGCGCGCGCCCGCCGAGGTGAGCGCCTCGTTTTTCGCTGACGCACGAACCCGGGAGGCTTGGATGGACCGCAAAGAATAATATCATAATAACCGCAGTGTCATTTGTAGTTATTATTATTATTTTCTTACAACTAATATGATAATAATATGTTATAATATGTCACTATAATATGTCAGTACGTAGATTTATATAGTACGTTTTAAATAGGTAATATACAAAAATTGCCTTGAAAAAAATCAATTTATAATGCAATGAAAATTAAAAAAAGGTTTGCAAGGTTAGGTTAGGTTAGACAGGGAGTAGGGAGTAGGGTAGGGTGTACAGAAGTAATGAGCGGATCGCTGTAATGGGTGTTATAAATTTGAATTCAATCGTATAAAATCGTTGTAGACGAAAACCTAACCATAAATAGCTCCAAAAGGTCAAAAATCAAAATATTTTCAAAAATTTTATGTAGGTACCGACAATGACCGTATAAATATTTGGAAAAAATTTAAAAATGTATTGTTTTTGTATTACTACAAAAACAAAATCAATTTTGTCAAAAACATAAAATTCCTGTTTAAAAAAAAAAAAAATGTTTAGTTTTTTCCAACGCTTTTGAAAACTACAGGGAATTTTTCACTTTTACCCCCAAAGTACCAACTTTATTCCTTTTCCTACCAGAAACTATGCTGAAGTAGAAAATAGAAAGCATTTTTACAGCCCCAAAAGTGGATGATGACTGATGATAGACATAAAAACAAAGCTAAAAATAAAACACACATCTAAAAATCTAAAATCTGTTCAAAAACCAAAAACGTCAACTTTAAAAGAATATATACTACGTATTTATGCGTTTAAGTGTGTTCTGTTTAATGATTGTCATTTCAAATTACTAGATAATTTAACAATTAACAGCTAATGTGGGACGTCGATAAAATGTATGTTCATTGTTCAATAATATCTAGTACTTTCTAATGAAAATTGAAAACATTGCATTTGAAAATGCTATTGTGTGTATAAAATATAATAATATACTAAACGTTTCAAGTATCCATCAATAATATTTTTAAATTACAACGAAATACTAACACCGGTGTTCTTTGTTTAGATATCTAATTTCATCCAAATGTGAACTTTAAATGCTTATAAAAAAAGTGTACCTATGCATCTTTAATATTTTTCAACTGATATAATATAAAAACTTCTAAAGAACCTTGTATAAAATTTTCAATTTATTTGATCCAACGAAAATAGTTTTGTCCATATTTATAGAAAAAAAACTAAAAATAAATCTAAAATTTCTTATGCTTACAATTAAATCAAAAAGAGTCAAAATATTTTGATAGTTTTACGATGTATGAAAAATGGTAATCTCAACATTCGGGGAAAATTTCAAGTGTCTACGGTTATTTGTTTTTGAATTACAACAAAATAAGAAATGCGTTCCCTGAGAAATCATTAGTTTGCGGAAAAGTTACTGAAGTTGAAAATCGATGCATTATTTCGACAACTTATGGTGTATACTGACAAAAAAAAAACACACATTGTAAAATTAATACATTCTCTGCTTACCTCAGAATCTAAAAAATATAAAATAGTAGACGCACATCATTTCGGTCAGGTAAATGCTAAATCAGTATTACAGACTCATTAGTCACTATAAGTGTTATATTTGGCATTACAGATGGTACAATAACCACTAGTTGACAATTTTTTCAGGGTAATATGTTTAGGTAGGTATGTGTTTAAATGTTTTGTATTTCAAAGGTGTTTAAGGGTAATAGACCATTTTTTTAAAAATAAACTTAGGTACACCTACCTATATATGTCATATGTGTAATATTTAACATAAACTAATTAAAATTTTAGTTTATTTTTGTTATCGGCGACTAACTATATGTAAGATAAACGTTTGAAAATGTTTTATTTTATTGTTTTTTTTATAAATAATACAAAATCGTAGAAACTTTAAAACGGAAAGATTTCTACTAGGTATTCAAATAAATGCTGAAAAATTAAAACAATACCGTTCGTGTGTATATAATATTAAATTCACAGAAAACAAACTATAATACGCCGATGTACTTATAAATATACAAAATATAAAATATAGGCTATAATTAATATAGTAACATATTATAATATTCTCTCATCAATCATATTATTCGAAACGTCTTATGTTATTTATTCCAAGATCAGCAAAAGTTATTCACGATGACTTACTAAAAATAATGTTTGTTTGTTTTTATTCGGGTTTCTTTTTACTGTTGAGGGAAGTAATAATACAGTTTTGATAACCGAGGGGACGAGCGGGGTTCGGTCTTCGGAAATCGCAGGGTGGTGGAATCGATTTAATAATATAATGCGGATTTCTGCGCGCAATAAAACAACGGTTACCGTACAGAATGTATATATACAGGGGGTTTGTCCCCGTGTTTTATTGTGTTTCGGGAGCTTAAGCGTATATGATCCTGCAGGATGGTGGGGGTCAATTTGGCGAGAAGGGGGTTGCAGTGGTTCTGTGAATACCAATAAAAGCGGCTCCCCGTGGAGGAAAGACAGCGAGAGAGAGAGAGAGAGAGAGAGAGTGTCAAAGAGATATAGGGGAGAGAGAGAACCGAATCCGACTTAATTGAACTTGTCCGCGACCATAAGCGAAGTCATTCGTCAAAACCAAAACTTGCAGTCGAACCCCCTAGGCCACGCGACCATCGCAGCAGCTATTCTAATCCGCGTGCTCCCTGTCCGTGTGTGGTAATCCCGTGTGTGCTTTGATTACTGCAGCACATACCGCCGTGGAATCCCCTCTGTCCACCGTGTCCCTTTCGTCGCGTCTCAAGTATCTCCCCGGCGGAGACCGGGGGCCATAATATTATTGGTTTTTGTTTCGGTCTGTTTTCCCCGGAGAATAAAATTACGTTACAAAATATGTTTGATCACGCACCCGTTCACAGTTTACGAAACCTATACATAATTTCAATTGAAAATAACGTCAATGAAGCTAATTTGTTTGTATTAGGTATAGTAATATTTTGTAACTCGTATTTACGCCTAGCTAAACGACAACGGCGATGATGATGATGGATTATGATCTGAAAGGCGACACTATGCATATATACGATATACGTACAACATACAATATTATACTGTGTAATAATATTATTATTATAGTATGAACAAATCGTGATTATTTATATCATATTTAGATTGGTATAATACGGTATAGTATGCATGTCCTCTTGCCCTATATATAATACCTTTATATAATATACTTATGTTTTTGTTTAATTTAAAAAATTTACTTTTAAATAAGTTAATAATACATTATACACGAAATATACATTTTGTTATGACATTTTTATAAAATATCTATCATATTTTAATCACACACGTTAAACAGTAAATATTTTGCGTATACATTTCAAGATTTTCTTTATACTACGTGTGTATTATATTAATTTGCATAGTTTTCAGTATTTCTTTTTTGATATAGTATTATTTTTCACGTTTATCATGATTTACCATTCATCAATTAAATTTTAAAAAATGTTCATACAAATTCTTAAGTTATGTCGCAAATAGTAAATTAATTTTACGTCTTGTAAAAATTCTGAAACGATGCCGTTGATTGATAAAGTATTTTATTAAATAAATATATCGACGAAATAAAATATAAATTAAAAATGTCAGAATATCTTTATCGTATTCAGCTTTTGGACGTTCTTCTAAGAACTTATTTATAGTGTTATTTGTGAATACTCGTGGCATTTACGAATCTTAGGTTTGCTTTTATTTATATATTTTTAATTTCCATCTGAAATGAACGGTTTTGCTTTTCAGAACGTGAACAAAATGGCGTTTTGGGTTATAAATCACGTCAAGTGAAGGTAGCCTGTTCTTTCTATCACATAAATCTTCTCTTTTCCCGCAAACGTTTTTATTCATTTTTTATTTAACTAAACCACTCGGAAATTCTCTTCCCTCACTCGTTTTTTTTTTTGTGTTTTTGTTATTTTTTCTTCTCTCTCTTGGACTAAATTACAATGAATCATAATTTAAAATATACAATCACGCGCATTTTTAACAATATTGCCTAATATATATATGCATTTTTTATGATTAAATTTACGAACAATTTTATAACTTTATCAAGTACCAGTATAAACAAGATAAGTACATGAAACTGGTGTGTGTTTGTAGATAGAAAACGACGAGTGGTATACCCGAGTCAGTATTTACCAAGTTGTAAAACACGACACTAGAACACGGTTTTTTTTTCTTCCCATTATTTGTCATCATATCTGCCCTCTTATTTACAGATAACAACAAACGATTACGTGTCGTCGGCGTGTTGACTCTTTTGTTGAAAACGACCGACTGATTAGAGTATTTATTGAGTAGTATTTTTGGTTCCTTTTTTTTTTTTTTTGTAAAGAACGCGGTCAAAAAACGACCAATGTTTGTGTTTGTTACACATACGAAAGAGTTACAGCGATGCGTGCGGCTAAATAGCTTTGTTATTTCCTTTTCGTTTTTTGGTGTACTAAAACCTTTTTTAAAAATATTTATAAGAACTAAATGAACAATTACATTATACATTATATATATTATTATGTTTTATTTAAATATGTTTAATATGTTTAGTTACTATATTATAATTTAATATTGTAACTTCTAGATTCGAGTGTCTAATTCAAAAATTAGACACTTAAATATTATAATATTCATATGTAATTGGTTTTATTTGTTTATATTATACTGTATGTTATTTAAGATAAGTTAAGAATATGGTTATTGCAGTGTATATTATATAATATAATATGTGTAATAAAAGTTTTATTATTTTTTTATACTGTTTGGAACCACTAATGCTGCGGCATTATTAAACTGTTTTTTTTTTTTTTTGTAAAAACATTTTAACAACCACAAAACTATTAATATATTTATTATTATTAAAATCTCAGTAATTAATCTATTTATTCTAATTCATAATAACTACTGCACCATTAAAAATACTACAAAAGAACAACTTCAAAGTTATAATACCTAAATATTGATATTTTACAAAGCTTATAATAAACCCGATCAACGCACCCACGCTCTTCAGACAATAACTGACTTATAGTTTTATATGTAATTATATTTAATCGGACTATATAGGTACATGTCTAGAGTACCTACTTTTGAAGATAATCTTGAACCTTGGATGAAATGCGATCAATTAGTTGAATCAACTAAATTGTTTGCTCATGCGACTGATACCTATTTAAAAATCCCTTCTGCTAATTCCATTATATAAAGAAAGGGAATACGCTTTTATTATTTATAACGGTGTTTATAAGATCATAAATCATATAAGGTACCTATTTTGTAGAGGTGTACATATCATTCAAATATTATAATATAATCTTCAATAAAATATTATACACCCTATGCGCGAGTCTTATTATAGTATGTGTATTAGGAATAATTATATAATAAGCTCGCAAAACGTGAAAAATTGATCTCGAAAAACCACCAATTGTGCGAGAATAAGCTTACGTCAATGCGGCTCGGTGAAATAAAATTTAATTACCCAAACTCAGCGGCGGCGGCACTCGTTAAACGTGTTAAAAAGCCATATTTATGCGTCCCGCTCGATGGGCTTATACGTAAATACGGGTCATATAAAAACAATAATCTCCGTTGAAGTCCAACCCGGTGACCGTATATCAACCGGAAACACAAAATGGCGGACTAAAAATCCGGATTGTCAACCCCCCCCCCCAAGTCGTCCTCTGCCAGCGACAGAGGGATAACGCCGTGCGAGCTTTATAATATACAATACGTAAATACGATCAGTATATGTGTGTGTGTGTTTGTGTGTAATACACCAACAGCAGGTATTTTAATTCCTAATTTTTCATATTTATCGATAAATTCTAAATAACTATTGGACGTTTGGCTCTGTCGGTCGCTTTTTTAACGGCGAGGAGGGTTGGAGGGTAGGACTTTCAGGGTTGTAAAACTAAAAACACCCGCACAAAGTCATCACAGACATTCTCATGCTCATCCTCTCTCTCGTCATGCTGGGATTTTCAATGTTCATAATGTGTGTAGGTATATATAACGTTTATAATTGGACAGTCGTATATATACGCGTATATAGTATATATATATATACCTATTTAATACCTCGCCGGTGCCCATATCCTCGGTGTGCAAATAATGACTATCGACGGTATTTTGCCGACTAATTACATCCAGTAATCTAGGATAAACCTATAGTGGCGAACACAAATTCAAACCTAAGTCCCGTGTAAAATGCAAATAATATCATCGTTATCACAGTGACCGCGAGTGCATTTAAAGATTAATTTCAGTCAGTATGTTTGTTTTATATATAATATCGTTAAATCCTGATCATCGTGGTTCAATAAACCATCATATACCATGTATCAACGGTACAGGCATGATTATGATTAGTGCTTGAAACGATCAGTTATTAAAATTACTTAAAAATGTGTACAAATCATAGTATGTGATATAATATAGCAATAGTTATTTAATTTATAAATTGATCAACTGTAGACAACGAGAAAAAAGTGCGAAATTACAGTGAGAACTTTATAATGGAATTGTAACACATTTAATGTAACTATCGTAATACAATAATAAATAAATATATTATTATCTGTTGACTGTTTATATAATTTAAAAGTTATCTATAAAAACTAATGTGATGAACGATGATCTATGTATAACTCAAATTCAAAATATAATATGATGTAATTGTGTATAATTTAATAAAATTCCCTATTCAGTGATCATACTATTCGTCGTTTAAACTATTTTTTAGATTTAAAATTGAGTAACAATATATTGTAAACATTGTAAGTACATTTAAAAAATATTTTTCAACTGAAGTACCTACATAAGAAATATTGATGTATGTATCAGTTTTCTATAACTATTATTATTAAAACATTGTCGATGTCGGTAATATATGAGTATGAAAATATTGTTTGTTTAATATATAATATTATTCAATACTATATTTAAAAGGATAGGAATTAATTTTCAAATAAATAAATAGTAAATTATATACATATAATGTACTAGGTAAATTATTTCTATTCGAAATAAATGAAATAAAATACTAAAAGGATTCGTGATTTAGGGTAAAATACAAAACCTCCCTATATTGGCCCTTGTATATATAACCAGCTACCATTTCTCCGCGTTCTGGACATGAATACTAAAACAGGGTTCAGAACGCAGACTGAAAAACTGACAACGTTCGGACACGCCAGATTTAAACGCATAGTGTACATCAGTATTAATATAAACCGAAAAGGATTATCTCTGTAGCGATCCCCTCGCTTTCCGCCAGTAAATGGGTGACTTTGTCCGCGGGTTTTAGTTTTATTATTTTTTTTTTTGTCAATCGGTTACTCATTTTGTTCCCCGCATACCCTCGGCCCCCCGCCACCGCGAAAGGGACAATCCCGGGGATTGTTAGGGATCCGAAAACGTTGACGCACTGAGCCCTGTGCAAATCCAATAACCAGTCGGATGATGATAAAAATAATCATTTATATACGCGTTGATGTTAAAGAGAAAGTGAAAAAAATCCATCAGTGACCTCGTGATGTCTAATTTCTTTCTAATGATGCAGTGACGAAAAAAAAAAAGCCACGATAAGGTATATGCGTTTTATAATATATTAAGCACAATAACAGGTACTCACCCTGACTCTGGCCTCTGTGAGGTTCGTCCACATGGCTATTTCTTCCCTGGTGCTCATGTCCGGGTACCGGTTTCTGGTGAACGTGGCCTCCAGCTCCTGGAGCTGTTGCGAAGTGAAATGCGTCCTCTGTCTCCTTTGTCTTTTCGTGTTTTTGTTATTTTTAATGTTTGCGTCTTTGCCGTCGTCGGTGACCACGCCAACTCCCGGGTCTATACCCTCGGTTTTTATACCGGTAGCACCGATCGTGTCCACCCGCCCTGTAAGCGAATTCACATTGTAACGGATTTTTTTTATGTCAGTCGAAACGGTTTTCACATTCGATTATTACTAATACACATATTATTATTTTTTGGCATCCGAAACAAAATAATCTACAGTGTACAAATATAGTTATAAGTTTGAAAACTGTTTTGATTTGTTGGTCCGATTTCCAACTGTTGTAGGTATATTATAATTTATAATATCGTGTTCATGTAACTCACCTTTTCTGTCACGGTTTCTACTCCTGGACGAACCAAAGTTAAGCTGTGACGTATGATCCGTAGAAAGGCCATGATGATTGTTATCACGGAAGTCTCCCGTCTCTGCCCACACTGGAATCATATTTTATACTATACTCGAATAACAGTTATTTAATATTTGACACAAGTTAAATAAAAGTATTTTTGAAACGCAGTCAGCTATATATCGATTACACAATCAGTAGTTTATAAATATGTATATATTCCCTGCAGTGTATAATAACGGTTGAAGTATTTGTTTGCGCTTCTTTGCACTCAATTTATTGATAATACACGAAACACTATCAACACACAACGATAATTTTTCTCGTATATTTATTTGTTGGCCCACTTCAACATATTCTAATCTAATAGACATCAAACATCATTCATAAAAAAAGATGTCAAAGGATGACATGTTTATCAATAGTAATATTTTACAAGTCGCAGGTACCTCCTATGCGCGTCTTAACGACATAATTTATTAAATTATTCATGGCAGCTTACATATAACAGTTTAATAATTGAACTATGGTATTTCATAATAATATATATAATATTATCAGGAATACGTATAAAAAAAATTACATTCTTTCTGTAGGTAGTCGATTTTTATTTTACCAAATCACCTTACTATTGTATTTATATTTTTAAACAGTATATAGTTTTACTAGTTGTGGCACGCGTCGTAATTTAATAATTTATAATATTTTAAGGGGGAAATTAGTACCTGGCTATAAATCTATAACAAACCTTATAGCAAGTGGATCTCACAAAAGAAAAATGTACATAAGTAGTAGTAATAATTATGATGACAACATTTTGTGGTTATTCAAGTTAGATCTCGCGGATTGAAGTATATACCTAGCTGGTATATGCGCATACTCGTTTGTAACAATAATATTTTATCGGATATTTTACGAAATGCATAATAATATTCGGTAGTCGGTACATTATAATATATTATGTGCGCAAGAGAATAGCACACAGCAGCGCGCACACATCACTCGTCCCTCGCACGTATATAGGACTTTATTACACTCTTGAGTTATGTGCTCGTCTCCGGCTCGAACCGGCTTAGAGTCACGTACCGAAATCCACTGGATTCGCCAAATAACGACCGCGGCTATTTTCGTATCCGCGTAAATTACATCTTCGTTTCCTCTCTCTCACGCACCCGCACACATATTATTGTATATTATTATATTATATTTATATATTGTATATTATGATATTCTCAACGCGCGCGCGCCTCCGAAGTGAACGATATATATATATATATATATATATATATATATGATTCATGATAAACTGCGATCGGTCATGGGTGGGTTGGTGGAGGGGAAGGAACTCGCACTGCACATATACGCACCCCGCCGCCGCCGCGTTTCTCCGGTCGTTGTCGGAGTGATTTATCGGCTTACAAGTTGTAAACAGCTGTTTTAACACGTATAATCGACCGACTATTAGCGGTGTTCGTCTCGTTTTTCTCGCGCCCAACCCCCGCGACGATAAAATACATCGACGACGACAAGTAAGTACTATATTACCTCTGTATATTATAAACGATGCTGTAGTGTGTGTGCTGTACTACTATCGAAGACGCGCACGCGTATGTGTTTCTTCGGGACATAAATCCCGTCGACGGGCGGCTGATGGGTCACGAGATCGGCTTACAGGAAGTTATACGGAATACACCGGTTTTGTGGGTCGAGGGTGCACATATACCGAGGGTAAGGGAAAAAAAAACGTGACCAAATCACTCCATCCGAAACGTAGACGACTTAAATACACGCACGCGTGTGTGTGTGTTCGTGGAATATACACATATATATATATATATATATATAGACAATGATCTGTGATCACGCAGACACGTGGTTGATATTCGGTGGCAATTTGTTTTTCTTTTTTTTCCCGCGTCCTTATCTCATAAATCATGTTGAAAACATCAATGTGCGTCGTCTTATCGGTGAGAACTATATAATATACTGCTATATGTCTATACACCTTTAGTATACCCACCTATACCTACCCCAAACACTCTTAAACACGCGGAAACGGAGAGTTTTGAAAAAAGTTGTTTGTAATACTATACTGCTCATATAGGTATAGTATTTTAAACGGTCTGTCTGGGCACTCGTAAGGTGAGCATGAGAATATTTCGATCGGTTCTAGTTTATCAGTATTAAAAGTTTGTTTGTCGAACAAAATGCACGTTTATATTATACCGTCACCGCGGTCAATATACTCAATGCACTGCACATGCAGCCAAAGTATATATATAATCTGTTATGTTTGTATTAACAATATTGAACGCGCGTAAGAACCGAAATATTCTCACCAAACTAAAACATGTGTTTCGTGAATAGTATGTTATATATTACATATTATATATTATCATAATGTGTATCGTACATGTAACACATGTAACAGTGGCTATAACTTACAATTTATGTGACAATACTTATTAATGTTTAAGTCTAAATCGGTAAATGTAAAATAATTCCATATAAGTTATTACCATATTGTTATGTGTATATTATAATTTTGTTCCTTATTTATAAATGAATAATTACTATAAATGATGATGTTTATTTTGCTTAATATATGTTTTATTCTTATGTAGATATGATATTTTCAGTAGTAAATCTCTATCAGACAGTGCTTACTATATTAGTAGATCAAACATGTACATTGTATTTTAAAATAATATGTATTGAAAACAAATTAAGTTATTAAACACAACGAAATAATATAACTAATATATTATACGTTGTGCACAATCAAATATCAATTGGATAATGGAATCAAAAATCTCTGCCGAATGAACTATGCACGCGTGATGCTTGCAATCATACATTAATACGCTTTTTGCTAATTTGTTTATTTCCAATTCGTTTTGTTTAATCGACCGTATAATGTGCGTGCATTTAATATCATATTCGTTTATGCTAAATAAATAATATGTACCGGCACACGTGCCACGCGGGTTAATAATAATAGTAGCAATTTATAATCGTATAATAACAATATAGTTCAGTTATTTAAAGGGATATTAGTATATTATACACTGTGATCTGTAAATTGAAATGTAATAAAAAATAACTGACATTAGGTAAAGACATAAATAGTGTTGAGCATAATATGTGTATTATTATTATTATTAAACCTGCGTCGACTTTACTGCGGCGGCGTTGTGCAATTTGTGTGTTTGAACAAGAAATATAGGTATATCATCAGAAGATACGAGTGATGATTTAGGATACAACCTATAAGAAACATCAAGATAAACTTCACGTGGTATCGACAGTTGTTTGTGCACGAGTGCGGGGCAATAAAAAATTATCCCGGTGCAACTACCTACAATACAATATATTACATGGTTGTACAAAAAGACTATAAACGAGAAGGGGAGATTGTCGTATGAGATCGAATGCATTTCGCCGTTTTTGAGTGCGTCTGCACCCGCTTATAATACCTCCTCCAAATAAGCGCAATTGGTTTTATTTATAATATATTGATTCGAAATCGAACTACCGGCGAGGGACGACCGAATTAGTGTCGTAATAATGATAATAATAATACGCTTGTCCGGAAAATCAGCTAGTTGGCCGACCGCCGACCGCTTCGAGCGGAACACGACATTGAACCGTAGATATATATACGAACGTGATATTATATTATATTATATGTGTTTTGCAGGCGTGCCACGGAAAATCGACGAGTTATACGTTATAATAATTATTATTAAAACGAGCGCGAGGGGTTTCCGACCGTGAAAACCGATGCTTCGGAAAATCGCATCGGACGTGTTTTCACGAGTGACCGGACGTCCGTCGGTCGAATTCGTTTCGCGCTGCACAGGCCACCGGATATCGACGGGCGCAACGACGACGCAGTCGTATAATATGTAATATGCGGTGTATTACCGCAAGAGGGACCCGTCGAAAGGGGACGCCTACTTCTAGTAATAATAATAATAACAATAATAATTATATCGAGTTGGACCGGCGGCGGGGGCGGAAATCTCGTTTAAATGTAAATACACATCAGAGCAGGGACGCGGCTCGATAACCGATCGGTTTTCCCGCGGACTGTTGCAAACTATAACCTACGCGGGTCGCGCTCGCCGAGAAATTGATATACCACCACCGAATCGACAATAATAATAATAAAAGTTGTTGTAGCGGTAGCCCGTATTATACTCGTATATGGTATTTATATATTATTATACAATACCGTATTGTCGCGTGTGATGCACGCGCACCAGCTGCATCGAGGGGGTGCATCGGTGACGGCGCGGTCAATCTATACTACTACTAATCCACATATTATTATTATATTGTTGTATTAAATTTTGCACCCGAGACGTCCGCGACGATGATGGTCTAGTACTCTAGTCTGAAGCGCGCCGATGGAGAGTTCTCACGCCCCCTCCCCTTCCCTCTCCCACTAGGTAACGTCTGGCCGGTGGTCGATCGAGCGCGTACATATTATATAGGTATTATAATACAACTGTCATCGTCGTAATCGTCGTATGATGTAAATTAGGTTAGATTGTTGATATTAAGCGTGTATAGAAGGAAATGTCGTGTGGGAAGGACTTATAATCCACACGTCACACTAGTTAGAAATATAATAATATATTATATTGTTAAAAGCTACCTGCTGAAAAAAGACGCGATAAAAATATGTCATGCACGATTACAATTCACTCGGAAAAAGTCAAGTTACGATTGTGAATATATGTTATTTACACCTATAATATGTGGTAATATGATTTCCTTAAAACTGTAGTTTTTATTTAAAAAAATGGATCATTTGTGTGTAACAAATATCACAATGATACTACAATATAATATTATGACACCAGGTGAATGCACGCATTAGATTTAACCACACAGAAACATATAAAACAGATATTTTTAAGTGTAACACTAACCAAAAAGTCAAAAAAAAATAGTTGCTCACAATTATATTGACATTTTTAATTTTAAAATTGCACTTGATAGTTATATAATAGACACTTGTATAATGCTATTCTATTTACTGTTCATATACCTACTATTCAAATGTATGAGTAATATTATAATATGTGTTTAAAGATTGTATAATATGTTGGACGATATTGCAGACCATTTTCTCAAAACAAATCTGTCAACAATATTTTCCCATTTTTTGGGTGGATAGCCCATCTTATTCGAATCAGTTCTCAAATCGATGTATACCGATGCCGATTTTCATACGAGGTACACCAAAATGAAAAAACCAATAAAGTTTCGTTCATGTTATGTTTGTTCATATTTTCCAAGGCGAAGATGAGCTACACAGCTATTATTATATATATAGGTGCATACTATGTAACTTAAACATGTATCTCTAAAAATTATTTTGAATTTTTGAATTCGTCAATATGTGTGGGCACTGTGTACAGTGTTCACCTATCAACACTTTTAACTAAATATGGGTAGTTTATTATAATATATATTATAGTTGCAGAAGTATATGCTGTTATACCGTATAGCAATCGCTTAAAATGGCGTCTTTGCACTTCTATACATATTAAATGGTGTCATGTTTAATGATTTTCAGCATATTATGAAATTATGTATCAATTCTGATTTCAGCAATAGTGATAATTTATTAAAGTGCATATATATACAATGAGATTATATTCACAAACATTCATATCATAAGTGGTTTTATTGCTGCATGTGACGAGTTTATACCTATTGTTTTTTCTGGCACCTACATTATTTTTTATTTGATTTAAAATATTTTTATAAAAAAAAGGACCTTTTAATGACCACAAAATACTATTCATCCATTTTTTAAGTCCTTCGATAATAAATTACAGTATTATACACATTATCGAAATATTTTATTAGGATAAAAAATATTTAATGACGTAATGATATTTATTGTTCATATCAACATCACATTATACTCATTCGTGTATTTCATAATATGTATTTAATGTATTAAATAATTTGTATCACAGCTCTTTATATACAGCATAAATGTATATGTATTATACTTCAGGGATAATTGCTGGTTAACCTTGTAGTTTTAATCTTAGTTTACTCGTTAAATTCATATATTTATAAATAAATTGTTGAATACTTATTTTACTATACATAGGTGTACGAGAACTATTTATTTCCTTCTATCTATCTGCATATACACACTGCCACTAAAATATGTTTGACGGTGTTGCGCGCTATATTGCAAATGCAAACGACTTATTCGTCTCTGTCAGCGTGGACTGCGGAGTAATCAATTACGATTTGCACGTTTCGTTAAGAGATATGTCAACTTTATCTTTGCCATATAATATAGGGTTATCGCTGTACTGCTACTGCCTAAAAGCTTAAGGTAATCGCCGATATACGCTGTAGTGTATATCTGCATAAGCAACCCTGCACTTTCCGCGCAGAAGCGTAGGTGAAAAAGTCATTTTTTTTTTTAAACCGACTTACAGAAATATTATACTACGATTTATAATCGAAAAAATTACTTTCTAGAAGAAAAGATAGGAAGAAACGATTTCTCATTTTTTTTTCAAAATAGAGTTAAAACACAAACATATTTGCATCGTTAAATGAATGTTTAAAGTACGCTATTGTTATTTGCTTATTTCGTATTATATATATTGGGATTGCATCGATGTTCGTCATTCAACTATTCAGCACACCTCACTAACATAATATATTTCGTCAAGTCAGTATTTCATTTTATTCGTGCACACGCCCACGCAGTATATGTGTATGTACATATAGTGTATATAAATTACGCGCCATAGACCGTGTAAGAATAATAATAGTGATTTTTACACGGACAGTCTGTTCGATTATATATATTATATATATAATATAAGCTGCGACCAGAAGAGGTCGAGGGTGCAATGCAAACACACAAATATCCGAAACACTTGCCATACATAAATTATCGGATGCTACACAAAAGGGTTGTGTGCGTATATCTTGAGGGAATAATTATAAGGTTGACCGCACAGCTATTACGGTGCGCGTTGTATATGTACACGGAAAAGGGGTAATTTGTTTTTCAAAATTACTCTTGTGCGCGCCAACCATAAGCGGCCCCGCTAGCCACAGGCCTCCAGGGACTCCGAAAATCCGCAAGTGTGCGTGCTTGGGGGTTGTCGGGGTGAGGTCTCGCCCCCCATAAATAAAACTCTCTCTAAGGGATTTCAGCGAAAAGAAATTATTTCACAAATGGTGACCTTCACCCACCCCCTACGACAATTTACAGTTGCCTTGTTTTCGTTATTAATTTATGTTTATTAGAGGGTACAACGTTATCCGAAAACATTAAGGCTCCAAGTACGGTCTCGATCTTTTTTTTTATGATTTTTATTACAAAACATTTCGGTTGAATAGCTCTCTCGCAAGCAGAACACACCAAAGGGAGAAATGGCGTGAGTTATGTTTAATTTTTTTTTATTTTTACTGAATAAAATAAAGCTGCAGTTGCAGGTTTATGTTTTTTTGTCGACTTTATTCACATCCGTAACGCTCCTCGTTCACCACCCTAAAGTATGTTGTTGTTACTTGTTTCCACGAAATGACTAACGAATACATTATACAACGAAGTCGCTCGTGAATATAATATATGTTCTATATATATATACACTTCTATTCATATATAGGAACGTATACCTACATATAGTTTTATGACTTTTTAGAATTTGAGAATAATACACTATAGCTAGTTTTAATACAGTGCTGTTTTTAAAAAAGAAATCATCAAATTATATGAACACATAATGGGTATATATAGGCTGTTTGGCATTTTCATTTTCATTTTCATTAGCTCTCCTACAGTTATTGTGTAAATAAATTGACGTATATAACGGATATGACCAACGATTTCAGTAGGTCTATAAATTCGATTTAAATATAGTCCCATGAAGGGGTATGTCAGCGTAAGGCGTTGCGCGGCTTGGTAAGGCAGGATGTGGCTGGGTGAGGCTTAACATTAATATTCGCTTATAGGTATATCGTATACCTATAGTAATATTTATTATTTATTCATTTTAATTCATAATTGTGATCCAGAACCACAGCTTTATATCTTGTACATATTCGTATAATGGTAATAACTAGCAATATTTTTTTGATTTTCTTTAATACCTACCCATTTATAATAGTTATGTATGACTGGTTATTCATCACTTTTTCAGTATATCAATTACAACGCATGACGTCAGGGGTGCCACCGGTGAGGGGACAGGTGATATAAATGCACCACCTGAGAAAATATTTTAACTTTTCAAACAAATAATAAAACTTAAAAATTCCTTGTTTCTTAATTTATTTCGATAATTATGGCCAAAATAGTGAAATTTTGAGAAACTATCGCACTTTAGTAGGTGCTGATTACATAGGAACTCATGAAAGGATGGAAATTCCATGCGATTGGAATTTTAATTTTTTTTACTTTGCACTGAGTGAGCTAATTCTCTGCGGGCGCTAACATTATAGCGCTTACATTTAAATGTGTTAATATATTATATTATAATTATACATTATAATTTACTCTGTCTAAACTGTTACACAGAGATATACTGTTGGTACCAACTTAAAAGGTTGTAAGAATTAAGAAGATTAAAATAATATAATGTATAATTATACGGTCAAAATTATAAAAACGATATTTAATATGATGTTTAACTTAAATTGATGATGCTTGTTAATAACAATGTATTTTTATAAATCTATATTATTTACAAATTGGTCTTTATAAACAAAATAATCAATCATATTTAAATTTAACGTTTATAAATTATAACTAAAGCATTAACAAGATGTAATAGGTATTCTAAAGTTTACGAGAAAGCGCAGATGTCGAAATATTATAACAATTTTTTGTAATCTGAATTTGGCACACCACAACGCCAGTCACATAAAATTATAAAAATTATGAAGTGAATTGTCAAAATGCGACTAAAATAACATTTTTCTGACAATGCAATGACTGTCAAATAATCCAAAATTGGTTTTCTAAAAATACATGTAAAATATCCTCATTAGTATCCAAACCTGCGTCATCGCCAGTCAGTGTTTGTCAGGATACTTCTTCCACAGTCCCACGTCATATTTTATTCTCACCTGCGTATCTCTCAGAAATTGTCAGAAACTAGCATGTGATACATAATGTATATGCACAACTTAATATAGGTGTAAAAAGTCTCGTCTGTTTAATTTAATTTAAATTATTCGCAACTGTTGTATCTGCCAAGACGATATCCTAACCCGCATTCCGAACTAAAATAAAATACATATTAGACAGCCTCGCGTATTATTCCCTTTTCTCGGTGAAATCTCGAAATTTGTACTAGCTATATGTATTAGCTATATTACGATGTAATTATCACAAGAAACTAATCCCAAATAATTATATAATATTATATAACAAAAACGTAATATCAGACTTATTAATAAGAAAACATTGTTCAACTATAAACATTTTAAAGATAGATAAACTGTGAATATTCAAACCATCGCGAATAACCATAATTTGATTCTTTGAGCTCGGTTTTTTATACTATAAACACATTGTTAGATACTTAGATGGCACCTATAATATAGACTATTGACACGTAACAAGAACTTGTCGAACAAAACAATTTTGTCACCAAACGCGATATTGTTAAAAAACAAAGTTATAACGATTAACAATTAATTATATAATAGAGGACACCCTACAATATTAATATTTCAAACAAATTTGAAATATTAATATTGTACTAAGAATATTACAATAAAACAAATAAACAGTTGTCAAATCCGTGTAAAAAGACAAACAATAATGATAACAATTCAGCAGAACATATATATGTATACTGTATACCTATTAATATACCGGTAAGATTTTTGAAATTATATTTGTCCAACCATGCATTTTTAATATTATATGTAAAAAGCGTATACTAACAAAGGTTTAAAAAAAATATAGGAATAAAACGTTAGCACTTATCGGACAAAAACGCATAATATCATGTAGGTACCTTTTTTTCCTCCCTTGGTACCAAAATCTTCTGAGATTCAATCTTATGAAACCCGAGAATTTATGAGAACCGTAGAACCTACTCTCATATATTTAAAGACAATTGAAACGGTCAAAACGAAAATTAAATTTGATAAATATAATAGAGAGAAAAGACGAAAATTTGAACACACTTCATATATTATATATAAGAGACAGTGTATATGGATTCGGTTCAATACCTACATGTACATTATATATAGTGCATTATATACTATAGTAAATATACTGCCTACGGCGTATACTCGTGACCATTATGGCAATATATTTATATAATATTTTGAACGTCTATCGCGGCGGGGCGTTTTAGCAATCTAAATTTTCCGACGTGACAATCTCGTGGAAAGCAAGAAAGAGCAGATAACTCCTGTCGGCAGCCGCCGTGGGCTTAAATGACCCCGCGAGGGCCCGAGAAGAATAACAAAACGACAGATTATCCGGGCAAATTGGTTTATGGGCGGCGGACCTCTTTCGGGCGTCGAATAATAAATATGTGTTTTCGGTCGACTAGCCCGAGTACAGTGGTCGCGTGTGTGCGTGTGCGTGCGCGTGTGGGTGTGTGAGTGTGTGGGTGTGTGTATATATATATACACGCGGCCACAGGGTGTTGCACATATATACACACGCGAACACTAATCTAACCCTCCACCCACCTCGGTGTGCCCCGTATGTGTGTGTGTGTGTGTAATACAGCGTACACTTACACCGTTATACACGCGCGTATATGTAATAATATAATATATATAATATGGGGCGAGTGTATCGGAGAAATAAGTTTTTTTTTGTCCTCTCTCGCACCCTTCGCGCATATCGTTTTTAGGGAGCTCGTGCGCTGATTTCACGGGGCGCCGATCACGAATATGCTCGACGACGACGACTATATAATAATATTATATATATATACATACACATACGCGTGTGTTACATGGGAATTCGCACTTGTTGTGTACGCTGCCCGTACAACAATGATTATGCTAATGGACACCCCGATAACAATAACGCTCTAAATTATTGCCCATTAAACATCAACCGCGCCGCAATTGTATAATATAATAATATGTGTAATATAATAAAATATTATATAATATAATATACACCGCGCTTATGCGTATACGCTTAATATCCCCGTCGTATATATATTTAACGGCGAAACCACCAATTGTTCATACTGTGCAATATATATATATATATATATATATATAAGTTTGTACCTATGCACACGATCGACAGTCGCGTATGTATTTGCAGCGCCTTATATGACGGAGAGTGGGCCGATTTTTTTAGAAAACAGTCTTCGATATAATATTTTATTATATGTATAGGTAAGTACATCAGGCAGTGTTGGCGTCCATATTTTTACGAATTTATTTTTTGAGCGTACCTACCTACTTGATTTAAATTCGCGACAAAAACTCCGAAATCGACCTGCACGACATATCTCAATAAAATGTTAGGTGCATATATCTACGTACTGGGATACCGCACTGACATCATAATATTTTATATAAACCAGATAATAAATTATTCCTACGCCTCACGCCGATCGTGTAAAATAGCACGAATTGTCTATATGTAAAAACCAAACCGAGTGCGAATTAGAATGTTAAAAACTTCTTTGTAAATAAATACGAAATAGTCTACTCTTTTAATTTCGAATTTCAGACACGGTTTAATGTTATTATATTATTTAACGTCGACAAGTCGCGTATTTACCCATACGATTATTGTAGAATAATATTTTCATACCTCGATATTATAAAAAAAATTATTATTATGTGGAAAATAATTTCATTTTTGTGTTATATATTATTATACTTAATAGTTAATACATACAAATATTTGAACAAAATATCTCTATTTAATATTAAAATTAATCGTTTTCCCTGCTTAACAGCTGATAAATATATATTATTTTCGTTTTATTTTTATTTTGCTTAATTTTTCTATTGAAATATTATACAAGATTGTGGAAAATATAAAAAATACCTATTACATAAGTTATTTGTATTTTCTATAATTTAAAAACCAATAACAGTTGAGTACCTATAAAAACTAAAAATAATTACTATACTCATTATAAGTGAGTAAGTACATTAGACGCTTGGGAGTAAAAAATCAATCATATTAACTTGGGTATGAGAAAAAAATTCTCTAAAACAGCAACATTTGTAAAAAAAAATGCACTTAAGAATGTTAAAAATGCAAATATACATAGTTAATTTATAAAGTTTGTTATTGTATCCTCATTTATTTAACTATTATTATTTAAACTAATTGTTGCCTGTTAGTATTTAATATAGCAGTTAGCAATATTTTATATTTCATCCATCAACAAATGGTATTGAATACAAAAACCTATAAGTATTCTGAATAATAGTCAAATTATTATTAGAAGTAACATTTACCAAAAAAATAAACTTGAATGCTAATCGCAATTGCCGGATGGTAAAAAAAAATTTATTAAATTTGATAAATGTAGTTTAAAATTAATGCAAGAAAATAAACTCAAAAGTTTAAATATGTTAAATGCATTTTCGTTTAAGTACCTATTATGTGAAACAAGTTTTGTTAAAACTTGATGTTTACTTATATTATACTACCAAGTAACCCAAAACACATACGATTGCATTAAATTCTTGGTTATAGCTTATAATAATTAAAGTAAGCGAAACGCTTCCTTCGAACTTTCAAATTAACAGGCTGTTGATATTTATACCTTATCCTATCCAGTTAAAGAGTAGTTATTTGGCTCTAAATAAGATAATATATTATATGAATATGATTTTAGTCTTAAACTTACTTAAAATTAGACAAATTCACGGAAAAACTTGTATTCAGTATATAGTATTAATCATTAAAAAAATATGACTTTATATTATTAAATATTTGTTACAGCGATTTGTTTGGTATATCGTCGTACCGTACTTACATAATTTACGAAATAATAATAATCTAAACAAAATATTATATTATAAAATAACATTACGCACCTCTCTTAAGTTTTTCCAACGGTTCGTGGTGCAACAGTGACGGTGGACACGGCACCGCCGTGTGATGATGATGGTGATGGCTGTCGTGATGGTGCACGTGATGGTGTCCGAGCATGCCCTGGTGCAGTCCGGCACTGCCGTCGTGCACGGGATGGTGGAACGATGCCCCCGACGCGTGCTGTAACGCAACGTTGTGGTGATCGGAACCCGTCGACGACACCAAGTCTTGAAGGCACAGACTCGGGTCGGTCAGGTTTTCCAGGCGTTCCATCATTTTTGTGGTTTTTTAATTTTCAATTGTCCTTTATCAAAGGCCGCCAACGACCATCACCGGATTCAAATGCAAGAAGTGAACACTCAGTTGAAATCTGCAACCAACGACATGATTCACAAATATAATATTATAAAACTAGGTAAATATTCGATGCGCATTGCGATGAACGCCTACTGTATATATTATATTACATAATCTCAATTAATAGTTAACTAAAAAGATAGTTATTTTATGGGAACCTATCGTTAATAATCCTACCTATAATAATAAAAACCATTTGGATCCACTCTCGAATCACGATTGCCGATTGCGTATAATACATGATATATATATATATATATATAAACATAGGTAATACGTCGTATTTGAATATTATATCACGTCTGTAGGTATATCTATAACTTGTAAAATATTATAATGAGACTATAATAATAAAATATATGTAGGTGTACCGTTTGAAATAAATGTTTTGATAGTTTTAATACCTAATTACTATATAGAAGTGATCGATTAAAACAAGAGTGTTTAATTTTCACGTTAAGTAAATAAAAATACTCACAGATAAATAAATCGAACTGTTTTAATAGGTCAGATGATTGTTAACATTTTAACTATAATCACAAGGTTTAATAAAAAAAAAAAAAAAAAATGTTTTTAGATGTATTGTTCTGTTCGGCACACGAAACTATACTTTACGAAACTAACTATTATATACTATTAACAATATACAAATATAAAAATCAAAATTCATTGAACTCGCTTAATAATAAATTATTAGTTATGATTATGAAACTAAAAAAATAAAATAAAAAATATGACTAAGTATACACATCTTTATGGTTTATAGTTTACTGACAGCCGACAGACATTTATACAGATTGCAGTAGTACACAGGTATACTAGTACGCATACTATATCATTACAATGCCAATCGCATATACGGTTTTGACAACATTGGTATCGTCAATTTCTATATAATATAATGTCTTGACTGACGTCTAGTATAGTTAAACAGTGAGTAGTACCAACCCAAGTATATTACATAGGAGTGGTTGTGATAAAATATTTTTTTTTCCACATGATAAACACGCGAGTTCTTAATATTGTTCTATATGTGTATATAATATTTAAATTTAATAACTTAATAAAAACGCAATAGCCAATAGGTATATAATAGGTCAATATTTCTGTTTAATCGTCGAGTAGATTAGATTGTATACAATTAATTGAACGATCGTTACGAAAAAATTACAAAATTTGAATGTGGCGCTGCCAATATAATATTATTAAAATACTGCGTGTGTAGGTATTTGTATGTATACTTACACTCCAGGCAAATATTGATAAATCCAAACGATTTTTTATGGTTTTATGTGTGTAGGTATAGATTAAAATGCTTCAACAGAAAAATCATGACTAAATCCACCTACGCAAGAGAAAATCTAAGAATTATTCACATAAAAGAAAATGCTATCATAAAACATGCGTTTAAAGACGCCGAGGCTTTATTTTATGATTCTAAAATCTCGAGTTAATCAATAAAACTTAAGTTGTTCATAGTAAATAATATTTATATCCCTAAAAATGATAAAACGCATGCAAATATTATGTTTAAAAATGAGTATTTTTATTATTTATATTTTAATGTTTATATAATATTATTGTAACGTGCTTATATATTATACTTATAATAGATATGTTTCTGCAAATTTCCTACGAAAAATATTATGATGTGCCAAATGCGTCGTGTTTAAACGATCACATAAAAATTAATAAAAAGTAAAATACAAACTTATTCGAATATTTGATAAGTACCAATTTATATCGATAACTTTTTTCAAAACGAATTACTAAGTCCTTGTAAATCGAATTAAGCCAATCACATAAATATAAATTACACACATAGGTGTGTGTTTTATATATAAAAAAAAAAGAACCATTTTATCGTTATTCCATACTGCAATTATTTACGTCATAAAAAAACGTTCGTACTCAAACTTTATCTTTTAAAATTGTTAACACCTTTACACATATTTCTAAGAGCCCAGTTATATTTTTTGAATTTAAATAGATAGTTAATAATTTGTGCATATAGATATTATTTGTACAGTCTATCTTCTGCAGGCTATACTTACGAATAGTTTTCTTAACATAATTTTTGCCTAACATTATCACTTTAATACGAAACACACATAATATGATAAATATAAGAAATTATATAATATATAGTATATACAATAAGTGCCTATATATTATGTCGTTCAATATTTTTGTTGTCATACTATTATTATATTTTTACCTAATCTGTTTTCCTAAATAAAATAAAAATTGTATTTTATATTATATGCATGTAAGTATATTATATAACCATCAAACATGCTGAGCAAAAAAATATTAAGTATAGGTATCTACCAATTTTAATATATATATATACCTCTATCTATATTCTTAATATTTCAAATTTAACTGAATCCAGTTTTGACCCAGAGTATTGTACACCTGAATTTGAAAATATTCAAAAATTAAACCTATGACAAAATGTAACTCTTGTCAAAATATGAATATATAGGTACCTACATTTATCATTTATTAATTTTAAACATACAATGGTTAAAAGCAGTTAAATGATTGCAAAATAAACAAGAAGGTAAAATATGTATAGATATGAGTTATTTTCTTTTTCATAGAACTATAGTAGGTACACAATTGAAGATGTATTATATGACAATAACGATAGGTATGTGTGTAATTGTATAAAATAGTAAAATAATGTACCTACATCGTACTTTAATTGGAAAATCAGTACTTAATTGGTTCACGATGTACACAGTGCGAATATTAAATGCCGTTTTCTTTATACGATATGTGATTAAGAGCCCTCATTTTACGATAGTTTACAAAAAAAAAAAAACAAAAAACATAAGACATACGCTTAAAATATATTTTGATTTTAAAAAAATGATCCGACTTTTCAGTCTGCATTAATTCATCACCGCGCACTGTATGATATATTATACCTGTGTATCATTGCGTTAAATATAATTTTTTTTTTTTAAAAAATGCACGTCTACACGATTCGCGCGAGAACATTTAAAATATAGTAAATACCTCGTTTACAGTATAATATATTATATTGTTGAAGGTTTAATCCTCGTGCAGCAGCCGCGAGAACGGAAATATTGTCTGTCCGCCGCGACTAAATAATACTCATCCGTTGTGCGCCGCGGTGAAGCGGACTACATAATATTATTATTTTGCGAACTTGCAGATCGGACCTTGACGACGATATGCGACACACGGCGACATTATAATCGATGAAAATTACGTTTTTGGAAAACAACGTGACATAATCATCGCGACCTGCCTAAATCGCGGCCAATATTTTCTGCGGTATGAACGATTGACGAAAACGCACGTGCAGAATATTATAATTTAGTGCCGGTGTTCGGTTCGGACGCACGGTATACCGCAATATTATATATTATTTTATACTACTGCTCGCGTACGGTGTAATAACGTGGTTAAAAACATTACAAAAATAATAAATACGATATACGAATATTTACTCACTCCTAAGACCGCCAGCGATTTTTCGGTCGTTCGTCGAGAACGCGTTATGATATTGTGTGTACATATATTATAAATGACAAATGTACACATAAGCGCGCGTCTGCCGTAGTATATACGAGACTGCAGCAGTCGTCTATGCACCGCACGCAGATGTATATATTTTGTAATTTTTATTATTTTAGGTACCTATATATACCGACTACACGTAGCTGGTAATATTGTTAACACGGCACACTGCAGAACTATTATAGGCACTGCAGTTTATATTTTTACACTATACGCCTAATAATATTTTGAATTCTGACTATCGTGTAGGTATATTTTTATTATATTCTATACAAACTATATGTCTATATTAGATAATAATATATTATATTAAATGACGAATGCGCACGACTTACCGGTTGACTTTTGATGAGTTTATGGCCGTCGCGCAGTATCGTTTCGAAGCGTCAAAAAAAAAAAAAAATTCGAAATTTGGTACGGCACGAAAAAGGCGAATATTATGACAATAATAATAATAATATAATATTAATTTATATAATTGTAACTATATTCACATGTTATACGATTATAATACCGTTGATCCGACTCGAGTGAAATATAATCGTCACGCACACGCTCACGCACGGAAACGTCCCGTACTTACGCACAATGTTCGCCGCTTGTAAATACGTATATTATATTATTATATTATATATAATACGCGAGTATACAATATATAAATATATATATATATATATAATAATATATATTATTAAGTACGCGTACAGTATATTCGTATATTATAATAATAATAATAATAATAATAATAATACGCGAGAGCCGGCCGCGCGGAGTTTTAAAGTTAAGCTAACAAATTGACCTCAGATTAGGTCGACTATCCGCGGTTTGAGCCCCCCGGCTTTGAGATATGGGAACCGATCGGCAGCGGCGGCGGCAGTGGTGGCGGCGGCGCGGCCACCATCCCGGGTAATGGGCGGGCCCCGCCGCGTCTGGCCCACTCGGGCGGCGCTTGCGCTCTCTCGCCCCCGATCGCCGCCGCCGCCGCACAGCCGACGCGCTCGACACACGTACGATCTTTTTTTTTCCCCCTACCTACTCTTTCGGTCCCATCACACACGTTCTACTATATACCCACTCACCCGCCACCGCCACCGCCGCCACCGCTCTACACCCGCACTGCACCGCGCGAGTGTACCTATATGCGCTCGGCGAACGGGTTCATTTGTTTTACGGTTTCGCGCTCGTACGCCGTCTTGTCCGCAGACGATTTTTCATACGATATTATTACACCGCACCCCCTCGTCACCGGTCGAACCGTCAACCGCCGCCGCCGCCGCTTTTGTTTTTGCCGATCTCGCGGCGCGAAGGTCGTCGCGTGCGCCGTTTTGATAATATAGTAATAATAATAATAATAATATGATGTGTCCACCGCCGCTTCAAACTTTGCAAAAAACTACGAGTTGGAATAATAATTATTTACGTCGCGTCAACGCGCAAAGGCCGCTCGTACATACTGTCACTGCACCAGTACGAGCACAGCGGTGCGTGCGGCGTTTCGACCCTCGTCAAATTTCGCGTGCGCCACACCGACGAAACCATATAATAAATAATAATATTGTTATTATTATTATTACTATTATTGCGATCGCGTTTTCTACGGGTATACCTACCGCAGCTAATACAAAACGATATTATTATTACTATTATATTAAAATATATAATATAAGTTTATATTCGTATACCGCGGTACGAGTTCATATACATTATTATGTTCAAGTGTTTTAAGGTTGTGTGGGGGGGGGGGAGGGTGGGGTGAATAAAAGACCGTCTCTCGGCACCCAAAATTACACGCGACCCGAATAAAAATTCTTACATTTTGCTTTTCCCAAAACGGTTTTTAGTTGCGCATATATATACGTGCAGTCAGAGAGGGTTTACCCATATTATATATATAGGTACCTACCAGTCGCATCATGTATAATAATATATATGTTATACGCGTAGGTATATACATGGTATACATTATATATAGGCACAAATCACTACTCAATTTTATTTATTATTATTACAGGTATAATGCGCGTATACCTACATATGCATTGTACATAATATAAACGCATATAGCAGTGTATAATAATCGCCCTGAACGCTACATAAGACTAACAATATAATAATAATAATATTATAACCACACGGGTGTACCGATAAATTCGCGTGTGTGCTGCACTATTAAATTATATTATATACTTGTCGTAACACGCGGCGGGGAATTTACAATCGTTTAAACTACCTAACAATAATGTATAGCATACGCTTCAAGTAAACGAGAGTAAAACTGTATATCATTTATAGCACTTATTATATATATATGTATATAATGTATATATACATCTCTATAATATTACTATAAATCTTCAAAATCACCATACATATATACCTATATAGATATAGTTTTAAAATTAAAAATATAATACTCTATTATATTTATATATTATGTAGCCATGTAGGTACCTATATGAATTAATATGATCTTATTAACAATTAAACAAACATGTAGGTACCTTCGATTGTATAATTTTTCTAAGGGTTCGTAAATTACTTCACTCAATACTACCTACTACTTGACTTGATTTAAGATCTTTTTTCATTTATCAACTACGATATATTACCTATATAATATGTATGTACCTACATGCATAAAATGAAATTAATACATTTTCTTATTTTTAATAATGAAAATAGTTAATTTCTATCTATGTGTATTGAGTTTCCATTGAATTAAAAATAATAAATTATATTAAATTTTTATTTTATAAAAATTGAAATTGTTATGCTATAAAACAGTTTAGAAAACTATGAAAATATGTTTATAACTTATTATAATTCAATTTATTAAAACTATCGTTTTGTACATAATATTACGTATATGAAAAATATGTATATTTTTTAATCCATCTTCGTGTGACAAAAAAATCATATTTAAACATCATCAAAATATGTATTTCTATATAATATCAAGTCGCACAGACTGTTAATATTCTTTTAAATAAGTTTAAAAAGTGCAATAAAAATAATGTAGTTGACTAATAAGTTCTCCAACTATTAAACAATTTTGAAATATAAAAAGTGTTTTAAAATATATATTGCAATGTACAATTATTATTTCTGAATATATAGGTGGTATATTAAATAATACTTTACGAAGTTAAATACTGGTAAGTACAACTATACTGAACTACTGTCTACTAAACAAGTATAATATACAATTATTATTGAATAGATATTATTTATCTTATTATAACATACATTTTAAGAGCATATTCAATATTTAGAAATATTTTTAGTATCATAAAACAATTATTTGCGAACTAGAAAATATTAGATAAATAAAAAATATTGAATTCAATAATGATACTTATATAGATGTAAAATACCATATAGAAAAAATGGGTACTAAAAAATTAATCAGAAACTAAGTACCTATATCTTTAATATGAATAATAAATGTATTAGTATATGTCATTTCTATAAATATTTTTTCTATAAATTAATACTTAATAGTTTAATAATCTATGTCACAGTCAAAGTTTCAAAAAAATTTCAGCAAAATTTTAATCTTACTATCATACATTATAATAAATATTATACATCATTATCATTCTTTAAAAATAATTAAAAACTTTAATTTGTTTTTTAAATCAACGAATATTATATATTTTATATTGACATTCCAACAATATATATTATTATTATTTATATAATTTCTGTTCTGGATCAAAGAATTTAACAAGAAACAATCTTGAGCTTAATAGATATATAATAGATACGTGATCAAGATATTCAAGGTTGTTATTCTATATGCGAGATGAATTGTAATAATAATTAGACTATAGGATAAAAGCGGAAAATAGGTACATAATATTGAAAAAAACAGTAGGCCACAACGAAAAATCGTTTGAGATCAACCGTGATCCGCTGGTATTAAGTCGGCTTTACAACTCGAAAGAAAAACACTAATAAATCCCACTTACTTCTCAGTACTGTGTTTTAACTGAGGAACTCGTGCGAATTTTAATTGCTGTTTATATTTTATCACGCGGTTCTTTAAATGAAAAATCAAATTGATTCAGACCACTCATTGGACATTGTAACGTATCGTTCTATAATAATTGCCGAATAAATATTTTCAAGCTATACCTATAATGGGCATATTTATAGTCAATAATCAATACGAATCACATTGGGAGAATTAATAACATGGTTTTAGCACTGTGAAGTTATGATGACTAGACCACTATCATAATTTCTTATACTTAAACATGAAACTTAGGTAATTACAACAAAAATATGATAATTATTTGGATTTTTACTCGAGTAATATACCTATTGTTCTAAATGATTCTAACTATTATATCATTTACAATATTTTGTACTAGGCATAAAGGCATAATAATTAATATACCTATTACCTACTACACTCCTATATGGATTTTTGCACATTACCTATATGTATTTTTGCACATAATTAGATAATTATTTCCAAAATTTCATACAATACCAAATATTTATACATAGTATAAGGTATGATGAGTGTTTTTATGCACCAGCACATTTTAAAAAGTATTATGAATTATATTTTTTTATTTATATTTGATTTTAAAATGTTAAAATTAATTTACTGCTATGAACAATACACCCTTTGGTATTTTAAAATTGGAAACTATAATAGATTTAAAGTTTATTTTTTTTATATTATAACTACATAATATACAATTATAAGAGATATTTATATTATCATATATCCTGAAATAAATATAAGTATTTAAAACTATTTAGTTTATTTTACTACTATTTTTATTTTACTACTGATGGTGTCAACTTTATAAATTAGTACTTTGTTTTAAAATTATGAATAGAATGAGTTTTAAAATTTTTTAAATGTATGATTCAATAGGAACACATATTTTAAGAGTATTTTAGTGTTAGTTGTTAAGCTTTTATTTAAGAATTTTTCAACCGTGGATTTTACATCATGAAAGAAATATTATAACTTTAAAGACTAGGATAAAAAAATATGTCTTACCCTAACTTATACGCGCAGTCAGTAAGACTTAGGTACATATTATAACTGGTTTAAGTTACATATTTAATGCTTCACATACAAACTTTAATAAATGTGTGCACCTAATATAAAATTGTATGTCATATCAAATAAATGTTCATCGTATATAATACAAAAATACAAAAATACAATAATTCTTGTACCTAAAGCTATATGCACCTATTCCTATAAGTATATGAAATGTACAAATGTACAAATTTAAGTTTATAATATATTAACTGGACGGAATTTCGACACACAATTTATATTTTAATATTTATAATGATATGATGATATCACATGACGAACGTGAGTTAGAATCGAGGGGTATTAGGCGGAGAAGGGGCTAAAGTAGTATAGCGAATGGAGGGGGGGAAGACGAAAAAGAGCAAAACACTAACCTGATACTGGGTAGCCGTTCCACTAATCCAGCGGGATCAACATGCTAAGCCTGGGCTATCCGGCGGCGCACTGAGGGCGACACTCTCAGAATCCTCATCCCTTCCTTCCTGTACCGTCGTCGGCGGCGGCGGCCCAACTCCACCCCCTTTTTTCCTCCAGCGGAGGGGTTGAATATACACGCCGCCGCTACCCCTACCAGCAACAGCAGCGGCAGCATCAGTACTACCACCACCGACACTCACCCACATCGAAGCTCTCGACCTCCTCCGACTACCCCGTGCTGCTGCAGGTGTGTGCAGTGATGTATATATATATATATATATATACTTGTGTATACATTTTTATTCGCACGCTATCTCGTGCCAGTGTCTTCGTTGGTGCAGTAACTAGTTGCATTAATAATTATAACATAACACCCACGTACACTATACAAAATTCTCATCCCGATGTAATAAAATAATATAATATATTCAACGAATTATAGATAAACAAACGTAAGTAATCGTATAAACACGCTGATGAGAAAACCTGCAGATAACGCAAATGATTTAAAGCACGTAAAATCGTATTTAATTAAATACATATCATATATTGTGACATGCGTACATATACAATATTATAGATCAACAAACCGTCAAAAATATATTGCATAGGTATATAGTGTAAAAACAAATAACAGAAATTATTTCATAAAGATTCTTAATACATATATTTACAACCATAAAATATATACTAATATAGTAAAAACTATAATTAGTTTATATATGAACATTACAATTAAATAAACTCCTTTCAAATTCTACCTCTGTAATTAAATCATTCAACAAAATAATTTAAAAATAAATGTCTTTAAAATTAAATTATTTTATAAGTTCATAATAATTATAATATAATATATAGCGGCTACCTACTTATATAAGTTTATCATAATTCATAGTGAATAATATTGGTATTTTGCATGAAAGGTCCAACCTATAGGTACAGGTATACCTAACACATATATATTATATACTCTTATTCACTATAGGTATATAATTTATGTTCTTCGGTCCATATAGTAAATTTAAAGACAGTTTTATTGAGGGTCGGTAAATTTATTATAATCATGTCAAGCATTACCTGATGGCCATAAAGGGAGTTAACACGCATTGCGATTGGTCGTTAGAATCAGCTACTGTTATATTTTTTCCCCAATCAATAAATCACTCTTGGATTTCGTTCAAACTAGTGTAGATATACACTATGCCAAGTGCTCTTCATTTATAATGACTATAAAACATAACATTAATAAACACTTAAGATTACAAATTATTATGGTGCGTGTATTATTCGCAAAGTACCTACATTATTTACTAGAATGTAAATTTAATATTATAATTTATAATATATGACTGAAATATGTCTTTTTATTTACAATTGATGAACGTCAAAAAACCAATAATTACTAAGTTTTATACTAATCAATTATTGACTAAAAAAAACTATTATCTTTTAAACCCTATACTTATGTTTATGAAATTACACTATTATAACAAGCAAAAGTCAAAAACAATGCTAACTAATAAAAGATATAATATTTTAATGTTCTGCGTATCAAAATATATCAGACGACCAATTTTTATTTTATTATGATATATACTCAATATTTAATTCAAATTAACTGATTAAGAATATGAAACATTTATTTACTTAGCCAAATATCTTCTATACAAGGTTATAAATGTTGATGTTTTTCTAAAATATACATGATCATATTATATTAAATAATCTTAATTACCAAAATTATAAAAAGATTTTAGTCAAAAACAAAATTATATCAGTACTATAATGATATAATAAGGTGTTAATAAAAAACAAAATTTTATCAGTACTAGATAGATATATTAGGTATATAATAAATAAATAGTATAACTATAAAAAAAAATAAATGAAAGATGTTTATTTTATGTTAAAATCATTTTAGTTAAACCTGTATAGATACTGTATTATACTAAAGTTATTTTAATACTTAAAAAAATTAACTAAATATTTAAAAAAACACAATTTTAGAATAATCATTGTTTGAAACAATATCAAAGTTATTAAATAATATATTAATGTTTACAAATAATTAGTTTGTATAGTACGATTAAATATTAATAATTCATATAAATTAAATTTATACTATCAAAACTTTTAAAAATTAGAAAACCAATAAATAAGTAAATAATAAAGAACATATTACTGTAAATATATTTTATACTTATACTTAAATCTTAAAACACATTTTTTAATGTTTTCGATCATTTTTAAACCTCATACTATATACGAAGACTTTAAAGTTTTGCGGTGGATAAAAACGCAATGCTTGGTGTTCGTTTTAAGTGCAAGGGCTGTTTTAGTTTGTTCGGACGTTACTGGGAAGTGGAATTAAGGTTAATCCTTGAGAAACATGTTGGCAAAGGTTCTTGTTTCGAATATATACCTCTAAGTAGTTTTATCATCTATTTGAAAGATGGTTAAGTAAAAACGAAACCGGAGAAGTCGTTATTCTGTATAGTAGGTTTTGACTTTCGAGTGAACCTCATCATTGAGTTGTCCATACAGTAATGGATGTGCTAAATTTGAATTCTTCAAAGATCGATCATCAGGGAGACGATTTGTCAGTTTATATTTCAAAATAATTATATTATATAATATAAGTATGCTGTAATGGCGAACATTTTCAATACTCTATATTAATATTGTTTTGAGTTGCACGAAAATAATTAAAATAAACTAAATTTGTGTGAAACCTTTTTTATAATTTTTTTTCAAAAATTATACCGAGTATATTTTCTTACAGTGATTATGTTGGGACAATCCATGTACTATTGTAATTTATTTTCAGACATGGTTCAATTTCTTATAATTATTTTTAAATGACATGCAAAAATGTTGGCATCAACAATTAAAATAGGTAATGTGCCTACTTTAGCTTCAGCAGAATTGAAAATGTTATCCACTATTTGACTACCAAATAATTTAAACATTTTCGTGATTTTTACGAACTTTGTCAACATTTAAACTTCAATTGCTTATAAAAAAATTGTAGGTACTTCCGTACATTTATATTCGATATTTTTAAATTGTAATGAGAAGAACTTATTGGAAACTTAGAATCACATTTTCATGCGCTTTTTGAACAAACAAAAAATATTTTTATCAATATTTATCAAAACCTAAGTTAATTTCAAATATGCCTATAATCTTTGCTATTTTTGTAAGTTTTTTTCAATTGTTTTAAAAATTATCTGTAGTTTTTTACAACCTAGATTTAATTTTCTACCAAAATCCACTCTCGGAGTTAAAGTTTGAAGTATTTTTCTGCTTCAAAACGTGATGACAAACATTATATAAAATAATCAAATAAACACACATCACTGTAAAACCCGCAATTGCTCCGCTCAGAATTTCAGAAGTAAAAAATTCTACAATTCTACAAAATATAATAAAACTATGACAGTACAAAAGAATAATAATATTTACTTTTGGAAAAATGTTATATTGGGTAATGTTCTAACGCAGCGGTTCACGTCTTTTTTAGTTATTTCCACCAATTTTGTAAAAAAAAAAACGTTGAGACCCCTTATACTTAAGAAACAACTATTAAAACATATAAACACACACAATAATAGACAGTTTTTTATTAGTTTTACCTAATCAAACCAAAAATATAGAATTATAGACGTTTAAAAAATCATATAAAAATCTCAATGTCGATGCCAATCGGCATAAAATCAAATTCTCCTACCCTCGGCTTAGAGTCCTATGGTTAGGGAACCACCATACATACTAATATATATTATATAGATTGAATAAAAATTAGAAATTTACATTGGTTTATAACTTTGCAAGACAATAATATATATGATATATTATACAATATATTGCGTGATATTTTTCAAGGTAATAATTTTCTGATTACAATATAATATATAGATAGGTACATCGTACATCTAAAATGATGTATAAAAGTCAAAGCACAATATTATTCGTGTCGCCGTTTATGATATATCTGTAGCAGCAGCAGCAGCAGCAGCAGCGTAGTCGCGTCCTGTCTATATTATATCGTTATTGGAGTGGCGCTGGATGACGGCAATAATCTCGTTTTGCCAAATAATTATTAATATTTAATATATATTTATAAACGCACCGACCGATGGCTTAAAATACGCGCGCATTAAGGTTCGACCTTTTGTGACAATCGGACGGATATTATTATACACGCGCCGACGACGATGGGGACCGCTCGATCGTCCGCGGCCTACATATATACGTATATATTATATAATAGTTATATATATATATATAATATATACTCGTAGTATTGCTCGCGCGCGCGTCGTCGTCGTCGTCGTTAATCCATTTGACGGCGGCCGCAGCGTCTGTATATATAACCGGGACTTTCGGAGCGAGGTATATACGTATATAATGTCCACGGATGAACGGGGCTAAACGGACCGGAAATATTGTCAGATCACAATTATCATTTCGGACTTAGATTACGTATACTGCTGCTGCTGCTGCTGCTGCTGCTGTATCGGCGGCGGCGGGGCGGGCGGGCGGGCGGGATCGAGACGAGCCGGGGAAATAATTTTTCGATATACACACAATATGACATAATGTAATATATATATATATAAAACGATGTATAATATGTGGCGTGTGCGTATTGTTTTGAGTGACGTGCCCGTCGTATTATATCGTTGTATATAAGAGGTAAATGTACACGTATTGTCGCAGGACTGCACGGCCGTATGCTTTTATATTTATATATACATACAGTTATTGTAAAGCCCGCGTACGTATATTGTACTATATATATATACGAACGCTCTCCGATCACCCCAACTGCAGGCTGCTGCCGCACACGCGGAGAGGAGACGTCTAAAAAGCGATATGTGGAATTAATGCGACTGTCATAATACGCGTTGTCGTTCGATTGTTGTTTTTTTTTCTTTTCTCACTCCCCCGCCACGACGCGCGGGTCGTTATGTTTTCGTTGTCCCCCTGCTATCATATATATAATATATATATATACATTCACTATCGCCTCTCACACGCCGCACGACTCTACACTGCTACTTTTAAATAATATATACGTATATATTATATAGATGTGTGTTATTATTATTATTATTATTTGTGTCGGTGTGCCCGTGTGTGTGTACGTACGTAAGTGTACAGTTATATACTTATTACTTATATATATACGAGCGCACGCGATTCTTCTGCTCTTCCGACGACGTCGCGGTGGCGGTGGCGGTGGCGGTGGCGGTGGCGGTGGAGGCTGCAGCAGCAGTAGCGACGGCGCGCGTTCGTCTGGGGCAATAAATTTCTGAATGGTATATAGAGTTTAAAAAAAAAAAAAAAAAAAAATGAGCAAAGGGTTTATACTCGGCGGTGCACGAGTAAAGGAGATATATTATCTACCGACTGTACACACACATATATAGATATATAAGACGTTCGTTTCAATTTGTTTCGTATTTGACGGTCCAGTTAACCGCCCGCGAACCACCACTCCCCTGCAGCAGGCTGTGCGTCTTGGCCCATTAGATGTGTGTGACTGTGTGTGAGAGTGTGTATATATATAATATATATATTATGTACAGCCCTCGCGAGAGGGACGCCACCGCGTCTGCGGGAGCTGCAGCCCCGTCATGTGTATTTATATATATATTTATATAATATTATGATATATACATCACGCGCGGTTATGATGACGTACCGCCGCCGTGTTCCACCAGACCGAAACTGAAAATAAATACTGTATATTGTACATACGGAGGTAGGTAGGTATATCAATATCGTATTACCATAATATTCGTAATAATATATTATGTAAATCAACGAAAAAAAAAATGAACGCGCAAACTGAATTATTGTTATTAGTACGATATATAGGCTGCAGGTAACGGGGGGTTTTTTTTCTACGTTTCGAGAGGTCGTTAGTTTCCATTAAATAAAAATTACCATTTAAAATCCAACACTCTGAACGAGATAAAATATTACACCGGAGTAGTCGAAAACGCGATGATCGTATTCGTGTGCATATACATATATATACATAATATAATAATTGTATATAGATGTTTGTAATACGTCATCTCACTATATATAGGTACCTATATTATAGAAAAAAAAGTACTGCTTTTTTTAATATCTTCCTTTGTGTTGAAAACGTATTTATCATAATCCTTTCGGGATTTTATTCCTATGAAATTGTTTATCATTTTGTTGCCATACTTTTTCATCATTTTGCTTTTATCAAGTAGTTCATCTTAATATTTCATAAATAATATTGTATTAGTATGCTTATACGTAAAATACGTTATAGATGTTTATACACAGATGTGATTTAAATGACTTAATAGTTGTATATTTTTCTTGTAGAATTATTTTTCTTAAAGTATGACAATTTCAGTTCTCAGCAAAATAATTTTGTTCCTTTGAATATCTACATCTTCCAGTCCCCAGATCTTATCCCAAAATATATCCTATAGGTACATCAAAATATTTTAACATGTTTAATAAAACAAAAATTAGTTCTTACTACTTACACGGTGTCTCTTATAGAGTACCCTAAACTATAGATTTTGTTTTTTTCGAAGTAGTAATGTATTTCAAAAATAGTTGGTGCATTTCCTTTTTCAATTTGTTGAAATAGTTTTTTTTTGAACTATGATCATACCTCGAATAGGCCCATTAGTTTTGACTTTACCACCGCGCAAAACTAAAACCAATATTACAATTATTATATAACTTACCTAAAGTAATATCATACCTAATTAATTTCTGGATACCTATACCTGCTAAAGACTAATAGAATTGTCTATGCACGATGAGTGTGAGTTATGTTATTTTAAGTTAGTTTTTGATTTTAGTTTTATAACTTATGAGACTATCTTTAAAACTCGAAGCCTCTAATCACGTTTTTGCATTTTTGATAAAAGATTGCTTATAAAAATATTATCATTGTAAGAGTAAATTGTAATAATATAATATTACGATCGCATTTATACAGACATATAGTAATATATTACGCAATAATATTTGTTCCCGAATGGTAACTATAGAATTACTGTAGGTGCTGCAAATTTCCTCACACGGCACATTCAATAGGTGTAATGCCACTGTAATGTAATGAATTGAAAATTATACTTTCGAAAGAGTATTTAAAAACAATAGTTAACACTTTTTCCACACACACACATTATAGTAGGTAGAGATAATCGAAAAAGGTCATGGTTGTAAATCATTTTCGGGGATTCCCGAAAAGTAGGTATATACGTATAATAAAATCACTCATGACTTATAAAATATACATATTATACATATAGATGTGTACAGCTCGTTTGCGTGTATATAAAAAGTATGAAAAAAAAAAATAAATAACAATAACAACGAAACAAATGGTTCAACATTCGAAAACGGGCCATTACCGGAAGGGTTTAAATGATTTAAATTATTCGAATTAAATTTCGTCACCGTTTGCGGTGTAATTTTTATAAATATAAAACCCCCAAACGACCACACCTACATAAATATATTATAACATTATCGTATATAGGTATATACCGGCGACTACCGCGCGGTTGCTGTCGTTATATGTACATATACTTGCAGGGGGTTTTATATTCACCACCACCGGCGGCGGCGGCGTCGTATATGGAAATCATAAACCCACACACACCACACACACGCACGCACACACGCACGCACACACCCGCACGTTACAATATCATAAAACTATCGTTGCAACGGACCGGTGTCGTTGATTTATGTACAAATGAAATTGTGTGTGTGATATATATATATATGTAGATCGTCTGAACGGGAATACGCTAAACTGGTATATATAGGTGTGATATGTATAATGATATACGGGGCGTGTGTGTGTGCGCGCGTTCAAAAGCGGCGGTGTCGGTGGGCAGCACGCGACCGTATTGAATTATAATAAAACGACTACGACGTGCATACGATATAATCTAAGTGCGAGTGTGTGCGTGTGTGTGTGTGTGTGTGTGTGCGTGTGCGTGTGCATTATAACGGGTGTCGTCAGAGCAAACACGCGCGCACGGCGCCCTGCTCCCCCGACCCCGCGGCTGACGTTTTTGGCGGACCACCGAGAACAAGGGGATGACGCGACTAATGTGTCGTGTTCAATTGGCGAGCGCAAGACTAAAAATAATATTGCGCCGGAGCCGCCGCCGCGCGTGGTATAATTGAAAAATCCCCGCGGCATACGTTCCGTGTTTGTTTAGAGGAATCGCAAACGGGAACGGCGGGAAGGAAAAAAATCTGTTGTCCCTATACGTATATAGTATATTACTTACGCGTGTGCGCAATATGTGACGGAGGAAATATTAATATTATTCGCGATCAGTAATAATATTGTTATCATTATTTTTTTTATCAATATTATTATTATAATATAATCATATTCAATACACCGTGAGAACGTTATTCTCCGATTTTGGTGCGATGCATTTTTCGTTGTGGAATATCATATTGAACAATTTGCTTATGCATTTCAATGTATATATATATATGATATATGATTTCGACTCATTTATTTCCCTTTAAAATTTAAGTACATATAGTATAGTATAAGTAAGGTGCAGTAAGATAAATTATTAATAAATCAGAGTTTACTAGTCTATGTTTAAGAGGACTTTCATACGTTTTACCCAAGTTTAACATAATATAATACATGTATAAGTCTACCCGTGAGTAATATAATAATACTGAAACACAAACATCACTACGTGGTAAAACATCATATTATATACCTACGTGGTATATTTTTGGCAATTAAAAAGTACTTACTTAGTTACTTTTATGTACCTATAATAATACTATTATTAACAACTTACCGTCAATTATAATATTGAATATTCCATTAAAACGTATAGTTATAATATGTTATATCAATAAGCTACAACTGTATTGGAAAATATTAATTAAACATTAATGAATACAATAATTACTTTTATTAATTTATAAATTTAATATATTAAACAATATTATTACAACACTTTAAAAAATATATAAATACAACTACACTTTTTCACACGACAGAAAAATATTGAGCAAGGTCAGCAGTAAAAACGGGTCTTTGTAAATTACGTCCCATTAAATTTTTTTAAGTAAACTGCGGCCCTGATAAATATTTTTTATACATATATATGAATTAATGCCTGGGTATAATTGATGTATATAAATATTTTTTATTCGTCCTTAAATTACTTCTATAGAGATATTTTTGCAAAATCAATATTTTCATTTCTACTTTTCAGATATATAGGTATAGCACTGACAATATAACTGCATTAATATTGGTGTGGATAAAAATATTGGTTTTGATGTTTGGTGCTTATGATTAAAAAAATGTATTATTTAAAATTAGTAATTATATAAGTAACTGCACAAAGTCTAAACAAGTAATTTTTTATTGTTTGCAATTCATACGTTTTATTTTGTAGGGATATAATATTATTATGTTCTATTTTTATGTTTTTTCTTTTTGTTCCTTGACTTCTCAAGCTAATATAATAGCGTATCACTTTGTATGAAATTTATAACAATTATGAATTGTTTTTCCGACTGGAAATAAGCTGAATATCCCAGACCACAATTTACGCAGTATATGACTTTGACCGTTATTGGAGAATACAATTTACCTAATCACAGTAAAAATATATTATACGAAAATCTTTGAATGTAGTTAATGTAATTGTATAGAGGTATTTTAGGTACCTACCTATCATTTTGAAAACTGATAATTTCTATATTGGTTATGTATTTTCATGAATTGTCTATGTCTGCCTATACATAACATTTATGATCTATAAACGCTTATAATAATAAATGCCTACAATATTAAAAAAAAAAAATTGAACTATGATTGTTTTTTTTTGTTTAACCTGCATGTTTACATTTTATATTATACTATAATACTATTGTACATATTATACCTATAATATACTACAGTTTCAAAACACTGGCATGAAAATTATTTATCAACTTATTAAACACTGTCATCTGACCTTATATAATACTCTTTATATAGTCTATATTTAGGTATACTGACGAACGTCACTTAATAATCGATTTACTTTGCACATGGATTTAAAAGATGTTTTTTTCCTCTTAAAAGAGATATTAATGGGTGTGAGGTGTTTTATTAGGGTCGTTGACGATGTAGATACAAAGAACGCTTAAAATATTTTTTACTTAGAAATAAACGAGGTCACTTCTTTGGATTAAATTAAGATTAATACAACTAATATAAATAAAAACTAGTGTTTAATTTTATTTTTATACCACCAGGGGTTTTAAAAAATCGAGGGTAATTATGGGATGGAAAAAAAAGGAAAGTTTCAGACGCTCGGTAATTACAGCCGTTTGTCAGTCGGTGGAAACTCCTGCTGCTTCACACTACCGTTTGCCGTGATAGTGGATTTATTGCGAGGGGATGACTATATATATGCGTACAAGGGTTGTTCAAAAAAAAAAAATAGTAATAATAATAAGACTGCTTTAAAAACACGAGACAAAAACTTGCATTTTCCTATTGCAGGAAAAAAACATCGTTTACAATAAGTATTCTTGTGTTGTACCCTATATTAACCTGCAGAACTTATAAACATATTTACAAAAACAACACTGCGAGGAGGTGCCGAAGATTTTTATACACCCTTGAAAAATAACGTTTATGTTTTGTGTAATGACTTTTAACTGTAGACCTATAACCTATGTCTTATTATTTTTTAATTTTTATATTTGTTGTATATAATATATTAAGTATATATATAATTACTGTTATTGTTTGCACCATATTTTAACCTTATATTGTAATGCCTCGCGGCGTAAATTTTGTAAATAAATAAATAAATATATATATATTTATGTATGTATTTATAAATAATAGAACAATGTTTAATGTATTATAATATATTATATATATACTATAATATAAGTATACATAGGTACCGACACTACAATATAACAAGTTGGTTACGATGCTTTATTAATTGGTATTGGATAATTTGGCACATTTGTTATATATATATATATAAACATTGTTTGTACAATAAACAGAAATAAACTCACATTTGTCTTATGTATTATAACTTATATTTATCACCTACGAACAGTAATGAATATTTTATTAATTCTTCACCCAGAGAAATATTTTTAAATTTAATCAATTGTAGGGTCGTATTTTAATTAATTTAATTTAAATTTTAGACATATAGTTTTTACATAATATGTTATTTTTAATGTCCTAAATTAAATAGTTTTAGATATTAAAACATTTGTATACTTATAATCACTCATGTTATTATTATTTTCAATACCTTATTATTAAACAGGTAGTGAATACATTTGATAAACTTGACTCATTTAAATTATTTGTATAAACACTTTAGAATTTGGAAAACTTTATATAACTATATAAACCTATATATAGGTTTATAGTTAAATTAGATAGAAACTAATTTAATTTATTTGACTTATATTATACCTTAAAATGTAAAATAATAATAAATAGATCCTTAGATATAATAAACTGCATGGTGTCCTGCAACACCTCCAATGTCCATATTATACACT
Source organism: Neotoxoptera formosana (assembly GCA_022818045.1). Classification (NCBI taxonomy): domain Eukaryota; kingdom Metazoa; phylum Arthropoda; class Insecta; order Hemiptera; family Aphididae; genus Neotoxoptera; species Neotoxoptera formosana. Next base: position 17,629,056 of record CM040632.1, on the reverse strand, counting down.
TTGTATTCTATAATTATAATTATAATATAAAATATTAATAATTAAAAATATTCATAGTTTATACCTGTTTAATAATAAAAAAAAATATTAACTTAACATTCCATTTCACGAATTTGTTTTGTAAAAACTATACCTAAAATTTAAAATATAAAATAAAATAAAATAAATTATATTTATTATTTGTATCATAAATACTTTATACATTAGGGGTAGAATTAGTCACTGTAGTTCATATTGTATACATAGGTACTCAATATAAATACATATACTATTATACAGGTATATACGCACCATATATATTTAATTAATTTTTTTCAATATAGTATTACAATTTTGATATGCATGAATACTGATTAGGTAGATACTTATATAAATTATAAAACTGTACCTGTATAGGTATATTTATTACAACTAAACATACATGGATTGATAAGATAAATGTAATAAAATGTGTAAATGAGTATACACTTAGGTCATTTGTGTTTAAACAAATTTAAATCCGCAGTATAATGTAATATTCAGAAAATAAATTATTTCATCATAGGTATAACTATAGGTGACGTAGTATTATGGTGTGTACATACAATCTTAATTCGTTATAATTTATTCTATTGCAGTGGGTCACAAAAAAAAATTAGAAAATATTTTTATTTTAAATTCACTTTTAGTTTATACAGAAACGTGGAGTGTGTCTGATGGCTGGTATCTATACAGAGTTAAATTTAAATATTAAAATAATTTTATTTAAATTTAGTATGTTTATATATAATATATAGGTATAGTATAAATTAGTAGGTATGCATACTATTAGTGTACATTGTAGGTATAACTATATAATATTATGATGTACATAGTGCAGTGTTTGTAGGTATATATCTATACTGTAGTCTGCAGAGTAGTTTATAGATAATTCAAAAAAGTTTTAAACTTTACATAATAAAGGTGTTTTAAAATATAATATATAGAATTGAATAATATATAATGTGCAAATGTGCAATAAATGTAGTTATATTGTGGTGGTTATATTATGTACCTATATATCAATTCTATAACTTATATTATAATTTATAAGTATTTTAACATTAAAGAGGTAGTATGGGTTATAGGTACGAGTAAATAAAATAGTTTTCGTCTAAGCTGAAACCGTAGTAAATACAGTTAATATATAGTTATCAGTATGTCTATGTACGAATATGTACCTACAAATCGTACATTCAAACATAATATTAATATATATTATAATACAATATTATGACGGCGATATAGTCATGAAAATAATTACAGGGGGGTTCGGACCACATAGACTCCTCTCCTCCGCCCACCACCCCAGATACAGCCTTAAATCAAATATTATAATAAATAATTATATTATAGCTACCTACAGCGGCGGATCGGCTAAAAATTTCGGCCCGGGAAATTACCGTATAACCTGCCCACCATCCAAAAATAATAATTTTCCATAAAAACTATTTTTTTTTTTTTAGTCATTGTCTTATATTTATTTCATAATAAATATTACATTTTTATTTAATATATTATCACTCATTTACCTTTACTTTTTACATCAGTGCTTAATTTTTGGGCTCCACCTTTTCTTTTATTATCCGACATTTTATTCAGGCAGTTTATACATTTTTGGACAAATAACTAATAAGACATTAAAATTTAGAAAAGCGTTCTAGAGACCTAAAGTTCACACTTCACAAATCACAGTTAATATTATAATATAAAAATAAACAACATCAATTAAATAAGTGATAAATAAATAGTAATAATACATTTGTAATCACTAATCATAATTCATACTGCTTAACATGAAGATTAGAATATTATAGTCTTCATGCTGCTTAATATTATACAGTAAATAGTAGATACTATAAGGCAGCTAGGGGTCGGCAATTAATTTTTATGGCGGTCCAGATATTTAAAAAAAAAAAATTTGTGGGCCAAAAAAATCTTAAACCTAATTTTATCATTAATGTATTTATTACTGCGGCACGTTCAACAACAACACAGATAGTCATAAGCCGTTATTATTGTCTCAGCGCCTAATGAAATCGATTTCAATATTATTTAATTTTTGTTATGAAGGGAGGGGGAGTGATACATAGAATATATAAGAAAATTAAGAAAATTTTTGGCGGTCTAGTTATTTCCCTTCCGCGGGCCGGACATGGCCCGCAGGCAGCCTATTGCCGACCCCTGCTATAAGGTCTATGAATGTTGAATGTAATCAACAAAACAGCTGTATCATTTACCACGAACATGTTAAGTGATAATAACATTTTTATCACTTAGTTCACTATAACCATGCAGCTATTATTCATAGAATAAATGATTGTAGAATTGTTTACATCACGTTTACTCTAGATTTTTATAACAATCTTATCTTATAATTAAATACAATATACTTAAATAAATTATTTTCATAAAATTTTTAATCCAAAATATACATCGGCCCAGAGTTATAATACGACAACCGGCCCACCGGGAACTTTCCCGGTATCCCGGTGGGCCAATCCGCCGCTGGCTATACCTACATAATAATATAATAAGGTAATAGCAGGTGTATTATAGGTACTTTTCGGCCGACGTATACGTTCATTTATTATCTTTACAGCGTATACCTATATACATATAGGTGCATAAGTTAAATTTACATATATATTGTGTGCAGAAAATGCATCTATATATAATATATATTATATATATTGTGGTATTAAATTATATACCTGCAGTATGCATATAATATAGTCCGACACTTTAGAAAAATCTATAAACTTGCAATTATTATTATCTCGATGTGCAGGAGAAATATTGTTCATGAACGATCTACATAATATCATATAATATTATTATTACCGCGATTTATATAGATATATAGGTTGTACGACATACGTACATAATATATATATATATATAGCACGATATCATGGTTGCACACGCGTTAGGTATATATACGCTATATATACGCTATGCACATCACGGACGACGGTGGCGGTGGCGGTGGTGAGACGTGCCGACCGTCGCTGCGGCGGCGAGTGGAGTGGCGCGGCGCGGTGGCGGGCCCGCAGCACGGCCGAGCATAAAATATTCGATAGCCGCGCCGCCGGCGGTGTACCGCGTCGCTGCTCGAGGGATTCGCGACACTCCTATCGGGCTCCGCCCAGTTTTCAAAATGGCCGACACCCCATGTGCGTGGAACGTGAGGCGGAGGCGGCGGTGGCGGCGGCGACGGTATATGAAAAGGCCCGCGAGAACAGAGGAAAAAGCGAAACTAAATATATATATATACATATATAGGTATGTGTGTGTGTAAAGAAAAGAAGGAGAAAACACTCTCGATTCGGCAGTCTCTTTTGCGAGCGAATTTTTTTTTAACCTCCCAACCGTAGCGTGGAAACCCCCGAGTCCGCGACCCCCGCGCCCCACGCGCATATATATATTATATAGGTATATGACGACGACGACGACGAATAGTTGATAAATTTCCCTTTTTCTTCTCTCGTCTGCTATATCGCCTGCACCCATAGTCCGTGTCTTTTGTGCAGCGTCCTCGCACTCCTCCTCATCGCCTGCAGCTCTCGACCGCCCGCGCATCGCCAACGGTGCAGGGCAGCAGGCAGCCCTGCGCAAATGGCTCGAATAATGGACTCCGCTGCCACGACGGATAGGGTAATCATGGCCGGAATTCCGACTTGTTCAGAACAAAACCACAATAACTTTTCTTCACCATTCCGCTTTCCATCACGCGCGCACTTTCCTCCAAAAAGCGAGCGCTGCATTCGTCTGACGTAGTCCTTATTTTTCACTATATACCGTCGTTCTATACTTATATACACACGCTGTCTACCTATATACATTATTATAATGACGTGTTATTATATAGATGATAATAAATATATATATACCTAAATCTAAATTAATAACCCTATGTACCACATCACCATGTATAGGTACAGCCACGTCTTACAGGCTAAACCCTACGATTTTAAACCCTTAAATAGTACTTAGTATACCTATCCACTGATCATAAGCATCGCTTATCGAATGATGTCTAAAAATGTATAAAAACAATTGTTGCTGTGTACGCAATTGTTGCTATGTAGGTACGTAAATACTTATACCTTTTACGTCCGCTGTCGACACTCATCGCCACTGCAGTATTAAACGATACTGACATAATACGTAATAGAATTTAATAGATTATAGTGCAACTACCAATTTAATATTATGTGTTACGACTCGGACTTACCGTTGACAATATAGTGAGTTGTGAATGACAGAGACGTTTGTTTTGACTTCTGTGCCTTTGTTTTTGTTGTGTATCTTTATTGTTTATTTTTATTGGATAAATCTAATTGTCGAACATTTTCCGAAATCAACGTGGACATTAAAAATGACAATGATAGTATAGTTTTACAGTATACTATACACTATTATTACTATACTTCTATACTATATAGGTACTTGTACATTTTTATAGTAACTACCTAGATATATTATATAGCGCGTTTTACTTATTATAATAAATATTATGCATTCGCAGTATAATATATAATACCTATATTAGGCACATTAAAAACATAGGTAAAATTTACCGTAAACTGCAATATAGTCCTGATCAAAACAAGTACTATTAATATTCACAATTCGTTTACCATAAAAATATTTACCAATATCTTTTGACTTTTATAATATTATACACGGGTATTGAATGCTAGAATATATATAGCTACCCAATTTAAGTTTTAGCTCCAAGGTAATTTAAAAACACCTAAGCGTGTGTTGTAATTCTTTAAACGTCATTATTATATAGCTTAGACTTTTAAGTATTCTATGGTCCACTGATATTCAAAATAACAATGTTAACTGCATTTTTGTTTTTATGTTACTTAAATTAAAAATCCGAGATAGCCTGCTGCAATTTATATAGCTGGCATTAGCTGCTTTGGAGCTGATATTTATGTAAATATTTTAAAAGCTGAGTTATTAAATTCCGTTTTATTCATATTCAAATATAGTTATTCAAGTTTTAAAGTAGATGCATTTATAATATATATATAGGCTGCATCGAGGATATGGATAAAATAGTAGATATATATATATATAGATGGTTGGCTGCAGGAATGCACGAGGACAAACAAGGCGAGACACTCTATGTATATACCAGGTATATATTATACCTATATATAAATATTAAATTATAAATAATTTCAGACAGTATAATATATGAATATATTATATTACACAACACTTAAAATACGCCTAAATGTTTTATACGTCTATCAATTGTAGGTATAACAATTTTACAACTATAAAGCGTTAATGTTTAGGAAATCATTTTATTTTATTTGTTGGTGCCTTTATATACCTACTTATACTATGTGAATTTTTAAATCTGTAGATAATTTCCATCACTGACCAGTGACCAGGCGAGGGAGATATATAGTTATGGTACTGGTTTATGCAGCTAATCTAATATAATACCCAAGCTTTAATGCTTCGTTTGACTTTTTTTATACTCGTCTATAGCACGCTTATAATATCATTAATATTGTTTATGAAAAAAAAAAAACAGTAAATCAGCTTGACGAATATAGGTACCTAAATAATATTTATACTGCAAATACGCGATTATTGCCGATTATACGTATTATGTATTTACATGCCGCTCTGGCACTTTGACTTTACGGATCTTATAATTCATTTTAAATATAATTCGTAATATGTACCTATATATAGCTTGTTGTTATGATTGTAGATATAAATAATATATAGAATATAGGTAATATAATATTTTTGTAAAACGTATAGAATTATCATTAAATGTGCAATCAGTAGCGAATCCGGGGGTTGTTCAAACGGGGGGATGGGGATCAGATTTTCAAAAATAACCTTGCTTTTTCTACTTGTCGAATCTTTATAACTTATAGAGTTAATTGTTTTTCTGTAATATTTCTTTTGAAATAACTTATTAAACCTATAATTGTGGAAAGGTATGTATATTTACATATTATATCTATATTATAATTGTAGTTTTTCTATTATCAATACATTATATATTTGTATTAAAGTGATAGATAAAACACTTATTATAATAATTTTAATAACAAATAACAAATATGATTTTAATTTAATAAAGAATGCAAATTTTAAAATCAATCTGCTAACGGATAAATGTTTGCAAAACTATAAATTAATTTTTTTTCGGCAAATCCATCAATGATTGCATCTATGTCTAATACAATATCCCTGTAGTGCATATGTGAAAAAGCGCTAAACCAGCTTTATTAATTTTAATAAATATAGTGTCCACGCATATGCATTTTTAAGGAGCCCAATAAAATAATATGTCTTAACACCCAACTCTTTCCGATTAGGTAAAATTTACCTCTAAAAACTATACCCTCAATATTGAAGATTCTACTTCTGCAAAGCCTGATGATAGACAAGAAAATAGTTAATAAAAAGATAATGAATTAATGTAATTATTATGTAATATTAACTAATAAATAATACTATTAAAATAAAATGAAAAAATAATATGTTTTTCGGTTTAATGTATTTGATTAAAACCTTAGACTAAAATAATAATAAATATTTTTATTAATTAATTAAATAGATAACATAAATATGCATGAAGTGTAAAAATAAAAATATATAATATAAATTATTTTTCACGTTAATAATATATTCACATATGCCTAATACTTAAATATTTTTATTCAAATATTATTGAACTAAAATTGTTGATGTTGATTTATAAAAGGAAACGTATGAAGCAAAATTATAGTAGGTAGTATATAATATGGCACTGTTGAAAAAAATTACTACACGTTCATTATTAAGACAAATTACAAAATATGTTAAGAGTTAAGTTATAAATAAACTGAAAATTCGAATGTATATAATGTAATGCTATATAATATAGTGGGAACTTGGAACATACTAAAACAGTGTATTTTAAACTGAAAAATAATTGTAGAACAAGACTACACGCATTATTTAGTCGTTAATCAACCAAATGGGATGGTTTTACGCGTTTTATTAGCAATTTTAAAACAAACCTTAGTTTGAAATTAGTTTTGGGTAAACTTTAGACGCGTTTAGAATAGAATTAATACCCAAATAGACCACCCTTTTAGGAAAATGTTCAACGATCTGAATATTTAACGTCCCTCTTCGACCTTCCATAAATTTCTATATATAGAGCTTTCAGGTAAACCTTTCAAAACACTAATAATAATATAGTTTATAGACAGGAAAATTAAAATTTTATAGATAAATTAGCATATTATAAACACACACCTAATTAAATACAATATTATTTTCGTTTCATACGATATTCTAATAATATGCACCACAATAATATTCGCGCAAAATATACCTCAATGTATATCTACCACGTATTTTTTACTCGAAAATATATTATATAGTATTTCATCTTTCGTCAACTGCTGACTGCTGTATAGTATATATTAATCTCGAAACATTTTTAAAACACGTATCAATTCACTTTGTTTTTTATTGCGCGTGTATTAATCACCACTCGCTTTAGACGGAGACAAAAATAGAAGTTTTAGTTAATTGCCTTTCCGCCTCTCGCTGCGTGCATTAAATATAATAATATGAGAGTGAGGACTATACGTGGTGCGCACGTATAGCGCGTCGAAGGCGAAGGGGCGCAATAGTTGAATGAACATTACGCGCGTTTCACATTTTGTGTATAGCTCCTCATAAAGGGATTAATGAGCGAGTTTTATTTGTCGCGCGTTCACAAAAAGGTCGTGGCCACCACCAACCATTGAACTATTAAAACCAGTAAATCCCCTCAACCAGATGTACTCATGGATTATTTATTTATTATTATTATTATTTTTTTTTTTTTTACTTTCTCGGTGTAGGTATGTGTATGTCTTTATCTTATATATACTATATATATATATATATATATATATACACGCGTACAACCGGCCCCTTGAATATTTTTAGATTTTACGAGAAACATTATGATTTAATTTGAAAACGTTTTCGTTCGAATACATCGCAGAGCTGCATTTACGACCATACAAATCATCGTAATTAGTTATAAGACTATAATATATATTAAGAGAACACAAAGCGAATAGGTATATAATATTATGTGACTTAACTCGATGTATGAAGTACCAATCCAACTTGATTATAAATAGACGATAATTAGTGTTTCAAATTTCAAACGTAATTACTCAATCCTATTTTGAAAAAAAATATATTTTAAGCGGAATTGTGATTTCTGACTATAGTGTACCTATGATGTGTTGTATGTCTCGCTGATACGTTTGTTGCTGTGTCGTTTAACCTTATACCATCCTATTATTATAAGACTTTAGCTATAGGTTAAATGAATCACTTCAAATAAATAAACATGTTAAAGCCATTTTAAAATTGTAAATTTTATACAACTGTGAATCCAGCAATATTTTTTGGGGTGAGCTCTTAAATTTTATCACAAAAGTTAATATACGCAGATAATACAGTAAAATTTAAAATTATTATTAATTAATTAATATAGGATAATTTTTGCTCACCAGGCCTACTCTCCGAATCCACGGCTGAATTTTTATAATGTATAGTTTTAAGAGTATATTATGGTGATTCACCATGCATGCTCCCCCCTTTTTTTCTTCAAGATCTGATTTTTGAAATTTTTTTTTATATTGTTACAGAAAATGTATTTAGAATAAATCAAATCCATAGACTTAGAAATAACATTAAAAAAAAATCTTTGTAAACCCTTTAACATCATTACAGTTTTAAATATTATAGAGTACCTATAATATAATATAAATATTAAATATATTTGTACATAACTGTAAATTACTATATATACCTACATTATGTTTATATATTAATAATATTATAATTAGTCATGATGACCACTATACATATTGAATTATTTAAAACGCTTAACATTATATTATACCCTCATTATATTATATGTACCTTTACGTATCTAGGTGTTGACTAAATTGTCAAAATACAACTTTATATTATTTTCATTTTTATGTTCAAAGAATCTGTAGTCATAGGTACCAGCATGAAACGATCAATACACAATTGACCTTACAAAGATACGAAAAATGAAATACACAAGGTTTATGCCTATATATATACGTAAACACTAAATAAAAAGCTAAAGAATCCGTAGAAAATATTGTCGGAAGTATTTACTAGTTTTTTTAAAACAAATATAAAGTACAACTCTTATGGGTTAGGAATTTAGGATTATGGTTACAAACTTACATTTAATAGAAACAAAATTTTTAAATTCATAGTAGGTAGGTATTTTATATCCATGCATTTGTTTCTTTGGATTGGTCATTGTGTGATTTACATGAAAAGTTGTTAAAAATGTGTAGTACACATTTGTACACATTGTGTACCTTCTATCTATCAACTTGAATAAACAATGATTAAAATTCAAAAAGCCCTCATTACCGTAACTCATTTCACCCCCCCCCCCCCCCAAAAAAAAACAAACTTTGGTGTAGAGACTTATTCAATTAGTAACAGAGGTGTCACCATTGGGTTTCTTCCTCATCACGTTATTCATGTTATACTTAATTCTTTTTTTATCGAATTTGCTTATTGTAATAATTATTTTGTACAGATTGTAAATTGTCTTTAAAAAAAAAAAAATCTATCAACTTGTTATGATCTAAACTCTTGCAATTTCATGTACTACTTAAAACGTGTCCTGTGGTGATATAAACTTTTGTTTTTCAAATTAAAATCTTTCTTTTATAATATTAATTAATTAGTAGATAATTTTTCTGAAAATGCTTATAAAATGATAGATTAATATTAACTATTACAATTTTCAAATCACCATAGCTCCTTAGCTCCTATATCTTCAAAAACCATTATCGTGGATCTAAGTTCAATAACTAAAAAACAACTCATTTGAATTTTGACCTTGATATCCGTCATCCTTTTCAACAAAATTATTCGCTAAATAATTTACCGTAGAAAATGGAGATTTTCTTTGAAAAACAGAAGTCTTTATCTCCACAGGATACTCCTCAAGTGGTACAAAAAGTATTGAGAGTTTGAAAATCTTTTCCTACCACCTACATATAATATAGCTTATAGGTAATAATAATCTATTTTAATTTGAGCAATGGAATACTTAAATATAAAAAATACCTTATGATTTTATAGTTCCAATCGATACAAATCATCTTTGTATTATACATTAAACTTCATTGTTGAACAAGTTGATCCAAACATCGCGGTGTTGGATTTGAAAAATTGAATAAGGTACCTCATCTGCCTCGCCTACCTATGTAAATAATTGTTAGCTGTATAAAACATAAATAAAACAAACTATTTCGTTTGTTTAGTGCAAAATATTGAAGCTCGTCACTTAATCGTATTTTTATCGATTCGTTGTATCCCTTATTTTCTGCGCACTTGTGTTGCTCCTCTTTTGTGCATATTGCGCCTGCTGCCTGCTGCAGTGTATATTATAATACGTCAAAATCGATTATATTTTTTATCGCCAAAGAGAAAATCATTTTAAAGTAATTAGTCATATATAACTTCTTTGTATACACGCCGTGCGGCTGCAGTAATTTATTCGGTCGTAAAGTAAAAAAAAAAAAATTTTTTTTAAAAATCATTGACTAACGGCGTATATATAGGGGTTAGATCCCTCGCGCCGCGGTGTACGTGTACGGCGTGGGGACAAAAGAAAATGTCATATGTTCCCTATTCCCGGAGACCTGTCACGCAGCGGAGTTTGGGCGGGGGCAGACCTAAAAAATAATTTGTACAACACTTAATGGCTCATCGGTTTTGCATAATGCACAACGACACCCCGACGTATACTATGCAGTATAATGGATTTGGAGAATATATAGGTACTATATATATATATGCGAAAAGCAAGAATATAAAATGTATACATGTATGTATTTTATACATACATAAACATTATTCACTAATGATATATTTTATGTCTATATATGACTAATGAGAAGGATGCATATAATATTATATAAAATATTGTATTTTATAAAACAATGTGTGTGTGTGTGTGTGTGTGTGTATTTATATTATTAAGGTAATGCAATTTTAACGTCAACTGTGAAATTTAATCTAAAATATCATTTTTTTTATCGGAAGTCCATATCCTAGCTATATATAAAAGAACCGTAATAAGGAAACTTTTTCTTTTTCTTGCGTATATATGCTTTCAGAATTTCCTATCGTTTTTATAATTTGTTACAGTACAAATAAAAATTGCATCTGTATCATAAAGATGAAAGCGCAATTTTTAGGTCATGCATATTCTTGATACGACTTTACTATGATAGCCCGTATATATAGGTATAGGAAAGGATAAAGTGTTAAATTTAAATTGCATCGACATCAAAAATATACTTACAAAAAAATACATACACAACCTTAACCCAATAATTGCATAAACAATTTGACATCTATATACAAATCTAAACATCTCACTACAACTATGTCAAATTAGTATAGGTATATAGTAAAAACCAATGATATAAAAACAAAATCAACCACAGACTATATGTGCGCAGTCTCTGCGTTAAATCGCTGTCAAATAAACGAGGAAATTCCAATTCATTCGATCCGCTGACAATAACGGATTAGCTGCTGGTAACAATAATATGTTTTTTCTTAACTGCTGTATACCCGGGACATTTGAATATATATTATCTGCTGCGGTATATAGTATTCGGTTTTGTTTATTCGTTACTGTGCCAGTATATAATCGTGGTATTACCGCGATAACTGTGGTATTTCTAATATAAGGTACCTCGTAAACGCAATTTAATACTTGCAAACAAATAATGGTTGGGTTATTCTGTCGGAGTGACAGTGGTTTTCTCATAAAAAAGAAATAGAAGATTAGTGTTCTGCAATACTATCGGTAATCGGTAGCAATAAAGGTATAATAATAAGGTATATAGGTCATTAAGTCCTGCCAAAAAAATAAATATAATAATAATAATAATAAATAATAAATATAATACCTACATTAAAATTATAGTAAGTATACCTCACGACCTCGTATACATACCTATACATATGTAAATACCTAAAATGTTAAATGGTAATGTGCCATTTGTTTTATTAAAATTGTAGGTACCTACCTACCTACATTAAAATTATAGTGTATCTATTTGGATGTTCTCTTAACCTAGTTTTCATATAATAATATTTCTTTTACTGCTACATACTTTAATTTACACATTTCTTAAATGCTTAATACAACAGTAATAATTTACTAATGTTAAATAGGAGTGTGGAATTTTTCGTCTACGCATAAACGTTAAACGTAGTGGAGTTGAGTGTAAGTCATTATTGGAGTATATAATATTATAATGTATACTATACCTACGCGAAACTTACTCAATATTTTGCATTTTAATCGAAACTATTGTATACTGGGTGCCGGGTGGTGTGTTTTCAGGTATTTTGGTTGAATTGGACATTAAAACAAGATATATAAATATGCAAAACTACAAAAGTCATTATATTCCTATAATCCTATGTTTAATAGTAGTAATATAATTATTAACTATAATAAATAATAATTATGATAAAAAAAGTAACACGGTTAGCCGTTGCTCGTTCGGTATTTTAGTAAATTATTTGGATTTTAATTTTTGTTAATTTACATAATTATACGGTAATATTTAATTTCTCCACCTGAATTCAAACAAACATTTATTTTTGGTGATTTATAAATAATTTAATTACAAAATACAATTAAAAAATAAAAATTACATTTGACAAAATATTGCAGTATACGTTACACTTCATAGAAATAATGTAAGAACCACCTGTATACATTTTGTTTATACTCTCGATGAAATATTATTTTAATTGTTATTCGTGTAATGTACCTTACTCCTAAGTGTAACGTTTTCACACCACTTCTCCTCGGTCCACTCACTATATTATGATACAATATGTGTATTATTAATCGTATGACAAAAAATATAATGTATCCTTAATATTATATTCGAACAGTAGTGTCAAAAATGTCGAATTAGCCCGCCTAAGTTAAATTATTGCTCTGCAATAGTATCGCAGTGCACTGCTTATAGATGTTTACCTTTTATTATACCTCATCGTAAAAACATACCTTACCGTTAAGATATTATATTAATGGCAAATGGAATCACAATGAAACAGCTAGATATGATATATATTATGATTTATGTATAATTTATAATATATACAACGATTAGTTAACAGATTGTTATGTTATTATTGATTCTTCTTCAAATAATGGTACATAAGCAAGCAATTGCCCTACGCTAGGAAATGCATTCCTTCTACATACGTATCAAATCCAGCCAAGCTTATATCTATAATATTTCAGTCACTAAATATAGGTAACTACGTAACTCGCTATATTATACGAGATCGTGTGCTACTGTTTGATTAAATGGAACTATATGCGATTTTGAAACGTAGGACCCACCAACGACCGCTCATTGCCTGTTATAAGAAATTTGAATCATATTGTTATACTTATTATATTATGTTGTATTATTAGAAAACGTGTCGATAACTCGGATATGGTCTATAATCTATATAGAGGCTGAAAAACGCAAAAATATGTACCATATCATATAGTATTATAATATATAGAATTGCCTACCACTGCAGCACTGCTCTAGTCGCCGTCGTAGCCCCATAATAAGACCCAAACGCTGCATAAGATTTGGGTTTCAATCGATACGATTGAGATTTTTTTTACAATTTTTTTGCTCCTGAAGTACGAGCGAGTGTGCAGCTCGCGAACGTCTTTATATATTATTCTATCCTGTCGCTCGAGCCTTCGGCCATCACCCCCCCCCCCGCCCCACCCTCCCACTACGATATATTAACCCGAATCGGGAACGTGATTTTCCGCATATTCGCGCTAATCCCTCGTCGGCGACGTGTCCAAGCGCGCAAATACTCGCGCACCGCTCTGTATATATACTTACGGCACGGCGGCGGCGGTGGCGGTGGCGGCGGCTAATTGTAATTCTATTGGTAAACACTGTCGCCGTTTCGCGTGTAAAACTCGGGCGAGGGTAGTCGGCGCGTATAAACATTATAACGATGTTACGTATAGTGTTTGTGTTTGTGTGTGTGTGTGTGTGTGTGTGTGTGCACAGTACGCGGCGGCAACGTGATCACACACAACATATGTGACGTACGTACACAGGGTGTCTCGTGGAGGACGGATCGACTTTTTTCAAAATATCCATCACGGTCGTTTTCGAAATCCGAAATCGCACTATTTTATGCGTGCTTGCGCGATGGTAGGTATTTTGTATTTATTACATATAGTCGCGATCGGTTTTGGATCACAAATATTACGTCTATATATACCATGTTTACGTTTTAAAAGGTATCAAAATTAATGAATGTACCAAAAAAAAATAATGGGTGCAAAGGGTTTTGTAGGTATCGAAAAGCTCCCAATATTGTAATATTTGTATATTTTATCAATATACCTTAGTGAAGTTGTAGAATCTATTTTTTTCTCAAAACCTTGCGCGTTGCCGTTAAGGCTTGGAGTCTGCAGCACAAAGTGCAGGTGGTACCAGCTTGAAGTTGGCACCGCCTTCACCTGCAAGAGAGCATTTTTTTGCGCAGAATCGGTGTGTATTTTAGCAAAATATTTGCGAAAATCTGCATGCTGTTGCACAAAGCGGTTAGGCCACTCACGTTCAGTAGACGGACTTGTTTATCTTACTAATATTATAAGGAGGAAAGATTTGATTGCTTGCATTGAATAGACTCCGAAGCTACTGAATCGATTTGAAAAATTCTTTCACCGTTTGGAAGATGCACCATCCCCGGGTCACGGGTGACATAGGCTATATTATATTTTCAAAAAAATTAGGGATCCTTACTAAAACTACAATAATGTAACACAAGGTGTAAAAAAAATATCCTTATATATTATATATAAAAGAACAAGCATTTTTTATGTTCCAATTTTCTGACGACACTATTTAACATTTTTCCAATTTTTTGTCACAGAGTTGTTCCAAATACCTTCCTGCGAGTGTTACCATCACGTCTCTCGATTTTTCATTTTTACTGTCTTATGGAAAGAAGAGGTTACATTACATTTTATTTGCAGGTTCTACGGCATCTATAAGCTATAATAAATTGTATTGTGTATGATGTGTATTGTGCAATAAAACAATATGCGATCGACGACTTATAATACGGTACACATATTATTTTCTAATATCTTTCATGAAATCTTGTCAGAAAACAAGAATACATACATTTTTATACTCACACCCGACAACGACGGGTAATTCAGAGTTGACAATGGCGATTACCATATTGGTTACACGTATAATTATATTACGATAAGTAGATTTTTTCAAAAATATATTTATAAAATAAACGAATATTTGACACGGGCAACGCCGGGCGGGACAGCGGGCTAGTTATTATAATATTATAAATACCTAATAACATATTACATTATTACGAGAGGACTTCTGCGATCGTGGTGATACATCCTGTACAACATCTGACGAGTAGAGGTATATATATATATATTATAATACATCAGTGTATACAGCCACCCATCGCCCCCTCGCACGCGTTCACTCGCCGTCCTTCGGTTTTTTTTTTTTTTTATTCGTCTCATCCGCGGCGGTGGCATCATCCCCGCTTGTGGATTGCGGCGGACGGCGGGTGTGGTATACTGGTATCCGGTTAGGTCACGTGTGTGCCATAGTACGTGCATGTGTGTCTATGTGTGTGTGTACGAATCGTGCGATGCGTATCGTATTATGTCATTACTATGCACGACATTGGCCGGTCGCGTGTCCGGACAAAAAAAAAATAAATAAACCAGAGAGACGACGACGATGACGATGTTTACGCGTCGTTTTTCCGCGTCGACGCTCACCGCGACTCCGTTATTAAGGGCGCACGTGTAGAGCTGATCTATATAAACACACACACACACACACACACACACACACACACACACACACACACACACACATATATATATATAATATTATGTATGTTGTATAATAACGCATCGTATACACACGTATGTGAAAATATTATAATATAGTATAGTATTCGATTCTTCTAAAATATTTTTTTATACAAATATAAATCCAAAAATGTATTCAGTCGTAAATTATTTATCTTCCATATGACCATATAGTTTTCATAATTTTTTTTATACGTTTAACAGCTGGGTTCTATCAATTCGTTTTTCATTCGTCAGGTCAGAACTGTTACACCCTGTATAAGGATGAGAATTAGTGTGCAGGCTAACAGTTATATATTTATATCGATTAAAATCAAACTAAATGCGGATCCTGCGTATACGATCACCAGATAATTACGCCACGTGCCTTTTTTTAACAACTACCTACCTCTATCTTCGACATCACTTTCAAGCAATTAAGTTTAACGCGCGAGGTTTGTTATATGAATACATTTTCTCCGGTGCGTCTAATTTCGCGAAGGGCTTGTCAAAAGTTTTTGCCTTATAATAACTTTGACGGAAAAAAAACCGCGTTATTTACTATGTATAGTATATTATACGTATATAATATAATATATAGGTAGGTACCTCCTAAACTCGTTATTCATCCGCCGCCGCACCCTTCTCCGCAGAGTCGCGCGCGCCCGACGACGATGACACTATAGTTTCGCATTGTGACCGAATTGCATTATTCATCAAATGTCCGTTTTTTGGCCGTGCACAAAAAAAGCGGTAAAAAGTATATATATATATATTTTTTTTTTTTTTAAAGGCAGACAGGTCGCTCAAAGGCAATAATTCATGAGCTGCTGCTGCTCCCGCGAACACAGTGTCAGAATAAACAAACAAAACACCGACAGCGGCGGCGGCACATCCTTCGCGCTGCTGTCCTTCTCCCTGCCACCAAAGCGGGTCTCTACAATATATAATATTATATAATATTATTATATGTTACGTATATTATTATTATTATTATTATTATAATAGTCATCGCGCCGTCGTCGTATTTCGCCGGGGCGGGCTTTCGCGATCGTCATTATACGTATACGAGCGGACCGTTGTTCTATATATATATATACACACACGCGGGACCACCGCCAAAGGTCCCTCGTATCTCTATTGATATGGTAATACACAGCAAAGTCCCCCTCCCCCCGCCGCATATACTTATGTTGTATTATGCTCTGTGTGTACATTCTATATAATATGTATATAGGTATATAAAGTAAACGTCGTTTTATACTGCGGCAGAAGGCTGCAGCAGCGTATACACCATTATATACGCGTACATACAATGTGTACTGCAGTATAATATGATATTTTATATAAATATATATATATATCGCATTATTACAATCACGCCCACTCGATATATACCGCGGTCACGCACATAATAAACAACTTATGGTAACTTGTGCTGTAAACATATATAACACTGATGCGCGATATAAGTGCGTTAGGAATATTTATTATTATATACCTATATTTATTGCTAGGACTCATCATATTATAATAGCGATCGATATTAAAAAAATGTCTGGTCAGTGCCAAAAGTCTTGAAACACTATTCCTCGAAAAGGTTCGAAAATATTATAATATAAATAATATGAAATTTACAATTTTCGTTTGCAGATTTAAGTAGGTAGGTACACCTAAAGCGTTGGCAGAATAGTCTATAATATACTATATGATATAGCCTATAAAGATAGGTAGGTAAGTATGATATAGTAGTCAGTAGATATAATATCATCCACCGAGAATAACAATGAAAATTATAAATTAATAACGAATAATTGGTATATTAAACGGCTGTTCAATAACATCTATACCTAATCTTTATACATAATTATACAAATTATATTATACTCATATATTATTTAAGATATGTATGTATACTATTACTAATTAGTTTATGGTCGAACCATCTTGTTATATATAAACGTAGCCACTAGCCACGTGGGTATAGGTAATACTCATATACACTCATATACCTACGTATTAATATAGGGCAAATGTATAGATAAATTGTGTCGCGTACCAACGATAATCACTCTGCCACTGTTTGATGTCGATTGCCGAGCTAGTAAATGAAAAGACTTGTCCTTAACGTTGAGAATAATATATTATAATATATATATTAATAATATATTATTAATATATATATTATAATAATATTTAAAAAACTGTGTGACGTGCTGCCCGTTATACTCTGTCTCGAGAATACATTTGAACATTGATCTGTTACGGAACCAAAATCTCACCTTAAATTATACTTGCAACTTGCGTCGTGTTGTGTATCTGCTTACTAGCTTACACATATTTCAAAGACTAATTTCTAATTTATTCGGATAATTCCAGTTGTATTAGAATTTAGCTTATAGACGCCAAATATTCCTAGAATCGTGAAGTCAAACGTATATATTTGTCGATTTTGCGAATTAATATTTTAAAACTATAGTCGCTTTATGATGTGCGAATTCTGTAAACCGTTCTTAGAGTTGAGAAAGTCCTTATTGGTTTCTAAAAATCAGTATCCCCTCGAGGGTTGTAGTTTCAAATACATAATGTTGACTCATTCTTATTACAATATTCTAGTTTCTGTAACACTTGTGCATACAATTAAATATTAATTTACTCACGTGGAACATTATATGAAATCGATTGATGGAAATTTCAAAAATTGTTTGACGTTGTTGAATTAAGTTATATATGGAAATGTACGAATAAATATTTGAACACACTTCTAGTACAACACTTCTGTGCGTGGTAGTATTGCTAAATATAGTTTCACCATAATGTTCATTTATGCATATCGTGTATTCTGTAAAGTATTTATAGACTATCAACTGAAAACGGCTACAAATACTTAAAATATATTCATACAAAATAATCCACCATTACTATTCATACATAAATTAACATGGAGTTCATGTTTTTTTCCGACAATTAATCGTCAATCTGTACCTTCAGTAAACTCATTATGTATGCACTCATTGTATATACGGCCGACAGATAAACCATTAATAAATGTATTGAATTTTGATCACGTATAATATCAATCATATTATGTACACATAAAATAGGTTAATTTCCGCTAATTGTATCTAAAAATAATCAGTAGGTAGAGAACTAAAGATTAAATATTATATAATATTTAATCTTATAATTTGGATATTTTTAATTAATTAAATATTTACTTCCAAAAACACTCAAAACTATATCTTAAATAATTCTAATACATAATACCTATAAATAAATCAGCAACTTCTTTTGTAGGTACATGATAAATATTATGTTTGCATAACGTTTAAATTGTTCTTCTTGTTGTTAGTAATATCTACATAAAACCCAAAATTCAACTTCCATAAGTGATATTATTTTAAGCGACATCAATACATTTAAAACCAAAACTTTTTTTTTCAAATCCAACGATTTATGTCAATATGTTTTGTGTGATAATTTATCGATTAATTTTTTGCACAGTCTAAATATTATCCGAAACCATTAAAGTACCAAATCAATTATATTGTGAAAACGTCATCACAAAAGGGATGAAAATCCATTAAGCTCCCGGTATAACCCATTTGTTTTGTACTATTATTATTATTATTATTAATATTTATAGTAACAACTATTTTGTAGATCGTCAGTGACTGAATCGATTAAATTCGACTTTGTCATAATCAAACGGTCGTTATTAGCAAAGCTCGTTTACATTATAATGGCTTAGTATGTATAGCAACCAAATGGCAGTTTACACCGAAGAAAAAGATATACACATACTTTAAAATTGAAAATTTATTTTTTAAATTCAGGAACGATGTTATTAATTTTGATGAAAACTTAAATATTAATATTTACATAACTTTTTTAACCATACAAAATAAAAAGTTAGTCAAAAATGTTCGAAGTTTCTAAGTTTCTTTATTATAATATAGTGTCGTAAATTATAACTATTATAATTATCTAAGAAAAAAAAATTAATATGACTTTGTTTTTATTAAGAAATATATGTATAGGTAAATAATATAATTATTATTTAAATACAATACAACTATAATAAATAGCTAACAATCAAATAGTTTTTAATATTGTATACAATTCAAAGCTATCTATATTGTTGTTTTATGAAAATTAGCCAATAATCAAGAACTGTGGTTGAGTTCAAATACATAGAATATTTATGTTTAAATCTGTGATGGACATACACAATATTTAATTTGCTGTTTAAGTAATCCTGCAAATTAACATCAAGCTAATATGGTTTTTAAAACTAAAAAATACTTTAAAAGTTAGGTAAAACATAATTTATAAGATATTAAATTCTTCCATTATTACTTTCAACTGGATTTCATTCAATCATCAATCATACGATTTGAAAAACGTGTAGGAAAAAACGTCCTTTCAATCAGTCTGCATCGTGTAGTCTGGTATGAGTTTACTTTATTCTATTTTAAACCGATGGGGACATATGTTCACATGATCACATGTTTGTATCTTTTGCTTATACTTAATTGTTCAAAAAATATATAATAGTGTCTAACCAATTTTTAGGTTTGAACTATAGTAGATCTCAATTGTAGCGGATTTTCAATAATGTTGCGAAACTTGATTCTTTTTTTTCCAAGATAACATTATTATCGAGCATATACATGAACTCAAAGCGTGTCACCCATTAGCTATTATAGCTTCTCTGATGATTAAATAAACATCAACGCTCTATATTTTGAAAGACGCAAGGACAAGGTACAGAGTAAGTAGCCAAGTAGGTACCTATAACTAATAACAATTTTACTTAGTCATAATCTTAATAGGACACAGTCTCACCCGCTTGTGTAATCTTCGTCTTACAAGTGTAGAACATAGACAATTTGAACCAATTTTGTCTCGTTGCTTTCATATAAAACTGGATTTGCATAAAATGTAAAGGTAAGAACATTATCTGTGTTTGTACGTCGGTTTCTTATGCTATTTCAATTTTTAAACGAGTTAAGAGTATACAAGATATTGCAATTTAAAAATTCTAATTTAACTTGCATATATCTAAATTAAAAATGTCATATAAAACCAGACAACACAGGCAATGATCTTAACTTTAAGTTTGTTATTTTGTAAGATAAACGAAGCAAACACATGCGGGTATACCGATCCTCCTAAACGGTTACTTGAGTGGTTTTAAATTTGACTTTTTGATAGTGATCTCAAAATCATTTTAAGGTCCACGTAGGTTCAATTTAATCTCAGTATAGAATATTGATTCAATTTTTTCTATTAAAGACTTGCACTAATCTACACAAAAATGTGACCGGACAAAAATTATGGCAGAACTTATATTTTATATATTATATAATCGCAAAACGTACCTATAATGAGCTTATTAATTCAAAGTATTCTCTATACCATATTTTTATTCGAATGTATTAATTTTATTTCTTTAAACGCAAATATGCGTTAGTAATTTTGAACCGCTATAAAATAATTATGGCTGATTATAATTGATTAGTCTTGCGAGTACCTATATATAATATCATATTATATAAATATTATGAGCATCGTACGATACCCAATATTGAACACATACATCATTAACCCCAATTTTAATCGAAGTTTTCCCGCAGACCGTCAACCCTCAAAGCTTAAACATTGGCATTATTAGCGGAGGCGACTAGAGAAAGCAGTACATATAATATAATATAATCGTCTCTTAAAAACTTTAGAGTTCAAACCCTTCTCCGAATCTCTCCAACTCGCGATTATAAATTATTACATACACATAATATATGATTTTGAATTGACAACAGTTCGGACGACGACTCCGGACTCTGGTGCATGTGCAAAAACGGGTTCGCATCGAAAAGCAACTATTACGGTTTAATGTGTTGAATGGGTTGGTATACCTAAACCAGCGTCCTACACGTACAGCGGGTAGCTATTATACTGCGGTATAACTATATTATGATATACTCGGGTAACGGTAACCCGATATAATACCGGGTCG
The DNA here is from genome assembly GCA_022818045.1 of Neotoxoptera formosana. Classification (NCBI taxonomy): domain Eukaryota; kingdom Metazoa; phylum Arthropoda; class Insecta; order Hemiptera; family Aphididae; genus Neotoxoptera; species Neotoxoptera formosana. The sequence goes on along the minus strand of CM040632.1, from coordinate 17,607,001 downwards.
CAAACAATAATATTGTGTGCGGTGTTATGTATATTATGCGCAATAATAATAGTTAATAATAGACATAGGCGATATATGTTAGTGACGGCGAATATATATTGTCGTCGCGCTCTCGTATTATAGGTATTTAATGTACTATATTATTATAAATATATTATACAAGTATACAACACGATGATATAATATAGTTCGCACCGTGCGTGTAGCCGCGCGGCGATAAAACATCGAAAAGGTCATCTCGTCGGCATCGATAACGGGCAATTGACTTTTAACGAGAAAACGGGGCTTATAAATCGTGGAAGAGGGTCGTCTCCGTATAATATACAGACGCGATTATACACTGCAGTGCGCCGCGATTACGTGTATACATAATATATAACATATATATATGTATACAGGGTGGGATATTCTGCACGTCAATATAAAATAATAATATATAGGTAGGCGTATATTTCGCGACCGACTTCCACCGGAGGATTCGAATGAGTTTTCTGACGTTTATGCGCATTATAAGCGCTCGTTGTGTACGTACAATTATATATAATCACAGGCACAATGTATTATACTTACACGTCTCGCGGTGGAAGAAACCCGCTTGCGAAATGCAAAACTGCAGGCCGTCGAGTCGGCGGGGTCTTATATAAACGCTCGTAATTATTGCTCATAATAATAATAATAATAATAATAATATGTATGTTAATGCGGCGGCCTGACGGTCGTAAAACCGCGCGAGAAATGACAATGTATATATATTGTTATTATTATTATTATTATTATAACGCGGGTATATAGGGTGTTTCTCTATTGTCACCAAGGGTCCAAAAGGCATAAATAATGGCTAGAACTCCTCCACCCCACCCTACCCCACCCACAGCAATCCCGTCCCGAAAAGTCTATTAGGACTCGGGTGTGTGTGTGTGTGTGTGTGCTCGCACACCGAGGGGAACGGAATATATGAATTATAGATCTTATTAAATCGGTAACGACCTTTTTCCCCGCCACCGTTTCACTAGTGTCCGAGAGACGAGCCTGATGGCGTATGTTGTGGTTAAACAAACAAATAGCTTATATTATTATTATGTAGGTCCCGGGAAAAATATATATAAAAAAAAAATACTGGTATAATGTAAACATTAAACATCTGATTATACGATACGCGTCGCGGGCGACGGCGGCGTGACAACAATGCACGGGGTCCGGATAAACTATACGTTATAATATTGTTATTATTATAATATTTTCGACTGCGATTATAGCAATATGTGTATAAGCATATCATCGTTATTATATTCCGATTTTTTTCGTTTCGAAATTCTGCAATAATCATATCATATTATCATGTCAAACGGTAGTGCGATCGCAGGAATCGACCCTGAGCAGCCGTCGGATCCAATTGTACGACCCAAAGGTTGGTGGTATAGTAATATTATAATGTGTTCTAGCGGTCCAGCAGGTATAAAGTCCGATTTGGCCGTTTAACAAAAAAATTTCCGATTTAGATAATAAAATTAACGATATATACTATACAGGTTAGTCGGTTCCTCGGATCCTTCTAAATTGCATCTTCATCGACACGGGTTTTTCGGTTTAGTTTTAAACACTTTAGTAGACTTTGCACAATGCACAATATTTCTACATTATGTTATTAATGATTTCTTGTATTAGACTTATTAGTTGTGATATAATAATTATTAATTTATGTGAATATTTCAATACCAAAAAAAAATGTAAACACATTATTATTATGGGTTCCAAAATTAAACAACTATAAGTACTTGTTATAATTATTAATGCTTAATGTAGAATATTTACAAAACCTACAATAGTTTATCATTATAAATTTATAAAATATTTACACACGACGGACAGTAGGTATACTTACTTAATAGAAAATAGTCTGAAATCGCTGAAAGTTAAAATATTATCCAAACAGTAAGTTTATACCAATCAACTATTATCATTGATTATAATATGCTTTTTATACAAATAAATTTCTTATACAACAAAGTCATCTTTAACCAATCATGTTTTAACTTAACTGAGAATAACTGAAAGTTAAAATGTTTTACTAAAAATCGTAGTTTTTATTTTATACTGTCGATTTCAAACTTATAAAATGATTTCTATATTATGTTAAACACGTGTGAACTGTGGATATAATTATTTATTTTATGCACATAATCTTTTCCTTGTATAATAATTATGTATTTATTTATTTTTTAAACGCCAATCGGCAATTTCAGGTTTACAGTTTAAGTAGAAGTTTACAAGTAATAGTTTTTTATAATACTAAATTTAGGTTTACAGTTTAAGTATAAGTTTACAAATAATAATTATGCAATTATTGTACATTTTGAGTAGATACGCTGAATATTTTATTTATTTGAGAGTAATAAATGTTAACACGTTATCCGCATGATTCTTATATTAATTTTATTGCACATTATATATAATATTCAGAGTTATAAAAATATACTATCATCAGAGTTTAATTACATAAGAAATGAAACTTTAAAACTATGTAAATAACTTAATCATCATTCATCGCGTCATTAATAAAATTTAATATTTATTATATTATATTATTTTTGTATTAATTTATACATTTCTGCATATTCGCAATGAAACTGTATTTTATTTATATGTCAAGTAATAAGCTGGCGAAAAATATGTAATATTGTTTCATTCGGTAGGTACCTATGTAATTTTTGAAATAAATATTACAATAAACTATAGTAATATATAATGATCATAAATCCCTAAACAAGAACTCATGTATATTATATTTTTACGATTTCACGGTGATACAATTCATTCTAGTTTACGGTTGTAATTCAATAAGCATAATGTATTACACTATACTGTTTTATTTATTATTTTTTTTTTTAATAGCTACCTATTTAATTAAAAGTTGTAGTTCAAAGTTACAAAAATGTGTAACTCTGTCACTTTCATATGTTAACTTTTTTATTATTAATTTATAATTATTTGCTAACGAGTTACATTTGTATAGATTGCATAAAATCACTTTTTTCATTAAGTGATACGTAAATATATACATACCTAAAATTATTTCGATTAAATTTAAAAAATAACAAAACATGCTAACTTACTAAATTAAGTTTAAAATAAAATATCAAAATATAAATATGTATTTTTTTTGTAGGGGTAACTTTGATGTGTAATAAATATTTTATTAACATTTTAAGCGAAGCCAACATAGTTACTTTTTCTTACCCAATCAAGAAACGTAATTGATCCTTTATCTTAGAGTGAGTAACTGCCTAAATTTGACTCCAATTAAAATTAAAAATATATGATATAATTATATAATTATATATTATCTATTTCAAAATTAGACGATATATATTTAAAATCATTAATTATTCTTTATTAGATTATATTTTTATCATTTATTCTATTTTATGTATTTTAGATCAACATTTTTCCACTTGTTTGACAATAAAACATCACAATAATACATAGGTATTATACATACTACACATAACAGGAATAACGCTATATTATGGTTTCAAATAGGTACCTCACAAACAGAGTATTATACAGCAGTCATCTGCGTCCCGCACATTAATGTCATTTTTGATTTATGACCTATGAAAGACTTCGATTTATCTTTAATTTACTTTTGGTGTTGAAGATTACACGTTTTAATAGGAAAAACTTGGCTTTTTAATTTTACGATGTTCAAATGTTTATCTGCATTAGCACTCCTAATATATTATTCAACGATAAGAATAAACTTATTTAAATAATACAAGTATACAATATACAGAAGTTACTTTGTCTGTTTGCACAATGTTTTGTTTAGTGCCACAAAATCTACAACATGTTGTAAATTCTTTATTAGAGTAAATATAATATATTTATTATTCAACGCGCACACTGTGGTTTCGGTTAAAAAATATTGATCCAGAAAACGTTCATTTATCCAGGTCTAAATTATTTACTCGTTACAAAATTCTAAATATCTGTTTATGCAGCCATGTGTGTGTGCCATACTATATCAAAATAATAAGGCAGCATACAATTTAAAATAAGTTTTTAAGATGATTTATGTCAGTGCGTTTTGTGTGTTAATAACTGATAGAGAGCGAGTTAACATTTCAAAAAATTAATAAAATCATATATAGTATATAAAGGTGTGCAAAATATTATTAGATATATAGACTATTAAAAATGCGAAAAAAATATACATGTATTAAAATATCAACCAAAACTTTTAACTCTATTATAATCAGTCAATTAAACTCAAAGATGTTTACAATACAGTTAATTCAAAATTCAAATTCAAACTCAAGGAAGAGGGGGAGCAATTCCAAAAACTGGTGCTGGTGCGCATATAATATAGCAAGCTGTAAAACTATTATTTGACTTAAGAACTATTAGTACTTAAAAACGTCTCGGAAATAGTTTTTAGAAAAACATTACTGTAGTCTTTCAAAAACACTATATTCATGTAGTATATATCTGATAGGAGTTACATAATGTTTTATAAAATGTTACAAACAACATGGCATAAGGCGTTTCTGTGATGATGTTTTTGGAACTTCACAAAAGTTCTATAGGGACGTTTCAATGCTTTTTAGGAACGTTATTCTTATGTAACTGGGACATAAAAAATATTTTGCACAGAAGGCGCCGTAAAAAAAGATTAAAAATTAGTGTAATATTATTAATACAATTATTAATAAGTCTTTTATGTAGCGAAAAAACACAAATCAAATTCGATCATGCGTTTGAAATATGTATCGTGTTACATTTTTATAATTACATGTTATATTACCTCCATCATCGAACACACTATGTATAAAATATAGAATACCAAAATAATTAGATGTATAGTTACGACTTACGGCAGTAAGCCAACAGCACGGCTCGCTATTATCTAGAAGTCAACTCTCCAGTTCACTTAGCTTTTAAGATGAGTCTAATTTGAATACCAGTGTGGGTCATGCAAACATATATATAATGTAGTTGAATTAAACAGCTGATGGGGAGTTTCTCGGCGAAATTCGACCTGCACACTGCAATTCCGTATAATTATAAATTATAGTTTACATATATAATATAATCGAATGCTCGTCTTCCGCCGAGACGGTTATTATAATATTATACCAACCAACATATATTAATATAGTATAATATACTAAGGATATTATACATTTTATACTTTACTATGCTATTGCTACTCGCACACTTGCAGTTTACACGTATATTTCAATATTAGCGAATTCAGGGTGAAAATAAATTATGATATATCGATTCTGACACGCATTTCGGTTTGCAGTCAAATGGAATACCCGCCAAATCGCTTTGGACAGAAACGATCGTGAATCGTACGTCAAGCTAACAATCAAAGAACTAGCCATTTACGCCGTGTTTTTTGTAATATTCTTCGCCTGTAAGTACAGGCCGAGAGCAACATACAAATATATATATAAATACTACTCACCCACGGCCGACGGCTAAATATATATATATATATATTATAATAATGCAGTGTCGTATTTGAGTGGGTGTTGTGTACAGGGTCGCCCCACTTCTGATGATTTTATCCTTAGTATTTTCTTTTACACATTTGTATATAATTTTGAACCTGTAATAATAAAATTGACAAATTATCATTAAATTAAATAATAAAACAAAAATTATTGTTTTAAAAAATACATTTAAAAAAGTTTTATATGAAAAAATGACCCCCCCCCCCCCCCACACACACACACACACTCACTTGTGATTAAGTTTCAGATACGTAATTGTGCGTATACCCCAAATAGTAAATGATAACTGTGTATTATTATTATTAACGATAATACCGCGATGCAGCATGTTCCGGTCTGTATTCGTACGAGACGTATGTGATAAACAGAGAAATATCCTCGTTGTTCGTGGAATCCGGTTTCTCAACGTACTCGGACGACGATTACGATGTGTCAGTCAAATTCGACGACATCATCACCATGACGCACTTCTGGCAGGTATAGCATAACATAAAATCCGTTCTTCGATCAAAGGTCCGACTGCAGTTTTATTTGCCCTTTATATAATATTATACATTTATACTCGTGCGAGATGTACCGTGACAAACCTATAATACAGAGTTTCATTTTTGTGCAGTACTTCAACAGCGTGCTGTGCGACAAACTGTACGAAATTCCCACAGACGTCGAAATTGAAAACGGTACCGAATTACTGTACGAAAACAAATTTCTGTTCAGACCCAGAGTGAGACAGGTATTACAATATTTAATATACGTCCAGTTCATCTCGGCAACCATTTTGAAAACCATATTTTGTTCAATATAATATAGTTTTCTAACTTAAAAAAAAAGTAAATATTGTTTAACTCATAGCTAAGTAATTATCAACCATAAATATGGTTATATATATATATATTTATATGTATAGTACACGAATCTACCTCGATATATCTTAATCTATGTACGATTGTATCCGTCTAATATTATAATATTATGAATTATGATTATTATAATAAGTGACACGGCGCGTTGGTACCTTTAACTATATTGTATTATACCACATATAATATCCATGATGCGCTTTACGACGTGGTCGCATGATCATTTCCCCAATGACGAGTCTGCTCCTATAGGAAGAAAAAAAAAGGAACTACAACAATAATAATTATTATCTAATACGGCGGTATTACGCGTATGGTCTTCGGTAGTACCTTTATCGCGAGCACGTCGGGATTTAAACACGCGCGTCGGTGCGTAAAAAAAGGATTATAGGTAGGTAGGCACGCCACGCGGACACTGCGCGAGATTCCCGTTGTATAAATATTATATACACGACTGCTCGCATCCCGCAAGTTATATGGCCTGGTACGGCTCCGGTGCGACGTCACTCGGTTAATGTTTGTTTTTTGTATACGGCTTCTCCGCAATATAAATAACGTCGTACCCACCTACAACGACTTCAGCTATTACACTTACCGCAGTTACCTTACACCCATAACTGCGGGAGTTTAGATTATTATAGGTGCGCGGCAATGAGATCGGTCGTCGTTATTTATTTGTAAAAAAAAAGTTTTCGTCTACAGAAGAATTCGAAACGTTATCGAATATAATATATTATAACGCTGTACGCAGGAATGCGTTCGAAAAATAACCCGATTCTTATAGTTTTTGTATTACTATATATTATATGACTTATAGTCATTGACTATATATTTATATACATACATAGGTCAGAGTCGAAGAAGGACACTGTGAAATCAGAAATCAATTTAAAGGATTGTTCCAAGACTGCTATGTCCCGTACAACACTAAATACGAAGACAAAAAAAGTTTTGGGCCCAAAAGTGGAACACAGTAAGTCGTATCGCACACTACTACTACACATATAACAGCTGCAGCCGCTGATTCTTCAATATTAACATTTATTGTGGCAAATAATTTCGGAAAGCGTTATGCTCAATATAATTGCATGTCAGGTTAACTTTTTGAGTACTTCTTAGTTCTTCGTTTTTCTAGTTATAAAAAATTATAAAAAAAATGTTAATAGTTTTTTGTTTTGTAAAATTCTGAAATAATGAACCTAATCCTGTTTTGGGTGATAAAAATCGTAGCATTTGCATTTAACCTCTACCAGTTTGTAAGTTCTACGGTGGCAAGTTATACCTATGACAGACGCAACCCGCCGTGCACATCTCGATATAATTTAGAACAACAAAATACAAATTATATTATAAAATATAACTAGATACCTACTTAAATATTAATGATACGAATGACTTCATAATTATTTAACTGTTGCTTGTTCGGCATTTCGTTTCCGCGAGTATAGATGGACATACTCTGACAGTTCGAAGACACACGCCGTGGTCTACAGAGGCGAAATCGCGACCTACGGTGCTGGTGGATTTTATTTCGATTTTCCAAAGGATAAAGTCCATGCAAAAACGACGATTAGTGACCTCAAACACGACACGTGGCTGAATCGCGGTACCAGAGCTGTTTTTGTCGATTTTGCCGTTTTCAACTGCAACATAAACGTGGTTTGCGCTGTCAAGTACGGACCCATTTCTATAATTTCTGTACCGTCCACCTACGCATAGAACAGATAAACGAAACTTGTATACACACGACAGCTATATGACTACTGTAATAAATTATTACCGGAAAATATATATAATAATACATCAGCAATACTCAACCTGCGGCTAAGGTATTTTATTCGGCCTATTTGCCCTGCTATACGTGGCAATCGCCTCAACATAAAAAATCACACTGATTTAAAAATTATATTATTATACGTACAATAAGTCCGATAAATCGTAAAATGTCATGCAATTAAAGGTCTAGGTTTATTTATTTTTATCATTTCAGAATCCCCCATACCCTCTGTACAGACCGCACCATATTTATTATCTATCGAGGACCGCTTAACGTAATACCACGGTATATTATAAAGTACAATATAACATACCCTGCGTAGTGCTGAATGTCTAAATATATTATGAATATGACATGGCCCTAAGTAAAAAGAAGGTTGAGCATGGCTGCTATGTATAATAGGCAAGGCTGGGCATTAACGAGTTAATAAGTTACAAGTTAAGTTAATTTTAACTTATTAACTTAACTTACTAGTTCACTGTTTTAAATAACTTAACTTTAACTTAACTCGTTTGTATCTACGTTAACTTAAAATTAACTTATATTATTTAAATATTCCCAATGTAGGTAATTAGTTTTGAATTTTCAGAAATTTTTCAGAAAAATAATATTTATATAATTTATAAGTTCATAGAATATAGAAAATATTATTAGGAAAAAAAGGTGTATTTACAAAGAACTTTATATGTATTTTTATTAATTAAAACTAAAATGTCGTTAGTTTTAATTTTTATATATAGGTCATATAATATGGGTTGCATACATAATAATTAATATTATTTTTTTCGGTTTATTAACTTAATTTATTAATTGAAGTTAAGTTAATAATATTTGTTGACTTAGTTTAAACTTAATTGATGTTTTAAAATTGTCTATTAACTTAACTTTTAATTTAATTGAAAAAAAAATACTTAACTTAACATAACTGAGTTAAAAAATATCATTAACTTGCCTAGCCTTGATAATAGGTATATATTATTGACCCACTACAGCACAATACACCAACGTCCATCATGACTTCGTGGCATCCGAAATCGATGTTATATTAAAATATATTATGTGTTATTTGGTCGTCATCAATTTAATTTAAACGTTCTGCTGTACCCACATAGATTAGTGTTCGAATTTCCGGCGTCGGGAGGCATAGTCTCAACGTCCTTGTTTCGGACAGTCAAACTGTACAGGTACGCTGTGGCCGACTCGTTGTCTACGTTGATCGGCATGCTCATCGTCGTCGGGTTTATCGTTTATTTCACGGTGGAAGAAATATATGAAATCATGTACTTTCGAAAGGACTACTTCACAGTGTTCTGGAACTACGTCGATTTCGGCATCGTGGCTGTAAGTCGTTATAGTTTTTTTTCCACAAACAGATGATTGACTATAATACATTATATACGGTGAATACTCGTCGTTGTTTCGGAAATGATTTAATTTTTTATGCTCATCTTGACTTAAAGCTTGAATTAATAAAAAAAAATGTTAGTTCAATGTTTATACATCAACATTTTTATGAAAATATTATTTGCTTTAGATTATGAATATAAAATCTTAAAGGTCGCCATTTTAAAATCAAAAGTTTGTCGTGGCTTAACCAAGGTGTATTCAAAACATTACACAAAGGCAGTACAAAAAAATCAATTAAATTGTGTTCGTCGTACATTTTTCAAAAACTAAATTTCAAAAATAGTTAATGCTTTTCGAAATAATGACCTGTGTTTACTGCTAAAAGAATCAGCTTGTATACGTGTATAAAATTATACCTGTTCCGGAGTTATTCTTTTAATTCTATTTAAGTGTAGGTACTATAAGTTATATAGGTAATATAACAAAAAACTATTATCACGGATTATTATCGTTTTAACTAATACCATTATTAATAATAACATAGTAAACTGAATTAAATTATAAGTGCAAAAAAAACAAAAATGTTTTTGAACTCGAAACGTTTGTATAGGCATACACAACGGTGACACGGGCAGTACGCCCACCAAATTACAGAGTATTCTTGAATATAATAAGTCATACATTATTAAGTAGCCGTGTTTTTTTTTTTAAACAGTGTAGTCAAAATTATGTCTTAATTTGTTGATTATCAATAGTTACAATATATATTATTATAAGAACAATAATAGCTAAAATGTGATGTTTGTAAAACGCTGTCACAGTTGGGCTGGTGGGCTATCGGTGTGGCGTTGATGATCGTATTCAAGGAGAAGTCGTTGGTAGGTAGTAAACCGAGGAAAGCGATCTCGAAAACCGCGCGTGACCGCATGTCCGTGGAGCACCTAGTAGCAAGACACGAGACCCTCGTACAACTGACGGCTTACTTGTTCTTCCTGGTGTGCGTCAAGGTCATCAAGTACACCGACCTGAACAGATCGATGACCATCGTGTACTTGAGCGTGGGCAGGGTATAAAATATTATAATATTATTAATTATCGTATTATTATAGATGTATATAATATAAACCTGCGGTCGATATTTTATATTCAGTGGCGTATCCCTGGCATTGGGTGGGGAGGGAAGTCTTTTAGTTGGATTAATTTTATTTCGCATTCCGTTATGACAATAATGCTCATATTATACAATGTACGTCCGATGAAGTTAGCCCTCCAACTTCATTTGAAGATTTCGCAAATCATGCCTAGAGTTTGCAAATAGTTTGCGAAAATTTGCAAGTCATATTTAAAAATTGCAAATAATAATAAAACAAAGCATATTTAGCGTGTGTTATGGTTGCACACGGTAAGACACTGATATGACGCCAAGCTGTTCTTTAAGTCGAGACCTCCCCTCCACACCCCCTACTCAACCCATTAATGAATTTAGGGAAATATGTCCGAGATTAAATTGATCAAAATCAAAAATGTCCGTGGCAAAGTATATTATTCAAAAACAAAACTACTCGTATTTAAAATATAAATCAGATAATTATACAGGCATTAACATTATTGATAAACATTTTTAAAATATTTGACACTTCTATAATACTTATTAATAATTAGGTCAATATTAGTGTTACAGGGCGTTCCCTCTTTTATTCCATTTCGATACTTTTAACTTTTTGGTTTCAGACACTTTTACCACTAATAATTTTTATTTTGGAAAATTTCACCACAAACATTTTTGATTTCGGACATTTTTATCCCCGCAAACTCTCATACTTGACTCGTCTTGCGAACCACCTCCTCTGATTATAAATGATCTACAGACTACAATACAGGTCCATCAGAAATTACTCAAACGCCACTGACGACTGTAATAAAATTAACATTATTTCCACCACATAATAAATTGTTGCTATTATCACTGCAGTGCTTGAAAATCGTCGCGGGATACTTGGTTATAATGGTTTTTGTTGTGAGCGCGTTCGCGACGCTCGGTTACTTTGCATTCGGCTCACAGGTAATTAAATACAAAATGTCGATGTATTATTATTTACTATTATATGTTTAAATTAGGAAACGAGTGCATTTATCTCAAACCTCAATCCACATTGTGATATACACATTTATATGTTTAATATAACAATAAAAGCATATTTTGTGCACCGGATCCGGTGTTGTATTTCGGTGCTGTCGGTCCTACTCAAAGTGGAAATACTTAATTTTTTTTTTACATCTTGTGATCTTTAAATTCCTATAAATAATGCTTGTTAACGAGAAAAGCTTAAGTAGTGACTTCCAATCACTGATAATAATCATAAAAATAAAAATTATAAGCTCTCAAAAATTATGAACAACAAACTTAAATTATTGTAATTTGTAGGTATAGATAATGTTTAAGACAATGCGTGATGAGTATTATCTAATTTTTTTATAAATTAACTAATAAGCGAGAAAGATATCTTTAAAAAAGTTCAGAAAATGTCGTCGTATTTTTTGTATCTGCCTCTGAAGGAGAACCTTGCGACAATTTATTTGTAAAAAATAAAAACAAAGGACACTCCTATTCGAATGACGTCGGCCAACTTGTAAATGTATAAATACCTCAACAAATGCGCATAACATTTATTATTATAATATACATATTATTATTATAATTTGACGCGATGTCACCTTAATTTATTTTTTCGTTTTTCTCTAACACACTTTCACTCCCAATCTAGGTAAAAGGATTTTCGACCATTTACGATTCCGTTCTTTCGTCGGTCAGAATACTGATGAGGGACTTCGACTACCGAACGCTCCAAGCCGCGGACGCTTGGTTCACCACACTCTTCTTCGTATTTTTTACGTGCGTGGTGATATTCGTTCTCTTGGTAACTATACAATTATAATGTACAATATACTTATTTTTGGGGATCACGTTCCTAACCCTGTGGAGTCCATGGGTTATATAATATATGATGCCAACAATATTGTAAGCGATCTACTTATTTTTTTTTAACAATTCTTTGTAGAGGTTAAAAAAACGAAATGCTTATAACTTGATGAATTATGAATATGTATTAGGTACCTAGTTAAAAGAGATCAATGAAAAAAAAAGGTTTTTACATCGAAAAATGTAATTTCATACGAATATTAATAATAATAAATTACTTACAAAAAGTTTCTTTCAAGTCGTTCAGAAAATTTTAGAATATTATTAATTTATCTCTCGTGCACAGATCTTCACCATTCTTCTTGACTCTGAGCCTCACAAGCAAAGGGGAAACGACATTGATTCGTGCATCACATTTTTATTTTGTGATACACCATAATCATTAAATATGACAAGTATGTCAGGTATGAAACCCGGTTTGTGGATATATTCAATTTTCACTGTGACCAATCCTATATATAAATGGTCGTTCGCCACAACGGCGTATAACTTATATAATATGATTATCCATGCACGCTTGTGTTTATAAGCGCAGAGGTATTTTTATTTAACTCGCACTCGTTTTCCAGACGATGCTAGTGGCGATCGTATTTCACGCGTATTTCGACGTAGACGTCGAGCAGTTGTTGGCGGGCAAACAGTCGTATGTGAGCGACAAATTTTCGGCGTTCGTGGACCGCGTGCTCGCCAGGCTGGGTTTAGGCAAATGGTCGGCGCAACGTCGCACCGATCGGCTGAAAAACGAACTGGATCGCCGAATTACCTATCAGGACGCATACAAGACACTGAAACGGTACATGATACTATAATGATATACATATATGTATAAATAGGTTTAAGGCATTTCATAATGCGTAAGTGGATATAAGAGTGTGGGCGAAGTGGGCTCATAGATTATTTATTAACACAAACGTAATATTATGTTTTGTCCTCGTCGCGTAGCTGCCGTTTTACGGACTCTGAAGTAGAAAAGATTCTCGAAAAATACGGAATCGAACCACAGAAGACGTTACACGAAGACGAAGCCAGGCAGATGTTCCAGGACGTGCTGCAAAACGCACCCTCGAAGTCGAGTACGCGTTTTATAATTATTATTACTCTTTTAGTCTTTTTATATTCTGCATTTTCGATAACAATGCAGTCTTATCACCGTTTTTGAATAGTAAATACCAGCTATTACTGACTACTGCAGATAGTCATCCTGCACATTTTGCTTTAATGTTCGTTGGACTTCCTCCGTCTAAATTAGGTTTATATAATATGCGTTTATTGGGATAGATAGTAAATTAAGATTTATCATTTTAAACTGAGTAATTATTGCACTTCGTTAAGCAGAAATTGTCGATGTCTTGTTAACTCCGAGAATCTTTTATTTGAAACAGTGTTATAAACTTATAAACAATACCTAAAGTGGCTTACGTTCTAAGCCAGAAAATTTGTAGTTGAGGCAAATATTTAACTCCACCCTTTTGCAAACTCCGCCGTATTGTATAAGAGGGACATATAGTTATAACATTAATCTAATGGGTATATAGGACCTATTATACCCAGGTGCAATGTTTATTTTAATGATTACATAAATCGAAAAGTTGAAAAATACTTGATAAAATATATTGCATATCGATGTATAATATATATAAAAGATAAATTATTACCTAAAAAAATAAATAGAAAAATAATTTATTTATTATTTTTTAGGTAAGAAAGATGACGAAAACACTACTTCCAATGTATCAGATGTCAACTGGCAAGTATACGGTTTGAAATTATTGTTTCCGAGCTGATTTTTAATGATTGAGGTTTCAGGTTGGTCAAGAGAGTAGATTTACTTGAAAATGCATTGGAAGATGTTCATAAGAAATGCGATATCGTCATAGCACGTCTCGATGCTATACGAGTTCAATTACCACCGAACTACGCAGAACAAAATCTACCGGACAACACTCCTTCTTGAATGGGAATAATAAGAATTTATTTTTACAATAGCATCAGTAGCATACTGTTTTTTGTATACTTATTTGATTGTAACAACAAAGGCTTAAAAACCATACGAAATGCACCAATTACTTTGTATTTGCACTATTAGTATACGCTGTTGTATAAGTTTAAGTCATATTGTTAAAACTACAATGAATGTCCCTTGCCTTAATTTGGCAACTGCTAGATCAATTATCTCTACACATAAAACAAATACCACAAACAAACATCAATAAACGTACTTCTACACTTGCGAACAAAAATTATTAAAATTTTTACTTCGTTCTTGTTGTTATAGTATTTTCAGTTAAACCTTTGATTATTATATTTCATATTATATCAGGCATTAATTCAGGCGTTTTGTATACAAAGTATTAAAGTAAGTAGGTATACCTCCATATTTTAAGAATACAATATTATCTTAACTATATCGAATCACGTAAACATTTAGTAAGTTGCAATAATAAAATAAATCACAGTAGTTGAAATCGTTGTATCCTAATGTCTGAAATCATTGTCTTAAACGCCTTTAGAAATCGGTCGGCGTTGGCTCTGCTGAACACCATAGGTGGCTTCAGTTTGATGACGTTCACGTCTGGTCCGTCGCTGCTGACCAATATTCTATGTTCATCTTTCATTCTGAAACACGATTTGTACGTAAATAATTGTGTTTTATTAAATATTTCAAAAACTATTTGGCGAAACATAATGATTTTAATGTCATGAGTTTGAGAAATATTATACACACATGTCACATTGTGTCAAGCGTTCGTTATTTTACGGCGAAAATAGTTTTATTAGAACAAACCCTCCACTTGAAAAATAGTAAGTGTACTTGGACATATTCATACATCATACTTGTTAAAAATACTTTAAGTATCTATCAGATACTTTATGTATTTCAAATGGACATTTAAATAGTGAGTACTCAAATAAAAAAAGTATTTAAATATATTTTCCAATGAGTTTTTAAAACAAATTTTAAATACTCGTGGTCTATGAGACGAGATCCCTTCAAGACCTGAATTTGTCTCTGTAGGGTTTTCTCTTAGTTTATAAATACTTAAATACATTTATATAATGATTATAAATATTTTTTATGATTGACAAAATGCATTTGAAATCTTTATATTTAAATTATTTAAATATACTTATTTATAATTATGTTTAAAATTTGTAAATTTGAATAAAATTGTCTAGTTCCCTAAACAAAGAATAATAACGGGTGCCTGAGGGCTGAGGGCGGGGTTTTATCTCGATTCCAGTATGGCGGGGAAAAAACAATACAATATTAAATAATAATTAATAAATACAATAACTTAAATATTGACGAATGGTTATTATTACTTCACAAAATTAAATTAAATTGTCATTTGTTGAAATCACAATTTGATGTCAGTTTAATACTCAATATTTTATTTAAATAATAGTCAAAAATGTATGTTATTCATATTATTTTTGTTTTTGCAGATTTTATTCATTGTGTTGAGTACTCGAGTTCTCTCTTATATAAATTAAGTAGTTTGTATTTTTAAATTCTATATCATGAGAAAACATGTGAGATGCACTTTAGTAAATTTTGAGTTAAATTTTGAATGAAACAACTTGATTTGCAACTGTAAGTTGTTTTTTGATAATATTGAAGACGATGCCCATATTTTTGGATTAAATGTATATGTTTCATCAATGTTATTATCACAGATTTTTTTAACCTCTCGTCACCAATTTTTAATAAAATAGTGATAATAATAATATAAGCCATCGAAAGCAATATATAGAAAAGTTTGGTGGCGTCGATAACCGGGTGCAATCGATAAGTTTTTACAGGTAAAATGTAATTTCGGTGGAATTCGAATTGTACATTCGGCTCTTACCTGTTGACGACCTCTCGGGTTTCCGCCGTGGCCGGAGTCTTGGTTTTTGGGTCCTTTATAAGTTCTATTCCCAGAAACAATCCGACACCGCGGACGTCGCCGATCACGTCCGGGAACCTCTGTTGCATGTTTTCGAGTTCAGACAGCAGGTACTCGCCTACGTCTTTGGCGTTGTCCACCATCCGTTCGTCGTCGACGGCGGTCATCACGGCGATGGCTATTGCGCACGACACGGGATTTCCGCCGTACTGAAAAACCACACGAGAGTTTTTCGCCGTTAACTTGGATAAACTTGAATCCAAGTTGGATTAGCAGAGTAACACCACTATACAATAATAATCTGTTATTAAAATATAATGTTTTGTTAAAATCTCATTAATTATAAAAAAAATCTGTTATTGATATGTACACGAACATTGTATTATGTAAATACATAATACTATAACAATTCATTAAATAATCGTGGACGTGTAGGATTTAGAATTTACTGCACACTGCACATGGTTGCATTAGATCCTCGCCATTAGGTAAATAAAAGTTAATAAAAATAAGTATAGTAATTAATTATATACATGTATTGAGAGTGGTATACACATCGCGATTAAATAGTAAATGTTTACTAGAAAAACGTCTTAAGGCACAAAAATAAAAACACACATCATTGTTCAATACATTTGCTCCGTTCAGAATCTAAAATGCAGAAAATAAATAGAATGCTCGGTTTTTACATTGATTGCCGTTTCGTATATAAGGGGTGTTGCATGTAACTACTATTTATCGTGAGCGTTCCGTTAAAAGGCACCAGTAGGTATATATATTATTAAGTGTTCTCTACCTAATAGTTACATCTTTTGAAACTTTAAATGAATTAAATAAATATAGGTACTTAAATCACGACTTATACCGAAACAAACACTAATTTTTACTCACCGTATTAAAATATTGAATGCCGGTAGCTTCGAAGCTACGGGCCACGGCTTCCGTGGTGATGACAGCCGCGACCGGATGTCCGTTCCCCATGGGCTTGCCGATGGTCACGATGTCGGGTAGTACGTCCGGGCCGTCCATCTGAAACGCCCAATAGTGCGTACCCGACCGGCCAAATCCCACTTGAACTTCGTCAGCAATGCACACACCACCGGCTTCCCGCACATATCTAAAATCAAAAATAATACTCTATATAATATTATGTACACCAACCGTTGATCCTTATTACATACGTTGAATACTTATATTCCTGCACGCGGTTTCAACTTATAGAGTAGATTTTATCAAAACACGATTTCAAAAAAACTGATATCGCCTAAAGATGATTTTTTTGATCCCACTGTAAGTAGGTCTTAAAAGATAGGATTGTCTGGTAATATTTCAATTCTGTAAAGTGATGTTCTCTCGGCGTTTTGTATATGTAACTTAAGGTTTGCTATTAAAGACGAAATATTATACAATATTATATAAGAAATCGTGAGCTTGTGAACAAAATAACAAATATGTGTACAAATCAACTTTTCTTTAGTCAAGTATGATAAATAAATTCCTTTAATGTACTATACATAAACACTTTTGATATTGCTGATCAATATTGACAATATACAATAGAGTATTTCGATTAGACGAGTAGACTTATCATTGTTATACAATTATTATATAATAATAAAATTATTCGAATGGGTATTTAATTTATTCGATAAGTAACCGACTAAAATATATTATATAAACTCGGAACACTGCAAAAGTGTAACACACAAAGAAAATTTATTGACAAATTATAGTAAATTTAATTCTGAATACAGATATAAACATCATATAATTATAATCGACTATCGGCGTGTCTGCAAACAATTATTGTGTACCTGCCTATAACATTTTCAACCAGCGACAATATTTGGTCGCTGTGATAAAATTATTTAGTTAAGCTATTTCAAACCAATTTTTTCAGGTTTAACCTTTAACCAATGATTACTTTACCTAATTTTAGTTGAACGAGTGTGTTTTAATAGCAGTAACTACCGGGGGGGGGGGGGGTGGAGTTTCAGCACCGGGGCCCACAGATTACAGCCCGGCCCAACTAAAATAATCTGTTTCCGTATTTGATAATAAATTTTACAACAAATATAAAAATCATGACATTTTGATGTATGAATATAATTTCACGAAGAACGAAAACAAAATAAAATTATTGATTTCTAATAAATAATATTATAATGTAGAAAAAGTTGATTGAATCGTATAACATTATTATCTACTATCTGAGACCGACATGACGGCATTGATGTGATATGTCATGTCCGTCATTGAGTTTACCTAATTTTCTTCACAAAAACATAACAATTGAAGAGTCTAACCTAATTTTTATCTTATGACAATTATTTATCGACCACCCCAAATTTTGTTCGCAATAATAAGTGTAAACAACTTTAATCAGGGCCCATTCATTAAAAGTGACACTGGAGCCCCAGTTGGCCTAGTTGCGCCACTGTTGAATAGTATTTCCATCATACGTATAAAAATGATATAACCTGAATAAATAACTTAGGGCTTTTAGGGGTGGTATTTCAAATGTGGATACCGGTATCATTGTATCAAGTATTTGTTTGCTTAACCTGCAGTATCTACGGTATTACAAGTAATTAAAAAAATACCAGATCTTGGTAATCACAGAAAATACTATATATTATATCGATAATCGGTATTTTTAATGAATTTAGAAATGTTTTCAAACCAGGAACATCTATATTAAAAATTATTCATTTTTGTTTAAAAAAAGTCACAAAAAATGTTGTAATATCGTGGGGAGGCTATAATTCAAAACAATATGACCATTTCCAAATGGGAATTCTAAAAATACTTTTTTTGTCCTGAGTAATATGATATTAGATAACATAATATGACCATGACGGATAGTATGGTTACAGTTACATAAATTATAATTGTACCTAAACAGTATTTTCGGTACCTAATTAGTAATTACCGATTCACGGTACACCGGTAATTACCATTACATCAAAAAAAAAAGATAGATAGCCTTAGAATAACGTGTAACTATATTTTATATTATTTATATAGCGTCTTTTAAACTTTATTGAGATGAAAGTCACTTACTTGTAAACATCTCGCAGGTAATTATGTGGTAATATAATCTGGCCACCACAGCTTTGTAAGCTTTCTGCGATGAAAGCGCACACTTGTTGACCACGTTGTGCAATCACGTTTTCATCAATAATTTTTTTAACTTCCAAGGCGTACAATATGCCCATATCCTCGTTGGGATGATCGTCAGCTCTTATTTTACCTCTGTATACATCCGGGACCGGTGCCTAGTAATAAAATATCATATTAAAATAAAATAAAAATATATATTGTGTGTGTGTGCGCGCGCGCGCGTGTGTATACAATAACACAAATAAACCATTCAGAGTGGATATAACAGCTAAATAAAAATAATATAAATTACCCTCAAATTTGAAATCTTTAAACTCAAAATTACACATTTTATAATGATATTATTGTAATTTATGAACATTTTACAATAGACTAATATTTAAACTCGTTGGAAAATAAAACGTCAGCGCTATTTTCAAATTATAGTTAGGATAACACACGAATAACATTGAATAAAAAATGTTTTCAATATTAAAACTACCAGTTTTAAAGTTTAAAAAAAAATCGAAAAACTGTTTAAGTATAAGCGGATACTATATAATTGCAGAGCTCAGTGTTTAAAATAAATATATCACATTATTAACATATTTTTTGATAGACAATAAACGTAAAATTAAGTCAAAATTAATAATTATAAATAATATTATGAATTGTTTTTTTTAAATACATACTACGTGCACGTGATCTGGTTTTTTCGGTGCTCCTGGCAAATTTAGTTTATATGGTGAAATATCAATCAGTGAAGTCAAGTGACCATGGTACGCACTGAAACATGTACAAATATTTATTAAACTATAAGTTACAGCCATGTATTTTATAAAATACATTTTTTTTTATTTATCAAATTCCAATTTGTATTGGTATCAAATTAATAATTAACAGTAAACATATTACATATTACATCTATTATAATACATAATAAATATGAATGATGTAAATTAGGCAATAACGTTAATGCTACTCTATATATACCTAGTACCTACAGTCTAATTTGAATGGAATAATATCGTCATTAAAGTTAATTCCTTTATATACCTATTTAAGTCTTTGGCGGTAACATATATATATATATACAGGGTGTAACAGGTCTATTTGACTAATGCAATAACTTTTTTTCTATTCAATATTTTTAAGTTTTTTTTTTTTTTTTAATGATTTGTAGAGCTGTGCGCTATAATTTGTATATCTTATATTTTATTTTATTTTTTTACAACAAAAATAAATAATTTAAATTTTGTATTTAATATTTTTCTAATAATCCAAGATAGCTATTTCATAAATAAGTATTTAAAAACCATTTTGGCGTTTAAAACTTTTAATTTGGTTAAGTCGTTAGTATTTAAGCAATTTTCAAAGTGTGTTAAAATTTAAGATTATTTCTTGCTAATCACTGTTACTGCTGTAAAAGTTATTGCATTAGTCAAATAGACCTGTTACACCCTGTATATATATTTACATGTGTGTAAGTAATAAGTATATCTCGTATATTATGTTGTTTTGAACTTTGAAGTCATAAACCAATATAGTAAGTTCAATACAATTAAAACACTGTTGTTATGTGGAGACAAAGATTTTTTAGTATTGTAGAATTGATCTATGCATTTAAAAATGTATATGTTGAGTAATTATTTTGACAGTAAATACTTGAACTAATTTAAAATTAATATTTTATGTATTGAAGATTTCAAAAATTAATCTGTTTTGGAATATGAAATTAAAAATATTTGTTGTAATGTAAAAAGTAAGAACTTAAAAACTTATAACTAGGGCTGAAATTTAAATATCCTAAACCTCTTTAATTATTTGTAGATATAACAATGGTGGTCGTATTTATTTTTATTTTTTATAGTATTATATATCGATTGACTACTACACATCGACATTATCTGACCACTAACTATACATTTACCAATATACTGGTTTCTGTTACAAAAATAAACTGTGAAAAACGTTCTAAAAAATTCAAAAATTTTTTAAAAACACGCAAAATATCAATAAATTAATCAGGATTTCCTAAAACACATAATCCACTTACAAAGCGACCCACTTTTAAAACACCAGAAAAAAATATTGCGTCAAAATTCCATACATACTTATAACAAAAAAAAGAATGTTAGTTTGAAATTTGCATTCCTAGTTTGATGGGGCTCTGTAGATTGTATTTACAATTTAAAGCCCAAACAGTTTGAGAACTACTGAATTATTATGCAATTTATTGTTTTTCTATATAATGATGATTAGTTAAAATTTTAATTTATCATGTCAATAATTTAGTAGCTAGGTGTTATATTTTAACCTTTCACACCTTAAACAAGAAAAATCGGATTTATGGTTGTACTGCTATCTATAAGCTTATATACATAAAGATAGCATAGGTATACCTACGCAATTGCAATGTCAGCAGTAATACAATTTAAATACTCACACCGGACTAAATCAGAGTAACACAACAAAATATGATGAACTGTGAAATATTTTAAAAAACAAATCGTTTATATAAAAACATGATATTGTAAACAATAATACAATTTCTCAAATCTGTGGTAGTTTTTGAGTACCTATATTATAAGCTACACACACATATATTCAACTCTCATATTTGTAGACGCCATATAGGTAAACACGATGGTTTTATATGCATGATTTTATCTCATCTATTCGAGTAACTATAATAGCAACCATTTAAACACAAAAAAAATTCTAATTTATTCTATTACTATTATAGTTAATGACAAATGACAACCATTTAAAATCAAAAAAAAAAATTTTGAATATCTTCGTGAATCTCAAAATCTTTGTGTGAGCTACGAACGTACATGTACATCTAAATGACAGTATACAAAGGTACCATGTAAATTTTAAGTATCTATAGCTATCATAGTTTAGTAAGTTTAGGCTCTGCGTTGATCAGTTAGGAGTCAAGACACGTTCGATTATATAATATATAGATATAAAATAAATATAGATTATGTAATATGTACGCAGATACTCACTGGTCCAGGGTGATGACGTCGGTGTTGCCGGTGTGTTGCCGGGCCAACCTCAATGCCAAGTCATTTGCTTCGGAACCGGAATTTACAAAGAAACAGACGGAAAGCCCTTCCGGCATTTTCGACACGATCTTCTCCGCGCATACCACCAGGTTATCATGCAAAAACCTGCTGTTGGTGTTCAACTGTTGCATTTGTTCCACGCCTGCTTTCACCACGTCCGGATGACAGTGGCCAACTGCGAACAACATATAATGGACGTTAGACATAAATATGAACAGGGGCGGATAGATTCTTTTTTGTCGTACGGGAAATGTTTAATTGGCCACCGTGAAAATTGAATAATGCCACGCCGTATATGTAACAGCGGGTCGTATTTAGCTCGAGAACTATAAAAAAGATACTCTCTCGCACATATGTTTCACTAGACTTAGAAGAAAACTATTTATCTTGGCTCGAAAAACAATATTTAAAACATATTTTATAGAAAGGAAATTTGAATTTAACAATTAATAAATGTTGGACAACTTTTTTATAAGCTACTTATTTTTTTTTAAATGAAATTTTAAAAAAAACGTAGTGACTCTCTGAGCCTTCGAGCCACTAATAGTTAAGGCTCTAAGGAACATCCTTTTGTTCCCGTTGGACTATCTGCTAAATCTGCCCCTGCAGGGTTCGAGTTAATATATAATTCGAAGTGCAATATCCACAAAACTATATAATATTAGATATCTCGTTATTTGCAAACTATATCATATCATACAGCCTACAGGTGTAAATTAAAATTTGAAATAATTATTCTTATCGAGTGTCTCCATCCACCACTAAATATATATTATATAAAAGACACATGAAAATACTCATACTCACACTCGGTGGCGTACACAAATATTTTCAATGGGAGGGGTGATTACATTATAACATTTTTAAATTACAACAAAATAACTAATACACATCGTTATTTTTCGTTTAAATAACTAATTTCTTCCAAATTTAAACTAAAAATAACTATATTAATATTTTTTTTGGATTTTTTGGTTACAATATGAACTACTTATGAATTTTATGATGAGGAACCTTATTGTATGACATTTTCAAGCTTTTTGACACAGTGAAAACTTTTTATTAATATTTATAGGAAAAACCAAAATAAATTTTTAATTTAAATTTTCTATAAATAACGATAATATTACTCATTATTTTTGTAATTTTATATAAATATTATTATAATATATTTTTGCTATCTAGAAGCCCAATAGAGTCCAAATATTCTTAAAATTATACCATGTGTAGAAAAAGCTATATAATATAAATATTAGGTAAAAATAACAAGTATCTATAATATAGTTATTTGTTGTGTTACTACAAAAAAAAATAATCTATTTTGTCGAAAACTGGTTTTGCGTACAAATTTTAACGTATACAAAATAATAAATACATAATATATGTATTTATACAGCAGGAAATTCAACCAGCGTCTTAAAAAAAAGTCAGTTATTACATTTTTTTTACAAACAAATTACCTACCTACTTCAGGATTGCAAGAACCAAAGAAGGAAAATATGATGACGAGAAGACTAAACAAAATAGCCGTACTAGGAAGTCTTCGAGTATTAATGTATTATTATTTATTATACTCAAGCAAGATAATATGTATGTATATTGTAAATTAACTAGTCAATACACAGCATAAATTATATTGGTTTTTTTAAATTTAATTAATACTTAATAGGTACATATTATGCGACTTAGATATGTACTAGTACTACACTCGTAAACTCGGTCGTTATTGTTAAGATAACAATTAATATAAAAAAAACACTACCTGTGACATTGAAGCATACCAACTTTTAAGTGTTTTACTGTCTACGTGACTACACATATTTTAAATATCGATGTCCTAATAATTGTTTGGTTCAGATGTGCAAAGATATTTTTTATTCATATGTTTTATTTAGATCATAGATTTATAGCCTACAGTAGCTTAAAGTAGATTAAAAGTCGTCAAAAGTTGAACGTGTCGTCTAAAATTGAACTCCTGAATATAAGTAAAACAGGATAGATACTTACCTATACGAGTTCACTGGTCTATATTAATAGCTTTTGTGATAATTTAAGTATTTGGGCTTCCACAACTTAAGACAATTGACAGAGTATAGGTATTACCTATTTTCACCACCACCCCGGTTATTACAAATGTTTCATGAGGTTCAAAATGCCATTTAAGATTAAACTGGTCTACATGAATTATGAAAATTAAAATTAAAATTGTATACTTGCTGATAAGTGATAAGTGATAACCAACAATGCTTAAGAATTATTTTTACATACCTACATCGATGGTGTGTTCTATTTTTTAGAAATGGGTTTTTATTATTTGTTGTATTTACACTGTTTACTCGAATTTTTCAACACTTTAGGTTGATTAAAAACGTTTTTGAGAAATTAACAATGACATTTTAGATTGCCAGGACTTGCTTTGATGACGATTCATCATAATATAATATTAAATACCTATAGATGAGACTGTCAAAATATATATATTTTTTTAAATATAAAAATTAATTGTACACAATAAATATAACTTTTATTATATTATATGTATAAATCATGAATCGATCAGTCAAAAATGCCATAAGAAAAAACAGTTAGTCTATTACACACTTTTTAATTTCGTACTACACTACAAAGTGTGTTGTACACACAATTTTAGTCCTTGGTATGATGTATCAGCTGTGAGAATAATTTATTTAAAAAGACCCTATACTAATAATTGAATTATTGAATTAATTTATTTGTTATGGTTTTATAGAGATGATTATTTGTGAATGTCATATAGAAAACCATATACTCGTAAATCGTAATACATAATACATATTACATACCTACTTAAGTACTCGACATTTCAATTAACTGTTATGAATTATGAGTTATTATTGCGTGAAACGGAGTACAGACACACTGGGTAGTGGGTAGTGGGCACTATTAGTTAGGCAAACCTAAACATACCAATGAATTAGTTACTTGCAATAATTGTCTTGAAAATGATTTCATGGGTGAATTAGTATATGCAACATGAGAGTAGTTAAAAATATATACATATTATATAACTTCAGCGTAAGACGCTTCATCACGACAAAAAACCATGCCATTTTTCAACCAATATTTTTTCACTCAGAATCTGCGATTAAATTGTCCACGAATATTTGCATGAAAAAAAATTAATTAGATGTCATGTCTGCAGATTTATATTTAAGTGATGGACACGAGGACATATATCCCACTCTCTCATTCTCCATATTGTATACGTTATTAATTAAACAATCAATGATGATCTACATTTTATTGTTATTGCAATGCAAATATTTTATTAGTGCCTACCCCATTAAACACTCAGAAATACGTCCCTACAGCCTACTAATGTTTATTAAGCCATACCGTGGGCTACGTTATTGATGCAATCCAAGTATTCTCTTCCGTCTTGGTCGTACAAATACTGTGCTTGGCCGCGAACGATTTTCAGAGGATTCTTCTTATAAAACAATTCGCAAGATTTCCTAAAAAATACATACATAAGCAAACCTATTTGTACAGTAGGCATAAAGAATATTGACTCAATATTGTGTTCCGAGTGTCAATCAATAATTAATTACGTTGTTAAATTTAAATTTAAAAATTATTTTTACGATAAATCACCTTTAGCCCAAGTTGTATAATATTTATTTCTAATAAATAGGTATTATAAATTACTAAATGTCGATAAAAACACTGTTAGGTTCACTGGTCATTGTCCATATTTTGACTTATTACTAAAGTAATTTTAATAGTAGGTGATTAACCAATAAAATGTGCAATTTAAAAAATAATCATCTAACGGGTTATTATTTATTCCCTTTTTTAGTACCAGGTGGCTAGGTGTAGAACTAACTTGGTGAGTGCGCAGGTGTAAAAGGAGAAATATTTTTTAAAAAAATAACTAAATAAAATAAAATATTTATGTTACAAATGAAAATTGAAGATGGACCTCTGGGAAGTAGCGGTAAAACACTCGCGCATCTTTGAAGCTTGACATAAATTGTAGCAATATAAAAAATTAAAACTAAAGTTGTTGCCAATGCATTTAACATTTAACATTAACAATTAAATACACAAATGAAATGTATTATTATTATTTTTCAAATCATGAAATTTATATAACAGGTATAGTCGGTGGGTATGCGACCGTCACTTGATATTAATAAACACGAAAAAAATATTGGACACGGGTCAAAAAGAACTAGTATACTACATTTTAAAAATAGCACTTACCCGATATATTTATTACGTAGATCAATTGTTTCGGTAAATGTGAGTTTTTTACTTTCCATTGTCATGTTGTTATGCTGAATATTGAAAAGTATTAAGAAGTTACCAAGTTAAACTGCTCAGAACAATAAAAGATACAGCTCTGAACACGAGCGTTTTGAATACTACATAAAGTTAGAAAATTATGATTACAATATACTCATAGATTTACGAAATGGTAACAGAGTGGATGACCTTCATAAACATAATCAAAACAAGTTATCACACACAACAATAATATATGTATAATCACATAATAGTATTAATCTATCATAAATGGTAATATTGAATATTTATTTTATTATGTATTTAAAAAAATATATATATATTGTTTAATATTACAACCTCCGTGGTTATATAGATAGACTCAATAATAGTAATAATAATAATAATAATAATAATAATAATAATCGTTTAAAAAAAAAAAAACTAGAACATATAAAATACTGAGTGGCAGACATAGTTGTTATAATAAAATATAATAATTAAAAGTCAAGTGGAGTTTTAGCTTTTGAGACATAATTTTCTAAAAATATATTTTACTTAAAAGTTAAATAACTTTTCCATTATAATAACTTACAACAAGGCATTAACGGAACAATACTATGTTAAACTTACTTCTCCACTTCACATTCAAAAAATAGGGCTTATCCGTACAGCTTAATGTAGATCACAATATTTAACGATCTCTTGTTATCTTAGATCTTCAATTTACATAAAACAAATCATGGTTACAATAAAGAAAATTGAAAAATAAATAATTATAAGTTTCATAATTCATAACAAATCTTGATATAAAATTGAATTACTGTACAGAGTGTTAAACGGAAAATACAATATTGCAGGTACAATTTTATCATCATGGTAGATAATTATATAAACAAAAAAATATATATTTCAAAATGAGCTTATAAAATGATTAAATAATGTAAACCTATTCATATGATCACTTGTTGAACACTCAGTATAATACAATTGATGGAATAACATTAATTATGTGCCTGTTATAAACTAATCAAATTAAAAAAAAAAATGTCTTTCAACCAATACAAGATATAACATAACATATTGTAATAATAGTAAAATAATACAGTATCAAAAAAATGTATTTGTTATTAAAACAATGTCAAAATTGTTTAAAAGGTTTTAAAATATAAACAATTGAAAGTAAAACCGAAGTTTTATAAATGGCCCAAATTACAATAATGCTGGCACTATAATTTTATTTGGTAGAAAATAAATATAATATACATAAGCTATTTAATATGTATAATATATTACACTATTTATGATAAATTAGAATTTAATTAATTTTATATAATTATAATATTAAAAAATAAAAGTAGATTGAAAGGAAAAATAAAGGAAAACTAGCTAGGAATACTTTTAAATAGTGGAAAATTTGAATCATTCCATGTAATGGAACTCTAATCATACTTGGGAATGTTTAACAAGAAATGGACTTTTTAAATATTTAACAAATATTTTAACATGTTACATCATAGTTAATTCTAATAATTTAATCATTTTTAATTTCGCTCTAATTTATTATGATAATTTTTTTTTCTAAACAATTATATAAAACTAATTGTCAAATAGAAATATTTTTTTAACTTTAGAGTTTAGTTTTTTAAATTAGATGGTATATTATATTTAATAAAATAAATAAATCCAACGTTTTTCCCATTTTCCTATTTTCCATATTAAATTTTAAAAAAATCATACTAAATATAAAACAAAATAAAAAATATTTTAAAATTTGATATAGTAAAAAAAATAAATTCAAGATTTTAATTTTTTAATTTTTAAATAATATACACTAATTCATAGTTGTTTCTTGATGGGCAGTAACTATTTGAAAAAAATGAAAATGTATTAGTTAGTTAAAAGAAACTTAAATAATAGACTTTTGTAAGATTCAAAATATAAACATATTTAAATGGCGCCTGTAGTTACTATCACATTTTCTTTATTTTTTGTTTACAGTTTAACTTAAGTTAATTGAGGATCACACTGTATATGGAGAATATAACATTATTCATCAATCAAAGCTTATACCAAAAAAAAAAAATATATTGCAATAATACTATTTAGGTATTTTATTTTATACTTATAAAATATAATTAAATATTTCATACACACACAAAATGTATACTACTATGCATTTTTTGTTTTATGGTGTTTTAATTTTCCATGATTCCTCTTGTATTCGATTAAAGCAGTCTGCTAGGAATGTAAACTGTGTATAGAAAACAGTGTGTATAAAATCAGATATAAAACAACAATAATTTAAAAAATATAAATTTGTTTTTAATTTCAAAAAATAAAATACTCACATAAGGAGTGTGTAGTTTAACACATTTGGGGCTTTTTTCTTCACGTTGAAACTGAAAACTAAATAATCCATTAGTTTCATCAACCTCCCAGCATTTGATAGTTTTCCATGTGAATTCAACAATTTGATTCTGTAACATCAAATATATTTTCTAATACTATTTTTAACATATTTTATTTAATGTTTATTTTAATTATTTAATTAAAAATCTTAAGTAAATAAACAATTTTTACTTTTATATAAATAAAATTGTCAAAATTAATATTTTAAATGCTCAAAAATATACTTTTTTTGTTAACATTTTTATTTTTTGGTAAATTGAAATACAAAAGTTTTTATAGCAAGCAAATGTATATTTAGAGGTTAATAATATTTTTGGCAGTATACATACTACCATAAATATTTATTCAATGAAACATTATTTCTCATTATTCCTAATCAAATTTTTATACACTTTTGAAGCATTGATCGTGTTAATATTAGCTTTTTAAAATCATAAACATCCAGTCTCTACTAATCATTAATTAATAAATATTACCTCAAGAGTGCCATCTTCAGTACATGCTATAAGTCTGAGACCTAAATAACCAACTGCTGCCATCACATGACCAGTCTTTCGAGAGTCGCATGGACAATGTGGAAATATTACTTCACCGTAACCTGGTAATTCTTTAGCCATTTTTAAATACTATAAAAAACATTTTTTTATATATTACATTTTTACTTTATCTTTCACATTCATACATCAAAAATTATAAATTATCTCATAAACTGTAGTCCATAGGGTAAATTCATAAAATAAAATAAAAAAATATGATGAATAATTACATCTAGTTTTTTGGAAGAATCTTGCAAAGCTTTTAGCTCATATAAACGGTCTCCTACAATGATATGATTTCGATCAACTTCGTCTATAGTACTCCAAAAAACAAATGTAGCAGCTAAATCATCAGATTCTATGAGACGAATTTCAACAGCAGGGTTAAATAGCCATCGCTTTATACATAAACAACTAGCACTAGCTGTTCGGTAGTTTTGAACATAAAGTTGATGAGCTACTTCATTTGGTTGAATTTTCCTTTCTAATAAAATATAATGGCATGGTATTATAAGTAAATAATGTATTGAATATACATTTTGAATGTTTTTAACTTTTAAAGTAATGACAAAAATGTACTATGTCATTGTGTTTAAAAATGTTCATACTCACCAAAGTTATACTCTACAATTTCAAATAGGTAAAAATAAGCTGCTGTATTTTCAGCCATTTGTATTTTATCAATAACACTGTTGTAAACACTATCAGCTGTTGCATTTTTTTTAGTTCTAATAACTACTATTTCTCGGTCAGGTAATATTATTTTTAAATCCACTATGGAATCAATATTCTGTAATCAAAAATGAAATGAAAATATTAAGTATATTAAAATCTAATAGATTAATAGAATTACCTGTATGTTACCAGAATCAGCTAGAAAATCTTGCATTATTTCACATTCGGCTATCACACGAACAGCGCATACTTTTTCCAAGTATAACTCCAAACCTCTTCTTCTCGAATCAAGTTGTTGTTCACTTAACCTATTTCAAAAAATGCATTATTTATTGTATATGATATAATATTTTAAAACTTACGTAAATGGCCACTTTCCCGGGATTTTAGGAAAACTATATCCAATAAACTCTCTTTTGAGGTTAGCATGTAGATTGGCAAATTCACTATACCGTTTTGAACACAAGTGTCGACCAGCCATATAAATATTAAACACCTAAATAATAGTTTTATTTGTATTAAAACCTTACTTTATTCCTATCTACTATGGTTGAAATGGATAGAAATAAAGGTTTAATATGCTTTATTTTAAAGTAAGAAAAAATCCAACAAGTTATACTTTGTTATGTTAGGTTATCAAATAATGTGATCTTACGATATATTTACTATTTAGTGGAATTATATAAGTAAAAAATTACAATATAAACTAAATAGAAAGAAAACTAATACTTCATAATCATAAGTCATAACTATTTCTTATATTCTTAGGGAACTAATAACATTAATAAATATATATAAATAATCAAATATTATATATTATATTAAATATTTAGCTGAGTAAAAAAGATTCATTTAAAATTATAATTATTTACTTAGTAAGAAAAATAATTTAATGTTATGAAAAAAACTATGGTAGTTTAATATCGTAATAATAGGTTATTTTTATGTTTTAAATATGTTGGAATGATAACCAATTACATATTTATTATTAATTACTCATTAAGATACATGTAACATTTTTTAAAAACTAATATATAATACTTTCTTACCACATATTTGTCTCCATCTTTATCAACAGTATGATAATCTGGTACAGAGATTGGTAATGATCTTTTATCGCTGTAATCTATATAATTATATGTAGACTGATCTTCACTTGGTTCAAGTCTTTCGGCTTCCTAAAATAAAATGATAGGCATTCAGTATATTATGTGTATTAAAGTGGTTTAAAAATGAACCAAAAATATATTTTTTTAAAGTTATATTTCTTCTCTTAAAAGTTGTTCTCTACAGTTCCAATTTAGTTTCAAAGAAAAAAAAATATCTTAAATTAATTTCCGAGCTATTTTAATCCAATTAAATAATTATAACTATCAAAGTATTAATAAAATAATGATAAATAGGTTATGTAAAAAATCTTTTATTTTTTAAACTATACAGCAATACGTCATAGTGTCATACTATATTACTACGTATACTTATAAATTAGGTATCCCTGAATAATATATTGAACAATATTTATAACTTTACTTATCAATGAATAAAAATGTAATAATATTAATATTATAGAAGTTGGGTTTATTTTTCTTAGAGCTTTTATGTTTGCTGCAACCACGATAAGTTTTTAAAAACATTGTGTATATAGTACGTATAAATTGCTACACAAAAGTTGGGATTAAGTTTGGGTAAATCTACCAGACCCATGTCATATCCACAATGGAAACAAAAAAGAGTAGCTACCACATCACTGATAAAAAAAAATAAGTGACGATTATGGTGCATCATTAAAAAGAATATGCAATAATTATTATTTTGATCATAAAATCACTTTTTTTCTCCACAGGAAATTGAATAAACCAATTTATATTAGATCAAATATCATATATCCATAATCTGTAACTTATGTTCTGGTTAATATTCTATATACAAAATTTTTAATAACCTAACCGTTTTAAAATGTATTACAAACAGTTTTATATGTTTAGTTTTAAGAATTTATTTCATTCAAGTTCATTTCTAGTTTTAATTTATTATATTTTAAACATTCACTAATTTATATAACAATTTTTAATTCTGATAAATCCTACACAATAAGGAACAAATATTGACACCAAAGTAAAATTAATGTTATACCTGCATGTATTTTCTCAGTCTTATAATGCACAACATATTAAAATGTATATTCAGAATAATCCGACTCTGTTATTTTTAATATTAAATTAAATTGATCTATAATAAAATTTAAAGATAAGACTATTGTCTAGACCACACAGGTTTTTTTTAATTTTAAATTTAAGAGCATTTTAAACTGTACATTTTTAAAATCTAAAATGCTCATAACTTCTTTTGAAATTAAAATATCAAAAAAATCTGAGTGGGGCTCTGGATAATATACTTACCTTTAAATGTAATAATAGGTCAATACACTCTAATATTATACATAAAAGTAAAATGTAATATTTTGAATGCACAGTTTGGTATGTTATGCGTTAGTACTAACTAAGAAAGTTTCAACACAAGCGGGTACAATGTCCTCTTAATGTAATCAGGTCATGACTGATAATATTTGAAAAATTTAACCTTTACTGTTTATCAAGTAAATAAAACTAATCTTATTTTGATTTCTTTTTAAATTATGAGTTGGGAATATTGTGTTTCTACAATTCTTCTATAACTCAATTTAGATGGATAATATTTAATTTAAGAAAAAATTGCTATTTGTTATTGACTGTTAAATTAAATCAACTATTAAAAAAAAGCATATATTTTTGGTTAACTATGACGATTACCTTAAAACATAAAATAATAATAATATTAACATACTTGAGGTGTAACAGAAATTACAGTCAACGTCAACACATCACCACCCGATTTGATCAGGTCTACAACTTGTTTGTGTGTTGATCCTTCAACATTCACGTTGTTCCTAAATAATATCAAATATATCAATACGATGAAGTTTTAAAGTTTTTTCACGTCAAATTGCATCCCATAAATAATTGAATGGCTCAAAACCAGACTAAAAGAAACACACAAAATACACTAGCATATGAAGCCGCCTTACACTTCCAGGATCCTGTCTCCTTTTCGGATTCCTGCGTCGTACGCCGCTCCTCCTTCGAGCACAGCACTGACGTGCTGCAGAGGAGCGTAGAGCTGGCCATTTATGCTCTTAAGTTGACCGCCCTCGCTAACCTGGCCGCGAACGTTAAATCCGAAGCCGGTGACGCTCTTTGTTATGGTGACTTCACGGGGGCCCGCCGGTACTTTCGACGACATTGTCCATCAACACTCCATCACTTAAACGAGCAATAATAACATGTGATCGTCGACGTCTCAAGTACGGAATTGGCGTTCATTTATTTTGAAAATCACTGATGGGTCAAGAATATTATCATCGGACATATTTTCGATAACACCACGACCGCTATCAATAATAATATCATTACAATACGAATAGCACCACGGTCGTAGATAGAGCCGCGGTGAACTGTAAATATTACGACTCAGATTTCTCAACAACAGAGACATCCTCAATATACAGGTAAAAATTAATGTTTTGCATAAAATCCGTTTGTTTGTGCCGTAATAATTATAACAGCAACGTTTTATTTATTTTCAAATCGGTCGAAACCATAATATTATGAACATTATGTAAACATTAATTACAAAAATGGAGGGAAATTTGAAAATAACCAAACGACAAAATAAACATCGTTATATTATTAGTGTTGCATATTATATTAAGCATTTAATATACACACCTATCAATATTGATAAACTTTGTATTGGTTTGAATTCAATATTGAAATTTACACAATTTCAATAAATAATAAATTATTCAAATAGGTACAAAGATTAATTTGTTTATACTACAAATGTAGGTAAAATTAGTTAATTCAATTATTTATTTATTGATAACGTTACGTAAATTTGAGTAAAAATCAAATAATCAATAGTCATCTATAGTATAATGGCAGTGTAATAAATATAAATAAACAATATTTATAATATTATAATTTCTCGTTAAAATCAACGATTTCATAAATATTCTCGGGTCGACAAACATTTTTAAGACTCATCGGTGGGCAACTAAACATAAAACTTTGGGTTCTAATATTAAAACTATTGTGTATTAGACGGCCGTTATTTTAAGTGAAAAAATCTTTATGTTCGAACACATAATTTTTTAATTGGTCTTATTTTTAAAAATCATTTATAATATTATCTATAGAGGGCACCACGATTGTTCCCACTCCATATTACTCAATAGTTATTCTACCAATATAGTTTGATTATTTTTTATTCCATTAAATTATTTATTAAATTCTTAGTTACTATATATTAGCCACTAATTACACATACGCGATACACCTATACAGATATCTGAGATGGACACGTGGTAGGTACATTGGTACATAATATAGGTATACCGTATACGTATATTATACCTTTACCATTATGTCAATATTTATAACAAAAAATGGCTCAAGCTTGGACCACGTCGTGTGAATTTTATCCGATTGGCCATTATTGTAAATTTGTAATCATGATATTATTCACTAACTATATGCATCTACCCGGAAATTTCCCGAAGTGGACTTTTGGACACGATACTACAACGTAGCTATGAGCCAGGCTCAAGACTGAATAGGAGTAAGGACCAACATATGTATTGAGATGATTGACGAATGAGACTTATAACGGTAAAATTGAATTTCCGTGAAATATGCTTCATAAAGACGTAATATGAAGATTGAAGCGAAGTGTTCGCCGTTTAGATTACTTCATTACATGTAATATTACGAGTATAAGGTAACAATTTGAAGTTGAATTAAACATAATATATTATTACTTTTAATAATTTTTCTTTGGCTTATGGCAAAAAAGCCCCAGTCTTCGAATATAATATAGTATACATTTTAACGATTCAAAACTTTAAAAATAAATATCAAAAATAACTTAATTTAGGGTAGCAAAACGATTATGAGGTAGCAAAAATACACCTCGATAACTTTCAGTGACGCCTATATGATATATGTACCTACTTACGAATATTTTAAACTGTAACCCAATTTACACACCTGTCTACTAAACACACGGATATTATAAGAATTTTTTATTTATTTACTTATAACCATGAACTAAGATATTTTACTTATATACTTATATAGTACTAGCTGAATTACCCGGCTTCGCCTGTGCGTAGTTTTTGCTTTCTCGAAATGAAATAATTGTTAAATCAACACACATTGTTGTGTTTTAAAGAAGAAAATAATTTATTTTACTTAATGCTACTAAGTGCTAAATAATAATAGTAGCTGCAAATTATAAATAAAACAAAAAAAAAAAAAAATATTTACAAATGATTCTATACTCAATTTCTCAATTCTAATATGGCTTACTAACTCTTAACTAATAAAAATGTTATATTTTAGTTTGTAGTTTAAAATTTCTTATTTCTACGTCATAAATATAGCGGTTGCAGTCGTGCTATGATACGTACGACCGTCAATAGTTAACTGACGTAGTGTCGTAGTCGAAACAATTATTCATCTCCACCCGCCGATAAGATACACACACAAAGAAAAGGTCAGAGTCCAGGTAGACGGAAATCCTCGGACTGCGTCATACCGTATTTCCCGTTATCGGCCGACTGCTATTGTTATTATTATATGAATATAGATATACAAATAACACACATTACACATTAATTTTTGCCAATTTCAACCCTTTAAAATCAAAATTTTGAAAATCGGGCGACGTGGTGACACTCAGAAAGGTATTTGGAACAACTCTGTGAAAAAAATTGGAAAAAAGTTAAATAGCGTCGTCACAAAATTGGTACATAAAAAAGGACTATTCTTTTATACATATAAGGATTACGATATTATCTTAGTTCATGCTTATAAGTTATAACGAATAACAACAAATCGATTTAGACTACAGCTGCATCTATCGACGTGGTTTTTAAACTTTCAACACATGCCTGAGTGAAGAACGACCCGGGAACGCGATCGTCAGTTAGCAGAAACTTTAGCAACTAGGTGGCGCCACCATCACGTATTCATGTACTTGATTTTCAAATTTCCGTGGTGATGTTTCATCTTGACAATTAATATTATATTTTCATACTAATTTGTTTCGATCATGAGACGATCAATAATTAAGACTGTAAAAGAATACAAATTATTAGATATTTCGCATGCGTACAAAATACCAAGACGTGGTAAATCGTACATTATATTCCTTGTTTTTAAAGCTGTATATCGTCTGTGGCAAACTCCACTAAATTGTCGCCATCAGTCAAAAACGATTTACTTGTAATTATTTTAATGACGGGAAAAAAAATTAGTCCATCTATAGACGGACAAGTTGTTTAACAGTTAGTACTTATATTACACGCAAATGCATATTTCGGTACCTTCAAGTTATTTTCGTAAAATATTTAAATACTTTTAATAGGTCGGAATGAGATGAAGAAATAGGCTTTCCATCTGCAGTGGTATACTACACTCTAAGTTACAGCTATAGGTTTCACCGGAGTCTATGCTTACGTAAGTTTGATTTCATATTTTTTTGGGGCTAACATTTACTTTTTAGTCTTAAGATAAATATTTGTTGTCACCGACAATCTGCTAACCGGGTGACGTAGACGCATACCTATCTTATTGCCGAGCCCACAATGTATAAAATATGCAAGCCCTAAAATTTATGCCGTTTTCGTTTCCCATCAGGTCGTAGAATAATAATAATATATTTATACATATCTTTATAAATAATATGTTATACACTTATACGCACACATGGGCGTACTTAAGTCCCGGGATATTCAAAATTGACCAAAACCGTATGGTTGTGAGAGTAAGGGAGTCTTAAGAAGTGTGAAGAAGAACAGTTAGGTAATAGGTTAACCTTAACGATATCGAATACGTAAGGATCTAGAATTTCAAAACTCACTCGACCCTTTGGCTGATACTGCGTCTCAGTAGGTTTGCAAGTTTGCAACCTTCACTTATAGGTGAGAATAAAAACAGTCGAGAACCCATTTGGTATTGTCGATTTAAGTATTATTGAATTTTGGGTCATCAAATTGAAAAAGCGGTTGATTGTTGAAAGTTATAGGTAGGTATTATTGGAAGTTAAAGTAATAACTAATAAGTATAAGTATTAATGAATTATCTATAAAGAAGACCGGTATACAGTAGGATATAATGGTAAAGTATGAACTTTATTAAATATTTAATAAATATAAAAAGCGTATTAGGTAGGTATTTAAACTATTGACAAGCTTTAAAATACACACGTAATGGATTTGATTTCTAAAATAAATAAG
The DNA here is from genome assembly GCA_022818045.1 of Neotoxoptera formosana. Taxonomy (NCBI): domain Eukaryota; kingdom Metazoa; phylum Arthropoda; class Insecta; order Hemiptera; family Aphididae; genus Neotoxoptera; species Neotoxoptera formosana. Next base: position 17,569,224 of record CM040632.1, on the reverse strand, counting down.
CTAAATTAACTGAAATAAGTAGATAATTAACATCTTAAAATACGTTACATTATTATGTGGTGTTTATATAACAATATAAAAAAATGTATTGACAAGGTAGGTTGTGTCCAATGTATACCTTATTATTAGACTATTGCATTAGTAGATTTAACAATGTCAATATATTTTTTTTTGATATTTTGATTACACTATTAACTTCTTACGAAAATCCTTGTTTTAAAATTGTAATCCTTAGCTATAAAAACTTAATTTTTTTAAAATTTTTAACTACAAAATAATTTGAAAACATAATGGAATTTACACAATGAAAGAAAATATTTAAATATTAACGGAGGAATAATATAGTGAGGGTCAGGGAGTAATCTTGGGGCCGATGTATCCGCATCGGCTCCCGTTTGTCCGCTTCGGCTCCCACCTTTTACTCGAAGGTGGCCGTATCGGCTTCAACCCGATGCCAGTGGTATGGACGTATCGGCTCCCAATCAACAACATTTTCCTTCCCATATACAGGCTGAGGACTGGTTACACCGAGAGGAAATTCTCTGTAGGCATGGTTAAAAATGTCGTTGACGTTTAAAATAAAATTAATCTAAAAAAATAGTGTTGACTTTCAAAAAATATAAATTAAATCTAAACAAATTGAACTGAATGAGTACTAAAAAAACTTTAAGTTTGAACTTGAAAGAAACTTCTTTTATATACTCCACACTGGTAATTTTTCTTTTTTTAAAAATTGTATTGATCAATACATTTCTGAATAACGTTTCAAATGTTTTGCTGGTTTTTAGTTTTTTCCTCATATTATTGCTGCGGAGCTTTATACATGGTGATCATCCATTTAATTCAAGACACTCAATATTTCAAAAAGTATTTACATTTTTAGAAATATTTTTGTTACATTTTATAAAGTCGTTACAAAACAACATTTTTCAAAAAAAATTATTTTTTTAAATATTTCTTAACCTTATTATTTTTTAAGTTTTTACTTTTTTGAATTACAATATACAGTTATTTAATTATTTTTCTGAGTATTTTGATACATGAAAATCGAATTTTGGACGAGTTGTTTACGAGTTTTTTTTTTTTTTGTTATTAAGAAAGACAATTTACAATCTGTATACAATAATTACAATAAGCAAATAAGATAAAAAAAAAAACAGAATTAAGTAACATGAATATCGTGTTGAGGAAGAAACCCAATGGTAACACCTCCCTTACTAATTTAACAAGTCTCTACACCATTTACGCTTAAGTCTGCGTGGTGGGTTTTTTGGGAGGGTTAGGGTGGACATTTGTGATATAAGTATTGCTATGCGTGCTTAAATTTTGGTGGAAACGTTTGTACATTGTTTTGGCAAGTTTAGTGGTAGTTGTTATTTTTAGGTCATTGTGTAAGGCAGAGTTTGAAACGTACCAGGGGGCTTTGGTTACTAACCTTAGTGCAATTGACTGAAAGGCCTGAATTGGCCTGATATTCGAGGGCTTGGCCGGACCCCAAATTGCTATTCCATAAGACCAGAGTGGTCTTATGATTGACTTATATATAATAAGTTTGTTTTGTAGTGGTATTTTGGAGTTGAGGAGAGGTCGGAGGAGATGAAGTCTAGTGTTAGCCGATTTTCTTTTTTCTTTTAAGTGGGGGCCCCAGGTTAGTCTTTTATCAAGTGTTATGCCTAAGTACTTTATTTCGGTTTGGACAGGGATGGGGGCGTTGTTCATAATTAATTGAGGGCACTCACGGGGAGATTTTTTTAACGTGAAGGTAACTTGCACAGATTTATCTGTATTTATTTTAATTTTCCATTTTTTGGCCCATTCGTCGATTTTATTAGCATGATCCTGAAGTGCATCTGAAGCTAGGATAGGATTTGAACTGGAGGAGAGAATAGCTGTGTCATCAGCGTATGTTGCAAGGAGGGTGTTACTAGATTGAGGGATGTTTGCTGTGAATATATTATATAGATCAGGGGATAAATCACTACCTTGGGGGACTCCAGCATATATTGAGTGAGTAGATGAGATATCGGTACCCTGTCGTACGACAAACGAACGATTTTGTAGATAGGATTTGATAATGAGATAGTAGGGAGCTGGCATAAAGAGTTTTAATTTGTATAGTAAGCCCTCGTGCCAGACTTTATCGAATGCTTGGGCAATATCTAAAAAAAGTCCGGAACAGTATTCTTTGTTTTCGAGAGTAGTTGAGATTTCGTCAGTAAGACGATGAACTTGATGAATTGTTGAGTGCCAGTTTCGAAATCCAAACTGATTATTTGGTATGATTTGATTGTTTTGAAGGATGGGACGTAATCTTTTCAGAAGGGCCTTTTCGAAAAGTTTACCAAGAACTGGAAGTAAACTTATGGGACGGTAAGATGAAGATAAGTGTTTTGGTTTATTTGGTTTGAGTACTAGTATAATGACTGCAAATTTCCAGATTTTTGGGAAGTGAGACAATCTTAGCATAGAATTATATATGTGGGTGAGCAATGTTAAAGTTTTGAGGGATAGATTATTCAGAATTTTGTTTGTAATGAGGTCATTACCAGGTGCCTTGCCGGGAGGTAATTTTTTAATTATGTGCTGAATTTCACCAGGAGAGATGGGTTTTGCAGGTAGTGACGTAGGTAGCGGGGCTGATAGAAATTGTTAAATTTCGATAGTTGAATCGTTTTCGGGATCGGTGCAAGAATGAGGCTGAAATGTTCCCGCTAATTGAGAAGCAAAAATATTTACTTTGTCTTTATCGGTAATAGCTAGTTGACCGTTTTCGAGTCGGAGAGGCGGGATTTTTTCTCTGAGCCTGGTTTTTCTTGTTGAAGTTGATATGTGTGGAAATTAACATTTTTATCTTTTAATAGGTGTATTACATTTCTATACCCATCAGAAGTGAACGTTTGAAGTTTTAGTTCATTTAAATTACTTTTGCATGTAAAATCATTAGAGCCAATAGCGGTTTTTATCGCGTTACAAAAACCATTAAAATTTAATATACTCGATTTTATAAATATGGGGGGTGGAGTATGTGTTTCAGTTTCGGATAAATTGATATTTGGTTGATCAGTATCCATATTATTTATATCGTCGTCAGGAGGATTTAACACGGTGTACTTATTTAGTGGTTTAAGATGAGTTGCGGCTGATTGATTTTGTTTGGAAGATAAGCTAGTAGAGGTTTTTTGCTTTTTATAATATACATTTGGTGATTTGGGCTCGACTGTTATCCAGTCAGAGTCATCATTATTTCCGTCGTTTGTGTTATCGGATTGGAGGAAGTTTGCATTAGCTGTTTTTAGAACGGTGTTGCGATGAACTATTTTAATTGGCGTTATTGGCGTGTGCTTATCTGTTTTTGTTATAACGGCGGCCGGTGATGCCGGCGGCGACTTATTGATACGCGACATGGTATGGTGTGACTTGTATGGCTTGCAGTGAATATAGGTAATTAATATTTGAGTGAATATTACCTGGGGGGGGGGGGGTCGTTGGACCCCCTAAGTTTGAGAGTTCTTCAAAAAGTTTGAATCGATAATTTTTTCTGTATTGAATGATAAAAATTTGAAAAAGATCGATGAATTTGACCAAGAGTATAAATAAAAATAACGAGAGCGTAATTGATACATGCGTACACGATAACTACGCACGAGCGAGTGTTTATGAGTTATAAAAATTTTAAATTTAGATGAGCAGTGTGGTAGCGGGTGCCCCGAAAAATGTTGGTCCGCTACTCAGCTCATCTAAACTTCAAATACTTATAATTCAAAAACAACTCGTCCAAAATTCGATATTTTTGATTTTTTGATTCTTTGAAAACTACTGGGAGTTTTCAACTTTTGAACCCCCAAAGTACCAACTAGATGCGATTTTCAACCGAAATCTAGGGGTGAAGTTGAAAAGCGCAGCACTTATCGCAGGAAACGTGATGACTGATGATAGGCCAGTTTGCTGGTCGAGAAGCAGGTTGGACGATCAAACGATCCTCGATGTCATGTCAATTATGTAATGTCAATTAATGTATTTTTGTGTCGTACTCACATCACCGACGTGCAGGAAACTGCTCTGAAATTAAGACATTGTGATTTATAAAAAATAAAACCGGACTTAATAATTTTTTGTTCATTGAAATTTTAGAACCGTTAATGCCGTTTACAATTTCGGGTTTTTTTTTATTTTTGCCGATAAAAGTTTTTTTGGTCGGTTAAAAAAATTGAAAATGTATTACAATGTTCTTCATAAATTGTTGTAAGAGAAAATTAAAAAAAAAGTTGAGAGTAAGTTTTTAATAGTTATTTCAATAGTTATTATATAGCATCTGAAGTTGAAATTTCGAGAAAATACGTAAAAATCACGAAATTTTGCAGTTTTTTTTTATTAGGAAATTCATACAAATTTTCTATTCAGAAGTTGTTTATAAGTATTTAATAGTTTAACCAAAGAATAATTTTTTATAGACATTTTAAATTTAAAATTAGACAAAATTAGATATTTAAATAAAGAATAACTGAATACCTAACACTGTTATTTATTTCGTTGTAATTTAAAAATATTTTTCGTGGGTGCTTGAAACTTTTAAAGTATACTGTATAATGTATATACTGTATATATATATTTATATATTATACATTCAATTAAGTTTTCAAATGCAATGTTTTCTGCAATAATATTAATAGCAATTATAATATCTTAAAATACACTTAGTTATGTAGGCTGACCACCTTCGTTCAGAATCGTTATACTTTATATCATTGAATACAAATTTAACCCATCCATGAAAGTGACTCACTCGATACTTAGGTACTGTACAGCAGAGTGATGGTACCCACTTGCCAACCTTTTTTTAGTTTTTATTCTTTATATATTATGTTGATTAAATTTGTTTTTGATCTGTCGTATATTCATATAGTTTTAAAATTAAATTCAAGGTTACTCATAAGTTTTTCATATAGGAGATAGCAGAGTAAAATGATGCTTCTACGATTAATTCTAGTATAAATGTAATTAAAAATGTCAATTTTGATGAGCTATATAGCAATATTGAGCTAATATTACATTTTCAATCCTAAGCTATAAAAATTTAACATTTAAACATTTTTAACTACAAAATAATCTCGTTTATGGTCAAAATTTGAACTTTAAATGCTTAACTTCAAATGCTTATGAAAAACCTTATTATTTTCTGATTAGCTACCAAAATGAACATCATATTTTAAGAAATTATATAGGTATATGTGGATCCTTTCCAAAATGACAATCTTCGACTACATGCTGGACATCCAATATATTGTCTTAATATTAGTGTGTTACTTGGGTTGCTTCTAATTCATTAAATTTAGACATATAATTCTGAATATCTTATATTTCAACCAATATAGTACATTTACATTATATATATATATATTTATAATAAAAATATAATATCTATTGATTTGAAATGTTTTGGTGTATCACAAAAAGTACAAGACATCATTATAAGGAAGTATACAACTTATTATTTATATTAGATGAAAAAAATACAAATAATAGTGTTTATAAAAGATATAATAATGTAATAATGTCTAGTATGGAAAAAAAATCGACAACAGTACAGTATATTTAATGTTTACATTATTATGTCACGTATTGGGCGCTAATCTATTATAGAAAGCTTGGTACTCGGGAATTAGACAATTACGAGGATCTGGTGATGGATCTTTAATTAGAAAATCAGCTAGAAACGGAGCTGGTAATAGTAATATACCTTTGACGGCGATTTCATTTAAAGGAACAGGAATATTACCATACCCCTGGTCAACGATACAATGAGTCGACTGCAATAGTTCTCTAAATAAAGATACAAGTAATAATCAAACAAAAAATTCAACTATAAGTGAATAGTTATATTTACTTTTTATCCAATATTATCCCACCACCTGCTTGTATAAGACGTGTCAAAGCTTGGTATCTACTTTCAGAAGTCATTAGTACGGCTCTCATACCACTGAATGCTGCAGCTTTACCAGAACGAATTTTCGAACGCCATCGATAACCTGCTCCGTGCAATGGTGTTGATAAAGTTAAGTCGGATAAAGGATTTCCCCATTCATATTTGTCTTCCTATAAAAATAAACAAATTAAAACACAAAATATGTATTCAACTATTTAAAAAAAATTAAGTTATACATTAAATTTTACTTACCGGCAAAAAACAATTTTCTTCTAAACAATCATCAATATAGCTGGGATGTAATATCCATTTTCCAGAAGCAAGTGAACATAAATATTTTTCACTTCTACTTGGCTGGTGCATAAGAACATGAGTAACATCTTCACAGAACATTGCACTTCGCAATACTTGAGCACCAAGTTTTTCAATACCATTTTCATACTTTTGTCGGTCCTATTGAAACAAATCAAATTAGTATAGTTTTTCAAACAAAATTAAAAATATTGAGTATAAAATTAAATATTTATTTACACTGGTATTCACGCTGGTTAATATAAACTTTTTATTGCACTCGGACAGTCTTTTTAACTGAAATGTATGAAACATATTATACATAAATATTTATACGCCTATACATTAATTGTTTGACTTACTCTGGCTTTTTCTTGTTGTTCAGTTGGATCTTCCCATCCAACAGAACATTGTTGTGATGATTCTACAACTCGTTCTTTAAATAGAGAGTTTCCTATTCAAACAAACATTTTAATGTTACAGAAAAATTAAAAACGATTGAAACTATTGGTAGTGAACACTATGCAAGCCTGTTAAATTTATAAGAGTACATGTTTTATTTATTATGATAATAACCATATTATACATTATTACATTTATTAATATCATTAACAATGTGTAGCATGCACAAGTATATAATATGATTTACTTTAGATAGGACATCCTCGTTTAAAAACCACTTGACTAACATTGTTGCAAATATTGTCTCTTTATGTAATAACAATATGGTTCAAAAAGTCACAGCACTAACTCAATATTTACAACTTCTACTATCTTTCTAAGGTACTCAGTCCCCAAATACTGTACTCATGTTTGATTGAATTGTGCTCATGTCAAAAAGGTAGATGCTTGTTTCAATAAAGTGAAGCGCATTATCATAAGAACGATCAAATCTATCCCTATCGAATAGTTACATGTCTTCAGTAATATCGCCTCTCTACAAACTTCAACACAAAAGGCATCGTTCAAAGAATGGACTAAATGCAACAACTTCACTTTACCGATCCATGATTACTCCTAACTCAGCTGTGGCTTATACAGTCTTAAATCTCTAAAAATTCTGTAGCACTCAACAATGCTAGCTACAAAGTCGTAAATAGCTGCAGAGAAGAATGGGGAACATCTCAGGCCTAGGACATTTATCTATTTTCAAGGACTCCAGGAGTATAGCTCCCAATCACAATCTTCCCCAGAAGAAAAAATCAACTTTAACCTGGATTTAAAAAAAGGCATAAGAAACAAGATAATTCAATCAACATGGAAAATATGTGGAGATAGAATGAATAAACTGGAGGACGATCCTAATCCAAGGTGTAGCAGCAGTCACCCCATGTAGAACATAGCACATATTTTATAAGACGGTCGCAAAAGAAAATTCAAAGAAACCCTTGAGGAGATCAACAACTTAAACTCCTCTGAAACAATAAAATGGTTAAAAATTCTAGATACTAGTTTATAATTTAAACTGACGTTACCTCAGTATTCTATTTATTGTTTAAAACATTTAGTTTATTAGTCATTGTCATTACTGTTATAACTTATAACTTATAACTGTTTAACTCTATTTAAAATCTTATAACTCCAAACTAATTACTTACTAGCATAATCATCTTGACTTTCAGACTCCGTTCGGGAAAGAGGAATTTCTGGTTCTCTTGATGCACATAAATCTAGTTGGAGTTGTTCAATTGTTCTGAAATAATCAGAAAACACTTTAAAATAAGAACATGCTATAGTTAAAAATGAAAAACAAACCTCCTAAATTCTTGTTTATCTAACGATTGCTGCTTAGTATCCTAAAAATTATTAGTTATAAATTATTTAATTATTACCGTTATGCTAAGTAAATTTTATTATTTTCTCACAATATTTGGTGATACAGTATTAGATTTATTATTTTGAACTTTTGATATTTGTGATGTGTTATGCAAGCTCTTAGACACACCTGGAGAATGGTATGATAAACATAAACTTTTCAATGTATCATTTGAATTAGCGTTTGTTGAACTTATTTCATTTGTTTCCTAAGAATAAAAATAATTATTAACTTATATTTTAATACATTTCATAAACGGTTATGAATCATTATAATATTAACTGATTTTTGAAACTGCAGTTTCAGAAATATACAAATAAAAATATTAATAATTTTTTAGTTTAATTTAAAAATTATATCATGAATATTTACTTCTTGTTGATTGGTATTAGCATGTAGATGTAAAGATTTATTCCATAATTGACGCTTAAGCTCGGTCAATGGCTAATTAAAAACGTAAAACATTTTAAATAAAAACAACAAAAAAGTCAAAAGATTCACAGAAAAAAAACTCACAGTGCTATTTCGGTTCTTCAACTTGGGTTGTGATAGTTCATCAGGACCATCTGGTAAAGTATCTATCCATCTGAAAAAATCAGAATATTCAATTATTATAAATAACTAATAAGTGTTAATATATTGATTTTTAAGATTGTTTATCTAGTAAAGTTATACAATAAATATTTTTTATGTTTAATCAAAACAAATAGTAAAAATGTATACAATTTCAGATTTAAATTATGAGGTTTTCTGAATAAGAACTTATTGTGTTATACACCAGATAATGGATTGTGAATATACTAGGAGAAATTATTAACTTAATCATTATACAAAGTAAAAAACATGTTATTGCTATGACACAAACTATAAAAGACCAAGATCAATAATTTTAAAACATATCAGTGATCAATGTTCATAATATTATAACACTCAAAGATTTTGTTGAGGAAATTATGGGGTACAGAAGATATTTATGAAATTACCATACATTTTTAAAACAAGCAATTTAGATCAATTTGTGCATGCTTTAAATTTAAAGCTATACTAGTGGACGCAAAATAAAAAGTTAACATATATAATATCACTCAACAGATAACATTGTGTTCTATGAATAAGTGGTCATGACAGCAGAAATATAAAATAAATATTTACTATAAAACGGTTTTTTTTTTTGGGGGGGGGGGGGTAAGAATTACTCATGTTGCAGCTTTAGGTAACCACCACATTTACGCACATTATTGAAGAGAATACTGTCACATTGTTCTAAATTATTCATATCATTATGTATGTGAATAAACATATTCATAGCTCAAAATGTATAAGTAATTGTTATCTTTTACTATAGGAGGGTTTTTCTCTGCACAGAATGGTTTTTACAAATAAATCATGGAGGCATCCTCTTATTAACAACTAATCACCATTATTATGTAATTCAACTTTAAATATATCATATATGTAATAAGTTAGTATTTATTTTTTAAATTTGTAATTAGTATTAATAATTAAAAAGATAATTTATAACATATTTTAAACAATTAGTTAAAATTATGAAGCAACAATCAATTAACCTAGAGGTAACTTGTATAGTTTCATGGTTATGTACATACTTTTTCCATTTCTTTTTTGTTTCTGGTGTAACAGGTTCATTACAAAATATTTGTCCATATGGAGTTTCTGGGGTTTTTAAATTGTCTATGAAACTTTTTGAAGCAACCGGTGTAGAACCACTTGATTTCAAACGAGCTATTGCTGGCGTAAATTTGTTGGAAGGTGAACCTAAAATTTGAGAGGTAGGAATCTTGATTTCCATTGAACATTTCTTTTTTAGCGGTGGTTCAATATCATCCTCAGTGTCTCTAAGTGGTATTGCTAATTCGGAATCAACATCATTTTCTTGCATTGCAAGTATTGTTAATTTTTGAGTAAATGATGTAGAGCTATCATTAAGAGTTGCATTCTTAACTTTAGAAGTTGAAGCAACTGTAGAATCCATTGATAAAGATTTATTAGCTGATAGAAATAGATTATTATAATCAATTAATATTTTTGATTTTAAAATTCAAACAATGTAAAAATAATGCTAATTTATTTACCATTGGAAACAATTGGAAATTTATCTTCTGGTAAACGCTGTTTGTAAGTAACACATTTAAGTAGCCATTCTTTAGATACAACTGGTACACCCCATTTAACTGAGGCTTCATATTTGGAGCCTTCTGGTGTAGAACAAATGAGATGAGTTGTCTTCATAATGTTGTCTTCTGGTTTTGATTTTCTCGACAATGCATCTTGAAAACTAAAAAATGAGTATGAATTGAAATCAATTTAAAGTAACAAATAAATTATAATGATCTTACTTTGCGCCAAGAAGTAGTGAAACTTCTTTTAAGAAATACCGTTCAGACCCTGTATAATTGGTGATGCTAATCACACAGTTTTTTAGAGGAATAGAACCACTAAAATTTACTGGTTTATGATAATATTCTACTGGACTTTGTTCAACATTATTATAACAGTCTTCCTAATAATAACATCAATAATAATCAATTAACGTTTTAGAAACTTTAAAATGTATTGGTATATTAAATTGTATCTGCACAAGACCACATTCAGGTTAAGGATATAGTGCTCAGACCAAATGTTTGAGTAAACTTAACAATGCACTTACTATCCAAAGACAGCTAACTATGGTGGCTTTAATACTTAAACATTTTTCATTGAATACAATAGGAACAACAACATAGTTAATTTTTCCTCGATAACTACGTGTATTAACTGCTACACCACCCATTGATATTATTTTACTTTTTATGGATGGTAATTGATGAGCATCCAAATCATACAGAAGGATAGTTAACCCTATAAAAAAATTATTGTAGATTATTTTAACATTATTTTATACCGTAGTTAAAAGTATTAGTAGTAATAATAATTATAACAACCTTCTAATACAGATTCAAGTTTACTATCTTGAGTGGACATAGTATCTTGTGTTGTACAAGAAGATTTTTCACTTAAGGTATCATTAAAATTTGTATTTTCTAAAAATTATAATAAAATGATTAATATTACATAATATTTATTTTATGAGTAGAACACATGGAAAATATTCAATAATTTAAAATTTGTATTAATGAAACTAAAATGTTCTATAATAAATACATCAAAAATATAATTGTTAGGATTTTTAATACATTTGATAGGTTTTTTTTTAAGAAATAAATACTTTCAACATTTTAGCATAATAAATGAAAAAATGTTAACTATATGGTACTAACCAACATTCAAATACTGATCGATGAAATTGTCCGATGGTGGATTACTGTTTACAGTTAAAGTTTGATGTTTAGGTTTATCTACTTCTCTTGGTTGAGAAAGTGTAGAATTTTTCATCATATACAATCCCTAGAAAAATTAATAATAACAATTGTATACTATTTGCAACAGTATTATAAAACTAATAAGTACAAAGTTATTACAAAGTCTTGGTTAAATGCTAGGATATGTGCACTTTGTATTTATATTTCATATTATAATGAGTGCCTAAGACTAACTAACTTATAAAACGACTAGTTAATAACAGTTTTAACATTAAAGATTGATTTGTTTGTGAAATGTAATGTATCAAAATTAAATTTCATAAATTGTGCATTGAAAATGTTGACAAAGTGCACAAGAAAAACTTACAAACCTCAATTAAACCTAAATAGCGTAATTAATAATTATATATTAAAATAATACCTTTTTACTAAGAGGAGACGGAGATTCTGGTGTAAATGAATGAGATGAATCCATAGCAAGAAACTGTTCTTCTGGAGCAGTGCATTTCAAATTTATACTTTCAAGTAACCAATTAAAATTCACAACATGAGGTCTAAATTAAAATGTATTTATTTTAAACTACAATAAAAATATATATGGTTTTTAGGTTTTATTTTGTTTATTAAAAGGACACCACAATTTAAAGACCAGGGATAGCAAATCCATGGCACACAAAAAAAAATTGTGGACACACGAATAATAAAAACATTTATTTTATTTTATTTTTGATAATAAACAACAGCACCACAATGTTGGTACATTTTCACTATCGTTGATGTCTTTTAGACAATTTTATTATATATTTGAATGTTATATTATTTTTATTAATACATTTTTTCTTATAATATATAAAAATATAATAATTTTCATAATTTAATGGCAGGCTCCAAAAAAAAAATAAGTAATTCAGAGGTAGTGTCATAAATAAAGGTTGAGTCAGAAAAATGTCCAACCCCTGATATAGACAATTATAAGGAAAAATAGGTAACTTATGATTGGTTCCACCCCTGTACCATAGGGTAGTTATTTATTGCACGATTACAAAATTATATAAAAAATAGTTTAATGCAGGAAAGAACCAAAAAGGCCACCACCACAAAGATAATATAATTTTACCGCCACTGCTGCAATGTGCAGGAACCTATATGATGAAAATCTAGTTTTTTTAACAAGGATTATAGTCAGAATAATTCTTACCCTCTAGTAAAAGTTTTAAACAAAAAAATTGTGGATGTGCAGTGTTCTCTTACTTACAATTAATAACTGCATAATCATGGAGGTTATATTTACTTTTCTTGAATAGAGTGTAATAATTTTGCAAGTGATGCAGAAAAATCACCAACTAAAATATGGGTTATAGACGCATTTAGCTCTGTGTATCTAATTCCACCAGTAGATATTACTATTCGTTTTAATTTTTCTTCTTCGCTTAGACTAAATCCACTAAAATAAATCTAATAACCAAAAAAATGAATTTATTACAAAGTATAAAATGTTTAAAAAGCATGGTTTGAATTAAAACTTACTTTACAACCATCTAAAATTGTTCCTGCTTTCTTTACTTCTGGCAAACTTAAATCATTTAAAATATCTTTATAGTTTATTTTTTTTGAGTGATCTATAATGCAATGTATAATTTCAAAATATCGATTTAATTTTAATTGTATAAAAGTAACAGTTTAATGTACCAATTACTAATTAATAATGGTATAAAACAATAATATTCTTACATTGCGCATTATTTTTTTTTGGAGTAGTACAATCCTCTTGTGATCTATGATTATTTATTTTTTGGCGCTTTAACATATCACAGTTATTTATTGTTTCTTCAATTGTTGATTTAGGTTCAGCAACAATTTCACTTATATCATTTTGAGAAAAGTTAGCTAAAAAGTAAATAAATCAAAGAATGATAAATTATAATACAATAATTTTACTTATTTTAGGTCATACGTTTGACATTTGATGAGGCAGGAGTTGAACTTAGCATTGTATTTTTGACAATATAGTCTCGAGTTTCAACTATGTAACCTTTATCAACACTGTCATAAATCCAAGATGGTTTTAAACAAAATAAACCCCACTGTTGTGCATAAGTAAACTTTTGGCCTATAGGTTTCACTAGGATCAATATATTTGTTTCATCTTTCTTCATTTGGGGGGTATATTTGCCACCTAAATAACAAAAACAATCTATGAACATGGAATAAAAAAATATAGATATATAGTGGAACCTCGATAGTTCGAACATCTATAAGTTGAATTTTAGATAGCTTAAAGGATTTTCTTGTGTAATTTTTTTTTACCATTTTCATCAATTAGAGTGATGATTTTTTCTCTATCTTTTCCTTCTAATCCAGAAGTAGTAATTTCAAGTTTATAAAATGGAGGACATTTGTATTTATCAAACTTAGTATCAGTAGCTACTATATTACTTATTAGGCTTTCCTCCCAAACAGCATCTACCCACTCTTCAGTCATAATATTTATTCCATTTTCAATAGCTTTCTAAACAAAATCATACAATTTAAAATTAATAAAAATAAGGTATAATATAAAAGTTTACTTACAATATATTTTTGAGATCCCGCTTTTCCAACCATTAAATGAGTAGTACTATCTCGTAAATTATGAGAGAAAATTCCACCCATATATTCGACTTTTTCCTTTACTCTTTCCTAAAGATTATAATAATTAATTGTTTAATAAAAAGGAAAGGTACAATAAAGGTGGTGAACTATGATTTACCTTTTCTTTAGGACTTAGATTTGAAATACTTAATACAATGTCTCGCATTGCCATCGTATAAACTGGTGAATTATTTTCTGGTATGGAAATTGCTTCAATGAAACATGTTCTTAAACATATTGGGCTAACAATTCTGGAAGAAAATAATAATAATAATAACCAAATTAAAACTAAATAAAGAACATTAAAGTAACTGAAGTCCTTATACTGAAAACATAATATTCTATAAACTTCAATAAATTATTATGTTCTAAGATAATAAAAGACTTAGTATAACCTACTTTAAATTTCAAAGCATTGTACAATAGAACTAATATAAATTTGTTATAAAAACAAGGAAATAAAAATTTAGAAAAAATAGTAATACAAATAATAGTATTTTAGTTGGAGACATTTAAATTAGGGTTCAGCATCACAATCAACAATTTTCTGTATGGGATGGGTCCATAATATACAATTTTATTTTGTACACCTATATATTATTATTATTAATTACAATTTGCGTTAATACCAAATAAAATTGATCACTTGTTATAAATACTCAAATACAGTTACAACTAAAATGGGGGGGGAGGCTAGATTTAAGGACTTCCCTAGTTGCGCCATTGATAGGGTTTACTTGAGTTTGATATACCTATAATTAAATACTGTTATTATAATATGTACTTCATATTGTTACATTTATAAGACAATTATTAAAAATGTATGGTAAAATAAATGGAAATCCTTCTTCGTGGAATAGCAGTATGCTTATTATTATTTTAAATTTGAATTTGATAACTATAGAATATGAATATATCAATAGAAATAGAAATTGCTGATTGGAGATCTGTTAAATAAATAAAGTAAAGATCTTATTGTTAAATTTAAATGATTTTTTTGAGAATAACTGAAATGTAGTGCTCCGATTGATGTTTTTTTTTTAGATAGCATCAATAATGTAAAAATAAATGATTTTGATAGAAATATTATTAGATTTTAATGAAAAATACCCAAGGCCCACAAATTGAAACTGATAAATTTGACTTGGCGTAACTAACAGTAATACCGAAGACCGATTTTGGTACTCACGGTGTCAAGGACTATCTCAATAAAAACAGCTCGGCAGTCAACTTGTTAATATTATAAATAACTATTGTTTGATTTGTAATACAAAATGTTTTTGTATAAATCATAAATTAATCAAAACGTTGTACTAACACAGCTTTATTTTGTTTAGCAGCCATTAAAATGTGTTGAAAAGCAGGTCCTTCAAAATTGTCGTAAACAAAAACTTGACTTTTTTTCAATGTTTTCATACTACAAACATCTGATTCACTAATCACATTAGTGGTAAGTTCATGATTAATGCAATCCTATAATTTAAATATAATGTATAATATATTTTATTTCGTTGATTTGTGAACCCCAAAAACACAATACGTCACCACTCACTTGTAATGCGAGCTGCATAGTTTCAGACGTATTTTCAATGTCTGTTCTGTCTCCAGTAAGGACAAAAAACACTTGTATGGTATATTTTTTTGATGCCCACATAATGACATGAATTTTAAGAATACAAAAACATTAAATACTATATAAAGACACCATCAATCGTTGAGCAATGCTAAAAGCTAAAATATTTAATAATTTTGGATTTTTCAAATGAACAACAAATAACATTTAGCGGGAGCGGGATTGACTTCTTTATCAGACTATTACATTGTGTGATAACGTTTCTGATTATATCGAAAAATTAAATCTCCTCACCACGGTAACCACACCATTACCGATGTACAATAAAAAAGCGCGGTTAAAGTTTTTTTTCAAAACGTTATAAAATTAAAAGGTTGGTTAATACTAATAAAATTACTAACACCTTATGTCCATGTGCGATTTGCCCGTGTTAGTTTTAATTTAAAAACACACCTTCTAAGTGGTACTACGCAGGCTGTAGCTGGTACTGTTTCTGATAACTGCGTTGAAGTACACTTGTCATGAAAATTGATAGGCGTCTTCACAATAATCAGCGCATTATATCCAATGCCTGTATGGCCATAATGTATATTATAATATCTAAATAGGTACCAATTAATAAGGGAGGTTAGCTTTCTACTCGTTAAGTCTTGACCAAGGTCGCAACTGAAAAATTTCGCTGGGACATTTTTAAATATAGTAACTGGACACCCATCATTTTTACTTTCAAAATATTATAATTCTTTTTTTTCCGTTATTAGTGTTTTAACGAAAATATAAAATTATTCTTTATACCCAATAGTCAATAAACAATATTCACCGCTAAAATTGTTCTGGTTTTGAAAAACTGCGGGTGGTCCGGAGTCTCCGAACCTCTTGACCCCCTTTCCGCGTTACGGCCTTGAGTCGTGTAATCGTGTAATAATTATTTTACTATTTATTCACAAAAATTTCAATTTTCTATAGATATGCTAATGAATAATAACAATTTTCAATATAGTTACATTTTTTAGATTTTTCCCAGATTTTAAATAACTGTGTTCATCAAAATTAAAATAGGTATATTGTTCAAGTTAAGAAACGTAGTTTAAAAACTACGATCAGTTTTAGACGGTGGTGGTCGCAGGTAACACCCGTTTGTCACCCCCGCTAAGCCAACTATACGAGTAGTATTTGCCTGCGCACCAGTCGGCCGCCGACTACGTTTCTTATATTGAACAGAGTATAGGTTAAAAATTGTTTTTTTACCATCTCACCTAAATTCTGAAAGACAGAGAAAAAATAATTAAAAATATGTTAGCATAGTTTTAAATGTTTGTAAATTAATTTACATACTTCCCGTGTCGTAAGGTTAGGCGCTAAACGACCATGGATGCTTCCAGAGTTACCTATATAGGACGAAGAGGGCTGCACGAATCCCGAGATGCTTTTACTGTCCAAAACAGTGTGATTCAGCGGAGCATACACTCTTTTAATGTGAGAGATGGGACGAGACTCAGCTCCCAATGTGTTATCATATGTGTGTGGCGTTCGCGTGCGCCACTGTTGGTTGTTGGACCTATTTTGTTTTTGTTCATAATTAAATATGCGGGGATTATTTGGTTCTATATTATTTTGGTATTGTTTATTTTTATCATTATTCATAAATTGATTAAACATTATTTTGATGTTTTTTGATTCTTCGCGTAATTTATAAATTTCATTTTCACTTGCATTTTTATTGGTATTAATTTGTTGTAATTTGGATTGTATTATCTCAGTATCGAAGTCAAAAGAATCTTTGAGAGGTTGACCTTCTATCATAAACTCTATCATTTCATATTTCCATACATTGTTTCTTAGTTCCTTTAAATTTTCGTTTCCCATTATTCCTATGTATCGTGCTATAACGGGGTTTAAGCCTTTTATATTATTGCGTACCATTTCATCTTGGGCCATTTTACTGTCAATCCGCCTACATAATGATTCAGCATCATTAATGTATGATATCGTATTTTCGTCGGTAAGTTGTTTTCGTTTCTCTAACATTATTCGGAGCATGTCAGTTTGGGCAATCGGTTCAAATTCCATTCTAAATCTCCCTACTAAATCGGTCCATTTAATGTCTTCCTCGGTGTCCATTAAGTTATCGTAAAAGGTAAGGGCGGATCCCTCAAGAAATACAGGGATATACTGGGTCTTTTCTGCTTCAGACCAACCATTTATGATGGCAGCTCTATCATATTTTTTTAAAAATGTATCAATATTTTCGGAATTGGAACCTGTGAAGTTGCTTGGTTTAAAGTATGGTTTTTTATTATCGGACATATTTGTTTTTGTTATGACGTTTTCGTCGGTGTTGCTAATCGGATCTGCGATGAATTGTTTTTTATTTAATTGGGTAGCGAAATCGTCCGAAGTGGCTTCTCCTTTTAAATATCTGTGAAGCCTATTTTTTAGATCTGGAACCAGACCAGTTGTTAATAGGTGTCTTCTGGATAATTCAGTAATTACTTTATCTTTATTGAGTTTGTTTATCCAACTCGTTGAGATGGAGTTAAAATCAATGTCCGGGAAGTTAAAATTATTCTGTTGGGTTTTATTGGAGTTTTATTTTATTTTTAAATACAAACGGACGTAAGTCCTTAACAATATTTTATGCGTATACACGGTAGTAATAATACAATTATGTTATAGTAATGACAGATAACAAACTAAGACACATTACATTTTATAAGTTACAAATATAGAGAAAGAACAAAAAAGTGAATAACAACAAAGAAAGATATAGGGCGAGACATGCTAAACAAAATCAAAGGTAATGGAATTACCCGCAGCCATTAAGATATTAGAAGGACAGTTTATCATATAATTTGTTTTAAATGGGACGAGATAGAATAAATCACTGCATCTTGTATTACGGTGATTTACTTTAAGACGGATGAGGGGAAGGAGCTCATCACAATCGATATTCCCTATGAGTAAACTGTGTAAAAATGTTGACAGTAATAATGTGCGTCTAGTTTTGAGTGGAAGGAGATTGGTAAATGATAGTACTGAATCATAGGAACCATGAGGTGGTCTATAAATATTAAATTTGTAGGAGATGAAACGGAGGAAGTTATTTTGAACTGATTCGATCGCATCAATCTGTTTAGAAGTGTTATTAGTCCAAATTAATGGACAGTATTCTAGGTTTGAGCGAACAAGGGCACAGAATAAAACATTTAGAGATAGATGATCTCGGAATGATCCACAAGTTCTTTTGATAAAACCCAGGTTGCGCATTGTCTTATTTTTTATCATTTCAATATGGGCTGAAAAATTTAGTTTAGAATCGAAAATGACACCTAGGTCTTTAAAGTTTGTTGATAATTCAATATCAGTCCCGGAAATATGAATATGTACATTTGCATGTGTACAATTTACAAATTTACTATGGGAAATGTTGTTAATAAAATTTTTTTTTTTGACTAAGTAAACTCGTGTTTTACTAAGAAATAAATTTTGATTTGATTTTTTTTATTAAATTTTAATATATCTTTTAATGTTAATCAAGATTACCTGTTTTTCTTGACTAAGTAAACTCGTGTTTTACTTAGAAAAAAAACCTTTTAATTTGATTTTTTTATTAAATTTTAATGTATATATTTTATTCTTTTAATATCTTATGAGATTAATTAAAAGTATTTGTTTTTTTGATTATGTAATCTCGTGTTTTACTTATAGTGATACTGCAATTTTAATTTGATTTTTTTTTATTATTAAATAATAATGTATATATTTTAATCTGTAGTATCTTTTAAGATTAATGAGAAGTATTTTTTTTGACTAAGTAAATTCGTGTTTTACTTAGTAATAAAAACGTAATATGATGTTTTATTAGATAATAGTGTATATATTTTGATCTTTATTATCTTTTAAGATTAATAAGAAGTATTTGTGTTGTTTTTTTTTTTTTTTTACTAAGTAAGCTCGTGTTTTACTTAAAATAAAACCTTTTTAGCTTGATTTTTATGAAGTAATTTAATGTTTTTTTTTTTTAGATTAATCAAAATTATTTACTTTATGACTAAGAAAACGCCTGCTTTACTTAGAAATAAAACTTTTTTAGTTTGATTTTAATTTTAAATGTATATATTTTATTCTTTAACATTATTAATTTTTTTATTAATTATTAAAGCAAATAGTATAATGTTATATAAATAGCTAAATATTTTTGCAAAATGTATTTGATCAGTTCTCAGTTTATTTGAATAAATAAAATGAACTTATGTTGGGCGCCACTTTGTAATAACAAAAAAATAAGGAAAGAAAAGAGGATAAGGGGTATCACGCTCTACACTTAAAATTGCTGGGAGAATGATATTAGAATTGGGGATATTATTATTATTGCGCTGCTATTACCTTCCTCTTGATGTTCGGAGGGCTGATCAGATACACTGTGCAATATAATTGCAAGTACTATATATTGTATTATATTAAATATATTGTATTTTATAGTGTCTTAATACTCTTACCTAGAGAGCCTAGATAATAATTATTATTATTATCTAGGCTCTCTACTCTTACCTGGTTCGTATAGTTGTCTGTGGACTAAGCTGTGTTATCGATAAGGATAAGGTAACAGTAATTAGCAATTACTCAAAATACTTGAATTAAAATATTAAAGAAAGAAACACACTAAATAGAGTTTGTCAAAAAGTGGTCTAGTTCTCGCTCGTAGAATTCTGTACAGAGAGGTTGTTGCTTGGCTGGTTGGTGCGCATGCACTGGCTAAGGGACGATACGGATGAGCTGACCAGAAAGAGTCGGGCGTCTTTATCAAATGCTGTCGTGCCTTTATGAGAAACAGATTTCTTCTCGGCGGCACAGATTTTTATGACCGTCCTTTTTCTCTGGCAGCATAATATAAGAAGGCCACACGAGCAACATTGTATCGTTGCAAGGACGTGTTTATTTCTTAACCCGTTATCGAATAATACGGATCGTCTCTATTGTCCGTGATGGGGGTTCTATTGGGAGACGGGGGTGTTCGATTTCTAAGCGCAATAGTCTGACCGTTATTTATTAATTTTTAATTCATTTGTTATACATTATAATGATATTTGAACATATCATTACAAATCTTTGGCATTGGTCACGGTTGTGATGTTTTTCATGTACATACCTAATTCTGATTTCATCCGATTACACACCTCATGGGGTCCGCAATCCACCGCAGGTGAATTACCTACCTTATAATGGGGAAAATACGTTTGGGCGCATTTGCCCAAAACAGAACACTTTAGGGCGTAAATCCATAACACGTTTGGGCGTAATATTTCCCTTCATGATAGTACGTTTGGACACATTTATTTCTTGGCATATATTAACATATTTTACTAATTAATCTGAGCCTATTAACGTTACTCAGAAGACACCGCTAGAAGGTTGGCTCAATAGTCTTCCAAAAATATTTAAGGACTTTTTTTTTAAGAAAACCTAATTAAATTTTTTTTATATTAATTTTTTTATTTATCAATATTATTCTTTATTATGATCTTTTATATTTATTAATCAATTAATGCATTTTCCCTGCAAAACGTAATGTAATTCAATATATTTTTTTCAACTTCATAAGTCTCCCAACATTTTTGTACAAACTTGTGTTTTTCTACAGTTTCTTTTTTAAATTTTTACTACAGATTAAACGATTAAGTAGTTATTAGATTAGATTACGCAAAACGTTCAATTACTAGTTGCAATACCTATTGTGCCCAAAGGTGTTTTCATAAATGCGCCCAAACGTGTTAATAATTTTCAGGTAAATTATGTATACTGCGCCCAAACGGGTCATCCCCCCTGATAATATACTGCTCGCATATTATCCGGGATATAACGCAGTGGATTATCCACCTAGGTGGTTTAGATGCATGTAAATCACTTGAAGTTAATCTTAACTTTTGGTTCAAGCAACGCCGGGTGGGACTATATTGAATATTGTACTAACGATATTATTTAGTATATTTTAACCGTTATATTGTAAAATAAAACATATTATTCATATAGAGTATTATTGTCATTATTAATTTTTTTAATGTGCAACGAAGTGCACGGGATCAGCTAGTCGTTGAATAAACTTATTTGACAAATAAACTTCCGAATAAAACAAAATATATTGAAACACATAGACATTTTATAGACACAGATTTCTCAAACGTTTTGCCGATTAAATCATTAAACGCCTATAGTTTTGTTTACTACCTTAATATATGTATAATAAACGGATCTATAATTCTCATAAAAACATATTTATTTCTATTATGTCGGCTAAAAAGATAAAACCTGTTCGTATATTATACTATATACCTATTATAATAATTACGTCGCTAGGCTAAAATCATCACTATAAAATTATTTTAACAAATAATTGTAGAATATAAAATTTTAACTTTAAATTTGAATATTAAATTTCCGCTTCAGAAACCCAATAAATATTTTAATAATAAATTATATTTTATTACGAGTAAATAAATTAAATTTAACAAAAACTATGTTTGAAATACAAATGAACAATAATGATGGATCGTTAAAAAAGAACTCTGTCGACCTACGTCAACCGCGGGCACAGCCGAACTCAGAATGGTCAAAGTGCAACGGCTGCAGCGCTTGCAATCCAACGCGAGAGGACCAGAGCGGTTCGAGGAAAGTTGCAGCAGACTTCCGTACAAATAACAGGACCGCGGAGAGTCAGGCCCGCGACAGAGTGGCCACCGGAAACAACGGGTACGGCGGGAAAGTGACAGGTAACCTTTAAATATGTATTCTTTGGTATTCTAATAATATTATGTACTACTTTTAATACCCTTATAAATTAGTTGCAATAGTATGTCTTTATATTAATAAATGTTGATCCTTCCATATCAAAAATTGTACACATTTCAGTTATTAATCTTCAAATGTATTGAAATAAAATAAAATGATTTAAAATTCCCCTTAATCCGGGGATTTAACTGACTTTTACTGATGTAGTTGACATCATAATAAATACCTATTCAGTGGTGTAGTGAACATTTATAAACCATGATGCCACCTCTAAAACATACCATCTATACAGCGTAGTAAAATCAACTTTCCTTGGGTCCTAAGAAATGGAACGCTCAAATGTGTATGGAATTGATTAAGTACTCAAAATAACACCACAGTTTTATGTGGGTTTAGTGGCATCGCGACTGGACAACGAACTATCTACGGACTCGACCACCGACCGACGATTTGTACCGCCCACGGCAAACAACCTTACCGACCAACAGGGCGAGACTCTAAAGCTCGAAAAAGAATTATACCTTCTAGACCAGCGTCGGGCGCTATTGATGAAGTGCATCGAGCGTCACCGGCAAGAATTTAAGATTAAAAACAAAAAAGGGCTATCAAAACTACAAATCGAATGCAGACCGCGGAGTTCGGACGACGAGAAACAATCACTACACGACATCGGAGAACGTCAACACGAAACTATAGTTCGTCCAACGACGCCGCATCGCTGCAATGACTGTAATAAGAGCGAGCGTCATCCGTCTTATTACAGTATTGGAGATCGTCAACCGTCGCATCACGAGACTAGCCAACGTGGACTATCGCCAAACGACAATAGCGAAAACCGACCTTCACAGTTTGAAATTGGAGAAACCAGGCACGCGGAGTACAGAGAACGTCGACCGTCCCAGGACGATACCAAAGAATGCCAAACATCGAATCTAGAAATCAATAGGATGAAACAGATCCAGGAGACCATTGCTTTGGTATATAAACTATGTAGGGCTCAAGGAAAGAGTCCGCTGATCGTTCATCACGGCGAGACTTATCACATGCCGACCCGATACCGTAACCAATGAAACAAAATGAAATCCTTTTTATTAAATTAAAAAAAAAAAACAATAATCCATAACGCAATTTATAAATACTGCAGGGTGATTCATTTAACGCGTAAAACACTCATTATTTCAAAAAGTATTTAAGTTTTTGATAGTATTTTTATTACATGGTATGTAAGTTTTTTACTTTTTTGAATTATACAGTAATTATAATATAATATTATATTATATAATATTGTAATTATGATTACTGTTGTAATTCAAAAAAAAAATATTTAAAAAAATTATTTTTTTGAAAACTTTTTGTTTTGTAACAACTTGATACCACGTAATAAAAATATTATCAAACCTTAAATACTTTTTTAAATATTGAGTGCCCTACGTTAAATGGATCACACTCTGTATTTTGAAATAATTATGACGCACAAAATTAAATATCGTTTTTATCAAATTTTATAAAACGTTAAAATGCATTACGCAATAAATAAATATTTTAAAATTTTAATCTATTTTATTAAAATGTTTTTAATCATTGATAAAAAAAATTTTAACCGATAAAATATGTTTTCATTGTATGGATAATGAACTTACTTTTAGCTTTCCTCATGATGTCATGACTTTAGGGTAAAGACTTAAGGTATTACGACTGGAGTTTACTGCTTTATAACTAACGTGTAGAACAGACAGTTTTTTTTTCGGAATGGCTATGTTTGAAAAGTTATTTTTACATATTTGAATAAGAAAATAGTATACTTAAGGTTTACCGAGAGTAGGACCTACCTACCAATGTATGTCCTATTAGAGTTTAGAGTATATAGCAAAGTGAAATAAAAAAGATCAGTAAGATTTGTGACCAAAAAGTGTATACTGTATTATATTTGCAACATATATAATATGCGGTTTCCAGCGGACACGTTATTTCAAATTTGGAAGGAATATAGATATCTTAACGAAAATAACATTTTTAATTATTTTGAAGTAATTAAAAAATATTATTCATGGGTACTTGAATTGATTGCAAATACTAGTATTTATAATCAATGGTACTTGAAACATTTAAAGTATACTATTAAAATATACTATCGAACAATGGTATTTTCAAATGCATTTTTTTTGGAAAAAATGAATTCAACATAGGTAGGTATAACCTACTAATAGTAAAATTAGTTACTAATTAATATTAATAATATTCAAAAATATCCTTATAGATTGACAAACTACGCCATCGCTTAGAAACTGAGTTCCTCAACTAATTTTTATGATACTCAAGCGTACTCCTACATCTTTATAGTTTGTTCGTTAGTTTGATTAAAATGCTAGGGACGCTACTTTTTTAAAAGTAGCTAGAGTACCTCTACTACTTTATTCCCAAGTCAACCAATGTATTCTAATTCCAACGATACGTGGTGATACTTATTTCAATTTTTATTCTGAAAACATATTCGGATTCGCCGTAACATGTACGAGAGAATGATCGAGCCACATTTTTAATTTTTGTAATTTAAATTGCAATAAATATTATACAAATTTCAAAAATTTGCAGAATTTCAAACTTAAATATCAATTATAATTTAAAAATATTATTCTTTTAAAGTTCTATGATGCGATGGTATGCCGCGTATCAGGAAGTTGCTGATAATATTCTTATCTGTTATCACAGAACAATAATCGCTATGATAAAATATCCTATAATCATGGTAAACTGTTAAAGTCAGTATTCAGTAAGTTGATTTAGTTCTGGAAAAATCCAGAACTAAATCAACTTACTGAGTAAGGGGAGGGGAAGTAATTGGTTGCAATATATTGGGTTAGTATTATAATGCGGTGTATTATTGTATTGTGTGTTATCAGTGGCGCCGAGTCCTATATGTTTAGGTCAGGCCACGGCCTGACCACATTTTTAAAAGGGGGCCGGCGATCAGAGAGGAGCTTGACGTCTTTGCAATATTTTAATCAACATAATAAACTATACTTGGTTACTTGATGAAAATAAGAGATACATATTAATACTTATTTATTTAGGTACCTAGTTCGTAGTTCAGAGACTTCTCTATTTCATTGGGGGGGAAGTACTCAGGGGGGAGGGGAGTAGGTTTGTGGCCGCTGGGGTGGCTTGGGGCCGTTGTGTTTTCATTTGGCCTGAGTACATTTTTAGAAGTTCGGCGCCACTGGCTCCCATTAGCCCAATTCTTGGGAGGATGCATCGACTAGGACTATAGGGCTTCATCCAGATGCATATAAGACATCCTAATTCCTAGGCCAGAAAGAGTAGGAGGAACGGGAGCTTCAACGACCTGAGTGGCAAACACGTATCCAAGTGAAAACGAAGACCTAATATATCAGGCCATAAGCCGTATCTGGTATGTACTATGAATGAATGTTAGTTGTAGTACGGCTCTCTCAGGAAATGCTTTTTCTTGTAGGTAATAATATATAATGCAGAGCGGTCAACTCTGAAAGAGACTAATATAATATGAGATGTAAATTTTATTAGTATAACATAACCGACGACGTGGAGCCGGGCGAGCAATGTGAAAGCAATATCCCATCTCACGGTTGAAACATAAAAAAAAAAGTATGTGCTGGACATAATAATATATCTTCCCTATTTATTTCATATAGTGCACAATAAAAATATTTTTTTAAAACGAACACGATAAAAACATAACGAGTTTAATTTAAACTTTGAAACGGGTATATAAAAACAATGACAACAAGTAGACAACACTATGCAGGTATATATATTATATTGGTGTGTGAGTACCTATAACTATATATAACTGGCTATAACGTTACGACTTACGAAATAATATATTATATTTGAACATGTAATATTAGACTGGTTTAAAATTGTATAGGTACACGAGTGATACCTATACATATATTATATACGTACATTTCAATATTTATACGCGTATAATATATTGCCATTGTTATGAAATTACACCGGCACGCGCAGTTCATTTTTAATGGCATTAAAAATAGGTAATATCACATATTATAGTAATGTTATATTTTTCACTACCTACCCATAGATTTAGTAAGCGTCAAAATGTGTGTGATTTGAGTGATTTCAAATCAAATCGTCATGAGCATATTATAATGCCGTAATGCAAAACCAAAGTTCGATTAGTTTCGGTTTATATTTAATCGCAGTCTGCACTCTGCAAAAAAATGTTTACCGCTTCACATTCAAACTCGAGGTGTAGCTTAATGTGGGTTATAATAGAGTAATTATCAAAAATATGTACCGTTTATTCAAATTATACGTGGGAAAAATTCATATTGTCTAATAATAGATTACCAGCTACTATATACGTATTACTTTATGATACCTGTATAGGGTATAGATATATTGTATACAAATGAGTATGATCTAGAATGCTGCAGCAGGTACCTACGTGAACTTCAATTGTCTCATCGTGAACTGAAAAACAGCAGAACGTCTATTATTATAATAAATTGCGGAGCGTTCGAAAAGAGTTCAGACATGTTGTACTAGTCTTGTATTACGTTTTATGCATATTTTATTATATTATATAGCGACATATCGTATCTATATTTTATTATATGATAATATGTACCTATACATTATATATTATATTATGTAGATCGGTAGGTGTCGTACTGCTATATAGTCGGACCGGTGATAATTTTGCAGAACAAGTACTTTAAATTTTTTTCTCCATGTCGTAAACAAAATATCGTGCCGTTTCAATCAATAAAGATTTTTTTGTTGACTTGGGTCGAAAAATCAATACAGACAGCGAATGCGAATGCAGGAACAGTATCGATCGGTATAGATACGAAACGATGGCATATCTGTGTATAATA
Organism: Neotoxoptera formosana; assembly: GCA_022818045.1. Lineage (NCBI taxonomy): Eukaryota > Metazoa > Arthropoda > Insecta > Hemiptera > Aphididae > Neotoxoptera > Neotoxoptera formosana. Next base: position 17,542,001 of record CM040632.1, on the reverse strand, counting down.
CTCGTGAATCGTCGTAGTGGCTGTGGTGGTGGTGGTGCTGCTAATTAGCAATTATTAATGTTAACAATTTTTTTTTTTTATTGTTTTCAAGGTATCCCAAACACGTTTATTTTACAATCGCCAGCGCGCGCGCGTATATTCATAATCATAATGCATGTGTGTATAATATATACACATAAATAATGATGATGGCCAGTAGGGGGCAAAAAGGGCAACTGGTATTATGTATACATATAGGTACTGTCAGTTGCGAATGAAAACAAGTGGCGAGCGCTTCTAAAAAACAAAAATAATAATAATAATACTAAATAAAATATTATTCAAAACAATATGGCGAAGAATAATCTAAAATATAAGTTGTAAAGTTCGCGTAAAATCGTGTTCGGACTTTCGATCGAATATTTTTGGTTTTTCGCACAATTATTGCAGTTCGCACATCGTATGAAATATATCATTATATTGTTATTAATAACTCGCTATACCTACACGAATTGCGATCGGATTAAGTACGTGTCGTTAAAAAATAAAAAATAAAACTGTTAAAATAAATTCCGATAATAATATTGTATTTGCGACTGCAGCTTGTATATAGCTACTGTCTACTTGTCAGTATATATATATATATATATATACAATATACTATAATATTATATATGTATACCCAGGTTGATATTCTTATTTATCATCGAAATTGTCGGTTATCTCGAGTGTCGCCGACGCCAACGCCGCCGCCACCGCCGCCACCGCCGCCGTCGTCCGCGACTTGACTTCCTACTTCGCTTATAACGTTTCATACAAACCCACTTCAATATAGAGGTATCTTAAACCTATAATACACCGTCAACCCATCGCAGCTTTACGACCGTACGACGTAAATATAATAATTACTACATAATCCTCCGAACGATAGTCGCCACCGCCTCCGCCGTCGTCATGTTAATCGCCGCCGCGGTCGAATTCGCCATGGTGTCCGTCTGCATGCTCGCGTCCAGCGCCGGCGTGGCGATCGCCGTCGTCGCCGTCATTGCGTACTCCGTGTACGGAAGGCTCAACAGGTGAGTGTTATTTTGGACCTCGCTAGCAATTTTAAATATTATACATGCGTAGGCTGTATCCCAAGTCGAACTCGAGTGTGTACGGTAGTCCGTGGGTGATGGGGATGGAAGGAGGAGGCGGCTAGAAGTTTTTAAAAATATCTACTTTTTGTGGAATTTGTGTTTAGTGTATAGGTTTATGTATCAAGTGTATAATACAACTTAGATTTTTGATGTTGTGGGATATCTTAAAATACTATTGTACCATGTTTTTTATCACCAAAAATATAAGATTCGCTTTTATAGATATAGGTATATTTTTGATATCAATTTGTGAAATAACGTATTGCACAGGAATCAATATGTTCTGTATATTTTCTACACAACATAATACTATGTATTATATATTTATATTGGGCAGTAGAGGGGCATGCAATTTTTAATTAAAACCCAAGCCACATATAATAATATTTAGTTATAGAACTATTTCATAGATCTGACCAAGAGTAGAGTTTTAGGAAATCCCTTATAAAATTATCAAATAAAATCCCCCCGCCAAAAAAAAATTTTAAATTTGGTTTTGAGTAAATTTAAATTCACATTTCTTTAGACCCCATAAACACGTTTATGGATTATTAGCCGTGATAACAATACCTACATTAATATATTAAATAATAAAATATATAAATGAGTGACTCATAAGTAATTTAAAATGACTATTATAACTTAAAAATATGACTGTATGAGCACGGTTGGCGGTCTCAATATTACACATAATTATTGTTATTGTTGTCACTTGTCGCGCATCGGACACTAACCAATAACTTCCGAGTCCCCCATGCATACATATTGTCCAAATAATAACAATATATAGGTGTATAGTGTAAACCTACAAAATTATGTTTATTCAGCTGTGTCCGTCTCACACTTTATGAAATAAAATATAATTATAACTAAAGATTTTAAGTTGTATCCAAAGTCGAAAACTTTGAAATTAGTTGTTTACAACACAACATTTAAAACAATTGGTTAATGATAACATGGTATAAACTGTTTGTTTATATCTTATATACCCTATAGGTGTATTGAAATCCAATTCAATACATATTAAAACAAAAATATATAAAGATCCGATTCAGTGAATTGTGAGTTACGTTTTGAATGAAATGATTTGAAACTGTTAGTTGTTCGTTCCGATGATATTAAAGACGATGCCCATATATTTTTGGATTAAATTTAGTTGTTTGATCAATTGAATTACCACATATATAATCCACATACATTTTTTAGCCCCCCCCCCCCATTATAAAATTTTAGTAAAAATGTATGATAAATTGGCGGAATCAACATATAAAAAAGTTCAGCAGAGTCGATAGCCGGTTTAATCGATAAATTCTTACAGGTAAAAAGGTATTTTTAGTGGAATTTCATAATATTATATTATATTATTGTATAACGTATTAACGTACAGGAGAAAAAGGGCATGACATTTATATCGATTCCGCCGAAATTACTTGTTTACCTGTAAGAATGAAATTAAGAAACTGCGTATCCAGGATTTTTCAATGGGGGAGGAAGCTAAACAAAGTAAATCAAAATTTGATATATATATATCTGAAGCCCCTTAACCCCCCCCCCCCGAGTAAGCCACTGATTATAAATGTATATAGATATGGTCCACGTGAACATTTTCCGATTATAAACATGTAGGAAGTATATACGTAGACCTAGCATAATGTGCCGGTGCCAACTTGACGGACATTATAGCTGGTCTTCCTCTGCACAGCTGGCAGCTGCAGTTGTCCATTTCGAACGCAATTCATAGGCTTTCTACTATGTCCGCGCGTCACGTGTACCTACGTACATTGCACGTTGTATATAATTATAATAGTATATTAATTATGTGTACAAAATTGAAAACACCTTATAGAACGCCGTTTGTGTACGCGTATAATGTATTTGAATATATATATACCTTCATACGTCTTGGAAAGTACAGTTAGGTTTAGTGTTAATCATTTTTTCTCACGTCTTTTTTATACACGATTTGGCGCGTCTTCACTCGTCAGTGCAGTGGCATTTTATTGTTCGATGTTCCTGAAATGTCTACACTAGAACCTTTAGAATATCAATCCATTGATAATTTTTTACGTTTAAATGTTTAATATGTACATCGCTAAATACCTTGTTTACGTTATTTTTTAATCCTTATCGTTAAATCATTACCATTTGATTTCTCAAAATTAAAATAATGATGTTTATTTACAAACTTACAATTCATATCAAACAAAACAATGCTCAAATATTTATTATTTATGTGCAATGAATACAAATTAATTTCTTAGATTTTCATCATATATAATCTCTTATTATATATATTTATTTAAACTTCATAACTAACAATTGTTTAGAATACCTATCATTGCCTATAATTTGTAGTAAACTAATTGACTCATATGTCGATGTTATGTATTTTATTTCATTAATATTTGATAGGTTTTTTTTATTAGAAAAGGGGAAAATTGTATTTTTGGTTTTGAGTGGTTTAAAGTTCCGTCACTGGGAGGATTGTTAATTTCATGAAAAATATATTTTTTTCTTCATAGGTATCATACTCAATTATTGTTATAGTTATATTATTGAAACAGATTATGAAAAAAAAAGATTTTGAGTGGAGTGAATAATGTATTTTTAAATTAATATATAGGTTACTTACTACAGTTATTGAGCGTTTTAATATTTTTATTACAATAAAATATAATTTATAACAAATTTTTCAGAATTTTCAAAAATATACATATATGTTTAAGTTTGGTAAATGTATATGAAGGAAATATAGTTACAACTAAACATTTGATGTATGAATATGATTAGTGATTACTGATTACAGTACAAACTATGATAGGTATTATTATTCATAATTTATTTTAAATGTTGTGTACTAGTGTGATTTACCGTGAGAAAATCATAGTTTTTCGATAACTTCTATTCTGTTCAAATATACTCTTTGTTCGTATTATTTTAACTGCAATATAATATATGACCCAATTATACACAGAGAATGAGAACGGTTTAATATCGGTTCTTACAAGATAAGTTTAAAATGATTGTGGGTTACTAAAAAAATTACACAAAACTCATTCTGTATATCTTATAACACTATGTCAATATGGTATATGACCTTAGTTCTAAATTGTATATATATATTTCATCCTTTAAAGTTTAATTCAAATACAAGTATAACGTTTATTAAGCTCACACCCGTATGTGTTGTCCCCATCTTTTTTTACAATTAATGTACACATTACAAATTTTCGTTCAGGGTTCAGCAGAACAAATATCGTGTTGTTAGTTTTAATATTATAGATAGTTTATCTATTACCAAACTTAAAAGTTGGGTTAGGGACATTATCTGTGTTTGTACATCGGGTTTTTACGATATGTCAATTTTTAAGCCAATTATTAGTACCTACCTAGATAGGTAAGTAAAATATTACAATTTAAAATGCTCACAGCTCACTTTTTAATTCAAATATCATAAAAATAACGTATAAACATATATTTTACTCTAAGTTTGGTAATAGATAAACTCACTTTAATACAACACATATAATTTGTTCAGTTGAACGCAAGTTTGGTACGTTTGCAGTAAGACGAGACCCACGACTTTTGCATCCTCTTCAGTCTATTAGGTTTTACAATGAATAATTGCTCGATATTTAAATCATTATCTATTCAATCGATATATTTTATTTAAACAGTTGTGTATTATGATGATATTTTAGTTGATTTAAAAAAAAAAAAATCAATTTATTTAGGTACCTACCTACCTATTTTATTGTTAAATGTATAGTTGCGTGACGCATGTAGTTTTAACGTTTTCAAGTGTAATAAAATAATACGATATGACATGTTTATTTTACGTGAAAATATGAGATAAGTTTTGATGATATTATTCCTCCTATACAAGGCTACAGTATTGCGTTATTAATATTACCTAGCTTGTAAACGATAAGCCTAGGTACAAATACAAATTAGGACCGTAATGTTATTATATCTTAGTTACTAAAACGTTTTTTTTTTTTTTTAAATTGCATGATTAAGCAAAATTATTTCAACTTTATAATTTACAACTTATAATTATTAGTTAGAGTTTTGATGTTGATGAGCGTGCATCTACGCACATAATAGTTTCAAAAACATATTTATGTGCGGTGTCGATATGTCTTTAAAACGATTACATCTATAATTAGAATCATCGTCAATTAAATCACCATTTTTCAATGATCGAATAGAAATTTTAAATTTGAAAAAATATATTTATGCATAATGAATACGTTGAATATAGTATACCTATGTGTAATAAATTATAAAAATGTTTATCGTTATTTTCAGTTGGGATTTTCTTTAAGAAAATATAAATTTTTAATGCAAAAACGTCATTTTATTCAATTTTGGAATTTTCTTTGCTTTATTATAACCTAACAATTAAAATAAAGTTTTTATTTTTAAATATTAATATTAAAACTTTGTCTTGTATGTTGTATCATTGTTATTGCATATATATATCATATAAAAATGATAAAACGATATTTGAGAATTCAAATACTTATACATCCTTGTACATATTATTTTAATGATAGCCACGTAAATAAGTATTCGAATGTAAGTGTCAATTGGATACAAAGCTTACGAAAATAATAAAATAATTATGAAGACTAAGTCCTAAGCTTTAAATGCTATGATAAAGACAATTTAGGATTATCAAAAACATTAATTATTTTCAAAAGACTTTTTATTGTGTGATTTGTCTTCGCACTATTTTATAAAATTGTCTTATTTTTTTATGGTATTATAATACTATGGTTTTTTAATAAGACACTTATTTCTCATGTAATCAATACACAATATTATTATGATATATTTATATATTGAGAATTTATTGATAATATATTATTATAAGTAGGTATGTTTTATAAATTATAAGCTGACTTATGTATGTGCCAAGGGCCTACGACTGCATTATACACTACGCTATATTATAATATATTATATTAGTATAAATTATAAGAAAATATGTGTAATAACTAAAAAGTTTTCTTCGGGATAGTTTTCAAAAGAAAAAGTGCCATGATATGTGTTTCTTAGATCCACCGCATGTGGCATGTGTAACACGCACGAAGCACAAAATATATGAAAAATATTAAATTACGTTTTGCAAACAAAGTTAGAGCATCTTGTATCATTGTGAAGGTTTGGTGTTACCGTTTCGTTCCGGGTATCCGGGTATCAGTAACCTTCGCGGGGCCAACCGTAAAGACCAAGTTAGACAAGTTTTGTGATAGTTATATTAGTATAGGTGCCTATAATATATTTATATTTTGTTCAGGGTAAAATTATTCATGTTTATCCTGTACATCATAACATTAAACTAGAAATTCAGGAACAAAATTAGCATATACCTACCTATATTGATATTATATAAATTCAAAAAGTATTTAAAAACAACGCAGTATAAGTTCCGTGGATGAGAAAAAAAATTGTCCCTTAAACGATAATTTTTTTTATAAAATATCTAATATTTTTTAATATTTTACCCATTGCAGGTAATACAGCATGGCAATTACCTATATTAATTATTCAGATTTATAGTAAATACTAAATGCACTGTCGTATTATATATAACACGCAAGTCTTATAATAATAATATGCAATTATTATATTTTGCATATTATGTAGGTATTTTATAAACATGTACATTTTCTTACAATAACCACAATAAGCACAAAAAGCACAATATAACTTACATTTAATTTGTTTAACGTCTAATATCTGCAATGACAAATGAGTATAAGGTTTTTTTTAAACGTAAACATTAAAACATTATATTTTAATAGCTGTGGAATGATTATGTTATTTTCAAGGAAAACCTTGAACTAAATTGAATATAATATTTTATACTTAATTATTTTATGTTCCGTCATAATATGCCAAATTTAGATTTTATTATTTTTTTACAAATTTCAATGTCATAGGCTTTTATACCACGCGCGAGCTTTATCTATCATTTATTTTTGGAAACAAATCATTTTTTATTTCAAAAGCCAATAATATAATATTTTGTCATGAAAGCAAAATAACTAAAAGCTTTAGACAATCTTGAAGTTCGTTTATTTTTAAAATACGTTAAAATGTTGAGTCTTAGTTTTCTAATCTTTTTTTTCTTTCTTCAAAGCTTCACTCTCAACTATGTGTGGTCGGCAACCCTTGTTCTACACCTCCTAAATTGTGTATCCCAAAACATTTATTTAACTAAATATATTTTAATTAATGTAACTAAATGTTAATTTGATATATAGGCGCGTGCATAAAAATATTTATAATATAAATATATAATACCGGCAAACATAAATTACACAATTTTCATTATTTTCAAACGAGAATAATTAGTTAAATCAACGGTTTGGTTATTTAAATTACTAATATTTAAGAAAATCGCTTAAATTATATTAAATTATAATAATACTAATCATTACTAACGATATTTTATTAAAAATCATGAATAATAATAATAATTGGGGCTATAAATAGTTAATGAAATAACAATTAATACTTTTAATACTAAAATAATTACAAATATAATAGTTAATAGAATATATTTTCTTAATACATTATAGATATTAAGTTAATACATCCGTATAGTAAGGTTATACAGTTAAAACGGAAGTAAATATTTATATAATTTGTTCATAAGTAACGATAAACTATGTAATATATTATGTTTTAATTTACCGGTATATCAAAAATAATAACTAGTTTTAAAATAATATTCATGATTTTAACAGTTAAGTACCTATCCCTTATCATAACAATACATGGATTACTGATTTGTTATGTAAACACGTAAAATATAAAAAAAGAATGTAAATTCATAACGATCTCATTTTACCAACGATTTAAAACTAAAATGTTCTTAGTTCTATAATTTAGTCTTGAATCGGTACTAAATATCTTTGATAAAATAATATCGTTTTTAATTTACATTGTTATTGCTAACAGACAAATTATAATCACTTAAATGTTTTAATTTTGTAATGCCATGTTTACATTACACATAATATACACTATACATTTAATTGTATATAGTTTATTAAATATTTAAAAAATGTAACTAAAATAGGTAAGTACCTGTATTATAGGATAGTTATTTAAAATATATAAATTAAAAAAAAACAACATTAAACTAAAGAATATAGGTAACGTTTAGGACCTTACATTTCTCGCGGCACACCGGTTGAGAACCACTGGTTTAGGTAAAGGTAGCTGGATGGGTAGGTAGGTGGCTTAGATAATATAAAGCCTGAAAGTAATATAGTTTTATGTATTAAATTGTATTTTTCTTTCTTTTTTATATCACTAAAAATACCATTATGACAATAATAATTATAGGTAGGTTGACTACACATTTAGAAGTTAACATAGTAAAAAATACTTATACAATTATTCAAAAACCTGTACAAAAATAGAATGTCAAATTTTAATATTTTAATTCGATCAGTGGAATAAGTTTTAGTAAAAAAACCGGCTTTTTAAGACTAATAAAATTAAGCAAAAAAAAAAAAAAAAATGTACCTATAATCTATATACGCACATTTTTTTCTTGTATTTGATTTACACAATCTATATATAAATTCGGTATAATAAACGTGTTATTTTCATTTGCAATTATTGTCAAAGCGCATTAAATCAATCAGTGCGGTGTATATACTATTTCATTCTGGAGGATGATGACCAGATGACCATGACCATGACCATGATGACCAGAAACAAATAGGGGTGGTATAAAGCTGTCAGGGGAACTCTGTTCCACCCACTTACCTGTTTCTTAGTTATCTTACATAGTTACATTTACGAGAGGTCAACTAATATAATATGTATATTATATAATATAATATTATGTTATAATGCTTTTACTCGCAAAATTGTGTTGGTATATTTGTTTGTTTACCCATACTGCAGCTTATTGTTACTGAATGAAAAACGCATTGACGCAACATTTATTTTCCACCAAATACATCTCATGTGCTCCTTAACTTTATTGTATTTTAAATTTTTTTTAAGTTTTCAAACTTTTTGATTTGGAAAAAGAGATATATTATTAACATAAATCGAAAAAACTGATTAATTACCCTGATCACCCACTGTAAATATGCCACTGAAATCAGTGCACATTGAGTTAATAACAAATTTACATTCTGGTTTTCATGCAATATCTATTGGAATAGGATTAAAAGTAATTTAAAACCAAAGTTAATTAGATTGTTTTTTTATTCTATGATCCGCATGTCATATATTCCACGATCAAAACAGTTATACAAAATATATAGTATATTCAGATATTCTCAATATACAATATATATACTAATAAAAAGGCACTTTTTAATTCTAGAGTTGGTGTTAATTCGATTTTATAATAAATTGTAACTATTCAATTATTCAATGTGGATTAAATAGCACCTAATTTCCGAATTAACTTATTAACTAAATTCTGCTTAGGAATATGAATTTAAGAATGTATGTTGTCATACAAGAGAGTAAAAAACATAAAAATTGATACGATAAAAAATGTATTTTTTAATGTTTTTGTAAAGACTTAAAATCATGTAAAACTGTAAAAGAAATATTTTCAAAAACGCTAGTGTTAAATGAATCACTCGTATTAATATGGTTTCATTTAATTTTAAATATAACTATATTATATCATAATATTGTCATTTATATTTTTCTTAATTAATGAAATAGGTAATGTTTTAAACTTTGATTCGGATTGGAGAACAATTTATACATTTTTCTTTTAATGATTTTCATAAAGCAAACTATTATTGAAAATCCGTAAAAGATTTTTTTTATATGTATTTATTATTTAAAATTTAAACTTCAAATCATACTGCACAGAGGAATTGAAAAATAAATAAATAATATTTTTTTATATGAATCATACAGTTGGTAAATCTAATTGTTGGGGAATAACTTTTTAGAAACTATTTAAAGGAAGTAATTATTTAAAAAAGGATATACCATTATTATTATTTTACCATATTATCTATAAATTATAATATAAGAATTTATAATGTGTACTACGCCCCATCATTAGTAGATGATAAATGTTATGACAAATTTACAAAATGCACGTAAAAATGTAGATGAAATTAATATTATATTTTTACTATCCATAATAAATGTATAACTTAGTTAAACATAAATAGGTGTAATATTTGTGTATTGATAATTTGATATACAAATCGTGGTAATAAATATTTTGAAATAAAACTTTTTTTGACTTTCACACGTGACAATGCTGTTAAATTGCGGCATGTATAGTTTTGTTTTTTTCCGCAGTGAAGGGAATGTTTGTGTCGAAATTGCAGTTATTTCTACCACGATTTTGATAATGAAAAGTGAAAGGTGAATGTCCCGAGCACGATCGTTATTGTTGCCGCATGCACGCGGTCATCAATTTTGATTTTTGATTCTGAGGGCTCTTATAAATATAATTTTTTTTATCTGACACATCTTATTATTTCAATTCTCTATTAAAATTAATAGTTACGCGTATTATATACTACACGTTATTATATACTGTAATTTTCTTTAATATTCGTGATAAACTTATAGGACAAGTCGGAATATTCAGTATATATACGCAAGGTCAAAACAATAATAATTGTATCTTTAATAGTATGTTACACAAGTAGAACGAATTTTGGGGTTGTTATGTAACATAAATAGCCAATAGGTATATTATGACTATAATATGTAATATGTAATGCGAATCAAGTTTTTGTAAAAGTGCGAATTGTGAAAACTTAAAATACAAAAGTATTAACATTTGTATTAAATCAAAACTGTTTTAATAAATGCGTCAACGAGCAGGTCATAATTAATTAATTTCTGTGGCATTTAATTTAAAAATGCAAATGTTTATAATTTATTTAATACTATATATAGTACCCACCGTTGATCAAGTTGATCCTACATTCTAGGGTTCAGTCGTTGCATTTTATACATCGTATTTGGAAATACGGAATGTATCTAATCGAACCTATATAAATATAAAAATATGATATATTGTTTTATGTAGAGTGTAGTAGATTTTGCGTAGTAGATTTAGTAGACATTTGTGATTCCAATGATTTGCTCAGACATTACTAAAAGTATATATTTTTCTTGTATATGTGTTTATAATTAATAAAAATGATATGTATTTAAAGGTTTTTATTGATTTACAACGATACTGCAATAACTTATGACCGTCATAGGTAATATAAATGAATTTGTGCAAGTGGTATAATTTAATTTTATTAATTATTTTTAAGTACTTTTAAAATCGCACTATTAAACAATAAAATATTTTAATACATTGCACATTGAGCTTGACATGATAATCATATTAATACGATTGATTGTAAAAAACTGTTTGTGTATTTTCATATATTTTTATTTACAAACTTTTAGCTATGATTCGTTAATTAAAAAAATGTATATTTAAACAGTACCTGGGTGTAGGTATAGTTGCAGTTTACGATGCGCGGTCGTTAAATTGACGGTTCCACAATCCACACCCATCATTTCCTTAACATATTGTTCATCAACATGACGTCTTCTACTCTGGATTGTCGGACGCATGTGTAAAAATAATATAATAACTGCAGTGTGCTCAGACCCACGTACATAAGTATTATACAGCCGATGCTTTTTTCAGTACAATGGCTGGCGATATTATTATGTATATTTATAAAGTGTCATACCCACGTGGCAATAATATAATATATAATATATAGGTTTGCCGAATAATATAACAATTGTTTTTGGTACACACAAACACACACATATATATATATATATGTATAATTATATGTGTTAAAGCAGTGGTAAGTTTTTTATTTTAAAAATTGCCGCTCAGCTGTGCGATGAAAACTTCCAAATGCAATATACTGTTGTTGTATTGAGGCGCAATCCGACGTTTCATTTTACATCGACGTATATCCTATACACGCTATATACTTATATGGAACACATATACCTGTTGTTTTCGAACGACATAGTATTATAACGAATTGAATTACAATATTGAATACATATATTATCGATACCGACTGTGTTATTTACTTTGCAGTTTCCACTTTTTATCGTTTCTAATACTTAAGCTTAATGTAATAATAAAATTAAATTTCAAATTGACCATGTAGGTATTTGTCAATATATACTGTAGGTGAAATTTTGAAATACTTATGTTAATAAATAGGTACAGTGTTAAATATATTCGTGGTTACTGGTTTGTATAATATATTTACTCATCCACCGACAATTCTACATGACTCTATATTTATTATGAAATTTCACTGCAAAATGTTTTAAAAATATGATTTTTAATATTTTTTCTATAAGTGTTATAGTGCATAGGACGATTCGTCGAGCCCGGGACTTTATACTTTAATAATGTATTTATTCATGGCTTCGGTCCTATTCGTAAATCACATTTTTGATTTTTATTATTGACAAATATAAGAATCGCTATTAGTATATAAACGAATACTCTAAGAGCGTGTGAACTCCTTGGTTTCTCCTAAGTCATTTCAAATAAAGTTTATAATACTATTTTATTGTTTATTAGTTTTAATTTTAATTTATAACTATAAGGCCCATGTTTCCATACATACCTATCTAATGTCTAGGGTGATTACAAATGTCATAAACAGTAATCACCCTAACCAAGTATAAAAGTATAAAAATTTTTTTTTTTTTTATTAAAACAAGTGTTTACATAATATGTAACTAATTAAATTAATTATATTATGTTTAATATAAGTTATTAAGAATGAACTTGTACTCTCTAATTGAAGAACCAGCTTTCAAATATAAATAACAACTTACATTTTTATTACGCAATGCCCACGAAAATTTTTTAACATTTTTATTTTAGTAAATTTAATTAATACTATATGGTACCTGTTATAATAATATGTTAATTTTAAATTTTTTTAAAAACATTTTCTTTAAAACGTAATCAAAATATACATCGGTTATTTTAATCGTGTGTGTTTAGAGCTTACAACAAGTTTTTTGTATGGAAAATATCGTCAAACATAATTCAATTAAATAAATTCAAATGCATCAGTAATTCTGAACTTTATAGTTTATAAATGATAAAACTAATAATACCAATATTATCCAATATGTTCAAATTGATATTTATTAGAAACCGACACTGTAAACAATATGTGTAATGTGTATACCTATATTAATACTGGCAATTTTATAAAATATATCACGTGTAAAAACCATAGATTTGACTAATTCGATGTCAGTAAAATAATGCATAATATGTTTAAACAATTTTCAATCGTATCATTATAATATACCTAATATAGCCGATTCAGCAGCTCAAAAACGATATCATACCATAAAATGTATGTAAAAATATGTAATTCGTATATTTCGTTTCTGACGTCCGTAAAATATTTTCAAAGAAGTCTGTTTTACATAAAAAAAAACAGTCATACCTAGATTTTAAATGTGCGTTTTGCAACTATATCACACAATAGGTACCTATAGGATACGTGTGTGTATATATTTATACATATTATAATATTATAATATCTACTATACCTATGCACTGTCATCATCGCATCACGCACCATTTGTTCCCGTTATTATTATTATTATTCATTTTTTTTCGTGCTATCCCTCCGCATCGATATTATATTATTATTATTATTATGTATCGTATAATTTTACCACTGCTACTGGTCATCGTTAAATGTGAATGCACTCGGCTGTACCTGTACGTGTAGCGTGTGACGGTGTAGTATAGGTATAGACCGGAGACTGTCTGCAGTAGTCCGCATCACCACGGCCCGTTCAGAAGGAATGAGTATTCGGTCGGTTCCTGTATGATAATAATACGTTGTTGTGTATATAACAAAATATATCGTTATATAATTATTATCATAATATTGTTATCGTCGTGTTGCGCAACCGCGATTACCGAAAATCTGCCGCGAATTATCCTATTTTTCGAATAAACTCGACGCGCGTGTTATACGCACAGCGTTTCCCGTTCGTCGCCGATCTTTTAAAAACGATTTCCGTTCGGAATATTCTTCCACGAGACGTAAGTTGATCTTTGCAGTAAATTCACTTTGATATCACTGCGTATGCAGTGCACGCACGACGAAACGCTTAAAAAAGCATACTTTAATATTTGACTGTGCAGCATATAGTATGACGTGTATTTCAAACATTCTACTAAATAAATAGGTACACAATATTAATTTGCTATCATTAAGGTGTATTAAAATAATATACTTACGTTATAACATTACGAGTTGTAAGTCATATCAAATAATGTAATATTGCAGTGCACGTCCTATTAAGTTTAAATACGCAACTAATACGCAACTAATATATAGTCAAAAATGAATACACGATTATTTGTTTGAAAATTGAACGACATACTGTACTACCTGTACTGTAAAATTATTGAACATACCTACACTATTATTACACAATTTATTATACACTAAAAACCTATACGTACATTATTATATTATTATGTTATTGTTTTTTATTATATAATTTTCAATAAAATTGTGATTGATGTACAATACTTTATTCAAATAATATACCATCATACATGATTCGTTTTACTGTAATATTTTTGTGCATTACATTATCACGATTTACGAATAATTTAATAGTACCTATATTAAATATAACGTTATATTAAGCCTATGCACGCGTAACAATTTAGGGTATGGTTTCCTGTATCCGGTCTTCCGGTTTCGGAGACGAATTAATAGTATTAGTAAATTTATTGGTTGGTCAATGTTAATTTTTAAAAGGCAAAATATATACATCAAAGACAATTTGTAGGTAGATACCTACTATGTGTTTTGATTTCAATAGTTAGTAATATAAATTCTGAATTTAATTAATGAAATAAATACAATAATAGGTGTTTATTTTAATTACTTTTAATAGATAATTTATTTTATAGATGCTATAAATCATCTAGAATTAACTGGCAGTGATATTATAGCATTAAAAAAAAAAAACTATACGAAAACATAAATTAACGAATATAATATTTTTGTTAACAAGTTTTGTAAATAGCTTTCGTATCTTTCGATTTCTTTTTTCGATGTTGTTACTTGTTGTTTAAAAAAAAAACAATTGTCAATTGATTTCTCTAAAACTGACCATAATTTCCACGTGAGTGTGTGAGCAGCGTGTGTGAGAATATAATATATTGAGGAAATATTGGGCGATTAGTTGCGAACTGCAGTAATAGTTGTATGCGGTCGTCGTCCGAAGTAGAAAAAATAAATATCTAAGAATACGATTTCCTCTCTTGATCGGTCTGGGAAAGGAATAGTAGCGCATAACAATGAAAGTCAATTTGAGCGAGTATTATTATAATAATAACGATGTTTACGGATAGAAAATTGTAATAATACGTATAGATGGAACATATGACCGCCTTGCAATTCAAAATACGATATTAATTGTATTATCAAAACGCGTCTATGTGGTTAGTATCTGCAGGTGGTTACTCAACGACGACTGAATCCTAATAAAAATTAATCGCCGAGAAAATCGTTATGCTAACTTCCCGGTATAATTGTACTATCATCGTAATATCATGTTGAACAATATAATATACAATATTCATTTATGATTTTCGTTACATACTATAATTTTTGTAATTACAAACATGATAATTTTTCTACAGAAGTAAATAATTTCTTAACAAGATTTTGAAAAAAAAAAGATTAGAAAATGTTTTTTTGACATTTTTTTAAAATGTATCAAAAATATTTGAGACCGTGAAAACTGGTAGGTGGCTCTGTCGGTTATTCACCAGATAGTACGTAATAGTGGAATTTTGAAGTTTCGATTGTTAATATTTCTTTTTTAGAACATAAAAACAGAAATCGTTTGAGAAGGAATCGTATATTACATTTTCAAGATTATTATGTTATTAAAATTAAAAATCTTATGAATTTTTAACTAGGTACATAAATACATAGTCATTTGAAAATGTTTGGGATTTCGAGAAATTTCATCAAATTCTAACTTCAAAATGTATGAAAGAAAGTTGTGACTAGATTTTCGAATACTTTTATTAGCTGTAAGAACAACTTATGTCTCATGGGGAACCTTGTATTATATACATATTTCAAGCTATTCGATTAAGAAAAACATTTTACATAAAAGTCTATAAATAGCTTCAAAAGAGTTAAAATATTTGGAAAATTTGGAAATTATGTCTAGAATATTCTAATATTTGGTGAACATTTAATGTTTCTATGGTTATTCATTTTTCAATTACAACAAAAAACAAATATTAGATTTTTCAAATACTAGTGTTTTTATAAAAAAAAAAATAATTTTTTTCAGATTATTTGAAATAGTATCAGGATTTTTTACTTTTGACCCCCATTCTCCCCCCCCCAAAAAAACTATTGATTTAATTTGCTACCAAAAAGATACAAAAGATAAAAAAAACTTAACACTGTAAAACTAATATTATATGCATTAATCATTTTGCTCATAATATATTATAATATTTTAAAGTATAAGACAATATATTGCTAATAAATATACCGCCGTACTTATATAAAACATATGTTATTATATCTTGATACTTGATAATATAATATCATGTCTGTTGTTTAATCCTCATCGAAAAATCAGTATAATTATTGTTCTATTAGATAATAATTATTAATTAGTGTTACAGATTTTCATAGATTTTACATTTTTAATCATTATTAACAACTAATAAAATATACATAGTGATAATATTTGGTATTCTTCATTTAATATTTTGGAACTGGCCTAACTGAAGGCGCTAAACTCAAACTATGGATTATGGGGGGACATCATATGGGTATTGGATCAATGGTTAACATATAAAAAAAATGTATCTAGATGATAAATAATAAACAATTAATAAATAATAAATTAATAATAAATACCTATAATAATATGTTTACAGTATATATAATTGATCGTGCAATATTTATTTAGGGCAATATTATCTAATAGATGTTGCTGCCTATATCTATAATAATCAAGCGTATAGGTAAATATTTCTGAATACATTTAATTGCCGTGTTTTATCAGTACTTGACCTTTATAGTAGGTATTTTATCTATAGCCAACTATTATTATTTATAACTCTTCGACGAAATTTCAAAACATTTTAAAATAAAATTTCTGATGCGGTAATTTATTTTTTAAATTTCAAGGTCGCCCGTAGTAAATTACACGTGTCTGTTGTTATACTCATAGCCAGCCGCATAGGTGCACTCAGCTGCTAAATGTGTATACATAGCAAATATACATATATATTATATTATATTTTTGTGTAATATATGACGTGTATATATATATATATATATATACGTATAGTATTAAATCCACCACACTGACCTATAGAAATGACCCATTGTAACGATCGTACTGCAGGCCGTCGAAACAATGCGACCGTCTAATTAGGCGTACACGCGTTTAAATTAACATTTGAATAAAACGTAAGTATATAATATATACATTATATACATGTATAATAGGTATACCCCACCGTATTATTTATTCGTGTCCTTTATCCACAAACGCGCGTGGCTCGTGCGCAGCAGTGATCTGCGGCCGCGGGCTCGTTCTGGAGAGCACGCATAAAAAATTTGTTTATTGACATAATATTATTATAATAGGTACAATATTGTCGAGTTGTTCTAACGACCTGCTATTATTATAAAGTCGCAACGGTAGAGCGATCACACCTTGTACAATTTATTTTCAACGCACAGTGCTAATAATAATATCGTGAAAAGGCGGACGATTATTGTTATTTAACACGAATATAATATTACGATACCTTAATCCCTAGACCCTAATATTATAATAGTTTGCAGTGTAAACAACACAATATCCCTGTTGATAATAATTTTAGACTGCAGCTATTATAATGCAATAATAATAGTTGCAGTACTTTTTTCATTACGTAGGTTAGGTGTAGGTGTAGGCAAGTGTATAATATTATTTATATACGACTATGTACCTTCACCTATAACAGTATCAAATCAGCAAAATATCTATTTTTGTATTTACGCGTATAGGTTAGGCTTAGGTTAGCCTAATACTTGGCCTATGTACACATAATAATATTATGATTTGTATAATATGTACTTAATGCATATTATTTTACAATAATAATATTAATAATAGGTATGTACTATATACAATATATATATATAATATATTATAACCTTGTATTTTCTTATTAGCTGATATTTTATATGGTATATAGTTCGTAATAAAAACTCAATAACATAAAAATATCACTGACGAAATTATTATAATAAGTTGCAACAGTTGAAGCTCACAAGAAATCGCTTAAATACTCGACAAATCTAAATGATGGGTGTATATATGATATTTGGCGATTAAGATTATAATAAATCACAATTTTCAAATACTCAAGTATCATCAAATTTAACGGTTTTTTAATATTTGCAGCTTGAATTGAAAGAACGATTTCTAAATTTTAAAATGGTCAAAGAGGTTACGGGATTTCTAAAGCACTCTCTACATAATATTATACACTTTCCGGATACGTATTGTTTTCTATACGCGCGATGTAACCCATATAGCTTTGCACGCGAAAAAGATACAAATCCTAAATAAATATACTTAAATATGTGTGTGTTATCATAGTTATCGCACTAATCGAGTATAGAGTAAATAAAAATAATAGAACTGCAGGACGGTTAGGATAATATAAAAACAAAACTATTTACCGGAAAAAAATGGAAAATATTTTTAAATGTTTTCGACTATAATCTGTCCGACGATAGAACACTACATCGGAACACGAAAATCCGCTCTTCTGCACATTAACCTGCCATCGAAACCGATTCCCCCATGGCCGAGTGCCACGTGGGATGCGCAGAAGAACCGATTTTCGTCGGTCCGCGGTGCGTTCTTTAACTGGGCAGAGTATAGTATTATAGGTTTTTATACCAACCCAGTCTGGGTTAGTCAATTCAATAATAAAAAAAAAACCGACAGAGTCAAATAAAAAACCGCAACAACCCAACTTAAACAGACTGTAGTCAATCTTAAAAAAAATTCGATCGGAACGACCCAGGTTGCCAAGCAATACGCCCAGGTTATAGTTTGTGGTCAACCAATTTTATAAAAGAACTGGATGAGAAAAACACAGTTTATGGTTGCACAAAATATTAAATATCATTTAACTGTTTGATTAAAATAATAAACATACAAAAAACATCAATAACCGTTTTTTGTGAGTGGATTGGTAGACCATTACTATTATACGCTTCGCTATATATTAGACTAACCCATACATTCGTATAAGTGCACTGTGCACCCGTCAGCGGCCGTAATTGTTTCATGTGAGAGGGCATCGACAGATCACTCGGGTATATTAGGTAATATACCTATAATGTACAATAATTATTGATTATAAATACTGTAAAATAAATAAATATTTAAAATCAATGAATATAATATAACTGAATAATTCGAGTCAATGATTTACACTTATACAGTATACACAATACATCACGCAATACACTAATACTGCAGTAGGTATAGGTATTGGTATATATTTTATTTTATTGCTATACAATATTACAATGTACATTGTACATATGTACCCGGTATCTGGTAAATACAACTATCGTAATCGTGGTTAGTTAGGTAGTAGGCCGTCGAGCGATACCGCCAAACCGTCGCCGTCGGGACGGTTTTAAAATTTAATTAAAAATTAAGGAAAAACAAAATAATATTTTGTATAGTATAACCAGGGCGGGCCCTAGTGATTTTTTATACGTAGGCAAAACTTAATTTTGCAGCCTCTTTTTTCATAATGATGTCAAAAAATGCCGCCTCTTTAACAGGTGTCCTTAATGACGCCGTAGGCTTGTGCTTACGTCTCTTACGCCTTAAGCCGCGCCTGAGTATAATATATTATAAATAGTCTGGTGGTTTTATCAATAATTGTAAACCGCAGTTGCAAAAAACATTTGTCTTAATAAGTTCATATCAAAATTAAAGCCATATAATAAACTAATGGCTATAATAACATCGTGTTTTTTAACCTATGTTTTATTATTGTATGTATATAGTAACTGTCCCAAGTTAGAAGTTACATACCCTATGTGCCAAATACTTATATTTCCGATGTGGTGTCTCACTTGGCATCGTTGAGGCAGTCATAAAATATATACAATATAAAATCAAATGCTTCACTTTCGTAGGTTTTCACAATGTTATTATTGATTATATTGAAAGTATATAAAAAGTACCTACCTACTTACTTGAAATGAAGTATCTCCAAACTATAATTTTAGTTTATTGATAATATTTTGCGGCGAAAACATTTGGGATTTGAACAATAACGATTAAGTGTGATAATAGTGTCAACAAGCTGCAGGTTGAGGCATGAAAAACAAAATTATCTTCTATTGTCCGAAGTTTTAACTATACGTCCCAAGCTTACCAGTTCAACAGCATAAATATCAAGGATAAATTTAACGTAAAATACTAATTATTTAAAAAACTATAAACGTTTTTGAAAATATTTTTTTTTGCACAATTTAGTCATTACCAAACATATAAAAAAAACCCAATTTTTATAAATTGTTATCGTTATAATTTTTAATTTTTTTAGTCTTTGAATGATAACATACATTTTTAATTTTATATTTCTCAGCAGAATATAATTCGGAGCATTTCGATGGATAAAAATCATTTATTTAATGTTTAGAATTTTAGATGATAGTATAAATTAGACTAACATTTTGCAGGGTACTCTCTCGTGCCAATCCTCTCAACTCATTCAAACTTAAAACACTTATAACTCATAACTCATAAGTCATAAGCTACTCGTCCGAAATTCAATTTTGATCTGAAATACTCTGAAAAATATTCTGCAGCTTTGGAATAAAAGGAATGAAAAACGAACGTTGTCAAAAAAAGTTAAAAAAGTAAGAAAACAATAACGACATAAAAAATAGTAAAAATTTGATTTTTTATCAAAAACAGTACATTTTTGAAATATTGGTATTCTTTGATCAACGAATCACTCGGGTACGGTTTGCAGTGTATACGCGAGCGCGCGCGCGCACACACTCGTTTATTTGTTTCCTGTGTGACCCACATAATATGGAACAGTTGAATGTACCTGGGTAGGTATATATTGTATAATAATATAAATTGTGTTGAGCGTTTATTATTATTATTATTATTATAAGTTGTGAGTGTATAATACTATAATGACATTATGATATTAATATATATTAAAATATTCTATCGGCGCGCCACTCACAATCGAGTGCGCGCGTGACACGTCACGCGAATGACATTGATAAAATATAATATTAATTTACCTTAGGTCTATTATATGTTATTATATCGTTGAATACTATGAGTTATGACTGTTGAATGACTACTATGGATAATTATAATATATTTATTATTTTAACGGACGGAGGCATATCAGTATGCGCTACGAACTCTCGCGCCATCCCCGAAAGCGGTCGCGTATTAGACGATAATAATATTATGTCGACGGCATCGTTATATTGTCAAATATTATAGCGGTACTCATGCGTATATTAAACTGTTCAAGTACTAAATTGATATTATTACACGTATAAATAAAATTATAAATGCTCGAGTCGATAGGTAAGCGTAAACCGAAGAATCGTCGTGACGATGATGATAATAATAATAAATAGTTAATATTTATACCTACCTAATATAATATACCTAATTGGCTATATTAATAATATGACTAATTGTTATACGTGCGGAGTGCAGTGAGTGGCGTCAAAGACACATTCATTATTATTCCTATCCGTAAAGTGTACAGGGTGACTAATATTTTATAATTTTAATAGATAATAAATAATAATTATATAATCATCGGTATTCAATATGTATTATTATAATTTATGTCGAAGAGCCAATGATTTCTTGATCTGCCCGATTTTTTTTACCATGATAAACCTGCAGGTTCATCTATGCAGGATTGTTGTACTTTTCGAAGCACGGCTTAGTTTTTTCACTAAAAAGAATTGAAAAAATTCTAAAACAAGAAAAAAAATGATTTTTAAAATGTAAATACTAGTTCTAAAATATGCAAAAACACGTAACAAAGAAATGGGGGAAAAAATACAAAAACTAAATTTTTAAATTCTAAAATATTAAAAATATTACTATAAACTATTAATGTTATTTAAAATTATTTCATAAAACAATGATGTGGTGTTAAACATTTTCAAAAATAAAATACCTTCTTTCAGATATTATAGTATGCTTTTAAACTTGCTAAAACTACGTTCAACATTACATGACGTAATTTTTGGGTTTTCGATTTTCCCACGGTGTTAGATTGGTAATGGAAATCTTCATCTAGATTACATCCATTTTTACATTTTACATACCTACTATACCTATATAAATTCTTGGGTTTTTTTCGGATTTATAATATTCTATTCTCTTCTTTTACCAACCACCGTGGCTAAAATAGTAAAAAATACCATAAAACTAGTGTACATTTTAGGTGTTTATTGTTTAAATATGCAATGATATGAGTTTTATTTAAAATTTGCAAAAATATGCAAAATAAAATAACCACCATTTGCTTCATCGTGACGTAATTCGTGGACATTTTAAACAAAGGCAGTAATCAGAAGTTGCAAAATATACCAATGCTTATAAATCCTAGCCTTAGTAATATTACACAGTTCGGGTCCCCAACATAATAGATTATACTTTATAAACAAGCAAAATCAAATTCACGGTTTTACTATTAGGACTATACTTCGAGTCGAAGGGTGGTATTATATATTTATATACAATGTTTACTTTCATATTATATTATCATACGCAGAAAATATAATTATAAACTCAAATCGTAAACCGACGAGAAGGATTCTAAGCCGTATAACATATTATTATATACCTATAAGCCATTATAAAGCGATTATACAACTATCCTTTCCATATATGATGTTTGTATATGGTATAGTAATTACGCATAGGTAGGTATATAATATAGTATATAGACTATAGGTATATTATATAGTAATATAAATTGCATTAAAATAAATGAAATTAGAGCAACTAATGTGAAACTTTTGGTCACAATCGACTGTAGGGCTTAAAGTGAATCACCAGAAATGTTGTCGACAGTATAATATATTGTTTCCAGACTTACAATATTTGTTACCCGTGTCCTGCTCTATAGTGTTGATATAAAATGTCCGCTGAAATAAGTGAGGTTACCGGGATATGGGTATTCATATATTATACTGCAGCAGTCGTAGTATTAAACCGTTTACTCGTAGATTCTCTCGGTAAAATAAAAACGAGGTTTTGCACGTTTCGAATAATATTATGTATATTGCATATTAATATTATATATGGCACACTTAAAAGATCGACTACCCCGATTCATTTCGCATTATGATAATAAATTGCGGGCGAATAAAAACCGGGACTGTGTGCAGTCTGTGTCGATCCGACGTTTGCCCACGACTAAATTCACACGACCTCGATCGAGATTTAGGTCCGTGGGAAAAACATTTTGCGAAGGTCAATCGGGTGTCCGTCATGTGAAAAAATGTGTTTTATTTTGTAATAATCCGAAACTAAGAAATCGATTTTTTGTTATCGTTCGAAAATATTGTCATTCCGAACACAAATCGTACTCACTGCGAGTGGAATGGCAATTTTCTTTTAAATTTCCGTTTTATAATATTATCTGGCCGATTCACTCGGAGTGTAAGTTAAACGCACCGTTCATTTTTGGCAGATTAAAATATACACTACACCCTAAAAATATTTTTTTAAAAACTTGCAATATTCCGAAAAGTGTATAATAAAAATGCATCCGTTCAGTGAATTCACTACCTACCTATATTATATTATTATCAACTATTGTAAGACCATTTGAGTTCTTGTTTTGTCCAAAACCTAAAATAGCAGTTTGTCTCGTTAAATAACAATACGCAGTATACAGTAAATCATGATTTTTATTTACATTCTAATTCATCAAAACTACCCAAATGACTGAGTAAAAAAGATGTGTTGTTTACATTTAACGGAGCTTAAGACAGGGTAAATTCATTGGAATTATTTAATTTGTCACAAGCAACGCCATGCAAGATCAACTAGTAAATTATAAATTATTACATCAAAACATATTAAAATATTATGTATTTGTTAGTTTGGTGCCATTCTTAATATTTACTATTTTGACATAAATTATTGGATTAACTAAAGCAATTTTGAGTGTACAGCTTATAAATATAGTATTCATGGTTAATAGAGTTTTTTATTTTATATTCTTCTGGAGAAAGTTTAGCTACTGGAATCTCCTCGGTTTCTTCGTTAGTCCAGAAATGTTCAAAATTTAACACAACTGTATACCTAAAAATTAGTAAATTTGCAAGATTAATAAAAATTGATCATCAGAAATCCAAACTTAACCGTAAAGTATTTTTTTATAGAGCTTTTGATTTAAAACCTTTGGTTTGGCAGCTTAACAATCTCTTTCGTAGTTCAAATGTTACTATAAACTTGTACAACGTACTAAACTAATGATATTTTCAGAACAATATACACATTATAAGCAGAATTTTAGACTTAGGCACCTATAATATCGTCCTAAAAATTACTTGATGATCACATAGATATAGTAATATAATATTATTTATCATAACTATTGATATATCAAGAATCAATTATAGTTTATTTTTTCGTAATGAAGCTTTATTATTAAGAATGTTGGCATTTTTTTATTGTCCGCAACAGATAACAAAAACAAACAAGGACGAGTTGAGTATTATGTTTATAGATAATTTTATCTCAAAGACAGAATTTATTCTATTGTAACTACTACTGAAGAAAAAATTATTGAAAAAAATATTACATATTAAAATGCTTGAAAAAATTCCTTTCAAATTTCCTTATTGTAGTAACATGATATACATTTTCGATTTTCATAGCACTCTGCTAGATTTAACGTCAGGCCAAAAAAATAATCAAATGCTATAAGTCCCAAACACTGCTTATTAGTTTTATTCTTGTTGCGTCTTATATATTTATTACGTACCAGAACAAACTACACCAGTTGGTGCACCAAATAATATTTTGAGAATCTGTTTGTATTTTGTTCCGAATGGTAATGATATCCATTACGTTATGCATATATTATTTTGTTAGATAACATTATTAGAGAAACGTAACATTATGCGACCCCCCGAACTGCAGGTTATCTTAAAAATAGTGAACTCGTTAGTCGTTTATTTAGTTTAATTATATTAGTAAAATATAAACCATTTTATTCTAATACCGGAAATAATCGGATTAATCGGCCCATTTGAGTTTTTTTCGCTAAGTAAAACTTAAATCATGCGGGTGCCAGGCGTGGTTGTTGTTGTCATAGACCTATTTACTAGTATACACATCATAGACGTTCGCACGGGGGTGGCCGGGTCAGCCATGGCACCTAGCGAGTTGTACTTGCATACTTGTTATAGATCGTGACTTGGGTCAAAGTAGTATCGTCTTATTCTGTGATCTAAGCATTGTGATGTTTTTTATATTATGTATTAATAACTATTAACATTGATAATATAACTAGGTAGTAGGTACCTAATTAAATATCTAGAAGAACAAAAATGTCAAATTATTGATAGATGTAAAACCTGTAACGGGGGAGCTGGTCTATCTATTAAAACATGTTATTTTATGATGTTCTCCGTTATAAATATTTAATCCAATTATCTATAAATTAGCAAAAAACATTTGTTTTTTTTATATTTATGAATGATATATGTTTGATTGTGTTTATACTTTAAATAGTGGATGATGACCGGCGGGTAAATGAATGTAATTACATTTTCAAGTACATCATTGCGGCTTGGCATACTTAGCCACAACGGCTGCTCACCCCTCCTTTTATAGTAGTTATAATAGGTCATCTATGGTTGTTGCAACTTATGCCACTTAGTCTGTGCTTATGCTATCACTGCTATCAGTCACATTATTTTTGTGTTACCACGTGTTTACGTTATAGTAAATACATGAATAATATTTATTCGATATAGTGATGTTTGATTAGAATCTTCTAAGCTTCAAAACAATTTTTGTTTGAATATACTCAGCCGTGTACCTATATTAGATCATAGACATTAGGTTTTTTCCCGACAAAGATTTTTTTATTCGCTGTACGTAATACAATGTTATTCAAACCATTTTTAGTAAATCAAATGGGATATTATAATATTGTAACATGTAACTTGAGTTAAACTATAGGCTAGTATCTTTACACGGACTATCCAGTTTACTGGACCAGTGTGGGTAAAGAAGTCGCTTTGTAGTTTTTTTTGTACCGAACATTCACATAATATAATCAAACAAATTTCAACAAATTAAAGTATCATATTAAATTTAAGAGGTTATATTGCTGCTTTTGGTACCTATACGCTTTCATAATTTGTATGATTCGAAAAAGTGTAAAAAAATCCATCGAACCTTACCCGTGGGTATGTGGCCACTTTACCCATCCTTCTCTTATCAATATAACTATAGATTACGTTTAGTTAAAATTGTTAAATCAACCAACAATTTATTTCTTATTTCTTAATTAAACACCTTGACCGGCATTGAGTTAGAACTTAATTTAATAATATTTATACATATATAAAAATAAGTGCTGAGGTTTTAGTTGTGGTAAACATTCTAATAAGTGGTTGATTGTGCCCGTAAGTGGTGGATGGGTCGGAATGGAAAATAAAGAACGATTTCTACTTTCTTGTGGAGTGTAAAGAAATACGAAAACAGACCAGTGGAAGATTTGAAGCTCATTTAAGCTGTTTAAGTGGTGTCGTAAGTACCTATTTAAAAGGTGAAACTGAAAATTATTTTTGTTTTTTTTTTGGAGGGGGGGAGGGTTGTATAATTTTATTTTACTATACTATCGAGAATACCATTTAGAAGGGCGGAGTTATGGAGATAAATTCTTGGTCTAGAGTATTTTGCTGGGAAGCTAGTGCGAGGGAATATCAATGATTGAGCACATGTGGGTAAAGTCATGGTGTGGATGTTCGATTTTTAATAGAAAGGCTGCAAAAGAAAGACAGCGGTTTTAATTTATGATGTATATCTACATTTTAAAGCTAGTACATAGAGCTTTATAGGTATATGATTAGTTCTATGTCAACCTTGTTAGGTACCTAATGTACTTTAAAATTAAATACAATTAAAATTAAATTCTTAAAAAGTACTTTTGTGTGTTCTTAAATTCAATTAAGGAATAAATCGATAGAAACTATTTACTCACTTGAATCGAATAGATCCTTTAAGTGATAATGGAGCTATCCACGTAAAAGTATCTTTAATTTTATATTTATTGTTTGACTGAACCACTGCGTTCTGAAAAATAAAATGATTACTATTATACACTTATTTAATAGTTAAATTTAAATTATTATGCAAACAATAATTATAATTAGGTTACAGCTGACGATTAGCCTTAGCTTACTTCTAAACCTATATTAGTTTATACTATTTAATATGTTTAATGCTTATACAGTATGAGATTTTGTATATAAGTATAATAATTTAATATTATTCTTAAGTGGTATAAATGGTTTATGGCTACAATTAATAAATAGGTACCTACTAATTAAACAACAATAAATGTTAAACTAAATTGTGCATAATAATATAATATATTGTGTTGACCCGATCCAATAGTCTGACAGAACATTATGACTTATTCATATGATGATATTATATTTGATGTCAGGAAATAATTGATAAACACTTGTTTATAGTTTAATTTTAATGTAACTAAATTTGTACTAGAGGTACAATATTAAAATAAATATGAAAACAAACAACAAAGTATTGAGCAAAAAAAACTACCACGATGTGGGAGGGGGGGGATATGTGTGCGACGCCAATATTAGTATGAAACTCATGTAAAAAAATAATATGGCTACTGTTAAAAAAAATATTAGATGTTAGCCTCTGAAAGGTCGTGCACAGTATAATCAAGAAAAATAAAATATTTTCAACTAATTTTTATAATAATATGTATACCTACTTAATGAAAATAACAATGGATGATGAATAGTAATCATATTTTGTAGTCAAATTTTATGTGGACGGAGCGCGCAGTGCACGTGTGTAAGAAAACTGAAAATCGCGAGCTTTGAAAGCCTAAATTAACTGAATAAAAGACTTCAAAAAATCAAAACTAAATCCGACGGCATTCACAAATCACTCTCACTATATTAAAGTTCCAAAAAAAAACAACTCAAAATTAGTTGAAGGCGTGGATTTAAGCCTATTTTTTTTATAAAGTCTGTATACATCGATACTTATATCGACACTTTTGCAAAGCATCGAATATCGAAATCCTAGGCGAATAACAGTTTTGAAAATCCCTCAACTCCTCGCAAAAAAAAACCCGACTCACATATGGTTCGTCGCCGTTGAAGCAGCTGATCATGTGATGATTCGTCGCGTTTCTGCATGCGGGCAAGAACGTTCCTATCGCTCGGTCGTTGACGTCCCTCGCCTGGATCATGAACCCCTTGAACGCCACCGCGGTAGGGCCGACGGACGTGAGCGTGAGGTTCACCAGGTTGCCGGGCACCACCGGCGTGGACGGGTCCACCATCAGCCGGTACGGGCACGGCGCGCCCCGCGTGTTTTCCGCCCGGTAACCCGGGTGTCTGGGCGTCATGTCCGAGCACGCGATCTTCAGCATTTCGTCGGTGACGGCCCGGACGGCGCCGGGAGCGTGCAACAGAAGCAACGCCTGCAGTGCGACCGCCGCTACGATTGCCTGCAAGGACGTGCAGGTCGCTCCCCGATGCACACCGCGACGGGTCTCCGCCGGCATCGTGGTTACAGCGGTATTACGCGATACAGTATAATATTATGATATTATGTTCCAGTTACCGCGGTAGCGGTATATCGCGGCAACTATATAATAATAATAATAATATTATGTTGTATATTTAAACTTTGATATTATAACGATGACGATGTCTTGCAGTCGTCCCGCACCGTGGCAGTAACAACTGGATAGGACCGTTTCGCGAGACAGAGTTGACTACATCAACTGCCCAGCTTATTGTAGGTTTCTGTTATCCGAGTCGTCCCGATGACCGCCGCCGACTTATTGCCTGTACAACAATAATAATATGCCGTGCGATTAGAATTTTATTTTATTTTATCTATGATACAGGTCCCCCTACCAAAAGTACCTTTTTTTAGGTTGTTTTTATCTTTTGGCGTTAATTATATTTATAATATATATGTATATATAGTGTGTAATCGGAAAACATTAAATAAATATTTATAAACAATTATATGTAGGAACATGCTGGGTCCTAAATATCTAGATTAAGCAATTAAGTATCAAAAGATAACACTTTAACACTTTTTATAATATTAATAATATTATGTGGTATGACAAAGTCCAACATTTTTTTAAGACGATCATTTTAATCTAATGCTATTTGATCTACAATATACTATCAATTATGATTTGCATAATAAATGTATGTATATTTGTTTTATTTAAATACTTATTAGTTATTTCTACATTTTTAAATTTAATTATGACGTGTTTGTTATGGAAAGAGGTAATGTAAGGGTTATAAGAGATATATACTCTTCTAAGTTATAATTTATTTTAAATAGATAAACAATCTATAGGTTAACTATTACGTTTATATATTATACATAAATAGGTCGACGAAAGATTTGAGAAAATAATATTAATGACTTTTAGCGATTTATGTGCCAAAAAAAAAACAAAAATGTATCAACATAATTAATCGAAATAACTAACTAAAATTCAAAAAAAGAAAATTTTAAATGTCTAAAAATACTAAATACCTCAAAAAGAGCCAAAATATTTTGAAAATTATAAATATCGTGTTTGTGTTTAAAAATAAGTTAGGTTAAATAAATATTTGGGAAATTGTTCAAGTCCTTCGGGTTCCTATATATGAATTACAAAAAAAAAAAAATTGATTTTGTGAAAAACCAGTGTTGCGTAAATAGGTTGTGGAATACCTATTCCAGTTCTATCACTGTTTTTGTTAATTTTTCCTAATCATTTTAAAAAGTACTAAGCATTTTCTACTTATGACCTCCAAAACACTAAAGCGTGGTAGCTAATACATACGGTTAAAAATAAAAAACACATAATTTTAAAACCTATAAATTCATTGCTCTGTTCAGAGTCTAAAAGATGAATAAGGTATAGAAACCAGGGTTTGGTTACATGTATCATCTATGCAGTATAGTTATGCTTATATGACAAATAATAAATAATCATTTAATATTTATCATGAATAATTTGAATGCTATAGCAAATTTACAGAAATGTTCATAGGTACTCGGAAAACCATACATTGTTTAAAAGTACGTAACAGCTCTACTGTACAGTAGGTTTCGATGGTGTCATTGAGGAGTAAGTCACTGTAATGAAAATATTAAACTTGAATTCAAAGATAAATCATTGCATACGAAACAAGATTTTGAGCATAGACGGTCAGTTAGCTAGGTAATAGATATTACTATACCCATTTTGATTGATATATTTATAACGCTATATTAAAGTATTTTTTTTTTACTATTAGTAACACAGTAAAATATTGTATTTGAAAATTGTATTGCATGTACAAAATGTAATAATACACGTTAAATGTTTCAAGTACCAAATAAAATACCCACGAATAATTTTTTTTAGTTGCAACAAAATAAATAAAATCGTCATTCTTTTTTTAAATATCGAATTTTGTCCGAATTTGAATTTAAAATATAGGTACATAAAAATATGTGTCTATAATCTATATATATTATTTAGATTTTTTGGTTACACGATGAACTACTTATGAGAAACCTTCTTTAAATTTTTAATCCTAAGAAATACAAGTATAAACATTTTTTGAACATTTTTCCAGTATCTATTATAGTTATTGTTTTTGAGATACACCAAAAAAAACAAAACCTATTGAGTCGAATAATTGTCTTAGCATAATTTTTTTTTGGGGATTTCATTGTTATTTTTAAATGTAGTAAGAATTTTATACTTTTAACTGAAGTACAACTAAATCCAATTTGCTATTAGAAAACACCCCAAAAGTTGAAAATTAAAGTATTTTTATTGCTCCAAAAGGTGATGACAGACAGAAAATAAAAAAAAATACATATAGTGTAAAATGAATATCATTTGTATATGGCTCTGCTCAGAATCTAAAATGAAAAATAAGTTCTCAGTTGTTTCTCTTACTAATTAAAATAGCTATGCAAAAATTCTTTAATAGGTCATAACTGAGCTAACTTTTTCTTTAGAAGCTTTTATATTAATAATTAAAAAAAAAAAATTTAAATCATTAAATCTTCACTTTACTCAAAATCTAAAAATATGCCATTACATTTAAATTAGCGCAATTTTCATACAATATATTATACTGTATAGAATAGAATTTTGGGTTCTAAATAACGATTAATATTAATACTTATATTTAAATAATATGATAAACAAATGTTTGAATGCGTTAAACTTACCTCGGCGAGTATTCGTATTGTGTTGCTAAGTAAGCATATTTCGAATAGCCGATTTGACATAGGAATTTAAACTAAACTAGATTTTACAGTACATGTACCAGGTACCTATTTAAGATTGAATATTGATAAAATAAGAATTATTATTATTATATAATTAAATAATAAATGATAAGCAACATATAATTATTATGTTTAACCTTGCCTAATCAAAAGGAAACGATCAAAGAATTGCAACATATACATGTAACAATGAACTTATGTAGGTACCTACACCATTATATATTCAATCGAAATGGAAAACCGTTATTTAACTGTAATAATGGTATAGGAATAGTATTAATTTATTGTAAATATACGTAATAAATAAACGTAATATAATTGAGTAAATAAATGATAATAATAATATGTGTAACAGCAACGTAGTCGGTACCTACTATCATTGAGTATATTATGTATTTATATAATATATATGAACTCTTTACTCAATTCTACCACGATTTCAGATATACGAATATTAAGAGATATAATTTAGATTTTAAGTATATTTTAATTAATGGTAACTACTTCACTATAATTACTAAACGATTAGTCCAGACGTTTAGAGTCCAATACGTGTGGATGTTAAAGTTTTTAACCCCTCATATAGTCTTGTAACTTTGTTATTGATTCGGTAATTAATATTTCTGTTGAACTATATTATATTATGCAATAGTCAAAAGATTTGATTCCAAATTATTTATTTATTTATCGGATGTGGCAGGTTTTTATGTTATTATGAAATGTAATAATTGATAAAAAAAATTAAGCTTGTTATTATTATTTATAATAATTAAGTAGTATAGACGTATAATATATCATATATAGCCGATAAGTAAAGCAATAATACTGATAAGTGATAACTTTTAAATTTGGTTAAAAAAATGTAGTAATGTACAGTGTACTAAGACATGGTATTTATGTCGTTTAAGTTACTAGTTAATTTATTCTTATATTATTATACGTTTATACACTAAAGTAAAGAATTAAAAAAAATAGTTAACATTATGGATTATTTAAATTTTAAATAACCAAAGACATGATAATGGATGTTCAAGTATAATTCGGGTGTTCAACTGTTGATTTGCTATTATGGTATTAATTATGTAGTCAATCAAATATTGTATCTTTAGTAGGTAAAGTAAGGTGTAACTTATATTCGTATTCTTATGTCTAATATTAACGAATAACGTTGATAAAATGTATACTTTTTTAATCGTATTTTATTCAAATACTTCAAATATTGTGGGTAGTATGATACATCAGTTTTGTGCTCAGATTTTTCAGACGGGGTATTGGCCATCGGGGGATAATATTTAAATAAATGTATATTAGTCCAAGGTAAAATGAATATTACCTATATGAGTATAATATTAATATATTTCCACGATATTATGCAAAAGCTTAAGTCGTCCCAGACCCGGCTACCCTGTAGGAGGTTGCAGGTATATTACAGAACATATATTATTATAATATGGTCGCTCGGATCACGCGAGACTTTGACTGTTTCCAGTCGGGAAGAGGGAGCTAGCCGCAAGACGCAACCACGCAAGCCGCTCGGCGTACAAATCGCGCGTGATTTTTTATGATATAATATATATGGTATAGGTTCCCAACCTTTTACCTTTAACCGCGTACCGCACTTACACATTTGGAAATATTCTTCGCGTAAAACTCGACCTAATGAGTGTAATAACCGATTTTTTTTTACACCCATCGACAATTAAAATATTATAAGCATCTATTTTAATATTTTCGCTAATCAAAAAATGTCTTCGAGTATACCATCGCACACACGCGAGATATCCGCTAACCACAAGTTGGGAACCGCTGGCACAGGGCACAATTGATATTATTATTATGTATGCATTATATTATGTATTACGCTTCGGGTGGAATGGCCGGGACGTTCTATCGTCGCGTATGTTATGTCACTCGCGCGGCAATGTAAAATAATGTATTACGCGGGACACGCGGTGAAAGTGTATTATTTCTTCCGGTTCTTCCGATACGCGTTCCGACAGGACGGTATAATATCGTTATGTCTGCCTCTGCCGCAGTATAATCTTTGTTATTATTTCAAGTCTGGTCGCCGTCCGATCATGAGCGTCAACGCCATACCGATGGCCGACCGGCCTTTTCTGTCCGACTACAGCGACGACCAAAACGATATGGACGTGTTCACACTAATGTTTTTCGCCTGTTGCTTCGAACTGTTTTTGTTCAAGATTTTCACCACTGTCTGATAATAATATATCGACAATACAATAATAACACTATATATAGGTACCTATACCGGCATAATATATTATACATAGGCATATATTATAAATTATAATAGTGTAGACGCTGCAGCAGACGACAACGCCGGTAATCGAATAACAATAATAATAATCGAAATGACCAAACAATAATATTATCATCAATAAATTATGCGATCGTGAGTGTCGTCGACTATGTATACATATATATATACGTGCTTTATATTCCGTTCGTGCAAACTCGACAGGATAACTGAAAAGACTGCGTTACATCAATATTATTGTCATAACGGTTTTTCTTCTTGGTTTTCAGACACAAACTGCTGTGCATCCAACAGCGGGACATTTTAAACACCAAATTAAAAGTGAAAGTGGCGTCCAAGGCAGAAAATGATCGTAAGTACACTCACGCATTTCACTACAAAAATGATACGCAACCATTTTTTTGCATAAACTTTAAGTTAACGTTATTTATGTGCTTATTCAAATTTTGTCTACTTCATAATATTTTAATTTAGGTACCTACGTCACGAAGCTTTATGACATTTTTTTTTAGGTTTTTATAACTATTGTCAGATATTTTAAATATTGTATACAATAATTTATAGTATGTGTTTGTAAAACTATAAGTTTTATTTTCTGCAGAAGATAAGTTTTTTGAAGTCCGCGATTATTTGGAACGGCTAGTGGAAGGGCTGGTGGACGGAGGCCTGGACGACGTATGCCTCACGCCCCTGTCCACCCACCCGCTATGTACGTAAAATCAATCAATCTGCCTAATAATGTATTTCTATAAATTTAAAATAATACATTCAATAATTATGTTCCGGCTTAGACATGTCAATATGTTGGAAGTACCACGAACAGTTGGCCACCACGCTGACAGCAGCCATACACTCCATCATAAACGGTAGGTATTTATATTAATTAATAATACATGTCCAAACGGATCGTTAGGATCTATTAAAAACGTATTTAGTGCATTCGAAAGTAGAAAATGAACGGCTGTATTTTTATTTAAACATTATTTACAGTATATACGAGTATAACCTATAGCCGCTATTCTTTTTTTGGTTCACTGCTAATGCCTTAAACGTTAATATTTCCATTCAATATATTTTTTTAGTACAAAATATGCACCTAACCTAGATTTTATTAATATACACTTTTTTTAGAGTCTGATGAATTTGACGACATTCCCATAAAATTAAATACAATTTTAGAAGAAGTGTCTCATGACGTAGAACATCTTCCAGAACTACAGGTGAGTTTTTACAGTGATTGCAATGCTTATTCGAACATTACTTTATTTTAAATCTCTTTAAAATAAATAAAAGTTTTGTATATTTTATTTCTTACATAGTATAACTGCCGTGGAAACTAATAAATAAATAATTATGAATATAATATAACTACTTGAAAGTTAAAAGTTAAAACTCTATATTATTAAAAAAAGTTTTGTACGTCTTATCTTCCAAATACTTTATTTACAAATATTTTACACCGAAGTTATTACATTTCAAGATGCAAAAATGGGGGTATATGTAGGCCGGCGGGGAATCTTGACCCTCCAGAGATTTGTTGAAATTCTAGTTTTCATTCAATTATTATAAAAAATATATATGTATATTAGATAGAAATTTTTTTTTAATTGCTTTTTATAGATTCTGTACATTTTACACTCTCTATTAACTTATATAAGGAAACAATGTACAGTATGAAAGTAGATATGTACCATTTAAAAAATATTTAAATTCATCTAATAGGTGCGTTGATTTTCGTTATGTTAATGCTACTCATTAGCGTGCTACAAATGACGCTATGCGTGCTATATTTCTTCGTTTTCAAATTCCTATGTAGTATTGTACTCTAGGTGAAGTAGTATTTATAATAACAATTCATATTTAATTGATAAAGTATTGTATTTTACTGGGGGGTACACAGTTGTTTATTGAATTTTGTGAATTTGAAATATAATTTGTTTTAATATTACAGTTTAAAAAGTAATTATCTCCGTACTTATAAAAAGAAAAATGTCTGTTTCACTTTAATGTATTTTTGTCATAATGATAAGGTTTTTTTAAAAAACTAACGTATATACTATAAGACGGCCGGCACATGTCTAATATATTATATTTAATTGCACAATCGTTAAACGAATACTTTTCTGAAAATTGTTAAATACACAAGAGTTACACATTAATTGAGTTTTTAACAGTTGTTTTTTTTTTTATTAATATATTATTATACAGCTAATACATGATAAGTAGGATTGTAGCAGGTACATACATTTTAAAATTTTATGGCTGGTAAAATTGCAAGTGGTAATTAAAAAAATTAGAGTTGTCGCCACTCATTATATCACAAATTAAAATGTGGATCACCCCATTTATATAGGTATACTTTCATATTTTATTATATTTACAGCTCAAAAGTATTTTAAGATAACTAATTAATAATTGTATTTATGCAAGAAAAATAAAATAAAATATTATAATTTTGTTTTTAGTAACATTGTAATAAACAAAATAATAAGTTCATACCAGGTGTTTGATATTAATTTAGAATTATTCCGCATAAGGACATTTATTTGTATTTATGATGAGAAGAAATTATTGTTATTACTACAAATTAAAAAAATAATAATATTAATTCTTAAAAATGTAATTGTATTCTTGAAAATATTTTAAGGCTGCCCAGAAAAAGTGCTCTGTTCCATTAGCGGAAGATTTAAACGAAAAAAATTACGAAGATCTTTTGGCTACTGCTATATTAAATAAGGTACGATATCTATTTCTGTTACGCAGTATTTACTTCCGTGGGTATTTGTATTAAATACATTACACGATGTTATGTGGAAACCCTTTTTCGTTCATACTAAGCTTGGATATGGCTTCCTGTCATTCCTTTATAGTTTAGAAGGCAGTATTGCTTGTTCAGCTGTCACACTGCACTAATAATAACTATGTTTGTAAGTTATAAAGGGTGTTTTTCATCACTTGTTTGATTAATTTTTTTTTTTTTTTACAGATTGTCGCCAACAGCCAGACGAAGAAGAAAGTCCCCGTTGCAAGGACTCGAATTTCTCAAAATCCTCCTAAACAAACAGGTATGTATTTTTTTCCCCTCAAGAATGTCGAATCGGCAATCAACTTGAAAATATTACATTATTTTATTGATATGGTACTATGGTAGTAATATTGATATTATTTATTTAGGTTTAACTCAGAATTCTTCCGATTCGAAAAAAACCGAAGAGCCTCCGCGGAGAACTCCTAGAGTGTCTTTAACCGTAAGTCTCATAAAAATGTAAATTAAACATAATGACGTATTAATGCATACTATTAACCGTATACGCTATAGTATAGGTAGTTCAAAAAATTCTGTTTTTGCCTAAATAGATATAATATTACATAAAATAATAAAAACACAGAGATAAAAATATATGCGTATAATGTATATTATATCATAAATTATTCGTGTTTAGGTGGAAGAATTCACAGAAGAAGTGACGACGACCAGTTATAATACGTATTCCGACATCGAAGGCGATTACGACGATGGGTACAACGAAGGCGAGGAGGAAGACGACGAAAGATCGCAATCGACCATCGGAATGTTTATGTCGAACGCGAAATTGCTTCGAGGGCACACTGCGCCTCTGCCAGAATTTAGTTCAAATACACTTGAGGGTAAGTGCACAGTACCTATGGATAAAAAAAAACACGAGCTTTTCACGCCCAATCTACGCGTATATCCATCATACGTGATTAGATAATATAATAATATTACAAGGCCTTAAAAAGAAATTACCTTAGTTTTTATCATCGTGAATATTTCATAGTTATTTTGAATGTCTAGCGATAAAAATAAATATGTGCGCAAACAAACACGTTCGTACGTATATTGATAATAATATAATATATATATATTATACTAAAATACCTATATTTTTTTTGGATACATATTAAGTATTATAATATATATATGGGCGATTTATTGTAGGTTTGCGTTTTAGATTAGTCGAAATGTTAGGAAGTAATTAATTATTGTAAAATACATTTCTTTTTATTACGTACCTACCTATATCATATCGATAAGTTCGGACTGTTCACTATTACGTATTAATTTTGAGTTCCGCGCTTATTCGTTTATAATTTTTACATAACTTTCACTTCAGTCTGCCAACGATTCAACGTCGCGGTCAGGGTTGCACTCAATTATTATACAGTGCGTTTATTAGTGTAAAATGTATATATAATATTAGTACCTATATAAATATGATTTTATTTATTCCATACTTGTTTTGGCATCCAAATATTATAGTTTATTTGTTATTTTATATATTTTACATCTATATCAACAAAACCTATAACCGCGTATTGTTCGAATCTTTAATTTACGAATCGATCGTTTCCTTATATTATAAATTTGATATAGATATAAAATGTATAAAATAATTATAATTTATAATACACACGCAGTAGGCTATATTTTAATAAACTCTATACAGCGTTTGGCTTTAGGTTTTTGCTAAGTATATCGTTGTAGTACCGATTTATTATAATATATAATGCTCTCGTCGAATGTATTTTCGTCAAAATTATTAACTATTATAAATATAATGATTTTTTCAGACGACAGTACCGTCGATCCCGACGATCAAGGACTAAGCGCCACGGTGGACTCGTGGGAAGACAATTGGCTGTTCCAAAAGAAAAGGGTAAACCGGATGACCGGCTCCAACAATTATCACCATCATCCCGTGCCCGTTCCGATGTTAGTGCCGAATCCGTCCGAAGTCACCAGGCCTCTGATAGGCGATCGCGATGCCGACGAAACGTCCGAACTGTCCGACTACTCGAATTCGGCACTGGACGAGCTGCTCGAACTCTGTAATTCAACTATGATTTATTACTTACTATCTCATACATAATGTTTTGCATATTTACTTGTATCTTGTATCACTATATGTATTTAATTCACTCCAAAGCTGATGATTTTGTGTGACGAGTGTATATCTTATATCGTGCGTTTCCGTTATAGCTGATTTCGAATCAGAGCCTCTGCAGACGGTGAAGCGTTTGGACGTCGACACAAACTCCTCCTCCGACGGTGGAATTTTACTGTTCGAAGGCCCCAGCAGCGAGGAGGACAACCCGCTCGTCTGGGATCCCGTAGTGGAAGCATGCAACAAGCACGTAGCGCTTTCCCAAGTAGATTCCGGTAGGCCGTTTTAAATATCATCGGAACATATACCTAGACTTATTGTTATCGCATCGCGCGGTCGCAAAGTCCGTATAATAAAATATCTATTACAATATATATACAGACGTTAATTAGTTGTCATTTCGTATGCATTTCTAGGTCAAGGTTCGATGGATCATCAGAGGGATTTCGATCAATCTCTAGAAGTCAACGAAAAACCGGTGCCAAGGCCAAGGTAATGTAGAACAACACGCCTATTTTCGTATAATATTATTTTCGAATACTGTACCATTATAATATTAAGTACGATTTATTATAATATTCAATTTTATGTTGAATGTGATACTTATTTTAACTATATCAATCAAGTTTACGCACGGTGTACAGGTCTAGTTTAACGTCAAACGCCACCGACAGCGAAGTCAACTCGGTGTCATCCGAGGAAGTGAACGCCGCACAAGAAGACGAGCAGTTACCTCCCAGGCCAGGTAATCGATATTTTTATATACATATGTTAATAAATCCTGGGGCCGAGACTTAATGCATTTTCGTCTTTCTTCGGAAAGTAAATGAATAGAAGAAATCTGGTTCGATCCAAATGTGTTTCGTGATATCATAATTTAAAATGTATAGATGTTTAATACATAAGTTTTATTCATCACAATTGGGTTTTTTTTCGTCAATGCATATTTTAAAGATTTATGATTTTATTACATATATTTTCAATAACGTGTTAAAAAAATCAAATTGTATGCAAACCATTTTTCTTCTAGACTCGATACAAAAATATTCAACATTTTGGAAAAACTAAGAATACTATAGAAACGTTTAGTACCATACGCTTTAAAACAGTAAATTCCTGTATGGGGCATATATTTTAATTGCATAATAATTCATCGTACATATTTTAAAGATTTAGTCTAATAAGTCCCTTAGTTTCGGGCTCGGAGGGCTGTCGGGATATTATATTATTATTATACGTCTCGTTATGCGAAACAAGTTAAGTTACCCTTATCTTGTTCGGCAGGTACGATAGCAGAACGAGAACATTCCAAATGGGAAAAGGCGGTGCCAATGACTAACAACCCGTACTCGCCCGAGAACATCGAAAAGCGCAAATACAAGTCGTTGTTCGGCAGCAGCAGAAGCAGTAGCGAGGCGTCACTGTGAGTTTTTTTTTATTTTGTTCCACGAACCGTTTTGCTTGTTGTGAAACTGTTTCGTTTTCCTCAAACGGTCGGTCTTACGATATTATTATAATATTATACCTCCACGTTTGTCCTGCAGGAATTTAATCAATGGAAACGACACGTCCAGCCCGTTGAAAATAGTCTGCAGCCCCTCGTTACCGGACACGCAGCGGTAATTATATCATTCGCAAGTCCCAAAAAATAAATTATTAATAATTAAGCTCACGTGATACCCACGTCCCACATATATTATTATAATATACTGTCGCCGTTCATCCGACCGGCACATTATAATATAGTAATATTCTATACTAAGAAAAATTGAAATTTTGATGTCTAATGTAGGTTAATTGTTAGAACTTTAACCTCGCCTATTATTACTGAATTCAAAGAGGAGAATATTTTCGATATAATGTAAAACCGTTTTTTATTTATTAATTTTCGCTTAATGTAAAATTAACTGTGGCTTACATTCTCTAATACTATTAAAATACATTAATATTACATATTATAATATTAAATTCACTTAAAATTTAGTAAAATGAGTCTTAAACTCTGTAATATTAACCTAGACGCTACAAATAATTTCGATTTTACTTATAGTGGAGTACTTTTTTTATATTGTACATGGTATCTTTAGGTACCGCTATTGTTCTAAAATATGTCAAAATGGTTTCATTCAGGTACGGTCGAGATTACTACATCAACCAGTCCGGGGAATTGAAAGCCAGACAAAAACAGGTTAGTGTTGACGACGTCAGTACTTTGGAAAAGTCAATAGTGTACGGAACTTTGCACAGAACCGTGATTAGGAACCAAACGGGCACAGACAACTTTGTTAAAAATCCTATTTACAGCGAAGACATTTCGAGCCATACATTTAGTAGTTGAACGTGTTGTATAAAATATTCTGATTGACGTTTTGTATATATTATTCATATATTTATTCTTAATGATGACCGGGTTATGAACCAAAATTGGATAATTTTGGAGATTTGGTTTTATGTGCTATTTTTCGTTGGTACAAAATCGAAATACGTTACCATATAATATAATATTGTTTTGTTACTATTTCAAATAAAATGTATCGTTTATCAGAACTTGCTGCAGTTTTTATTTGCATTGGTGTACTCAGGGAACACCCGCGAGCATCTTACGTATGCTTTTAAACATTTTTATTTGCTGGATCATAATAAGCATAATTTAAAATAAATATTTTGAAGCAAATAATGTCGTGCATAATAATATATAGGTATACCGTATCGCCAAGTGTATTGGACTTTCTGAATTTTTGTCGCCCGCGTCTATAACCATTTCCGCCATTGTCTGCGTAATCGTTTTCTTTTACGTTGCGTCGTTTGATGATTTGATTTGCATACCTATTATACCTACCTACTATAGTTTTAAAACTACATTTCAAGTGATCGAAGCCCACCTATGTAATATGTTTACGATTTTTTAGGTTTTCGGTAGTGGCAAAAGTGGCTCGGCGCGGTTAAATAATAATTTCGAATTTTGGGATACCCCGCCGTGGGCCTTATTGAACGAGTGTTTTATCAATTCATAACTCTCAAGATTTCGCCTTTACGAGCTAGGGTTAAGGGGGGAGTTTAGTAAGGGAGTAACATTTGTACGAGGCCCATTTCGTCATCACTCGACGGTATACAATCATATTCATCGGTCGCTTTATTATGGACTTTTTTAGTACAAAAATAATTAATAGTTTTCATAATTTTATATATTTTGTCGTGCAAGTAAATTTGAAGGCTTACTGCGAAACAAAATCACATAATATTATATTGTTATGCCTTATTACAATATATTTTATAGTTTGAATTCAATGCTCGTAATAGTAATGATGGGCATGTGTGTTAAGTTGTTTGTATGGGTAATGTCGAGCAATGTTCAAATCTCTGTAAAGAATAGGACTGTATATATATTTCTATCGTTGGGCCAACAACCATCCTCGACCGCTGGGGCCCTCTATACTCTAATGTGAACTTGATCCGGACTCGCGTCTTTATTCGCACACAATATAGGTATATTATATAATGTGCAAGCTTCTCGACCTTAACGCCGAAACAAATAATTTTAATAATTTCACGACTATTGAATATTTTATTATATTGTAATGATGCGTAAACACGTGCCCGCGATGTGTGTTGTGTGTCAGACCAAGGTATCCAAACTGGTAGTACAGATCGGCAGGGACGGATACGACGAGCGGCGAAGTGGAGGCGCACCGCAGGACTCCGCGCTGGTCACCCCGCAAACGCCGTTCAGTGGCGACTCGTTCGCGCCCCTTGCGGGCACTTGCGGCGGCCAAGACAAACTGGTTCGGGTGAGCTCGTGGACGGACAGACGGGAGAGCAGCGGCGGCGTCTCCAACAGTTCGATCGCGGAATCGGCCGATGACGTGCACCACTGTATGCCTTCGGTCAGAGAACTAGCCAAACAGTTTTCGTCGAACGTAAGTGCAACCGAAATATTATTATTGCTCGTACCTAATGTATAACTTGTGTGATTTATATCCATATAACACGAGCTCGGTGATGGCGTAGGTATCAAAAGAAAATCTAACTCGATCGGTGGAATATCAATTTACCGGAGCAGGGCTTGGTGTTATAGCTAGCCCTCGCTTTATATTTAACAAATAATTACCGTTTGTAAATAAATAACTATTCTATTGTTTATATTTGATTTTTGAGAATTATTTTTGTACGACAAGGGTCCTTGATTCTGTGACTCATTTTAAACTTTGATTACACAGTACTCCTTGTGACTGAAATTCTCTAGATACGCTAATAAAGATAGGTGGAGGGACGAAGCCCTTTCGTGGCTCATTTTGAACTTTGATTTTCTAAGATTCATTTGCAAGGGTGAAGTGAGTGTTGGCTCTCTAATCACATTATTTTGTCCTTAAATATTATAGATACCTACATGTGGTTACAATATATTATTATAAATGATTACACAATCTTAACAAATTTTAATTTTAATTTTTTTTTGTACTTTTAGAACTCCGAAAACACATGCAAGAACCCGAGCAGACAAGTAAGTAAACCACCTGGGTATTACGCTGTGAAGGTGTACCGCCTCCCAAGGAGGTTCGATCAGTATTGAATGTCTTGTGTGCGTGTTTATATGTATATAATGTATGTATAATGTATATAAATTTAGGCAGGTCCGTGGTGACTGATTCGGCGTATATAGGTAAGGTTCTTCCAAGTCCCAAGTCCCAATAGTAGGTACGCTAGAGTATAATAATTTAATAATAAATAGGTACAAATAATGTATAACTAGTCGTGTAGTGTTATTTATGTTCATCTGTATTTAACAATTTTATTATACCTTAACATCATGTCACAAAAGTATAAAATAATATGTCATGTATTTGTATAAATTCTGACGTATTAAGTACAAAAATATAGTCAATGATGAAATAATAAACATGATGGTGTAATATATAAACATATTGTGCAGTCGACAAAACGATTATTAATTGTATTATAGTACTACTGTAGTACTGTGACAATATTAGGCACTCTAGAGTTTTCTCATTGAGATGACATATTTAACATTAACTTTTAGATTTAAAATGTTTAAGTTATAATATAATAAACTCTATAAATTATTCAAGCAGCAGCGTTTATAAGAAGAAACAACTCAATATACTTGCCTATGTTGTTTTTGTATTATAAATTCTGATATAGAATTAATATTAAAAATGTGTATTATTTATAGTTCAAAATTAATATGCATTATTGTTTTATATTGATATATGTATGTATATATAATGATATGTGTTCAATCAATTAGTTTTTTATTATTTTCACTGCACGATTCAGTGAGCGTGTCCTCAAATTTAATAAACGACT
Source organism: Neotoxoptera formosana (assembly GCA_022818045.1). Taxonomy (NCBI): domain Eukaryota; kingdom Metazoa; phylum Arthropoda; class Insecta; order Hemiptera; family Aphididae; genus Neotoxoptera; species Neotoxoptera formosana. The sequence goes on along the minus strand of CM040632.1, from coordinate 17,497,689 downwards.
GTTATTAATAATATTCATGAATGCATACATTTAATCTATAGATAGGTATTTATGCAGTGCACACGCAGAATGAATCGAAAATTCGAAACCGTATCGATGATTACATGGGTAGGTAACCTAACCTGTAGAACTTACTTTTACGCTTTTACCCCTGTGCAGGTATTGAATTATACCATTTTTTTTCCTAAAACGTTGATATTTTTTTCAAAAATATTCAAATCAATTTTCAGTATAATAATATGTATATACGATAGTGTAGTAGTGTACCTTTATTATTGGGTATTCTGTTAGGAATTTGAAGTGTCATGAAAATTACACGTTTATAAAATACATATATTGTGCAAAATATTATGAGATAATAATAGTTTAGTAGTACACTACTAGTATCGACTTATGAATATTGAAATCTGAACCACGTGACTTCGGTTACCAGTAACTAGTAAGTATTATTTTTATCAGTTTACGTTTGACATAAATATAGCCATATAGGTATATCACTAATAATCGTTATCGTATATGAAAACGTTTTCAGTATAATTATATACTGAAATACCAAATGGCAAATACACATATATTGCATATATATATTATTATATATATTGCAGATATTTTATACATTTGTTTCATCTGATATTTTAATGCAATATATTGTCTAAACACTTCTAAGTGTAAGAATATAATTAAAATCCCTACCCATTCACTATACCGACTTCGACTTCGACTTCGACACGTCTGCGGTTTCGCATTTCCGAAATTCATAAAATCCTATAATAACGATATTATTATGTGTAATATATAGTGCTCGGATTTCAATACATAGTGCATTACTTTTTAGGTGTTCTTGGACTGTGCATTCCGAAGTACCTATTATACATAAGTCGTCTCTAACAGATAATAATTCAAAGGTGAAACTTTTATTTTGCAATTTTAGACCATTTTTTTTAGCATTTCAATATTTTATTAATTCTGCTGCATAAATTAAATTGCTCGAGCTTTTAGTGTAAATTAGGAATTACAAAGTCATATTTTTTCAAGAAATATTGTTTTTATAATATTTATTTCAATACCTAGTTTTTATAAGTATTTTTCGTCCGTACCAATTGATGTCAATCCTTCTATACTTGTGTATGGAAGCGATGACGTCTTTCTCTATCTCCAACGATAATCGGATCGTGCTATAGTGTCAGTGTCTTACTGCGGGACTCAAACAAATAACAACTAATCAGGTCAGTTGGAGGTACATCGCGATCGCATTTATTTCCAGTAGAGCCGTTAGTAGTAAACAATTCGTCTGGCTATTAGTTTATTCGTTTCTGCACACATTCTGTAGATCTGTAGTACGGTTAAGATGGTCTTCCAACATAAAGAGGTGTTTACGCAGCTGAAATAATAAAGGATAATATATTATCAGCAGCAGAAAATCGATGATAAAAACTATCGGAAACTATCAGAGTCTAGTCAAAAGTGTTTCCTTAAAATGTTGATTTTTTAATACAAGAATTTTAGTTATGTGAAAATACTTAATACATAGGTATAAGGGTATCTGACAGAACACGCGGATAACGTTGTTCTCAATAATTTTTTATAATAATAATCATCATATTTTTATAGTTGATAAGAAGTAGGTATTTCAATTATATTTTAATAATATCTATATTAAGACGTATATAGTGCGTCCAGTCATATAGGTATCTATAGTGTACCTAGGTAAACGCGTATGCAAGGGGGCGTTTTAGGGGTTCAAACCCCCTCCCAGAAATTTAATAAATATGCTTTTTTGTTTTTTTTATTAATTTTTTTTTGGAAATTGTATTCATTAATAAAATATTAAATGTATAACCCACATACAATTGAAAGTTTTTATAAGAAATAAATAGAAATTTTTTTTTTACCATAGAAATTGTATTAACTTCTTATCATACAATTATAAGTGTACAACCCTACCCCCCCCCCCCCTAAAAAAAAAAAAAATTATTTTGTGTACGCGCCTGTACCTAGGTACATGCAGATGGTGCATAGGTAATAAACAGTTGGGCATAGCCCATTCGGCTCCCGATTTTCCTAAACGGCTCCCGTTGAAAAAAGATCAATTCCCAAACGGCTCCCGTTGAAAAAGGTTTTACAAACAGGTCAATTCCCAAACGGCTCCCGACGAAAAAAGTTTTACTATCAAGTAAATTCCCAAATGGCTCCGGTTTTTTACAACACAAATTCCTTCGCACTTCATACAGACTTAGGACTGTTTCAAAAGAGGTGTGGTTAAAAATGTGTTGTTGTTTTTTAAGGTTAAATTATAAAAATTATATTCTGTGAATTAAATGTAAAAAAGTTTTTAAAAATAGATAAAAATCGTAAAAAAATGTATGTATAAAAATATAAAAAAAAATTATACAATAGGTAATATTTTGATGCACAATTTTTTTATATAATCTATGCTAGTTATTTTATTTGATGAAAATTCTTGGATAATGTTTTCAATGCGCTCCTGTTTTTTTGTCGGTTTTGGTGTATTTACATGACTTCGAGCTTTAATTTGTGTTTTGGATTGTACCTGATAGTAAAACTTTTTTCGACGGGAGCCGTTTGGGAAGCGACGAAACAGTTATTACCTACACGGGCTACACGTGTATATTTATTATGTGTACAAGTATAACTCAGTGTAACACGTACGGACTAATAAGACGAATAGACAACGGAGTGTGTATATCATAATATTTATAGTATAATATAATATAGGTTCTGCGCTGTGTCCTGCAGTGGGTGTGCAGCTGATATGCAATTTAACATTTGGGCGCGGCCGACGGGCAACACAATATAACATATTATACGAGTAAAATAATGATATTAGGATAGGTACCTACCTACTATTATAATATATCATCATAATATTATAGATGGATATAAAACACTATATAGACAGCCGTGATACACCGTTGAAGGTCTATCGCCGACTCCGGAATTTACCGCTAATACACTGCTTCACGTATACATTATACATATTTTATTAAACATTATAATACTTTTACACGTACAATGCGAATTATCACAGGTCGAAAGTATATAGTGAGAGGGGGAGGAATTTTAAGGGTTCACTGCTGGCCGCTGGTCTCAATACATCCCTGCGGCATCCAACCTACGAAACCGTTCATATTTATATTTATATATACTCGTATATTATACCTACCTACAAATATTTTTACGGCCATTTATCGTATATATTCTTTACGGTCTGCGGGCACAAAATTATTATACCATAAACCACTAACGACAATTAACGGGAAAAATTCTTGCGAGTGACGCTGAATTGGAAATTTCCCGATTCCCCGACACCCGATTTGCCGAAACCTAGTTCGCCTATCTCCAGACCTAATTCAGAGGCATCCAATGTTTATTCTGTATTCAAAACCGTGTTTACACATATCTATTATCTGGATGCATATATGTATATGTATATATTTCGTAGTTAGAAACAAATTAATTAATTATTTTTTTGTTCGATTACGCTATATTATATTATATACAATAATTATTGCACGTGTTAAAATAAAATAAATAAATATTACTCGATTTAAACATTTAGTTGACCGATAAGATTAGATAAGTAGGATTAGGATCGAACGCGTATTTTTTGCGAACATTAACCTTAACATTTACAGTTAAATAATATATTGCTTTTTGAACTATTAATCATTCCTAACTTTGCGGTTAGCTAGACTTGATGCACGCAAGTCAATAATTTTTGTACGTTTATACAGGTACACAGTTTGACGGCCAGGAGCCTCAGCCGAGAGTACCGCGAAGGTTTGGGATTGAAAGTGCGCGACAAAAGCGGACACGCCGTACAAGACTCGGACGACAGCGGCAACGGATCGGCCAAGTCCGAGCAGGACGCTACTACCACGGTCAGCCACGATGACCAGCTGCAGCAGGCTCAGTGAAATCGTCGGCGGGTCGACAACTTATATTATTATTATTATCGTGATGGCTGTATTATAATAATGTAGAGATTTCTATAATTTCTACATAATATTATTACGGTCTTCACAAAATTATTATTATTTTTATTATTATAATTATATTATATTACGATACATATCACATTACACTTATACAGTGTAAAGGATATTAATATATTACGCCGTAATAATTACGGTGATTGTGCTACATGTAGCATTGATTTTATAAACTATAAAATAATATTATATTATCAATGATTATAGGCACCTCCTGCCTATATAGTATAGAACCATGAATAGAACTGCAGTTGTTGTATTGTTATAATATTTATTGTCGTATAATAATATTAATTAAACTGTTGTTATTATTACTTTTTTTTTTTAAATGCCTAATAGGTATATTATAGCATAAAAACGTAGTTATTTTTTTTTATACTAATTTTATTTTTCAAAAATGAAAAGCATCATAAGATGATTTTATTGCTATATTAGTGCATATTTGATTATTATAGTTCAAAAATAAACCTATAATTTGTTATTTGTATTCTTTATAAAATCTAAATAATTTATATTAAAAAATGTTTGAAATAAATTATATTTACCTATTATATATTATGTGTTAGAGGTAGTATTGATGTGTTTATTTTAATTTATCGAATGATGACAAGTTCATCGCGTTAACTTATATTCTCAGTCATGTGTCAATATCTTACAATATCCACTGTTCAACCACCCATATTTTAGATTCGTTATTTTCATTAAAAAGGCGTAGGTACTTTATGATATATACCTACCTGCCGGCTACCAGCTACCTATACTTGGTCTTGTGTTCGGATTTGAACTAATCAATATATTTGTATTGCTCGAACGTATTATAATTTATAGGGCGTATCTGAAATATTTGCTCCGAGATCTCCTTTAATGTGTCTATTGCCCAAAATACACACCATTAACCCCTCCCCCCCCCTTAATATAGATTTTATGGTATTTACTAATATCATAATATGTATGATGGTTGTGGGATTGAGGTAATATAATAATATACGATCTTATAACTGTTGTTGTTCGTATTATGTCATATATATTATTTACTTGACTATATAAGAAGAAAATACATAATATTGAAATTCATTATTATTTAATAGTACGCACCAATTTTTTTAATACCATTGGGATTTTATTGACAATTAAATTTATACAGTGTTAAAACTCAATAAAAACGGAATACGTGCGTATGTAAATATATTGGGTTTAAAGTTAAGTTCTTACGTAGAATGCCAAGTAATTAACGCTTCACCGCTTCAGCCCATTAAATATTTCATATTAATTTAATTTTAATAACTAATTAAACAGATAAATCTTTTTACTATAAATCAATGAGAAAAATTGAACATCACACTTAATATATTTTTTACAAGATTAAGATTTTAATTTTAAATCACAAGTTTGTTGAATAAATATATTTTTTAAGTAAATAAATATAAATGTCAAAAACTTAAGTACCTAACTTCAAATCTGGTATCAAAAAAAGGTGTATTTTTTGGCTTTTGACAATTATTTTTTGCATGAGATTTCTTCGGAAATAGCTGTTAACAGTATTTGAGTCTTTTCCAAAATGAGTACATATTCCCAGCCATTTGTTCCTCCTAACTTTTACCGGATCCTTCGTGGTATTTTGTAAGAATTATTTTAAGTAAAACACACTGCACTGCAGTGCTCTACCCTCCTTAGCCAAATGGCAGTAAGTGACAAAACGTGAAAAATGAATTTATTATATCAAAATATTCGTTATTTTAAGGTGAATTTCTTTTATCCTTAACAAAAATGCTGTATCTGCAATAGATTTTCTAATAAACGTGAATAAGCATATACGTATTTTTAAGATATACGAATTATACTAAGCAATTAATAAGCAGTATCAAAAAAACTAAGCAAAAAGGCAATTTACATTTACTGTTGGAAAACGCAGAAGAATAATTTATGTTGTCAAGGTTTACCGTGACTATAATTATATATAATCCATGAATGTTATATTTTTCCAAGATTGAGAAGCATTTTTCGATTTTTTCGATTTTTTTTCCCATACATTATTGGTCTATGTACCACTTTCAATTTTGTAAAAGGGCTAGTCCCGTCGATAGGTCAAAAGGGTTGATTTTATACGAAATTTGGAAATTAGCGAATTATGGCGAAAGACTATATGCGTACTCGTATAACAGTAATACAGTATAATACCAAATAATGGTGACAGCGTTTCATAACTTTGGCGATACAGGGGCTAGATAATACGCAACCATGTTTATAATATTAGTATCCTAGAAACGAAATGTGTACCTTTGGTAATAAATTTGTTTTATAACCTATTGTCAAACAGACAACTTTAGATCACAATTACTCAGAAATTTGAACACTGCACACATCGAACTCATTTGAAACATTTTATTTTTATTTTTATTATCGCTAATATGCATTTTTGTAGGCTTTTTTCGTTAGTATACCGCGAATTTGTGACACACATGCTCAAAATACATCCGCATTGCGTTACAAGTGAACAAATTATTGTATACTCGGCATCGTTAAAACCGAAAAGGAGTAGACAGGCCGACACGGTACGCTGTATTTTCCAGATGTTGTTCCAATCAGATCCGATTTTCCAGGAGGTAGCGACTTACGTGACATGGATACGAAATCCTAACACATTAATTGGGGTGAGTTTAACCACTAAGATTGGTGTTATTGAACGTTATATAATGTTTCTTTAGGTTCCCAATTCTACATCGAGGGTAAATAACAAATCAAATAGATTCACAGAAAATGATTTCCAACCCTACCACATACGTAAATAGATGCTGGTGGATGCGGTGTGCTCGGACTCTGATGCTTTCAAGCCTTCAGATGCCACTTTAATCGACCTTGATAACGTATTTGAAATTCATGACAACCCCATAAACCCAATGTCCAAACCTAAACTGTAAACACGTTCTACCGGAAACTATGGCTGTTCGACAAGGATTCAACGAAGTTCACCTCGGAGGTCAGAGGAACATTCTAAACGTAGGCCCGAAATCGAGAGTTATGAATCTCAGCCGTCAAAATATAATGCAGATCAGCCACCTTGTTCACCATGTCGGGGGCCGTCAATAGATGTACAGATTCTCGTCAGTCGTTAGTCTTCCGCTGTCTTACGCACTAGCAGCACAGCCTCCTGCCGACCCCGAGGAGTCGTCTCCCCAAGGCCGACAGGAGCGTCCTTCGACGTGGCAATCGGCGTTTTGGTGCTGTTACCACATTTGTCCGTGGGGACAAATCCTCTCCGACCTCCGATGCTTCCTCCAGTCCTGCGCCATGCAGTTCTCGTTTCTGGTTTAGTGTATGGACCACATGATCATTGTTCGAGGACGGATGTCGAACACATCCGTCCGGAGCTCAGATGTGGCCATACTCTCATCAAATTGTTGGTTTGTATTTACGGTCGATACATTTTGAAAGACAGCCCGCACTATTTGTGGGCTTCTGGCAGCGTACCTCCTCGATGTTGCGGGTCCAAACGATTTCCAGAGTCGTGGAAAAAACATTGGCATAACGCTGTTTATGGAGCGCCTCACCACTGCCGCCGAATGTAACGACATAGCCTGCAGTTGATTCGAGATCTCGATTCTTGCTGCTGGCTTCACGAGACTATTTCGTAATATTTCTGGTCATACTAGTTTTTCCTTTTCAGTACCAAGCACATCTTCGTTTGTGGAAGTCTATCATTAACTCGGCTGGCATTGGGATGCGTGGGGTCCACGAAAACGCGCATGCCGGATCACTTTGTTTATTATTTCTAAGAATTCGTACTCGGCTGGCGTCAACATGGTAGAATGTCTGTTTTCCATATTTTGTAAACTCAAATATTTGATGTATTCATGGAAAGCTCCAAAACTTTATAATGAAGTATATTTTACCCAATGTGTAGATTCAATGCAAATTATTTAAACGAAAATAATGTCATAGCAACGAACAAAATTCTGCAATACGACATTGTTCAAAATAATATAATATACGGTTAGTATACAACCAGTCATTATATTATACAAGCCACTAGTTATAATATAAAACCAATTTTTTTTTTAATGAATAATAGGTATATATATATACATATATATTGCATTTCCCTCCCAAAATAAATTAAAATGAATTTTTATCATACTAGATAGGTATATAATGATTTTATTTTTATTGAAATACATAATATTTTGAATTCTGAGCGGAATAATATGAATACACCTATTGTTTGTATAATAATGAAGCGTGTGTACACCTATAATTGTTCATTAGATTAAAAACTCTCGTCAAGAAGCAGAATGATTGGGTGCATAATATAGACTTATCTACTAGATTGGTACTATTGTACCTAACCTAAGTTTAGGTAAAAGCATGTATGTACCGCAATAAACTTACATTAATGTTGGTATAGATAGTTATTGATAGGTTTGACTATTGTTATTTGACCCATATTTTTTTAGTTTTATTATATTGTAACATATCATGTCCGTCAAATATTATAAATTATCAATAGGTATATTTGAATCCATCACACAACAAATCAAAATATTTATAGAGCCAAGAGAAGCTTAAACTATATTGCGTAAGTTACTTGATGACAAAAAAGAATATTGAAATTTTCTTAACTGCAGTAGGTAGCAATATTATAATACGATACTTTATTTTATATATATTTTTGTAGGTTCTTAATTAGTTATTACCTAATATAAATTTATTACAATTTATTTGGACTTTTTATTATATATTTATATCCATTGGTTTTTTAACCCTATATTTTTTATCATATGGATATTTTGACCTAGATTCATATACATATGGCTAACCTACCGTTATCGTTATTACTTTATGAGTTTGTGACCTACTCGCAATACCAAACAACTTTTTTTTGTGCTGTTTTAACTAATAATAAGTACCTATGGTATGGGATGCTTTTGGGTTTTATTGTTTCGGGAAACAGCTACATTAGTATTTTAGTCTCGCACTCTCGTATATTTTTATGACAATGCGTCTAGGGCTTACACCTATATAATATATTGTACATTACCTACTAAACGCAGTCGTCACGGCGTAATGTGATAATAGTGTCGGCGTCACTGTGGCTGTTAAAAATAAGTATTCTGATCCTCCGTCCCCTATTGTCATGTCGATGCATTGTTCAAATAAAAGCGCCTCGCGATCGTACTGATCGAAAAATTTGAAACAGCTTTTGTGTCTGGGTCAGAGCTGTAGGTATTATTGCTTGGGCTAGCTGTTTAAGCCGCCAAGGACGACACATTTTAAGTTGAAGCGACACAATATCAGCGACTTCTTTTTATGCATGTCTTGTATAGTTATTTTTTATTACATTAAAATCAATGTCAACAATAATCAAACAGAATTTGTTTTATTCATAGATGGGCATGAATACTAAACTTTTTCAGCTGCGACACCTATCAAACATGATAAAATATGTGGTAAATAGCAATAATTACATAATATAGGTAGATAATATTATTGGATCAAAACATTTTTATAAGAAAAAAAAATCAGTTTATTTTGTTGTTTTGTCAAATATACATTTTATTTTTATAACTCTGGTTAGTAAATAAATAACACAATTATTTTTTAAATAAAACTTGTAAGAGTGTAAATTACAAATACAACCAATTTTTTGTATGTTACATTTTAATATTTTTCTAACAATAATAAAATAATAATACTTAGTATTTAGTAACATTATCAACGCTGATACATAAATATTATAATATTAAGAATATTGTTAACAATGTACAATAACACCAATCAAGGAAGACAAATAGGGTTGTACCAGGCAAATGTATGACATTTTCTCCCTTAATTTTTAAATTGTTCATATGCATTATAAATATAAAGTAATAATAGAATATATATCTGCCGAAGTAAAAAAGTATAATAAGTTATTAGTTTGAGAAAAACAAAGTAAATAAATAAATGCATAATCAAATAAGTAGGAATAATTATAAATTAATTTATCATTCTGAAGTTCCATAATTACATTAAAAAAAAAGTTATTTTTTCTGTATTAAAATGTTTACATATTTCTTTAATTTTAATAAAAATTAATTGTAAGTATAATTTTTAATAATGCCACCAACAATACAATATCGGAATAGATTTTATTTCTAGTTTTTATATTTGTTTATATATATCATCAGCTTAAAGCAAAAACTCATTAGCGGCAAAACAGCAATATTTGGTAAATGCGTTTATAGTTATACAAATTGTATTTGACACAGTTAGCAAATTTTGAAAAAACAAAAAAACCAGGTTTTAACTAATAAATCAATGTTTGGTGCCCCTACACAAATTATATACTTCAAATTTATAAACAAGATGACATTAAAAAAAAAAAAAATCAAAATGTGGCCGTTAATGAGTTTTTGCTCTAAGCCGACAATATTTATTCCCAAAGTGGCATAGTCAACTCGAGTTATATAATAGATGGCTATCCTAATGATTTAAAAGATTGACAACAGTGAGTTGCCAAATTTATATAATTCATAAATACTATATACTACATCTTCATAACTGTGTGAAATATACATGGGGAGAAAATGTCCATCTACCACATTAGGCACTTATACAGGGGGAGTTTGGGGTTTCAAACCCTCCTACCCAAAATCATTTTTAACTTATATAATTTAACTTTTAACTTGTAAATTATATTGGTCATGATTAATTACCCCCCCCCCCCCAAAGAAAAACAAGTACAATGTACATACTTGGGTTACTAAAGTTAAATAGGTGTACTGTAAAACATCTACTTTTTAACAACAGACATTTCTTTTTCAATCCCTAACAGAAATACATATATACCTTCCATTTCATAATAGTTCATTGTACGTTCAACTATGTTATTTATTTTCATACATGGACTTCACAATGCAATACTATCCATTTAGATTAACACTGTTTGAGCAAACAAATTCAACTATAATTAATTTATCTAAAATCTACATAGGCACGTTGTGATGCTAGCGCAAATTTAATAAAAATATAATATTTTTCAGTCTAATTTGTCTAACCGTTTCGCGGTTTTTTTCTTTTTATTGCTGTCAAATTTTGAATATTATTTATAACCTATGCTATATCGTAACACAAAATATAACAGGTATAATAATATTATGGACGGATATTGTACAGACTCAACCCTGTTAATTAGTTTCTCTATAGGTATTATATACACGGAACCAGATTTTCCAATACCACTTTTTACATTAAACAAAAGCAATATGAAACCTGGTCGTAAACTAAACATTTAGGCTCAAAGGCCATGGCCGGGCACATGATTTAAAAAATCGAAATAATAAACCCAAAGTATTTCTCTTTCATTTCCAACAATAATGGATTATTATGGTTCAGTTTGTGTGGACATATCAACAGTGTCGGTAGCAAATAAATGGCACGCGCACTTGCAACTCATAGGTGAAGTATCTAAGCTATCTGTTAGGTCTGGTTCTGCATCCATGGCCATCGTCAACAACGACTCTAGACGCTCAATTTTTTCCAAACGATCCATAAGTTTATCGGATAAAACATCATCCATCATTTGCATAGATTCAGTAAGGCTTGGCGGTTGTTCAGACACAATAGATTGAAATTCCCCTTATTAAAATATAGATAATAATTAATAAATAATAAAACAAAACAATTTTTTTTTAAAAATATGTAATTATATTAAATATTTACCAGATGCAGAATTATCTGATGATGTTGATTTGCCACTAATATTGCTGTCTAAACTGAGGAACTCGTTGGAATCACATTCATCGCCATTATATTTTCTATAAAACATAATATAATATGTAATTACTGATTGATTAAATTATTTTCACTTCTTACATATTTTTTCCTTCCATTTTTTCTAACTTTTTTGCAACTTTCATGGATCCTTTTAACTTTTCTTTATCTTCATCAGTTAATTCTAAATGCCTGCAACCATAGTTTAGTTTTAAAGAATATTTAAGTCAATATTTTTAAATGATATTGATCAAAATACCTTAATAATCTCAATTCTCTGTTACTGAGAACGACATTTTTCCCATTATCAGTAGACAATTTTTCTTTAAGAACTTGCAACTCGTTATCAATTTTACGCTGGTGCTTACGCTTTTGAACATTATCTGGGACAATGTACAAAAATGCTTGTTCTTCACATAACTCTTCAAACAGTTTAATATTGGACGGATGAATTTGACTATAAAACAATGAAAAAAAAGTTAACATAATTTAAGCAAACAAGTCATTTTTAATAATATAACATATAAATCATAAAAGAAAAATTTTTCAATTGTTTGTACAAAATAGATTAATACAACATCAAATTAAACAATTCACTAAGCTATAAAGAAATTGTGTATACCTATAAGGTAGTTAAAAAAAAAACTCATAGGTACGGGAAATCTGAATAAAATCCAACACATCAAGTTTTATCCAGACATCCAAATCCTAATTTTTATCAAAATCGATAAAGGATTTGACAGATTATTTGAAATAATCAGATTATTGATATAATCATTAATCTTATAGTTGTGGAATACTAGGAGTATACAAACAGTTTAATTAGATTTATTCGTTGAGTTTACAATAAAATAAATAAGTAATATGTTTTTTTCATATAAAAATATTTTAATAATATTAGTTTCAATAAATAAGTTGTATCATTGACTTGCAAACTAACTATTTTTTTGTAAATAGTTTACTCAGAATTAAATACAAATTTTGAAATAAGGATGGATCTACTTATTTTGAATATGAATATTACTAATAGATATCATAATATTTAAATATGTTAATAAGGCATATTATATATTACAGTATAAAACACTGAAGTGTCAGTGTGCCGTATCAATTTGTCAATGTATGAAACCATATAATATCGTAAACTCCCTAACGTAGTGCACCCTACGTAATAATATTGTATAATGCACTATGCACCCTACAAATACTGTTATCAAATGACATAGGTACTACATTACATACTCATTATTCAATGGATTATTTCAATAACTTGTTTAAAAATAATGTTAACTATAAAAAAAAATACTTACGCAGTTATAGTTTTATATAATTTAGGCATGAGAGTTAGTATGTCACTAGCAGCGTAAGCAAGCATATCCTTAGATAATGGCCTCCGTAGCCAATACCGTTGATCTTTTTTGTTTAGATTTCTCAATTGATCCTTAGACGAGTTTATTGGCAAACCATACTTTTCACATATAGCATTTAGACTAAAATTTTTTGCTTTATACACCGGTTGTCCAGTTTCTTGAAATTGAATAATTGCAATAGCAGCCTAAAATTGAAAAACATGTCATATACTAAAATATTTCAATACAATAGTACAACAGAAATTTTTCATATTTATTTTAAATATCTTGTTATAATATACTAAAATAATATTTACTTAAAACCATAAAATATGCCTTAAAACTAAAAATGAAAATATTCATTAATATGCAGAATAGGCGGAAATCAATTAAAATTTCAGGGGTTAAGTTAGGTTAACACTAGTTAGGTTAGTTTTTAACATCATTTTGAGCGGGGGAGGGGGCTTCGATCCTACACAACTAAAAAGCTCTGTTATTTTTTTTTTTTGGGGGGGGGGGGGCTAAGCCAGGTTAGGTTATATTATTTCCGCCAATAATATGCTGTATTATAATTATTACGTTTTCATTAAAAAATTTTTAAATTCCCACAACATTCGCTCCTAATCCCAAGTGATAATCATATAACATTGTTATTACTCAAATTAGTTTCGGAAATCCTACTTTACGAATTAATTTTAATCTAGCATGTTCGAACTACAATTTAACAAAATATTTTAAATTCGTGGCAATCATAACCAAACTGTTATTTGCAGAAGTCAGATATAGTCACGAACATTCGTAAATGTAATACAATTTAAGCAGATCAATTTATTATACCACACGAAACAAAAAAACTGTTACAGGTTGCACACAGTACATTTAATTATTTCATTTATTCTGTACCAGTTGTTGTGTGCTATAAAAATATTGTGCGGGTGTAGAACAAATACGACTAGATATTGTGTTTAGTTGACATAAGTAAACGATAGTTTATATGCTACGACAACACACAACTCTACTTTAAACTTATATATTATTTTTTTCAATAATAACACTAATGGTTCACCTGAATATCGAACACGTTTTTCATTGCAATGCCAAACTGGTTGTACAGGTTTAAGCTTTCATTTCGACAATCATTGATCACCTGTAAATACGTGAAAATATTATATTTTTACTTTTGCAAAAGATTATTTATTAGTTAATAATTTTTTTTAAAAGCAGTTATCTATAATGTCCACATTTCTATCAACGTATAGTCCATATAGGTTGAAATAAAAATGAATAGTAGGTACCTACTACCTATGTTTGTTATCCAGTAACAAAATTCTTTACTTATTACAATTTATAGATTATTAAAATTAGATTACTTAAACTTTAAGACCTAGGATGACTGTGTGACATTCAGTCAATTGGTACCTTTCAACATTATATCATACCTATTTGTTTATTGTACTTTTTATTATGTACTTTTATTTGTACTTTCTAATATTTATATTTTATGTACGGATTGTATACATTTACAAATGTACCTACCATGTTTTCATTTAAATATACAAAAAAACTACTGTTTAAAAACATATATTATAGGTTTTTGGATTAATTTAATCGTATGTACGTAATAATTAAAACAACCTACGAAAGAATATTATTATTTATTATTTATTAACATTTTTGCGCCGAGACAGACAATTTTAATTTTGTTTTTTTGATTAGTTGTTATGGCGAGTTAACAAACGGAGCAGCATTTGAGTGTAACGAACAAATTTGTACTCAGTGGCTTTTTTTGGGTGACGAGTTACTTTACACAATTTTTGATCCGCCTAGTAGGCGGTTCACATCAAAGGAAAGCGTGTGGCTTATTATGTCGCATCTTTGTAGAAGTATTTTCGGCAAAGCCTAGAGGCATCAATATTTGTTTTTATAATATTTCAATTATTTTTTAAGTAACTGATGACGAAACTAACTTTTTTCACAGAGGTAAAATTGATTACCGTTATGGTCTTCAACGAAAAGAATTTTTCACTTTGTCAACATTTTGATATTGAAGATTTTTGGTTTCAAAAAATTCTTAGGTCGGAAATGGTTTTAAAAAAATCTTCAATTTCATATTTATAGCGATTTTAAAAAGGTAGATTATATTATGTGAATCTTTACTAGGATCAGCTTTATCTATTATACTTGATAATACACATTTCAATGATCTTTAAATTAGACAGGCATATGCAAAATACTATACTTTTTATTCTTAAATGGCAACTCTTTTTGACCACTTATATTTCCGCCTTATTTTCAATGAATTTTAGAGCTTTAACCAATACTTTATAAGTCCAAAATTAACTAAATTTCAGGCAGTACTAAAATAGGTATGCATGGAAAAAAAATTAGTATTAAAAAAGGAGAGTTGTAATTTAAATGAAAATAGTAGTTTTACGCATGCTCAAATCTAACGAACAATAACAGATTCAGTTAGAGAGCTAAACATAACAAATTAACAACTAACTAAAAAAACAAAATTCGAATTGCATGGCTCAGCGCAAAGATATTAAGACTTCAATGAAAGTTTACACACTTTGTACAATTGTAATTTGTTTGGTCAAAAATTAAGGAAATGTCAAACATTTTATAAACGTTATTCAAGTATACAAGAATACAATTTTTAATTTAAAAATAAGAAGATAAAATATAGGTTCATAAGACGTATAATAAATCTTTATAATGAATATTATTAAACAAAAAAAAATCAAGTGATAACTAAACGTTTTTAAATCGTTCAAATGCACGAATACGAAAAATATTTTAAACTTGTTTATTTTTAAATATAAATATCATTGGTCCCAGATGTAATCTCAAAAGAATCTTACACGAGATTTCGAAGGGAGCAAGTATATTTAACCAACATTAGCACACGTACAAGTTATATTATTTATAATTTGTTGGTTTTCAAACATAAATACGCAACAGAGAAGTAGGAATATGTTTAACACTCACTGCTTGTATTTCTGTAAGGTAAACTCAGTACATACTACATGACAAAATATTATAACCATACATACTTTAATGAGTGATGATCATTTAAAAGTTTGTAAGGTAAACAAATGTAGTATACATAACTTAGTATTTAATTAAATATTTTGGTTTCCTAAACTTCTTGTTTATGATTTGCCCGGCTTAATAATTATTTCAATTGAAAACATATACCATACCAACAATATATATTATGTACCTACATAATTAATTTTAAACATGTTAAAAACAATATAGAATATTTGCGTTTTGCGCAATCTAAATATTAGAAGTACCTACCTATTTAAAACTACTAGGATTAATAAATAGAGTAAATCGAATTTTCTCACATTCCATTCGTGGGTTTGTCTTCAACTTGAGTATTAACATTTTCAAAGAATTATAATATTGTAGTAATTGATAAGTTTTTTCTAGATATTATATTCATCACTAAATACTATACGAATTACCTATGCTTGATTTTTGCAGTACCTATGGTCTACGGCATATTGTTCAAAGTGTACCTATCTACATTATACATTTTGTAATTAAAAGTCAGCGCACGTCACACAATAACCCACACTCAAGCGATATATTATATATGTAGTAACTCGAATACCCTAGACGCGTCCTACTCTACGTTTATGCCGTTTGTTGTCGATGTTTTCGTAATCATGTCGATTGTTTTCATTAACAATAATTATCATTCCCACTGAATAACTAATAAGAATGCCGTTTTCGCCTGCCAGTCGTCAATGACCTCGACAAAGTTATCAAACACATTTTTACCGATCCCCGCCTTAGCACGGGTGTTTGCCGCGCGACTTAACTGGACAACTTCCGCACATACCTATACCACGCGTATAATAATACTATGATGTATGTATATACTGTATACACATTACACATTTACACACCCATTCAATATAGCAGGACATAATAACAGTTTCGCAACATTTCTTCAACCTACTCGGCTACTCTACACTCTACAGCAGGCAGCAGCACCATAGGCACAAACGTGTACAAGAAACGTATTTCATTAAAATCTCGCTTGATAGAAAGTAAGATGATTGAAACCATAATCCAATCATCATATTATGATTTAGAAGTTCAGAACTAAACATGGGAAATTAATTGAGATGTAATTGTAGACAATTTTGTTTATTCCGCGATCAATAAAACTCAAATTCATTTCTGATTTTACTTTTAACAAAATAACCCGATATAAATACACCATTATCGATTTTAATGAATGTATAACCAATACAATATGTTTCTTTTTTGTTTATCATCACTTTATAAACCAGTTAATATGTTTGTCTAAAATTGCGAGAGTGATTTATAGTAGTAAATTGGATATAGTAAGTACTTTGAAAGGGTTAAATGTAAAAAATTCCAAGTACCTTTCAAAATATCGTAAAAAAATAAAAATTAATAATGAAAATGGGAATATTTATCAATTTTTAACAAAATAATTTTGCTGTAATTTAAAATGACTTATCAAATATTTATACAAGCATTTTCTAGACAAAATATATTTCGACTATTTAATATTTATTGATATTTATATATATAATTATATTACCTACCTATTTAAAATTTTCAATTTATGAATGATAAAATATTTTTTTAAATAAAAAAATGTGAAGGTTTAAATAAAGGTTTATCATTAGAATGATGTTATTATAGCAATTAAAAAATATCAACAATTTATGATATATCGATGATAGTCTTAATAGACAGCAAATATTATATAAATTATTATAGGATATTAAGATAACAATAATAAATGTCAATGTTTATTTTTTGTGAGTTCAATAATTACATTTAGGTACCTGGTACTCGTTTTTTTTACTTTTGATGTTGAGCCCCCCATTTAAAAATAAAACGCTGAACTGGGAATGCAATTCATACCTATACCTTGCGTTCCATATTGTTGGAGCGCTGAACTCAACAGATAATAATCGTCAAAACTTAAAACATTTTACTATAAATTAAATTATTATTTTCTAAACTAAATGAAATTTAAAATAAAAAGACAAATTATAAGGCAGTTATAGCTATTTTAATTTTTTTTTCGTAAATGTTGATAACAATTTTAGGTTTGGTATTAAATTTTGAACACGGACACGTTTTTTTATAACGTATGCCTACTTTATACGCAGCATAACATCGAGTTTTCTTTACATTTTTATTTTTGAGTAGTTACTTTGAAATAACTTCATTATTATCTTTTTCCATCACTGTACACTCATGTTGTTAATCAATATTATATAGTTACACTAATGACACTAAACAGCTGTAAATACGCACTTAATCACCTATCTCATTAAATATATTTAATAATTTATTGTTATAGCCTAGTTATCTATGGGCTATGATGCATACCTAAATGTATGAGTTAAATGTAGACAAGCGTATAAGTGTTCATTTATATGAGTTGTTAGATTGTAATTTATAATATTAATATTAATGTAACATTAATTAATTAGTATTATTTAGTAAATAAAATGTACCTAATTATAGATTATCACAGAATAAATGTAATGATGTGTGAACTAATTCCTTACATAATTACATGCCCTACATGGAAAAATTATAAGTTTGCAAAAAGAGTTATAGTTAGCCTTAGCTTAGTAAAATTATTATATTTCAAATTTATAGAAAGTAAAATACTAAAAAGAGTTAGATTAAAGTTTAATTATATATTAGCGGTAAACAGTATCCAATTTAATGTAAAAATCATAATATTAAGTATATAAATACTCCTATATTTTTGTTTTTATATTAGGAGCTGGTTTCATTTTATAATAATATAATATGATATGTATTTTTTTTGTTACTATCATAATTTTGTACTATTATAACTGTCAAACTGTCATAGTCACTGACTAAAACTGACTAAAAACTAATAAAAAAAAATATACCTATCTCAGGTAATTATACTTAACTTTATGAATATACTTAGACACTTTATAAGTTATTCCCTTAGTAGTTGGTTATTCCATTGATAAAAAGTTAATTCCCAAGGTACCTACTCTATTGTCTCTATTATCTTTAGGTATTTGTGTTGAATGCATAAATACCTAATTTAAGATAAGAAAAAAGGAATCAAATATATATAAATATAAATAGGTACCTTGTACTTATTAATGTGTTACATATAAATATTTGTAATTAATCTAGATATGGTATTAATATCTTTTTAAGCTAATTGTAGGCATAAGACATTTTTTATTTTTTTTGTCTATAAATATTGATAAAAAAAAAAATGATAGTTGGGTCAGACTTGAAAATTTAATAAAAGGTTAGTCATAACTCATAAGTTATTTTAATAGCAGTTCAAAAATTTACAAAATACTTAGGGACACTTTTTTTTTATAAGCATTTAAAGTTCAAATTTTGAGAAAATTTATCAAAATCTAACATTTGGTTTCTCATAAATAGTTAATGCTGTAACTAAAAAATATATTAACATAGTCTTTGTTAATATATTAGATATTTAAGCAAAGAATAGCAATGTTAGTTATTTTGTTGTAATTTAAAAATATTTTTTGTAGTGCTTATATTTGTTATTTAGTTATCCAATATTTATCCAACCACTTAATATTATTAGTGAACGTATGGAAAATCATATAATGGTACATTCCTAATAATGTTTTATAGCAAAATGTATAGATAATGTTACAGATTCATTAGGCACACGTACATTCTATAACAGTTTACAGT
The DNA here is from genome assembly GCA_022818045.1 of Neotoxoptera formosana. Lineage (NCBI taxonomy): Eukaryota > Metazoa > Arthropoda > Insecta > Hemiptera > Aphididae > Neotoxoptera > Neotoxoptera formosana. The sequence goes on along the minus strand of CM040632.1, from coordinate 17,477,843 downwards.
TTATAGGTAGGTACTCATAATGGTTTAGATTCAGTGAATTTTGTTTCAGTATTGTTTCGTATATTTTAATATTTAGTAGGTAACGAATCCAACTATTTTTTAAAAAAATTATTATAAAATGTAACAAAAATTATTTCATTAAGAAAACACTGTATAGTACACCCGTATGCCATGTCACTATATGTAGGGGATAGTGTTGTACCTTGGGACCATTTTTATGAAATTGCTCTAATTGTTAATATTTCAAGTTATTGCTTATTAAGAATACTGTCAGTAAAATAAAGCTAAAAATGGGTTTTTTTTCAAACAAGAAATCAACTGTCTTTTAAGATAAATTCGTTTTTTTTTTTTAAATCTAAAAAGTGCCTAAGGCAGGCACAACGCATAATGTACTTAGGAATTTACATTGAAATACATAAAAATAGAAAAATACATTTTAAATAAATTACCTTTAGTATATAGAAAATATATAATCAATTTATCTTAAGTAGATGATACCAAAATTAGTTCAATATTATACAACTTAATAATTAATGATTTGGTCCAAGGTACATACTTACTATTTTTAAAAGAATGTATCTTTTTAGACCTTAATACTAATTTTTTATTACAATGGACTACACCGTTAAACTCAAAATAATATTTAACATAAAATGACATTAATCTCAAGAATGTCTAGGTATAACAAATTTAAATGCTAAACATAAAATTAAAAAAAACCAAAAATTGTTATTTTGATAGTCAAAATTGTATTTTTTTACTATAAATTTATGAGTGATTTTATTGTACTAATAATTTTATTGTGACTATATTTTCATCCACAAATTAACCAATTAATAAAGAAGAAATAAACATTGGACCAAGGTACAACACTCTCCCCTACATTTTAAAATGACCATAAATCGCTTTAAAATGAAAATATAAAAAAAATCTACGAGATTCGCTAGATAATATTCTTACTTCTAAATTTGATAATATACTAATTCACTCTTATATTTATTATAACAGAGATCAATGGATTCAGAGTATACAATTTGCTATGTTAAGCATTCTCTTAAAAGCATTAACTTTTTAACTTAGGTAGGTAGATAAATACTTAATAGGTACATATAATATAGTAAATTAGTGAATAATTCAATAATGTTTATAATTTGTCATGATAGCTATCTAAAATCTTTTTTGTTTTAAATATATATAATTTTTTTTTTTTTTTACATAATAAAAGCTTATTTTGTTTTATTTATAAAAAATATAACTGTAAGGACTATAATCATATATATTTGTCTATAATCTATGGTACATCAAATACAGAATTAATCTATAAGTATGCAAGCAATAGAAAAATGCTTCAATAACTTATGTGTAAGTAAGTATCTATATAGATGATTATTCATTTAAACAATCATTTAAATAGTTTCCTAGTGAATAATTTCAAAACAATGGGAAAACTGGTAAACGCAATTTATTTTTATTTGCTGCAATTTAATTCAGAAGAATAAATTGAGTAAGTAAGAAATATTAAACAATCATTCTAATGAAATACTTATCTACTATAAAAATATAATATGTTATGTACATACCTATAGCAAGGCTAAAACATTAAGTTACCTATTAAGGTACCAGAAATATTACAATTATCTAGTTTAATAATCCAAAGTGTAGGTATAGCAATAATCAAAGTAATTTATTATTAAATTACCCATAAAAACATTTATTGTTTACATTTTTTATAGGTACCTACATTTAAAATATTGATTATAAAGAAAAAATCATAATATTTATCAAATATTTATTTTTTTAGTCAGATGCTACTTAATTAGGTAGGTAGTACCTATAGGCTATAGTGTTAAAAGAGTTAGTAATAACTAAAATAATAGATATATTTTACTAACCTTAAGTATTTCTTCACTTTCTAGTAGACTTTGTAATCCTCCACTTTTCATTAATTGTGGACAAGCAATTAAATCAAATATAAAACATAATCCATCTTCATTTACCACTTGCATTAAGCTCAATTGACCATTGGCTCCAATACATACACCTTCAAAATCTATACCAATAGCTGACTTTCGTGCCAAAATTCTATCGACAATATTTGAACATTCTTTAATACTTGTTACAATTGCCTTGATACTGTTCAACATTTTTCCTTTCCACGCATCGCTATCATCATAACCATTTGATGTTTTGTTATTTCGTTCAGTGTTTTCTGCGATCGTTTTCATAACCAAATTATTAATTCTTTGTTTAAGAGATTGATTATTGTTTGGTATTGGTTTGGGTAAAGGCGGCGACATGGGGGGAGTCAATGGTACAACTTCTATAGGAATTCTAGCAATTTTAACTTCTGGTTTAGGACCATTTTTTGCCAACATTATTAAATCGGATTGTGTGTTAAATTGGTCAGGATGCATTTTCAAAAATGTGAACAAATCTGAAGGAGTTTTAAAAATTGGTGACCAAGTATTTTCTGTAAAACGCAAGGAAATACTATGGAACATTTGATCAGTTAACATCGGCCCTTTGCATTCCAAGCATTGTACACAAAATGCTAAAAGGCGTTTTGTGATTTCTGGATCAATTTTTTCTTCACGTTGGTCGCTATCATCATACATTTTACGCTCCAGTCCTGCATACTCTGTAAGTATAATGGTATCTTCACCTACAGTAAATACATCTGGATATTTCAGCAGAAAGTCTCTAAATTCTTTGATGTGTAGACCAGATATTAAACGGATCTCTGGTGGCGCTTGAGAACGGTGTCCGAGTAGGCATCGAATCGGTACTTCAGTTCCAACTCCATATTTTAACAACTTATCTTTGAAATAAGAGACAGCTTTGTGATTATAATTGGTATCGGATTGTACTGGTGCGACTATTTGAGACGCGGCAACTAGGTCTCCATCTAACGTGAATAACGACGGGTGTTGAGCCAGGAATTTTTTTAAGCCCGACTGAGATCCACCAGCGATCTGTCGCATCTCTTTAGTAAATCCTTTCGAACCAAATTGGCAACTTAGGTCGTGCAAGGATCGTGGAGTGCCCTTGTCTAACAATTTTTCAAAAAAGAACAGCAGAGTGTGGTTCCTCACCGATTCGTATTCCGAACTGTCCATTATATTATTTTCGATCCTGGTGGTAATTATTGTACCGTTGTTATAGCTCCGCTGGTTTCAATGTTTAATATTTCCATTGGTATAGATACCTATAGGGTTGTTGCACCGTAGCTATTGTCGGGTAGGTCGTCGAGTCGCCCCGAACAGCTCCAATTCGCAGAGCTGATTCATTTTATGTGGTAGTCTGTAGAGAAGAAAAAAATAAAAAAAAAAACTTAAAAAATAATAACGTTTACGTTCACCTAAACTACAACAGTACACCAGCCGATGGTATGACGTACGAGTACCAACAGGGAATCGGCCGGCGGGAGCGGCGGCGCTAGTGCACTGGCACACAAAAATGTTAAAACACCGTCGCCACTCGCCGAGTGCCGACCGCCGTCGACGACGATTATCGCGTGCGGTGACGACTGGTGTGGTAGGTCGGCGCGGGAGGGGAACGACCTTGAACATCAACTATCGACGTTGGCAACTCTATGCCAGACAAGATAATACGCGGCGACTTCAACTGTATTTTACACAACTACTACTTAAAACTTTATATTACTCTAATTATTATTGGAAAGATTTTCGTAGGATATTTTCGATTGATAAACTTTTGTTGGTTTGCGGGTTCAAATTAGACCCCTTGCTGTGATGCCGATTAAACTGGATGTTTCCAAGCACTGATGTCCAATGGAAATTGGAATTTAAAATAGTACTCATAGTTTGACGGCAAGTGCGGCGGGTCGGTTCCATTTTTTTATTCTTTGGTCTTGCACACACTGCTCTTAAGAGTTACGATACCACTTATCAATCGCGTGCACAGAATCACGAATTAAAATAATGATATATACTATATTATACCTCTTAATTCGTGCACAGAATATTCTTATTTCTTATTTTTATCGATAGACGACAATGGACGATAACTTATATGTCTAAGATACTCCAATACTCAATATACAGTATTAGACAGTAGTACAGTAGTTGGGACGTCGAGTAGTCCAGTACTCGAGTAGATTCAAGATCCAGACGACCAGATTCCAATACTCCAACTCCATTCAGTCCAATAGGCAATAGCTCATTTCATATTTTCATACTCTATTTCTCCATTTACCTATAGGATATATTGCTATAGCTGAACTTTATTCTAAATATGTAAGTCATAGGTATTATAGTAAAATATTGTAAAAGTTAGGGACAAATGGACAATGTATGATCTAACATAATAATATTATATTATAATAGACTGTTGTTACTAGCGAGACGCAAGTTACGTAAATATTCGAGAAATAAATACAATTGCTGATTACGAAAACGTCACTCGAATAAAAAGTCCAAGTATCCACTAATCCAGTAACAAAAACCAAAAAACCATTTTAGCAAATAAATACAAATGTAAAGGAATTATTTCATGGAATTTCAAAAATCATATCTTTATTTTAAGGTTCTTTAAAATTAAAAATTTTAAATCAATTTCCTAAATAGCCTAGATGTTTTGTCAAAAATTTCATACATATAAAAAAAAAATTAAAATCGGACATTGCGAAGTATGTGTAATGTACTACCACTTATTTGTTCAAACCGTATGGAAAATAAGTGTGCTGCGATACCCTTAATATGTAAAATACAGCAATTGAAAACATTAAATACAATTTAATAGGTTTCCGCCAAATTAACTAATTTGTATTAATCAACTTCACAACCATATAGATACTTAAACAAACTGTCTTCAGAAAACCGTTAACGATTCGACAAACTGTCATTTTTTTTTAAACCTTTGGCATGTTGAAATAACAACGGATTACGGAATAAAAACTTTGGGACTAAACGACGGTCGACGAATGCCGACCGACATACAAATGTACATCTACCCATCAAGAACACATTTTATTCGTGTGTTTTACCTACTAATCCGTGTATTGATACTCCTTGGTGTATAAGTAGTATAGATATTTGATAAACGCTTAATTAACTTACCCTGGCAAATACTTTATCGATACGTCTATCAGCTATAGTAAAACATAACTACACAATAAATTTAATTTTTAAAGTAACGTCGACAACACGTCGATTTTGGAACCTCTTATTGATTTCTACCGTAAGTCCGTAAATACGTATAAAACAATTGTGATTAATTGATAATTTAACACAAAATAAAAAATAATAAAAATGCAAAAAAATGCAAAAAAAAAACAAAAATAATATTTTACCAAAGTTTTCAATATTATATAGTATTATCATTGATTTTAGAATATAACATACAACCCTATAGTATATTCTATAGGTAATCAATGGTATTATCTTTAAATGTTATAACAATTATTACTATTCACGAACGGGCGCGGATCTAGAAATCTGAAATGAGGGAGAACACTATATTTTTTCCAGAAATAATTTAATTATGCATAATAAATTATAGATAAGACTATTATGGATACGATTTGATAACAAAATTTACAATTTTATTAATACTTTAAATTTGTAGATTATATAAATTATAAATACATAACATTTTCAAATGTGGTCGCATCTATACGGGCTACGGCATGCGCGTATTAAGTGAAATAACTATAGAAATCATCGGTCATTTTTCGAAATTGTAAAATCTTGTGGATGAAACAAACAACAACAACGGATGATTCGCCGAGTATAGATTGAACAGAATAGGAGAGGATATGGCATTTTGGGGACTCCTGCTGCTATTGGGGCAAAGACGAGATATCAGGCCCTACTTTTTTGTGAACTAACGGTGTTCAAGATATGATTTAAAGAAAAAATAAAGTAAGGTGATGTTTTTTAGTTTGTACAGAAAGCCGGCGTGCCGGTTGCCAAACTTTGTCGAACGCTTGGGCTACTGTTAATTGGCTGTTGGAGGTCTATGCCAGTTGGCTTTCTCCATAAAATACTAATGTACCAATAAGAAAAAATTACATATTTATTTAGAATAAAATAGATAGGTACACAAAAAACGTGTTATGCAATAAGTACAAATAATACAAGTAAAGTCGTACATTGTTTAAGATAATAAAGTTCATGGTACAACTTCTGAGGAGTAATATAATTGACAATAAGTATGTAAGTTGAGATATTAAAGATTATAGAACTGATATTGCACATATCATAGATTATAGAATATTGAGCATACAAAATTACATAAACCTTATCGAAATTGTGTCCATCTAATAACGGTATTACAACTTTCTGAAGTTTTAAACAATTAGTATGCAATGTTGCAATGCATCAAAAATACCCAAATTTATTATACCTATTAAATTCAGAACATAATCATTGTAATTTATGAATTATAATGTTAGAATAACATATTATAAAACCTTTAACATAACCAATATTATATCATGATATACCTCATAAGGATTAATACTATACCTGAAAAAATGTTTGATACAACCAAAACCGTTTAATTTTATAAATTTGAATAATTTAAATGAAGTATTGTATTATTAATTTTCTATAATATTGTGTATTGTTTTTTCAACTCTTTTTCCGACAATGTTAAGTCATCGCCTATATATGAAGGTATAGTTCTGCCCATAATAATCAATACACAAGCAATAGTTTTCAACTCAATATAGGTAACATATTCTTTGGAGAATAACTTTCTCTCAATATAACAGTATTTTTGAAAGGAACATTATTAATTATTATTCATTACATTTTTTTTTAGCAAATATTTAACAAATTTATAACATTACGTATCAAATATTCTTGATTGTTGCGTTCAATAAAATTTCTCCGGATCATACTTCAAGAAGTCCATATAAAAATGTCAATAATTTATAATGTTGCTCCTGCAAGTCTTTAAATTTCCCTAGTATTTTCACTAAGTATATGAAGCTAAAAGAAAAATTTATAATACTGTATATGACTGTAAACGCCTATATTATTCACGTTCCAATTTTTTTTTAATTTATTCAACTCTAGGTAGTTAATTTTAGATTCTGAGCGGAGTGATGAATGTATTGATTTTACAACGTCGTGTGTTTTTTATATTTATTTTTTTTGTCTGTCACCACGTTTTAGAACAGTAAAAGTGCTCCGATTTTCTTCATCAACATCTAATCGCGTCGGGAAAAACGTGAATTTTTTCACAAAGCTAAATTTTGACAAAATCGATTTTTATTCCAACAAAAAAAAAAAATAATCGTAAATATATGAAATTTTCACCGAATAAAAGTTTATAAAATCATTTTCTATGAACTATAAATGTTTCAAAAAACTTTGAATTTTTTTAAACTGTTAATTTTTTTTTAATATTTTATAGTTAAGAATTTGTTCAATCTTTCAAAAAACTTGAAAATGTATTACAAAGTTATTCATTATTTGTTGTAAGTAAAAATCAAAAAAAAAAAGCTGAGCGTAAATTTCTTAGTTAGTTTTTTATAAGTGTCTAAAGTTGAAATTTCGAGAAAATACGTAAAAATCACGACATTTTGAAGTTTTTTTTATTAGGAAATTCATAAACAATTTTCTATTCAAATCTAAATTTTGAAAATTCAGCACAAGAATCTCTATAGATTTTTCTACTTTTCTAAAAAAAAAAAATTTACTGGAAAGTCAAACTAATTTTTTATGAGCGTTTGAAATTAGACATTGCATATTTACCCGTTTTCTCCGGAACGATTTTCTTATTTAAATGTAATTCAAAAAGGAATAATTGTAGAAAGTTGAAATTTTCATAAAATGTTAATGTTATCATTTTCTATACAAATTTTTTTTTTTAAATATTGACTATTTTTGAACTAATTGTAGGTTTATACAATTTTTGTTTTTAAAATTGTTTTTCTTTTAATATTGATAAAATAAATTTTATTGGGTAAAATTTTTTTAAATTTTAATACAAGATTTCTCATAAGTTGTTAAAATAGCACATAAAAATAAATAAAAATATGTAAGCACAATTTTTATTTATAAGCAAACTTCAAATTTTGACCCAAATTCAAAATCGAACATTTGCAAATGTTTTGTAGTTAAACTTTTATAAAATATTCAGTTTTTATTACTAAGAATAGAAAATTGTAAACAAGGTTTTTCGTAAGTAGTTTATAATGTAACCAAAAATTAAAAAAATCTATTTAGGAAATAATTTTTTATAGACATTTTAAGTTAAAATTTTAATAAAATTAGATATTTAATTGAGAATAACGATGTTAGTTATTTTGTTGTTATTGAAAAATATTTTTTGCTGGTGCTTGAAACTTTTAAAGTATAATATTATATTTTATACACTCAATGACATTTTAAATGCAATGTTTTCCCAAAAAATGAATTCAACCAACTGTATTATTAATAGTTAAATTAATTATTTTAATAGTAATAATATCATAAAATACAATAAGTTATGTATTCTGAAAGAATAGTTTTTCGTATACAATGATTTTATATCATTGAATTAAAATTTAACAAATCCATTTCCGTGACCCCACCTCTTGCTTATAACTTACAGTTAAAAAAATTAATTTTAAATATTAACAGCTGTAATTAACTTAAGTACTATACCTTAACCTATTATATTTTTAAGCAAATATAAAATAGGTATTTATTGTTGACAAATAATTTTACTTAAAAAAAAAAAAAAAATACACTTATAGGTAAATAAGATAATATATTCTTTTATATTTTACAATGTATTTTATTGTTTAGTATTAATAAGAAATTATTAACTATGCGGTACCTGACCTAATCATAATTTAAAATAATGTAATATTATAATATGATTTCATGAATATAATATGTATTCTATGGGATTTTTTTTTAAATTTAATTTATTTTAAACTATATACTATAATAGTGTTGTTAAATTATTATTAATATTAATGACTTATAAGTAATGACTTTATGAATTATTATTTATAAATGGAGTTTATACAATTCAAAATCTACTTAAATATTAAAATGTTTTTTTTTTCGCCTTTATAACATTTAACAGTGATATACCTATTTATTTTTTTCGAAGTGTTTAATTTACTTATTCTTAAAAAATTAAGATACTTCCCATTCTATAAAATTGTATTCTGCCCATGTTAAAACCCATACCTATGGGCAAGCCTAGAGAATTCAGACCCCCCCCCCCCTCCCACAATTTCAAAAATATTTCTTATTATTAAATCAAAATTTATTAAAAGGTCTTTTGTTTGTATATACATAGAAAAATATTAAAACATTTATTAACTATATTAAGTAATGACTATGAATAAAATGCCAACACTTTTTTGAGCTTCTCCTAAAAAATAAATTCTATAAGCGACCTTGCCAATGGGTAACCAACTTTATTGATGAACTCATTTCTTTTTTTTTTAATTTCATTATCTGAAGCAGAATACTTTTATAAAAATATTGAACTAATAAAATAGGTACACAAATATCATTATAGGCATATTAAAAAATAAATTATTATTTGTTAGATTTTTTTTTGTTTCTTATTTAATAGATAGTTGAGCTGAGTACTGGATTACTGTAAATTTTTTATAATACCCCTTATCCAATTATTGTACGTCTTATCAGTCTAAATTTTAATAGCTATAAATTCGCGTGTATATAAATTACTATATGAGTATAGTTTGTTTAATGATAACAACTTTAAATATCATACATTTTTATATTTTACGGTGCAGATGGACTCTATAGCCTTGGTCTATAATAATAAATCTGGGGGCTCAGTCACAGAATTTGACAATACTACCGCAGGTGAAATTACTGTTGGTCCTCCAAATGACGTTATGAAAATATTGACGACCGTTATGAGGAATATACCAACAATGACATAGTTTCCCAATTTAAATGCCATCTTCCGCTGGTCACAATTAGTCACATTGTACCGAGCGCTCAGTAAAAGAGCTACACCAACTAAAATCTAATACGATCAAAATCAATTATAAATTAATTTAAAATTAAAATTTTGTATAATTTGGTACCTGTAAAAATATGCTAATCAACAAGAGCACGACGCAAATGACGTAAAGGGCGCTACCATCACTATTTTCTAATACATATCTTAGTTGATTTGCATTCGCAGAAAACAGTGCAACGTCCATCATACCATGAGACAGTAACTTTTTATTTCTGTATAAGTTAAACGCTTTTGGTGTATCGTCATCCATGTCGATCACCTGCAATTAAATTTATCATTACAATAGTATTCATGATTATTAACATGTCACTTGTTATGGCGTACGATCAAAATTTTTAATTATATAGATATTTTTTTTACATAATTTTAGGTCGAAACACCATTTTTGAAAAAATTATATTTTTACTATTTTTTATCGTCATTATTTTTTAAGTTTCTTACTACTTTGAATAACAACATACATTTTTAATTACATATATTCCGAAACGGAATATTATTCTTTGTTTTCCGATGTATAAAAATCAAATTTCGGAAAAGTAGTTTATAACTTAGGTTTAACTTATAAGTATTTAAAGTTTTGACGAGTGGAGAAGTGGACCAACATATTTTGCTGGGGACGTCTGGTACCTTTGTACCATTCCATTCCGTTCATCTAAACTTTAAATACCTTCTTATAACTCATTAACTATTTGTCTAAAATTCGATTTTTGTTTATCATACTCAAAGAATATTCGGCTTTAGAATAGGTAATTATAAATGCATGTATTGCCTTTAAAAAAACTAAAAAAAATTATAACAATAAATCATTTTCAAAATTGTTTATATATTTTAAAATAATTAGTGTCATACGTTAAATGGATCATTTGTATGCTATTATTATATTATATCTATAAAATTGATATATATATATATATTTCATGTATCTTAAAATTGAAAATAATAAAAAACAAATAGAAATTTAACACGTATTTATTGAGTCATTCGCTTTCATACCTCATTGGCTATAACAGTTTGGTTCGGCAATAAACTGTCGTCGTCTGCCGGCAGTCTTGTGTCGTTTTGATTATTTACAGATGACATTTCAGAACCGTTTTCATTGTTGTGTCCAGTCGAAATATCTACCGCAGAACTGCGATTTGCCACTGTGATTTTGTTCATCTCTATAGTTGTCGTGTCTTGTTGTCAGTCGATCCGTTTGGTGTTCGTTCTGCAGAGGTTTTTTGACTTGGGCCCGACCGTTTTGCAGTTGTGTTTGGTGATTGGTGTGCATTCGATCTCGATCGTTTAATATCTGTCGTTTGACACTGCGGCGAGACGGAAGACGCACGCAGGCATTGTCCACCGTTCGAATATAGTTTCAACAAAATATGTCCACCTGTCGACGTGATTTCCAATATTATTCAATTGCGTTTATAAAAATCGGTATTATTTTATATTGTGTTAGTGGGGAATTCCTATATTTAGTTGTTTTATTCAAACAACGCCATCGTTTATCAACCTTGAGAACATGTGTAGGTACATAATGCTTACCTATGTATATAAGGATCAATACTATACGTAGTTATTACTCACTAGTATTTTTACGTATACAACTGATACATTTCATTCATATATTTTCTCAGTATTTCGTTTTAATGACATTACACAATTCAATAAACAATACATTTTTTAAAATCCCAGGTGTGCGTTATTATTATTTTATTAATAACACAATATATTCTACGAAGTGAGAAATTATTGCAAATTATTAAATAGTATATATTTATTACATTGATTGGACGATTTTCAATAAGTTTAGAAACTACAAGATAAATATATTTTATTTATTTTTTGTTATTTATCGGATAATCGTATGTATTCTTCGGAAAAGTAAATATTTTTTATCTTAAACACAATTCAACGTTATAGATGTAGGTAGGTAAAATAAGTATTAAAATTTGAAATATCGTAATACATATAGGTATTAATGTATAATATACTATGTACTACTTGATATATTAAATACATATATCAATACAAATTATCAAAAATACAATAAACATTTACGATTTGAGCATCTTGTTGAATCCCTTTCAAGGCCTATTGTGTTTCTCTAAGTTGATCACTGTTTGATAACCTCTGCAGTCTGAATTATCTTATATTGAATTGCGATTGCATGACCATACATTACAAGATATTGCCATTGATTATAAATTCTGTTTAATATTTATAATATAATATTAGTTATAGATGTCTTATGGTTGTTTTTTTTGGTACCTACTATTATTAATTAATAAACGCCTCATTATATGCAGAATGATGTTATCTGTTTGTGCTATACGTAGCATATAGGTACTAATTATTGGGCTATTTTATATTATAATATGTTGTAAAATAGTAGCAGTGAATATCTCTTTATGATTCAGATTAAATTGCCGAAACATTGCATTTGAAAATGTCATTGAGTGTAATGTGTATAAAATATAATAGCATACTTAACAAGTTTCAAGTACCCACGAAAATTATTTTAAAATTACATCGAAATGACTAACATCGTCATTCTTTATTTATAAATATCTAACTTCATCCAAATTTGAACTTGAAATGACTATTAAAATCAACCATGTAAAATAATATTTTAGATATTACAATATTAACCACTTGGCATTTACAGCAAACCTTTTTTTAAATTTACAATCCTTAGCTATAAAAATATTTTGCTGAATTATTTTATGAACATTTTTAGTCAAATTTTGAACTATAAATGCTTATAAAAAGAAATTGTGTGTATTTAAATATTTTTGAACTGCTCTTATAATAACTTATGAGGAACCTTGTATTTAATTTTTAATCTTTAAAAACTGTATTATCGATATTTAAAGAAAAAAAAAATTTGAAAAAACCGAATATTTTTCATGTATATAGTTAGTTCAAATAGTGTTCAAATATTTTTAAATTGTTGTGTATGGAATATGATAATCCTAACATTCGTTAAAATGTCAAGTGTCTACGGTTATTCGTTTTAGAATGACAACAAAATAAGAAAGTCGTTCCCTATAAAATAGGCAGTTTACGAGTAAATTCCAATGTCTAATTTCAAACGTTTATAAAAATTAGTTTGACTTTGTAGTAAACCTTTTTTTTGTAAAAAGTACAAAAACATATGGGAAATCTTGTATTAAAGTTTCAAACCTAAGATTCAAAATTTTAAACAGAACATTTTATAAGAATTTTCAAATAAAAAAAAAATGAAAAATGCAAATTTTCATGGTTTTTACGTTTTTTGACAAAATTTCATCTTTAGACTCTTATTTAAAATTATTGTGGATTTATGCTCAATTTTTTTTTAATTTTTACTAAAAACAAGTTTGGCGAAAAAAAATAAAAAAAAAATTACAGAAAATTTCTTTTTAATAGCTCAAAAAGAGTTGAAATATATTGAACATTTTATAGTTTATAAAAAATGGTAATATAAACATTTGTAAAAATTTCAGTTCTTACATTTTGTGTTACACCAAAAAACAAAATCGATTTTATCAAAAATTGGCTTCGCTTTAAAATTCCCGTTTTTCCCTGAATTTTTTTCCCCTTATACCAACATGTTTGAAAAATATTGGGAATATTTTTTTTTGACTCCCTAACGTACCAACTAGATTTACTTCTTTACCAGAAAAGATACTAATGATGAAAGTTAAAGCACTTTTACTGCCCAAACAGTGTTGTCATACACAAAAAAAAAAAATTAAAAAACCACACATCATTATAAAATCAATACATTCATCGCTCCCCTCAGAATCTAAAAAGTAGGTATGTAATTTCTAATTACTCAGCGGAGCGGTAGGTATCGAGTGTAGGTACATCACCAATGAGTAAGTCACTGTAATGGATGGGTTAAATTTGAACTCAATGATAAATCATTGTAGAATATTAAAAACGATTTTGAAAGGATGTCATACTATCAGGGTATATTTTTATGGATGTATTAAAATTATTAATTATATTATACTAGGTTTATATTGCAATTAAATCAAATCACACATGTAATATAATAGTAATAATTATAATATTAAGTTGTTCAATATTACTAGCTAATATATAATAATTGGTACTCTAATAGTTTTTAAAAAATGTTTTCTTTTATTAAAATAACTTTAACTAAAGTTTTAAATACCTATATGGTTACCAAAAAGAAGAAAACAATTTTAATAAAAATTACATATAATTGTTTTTCCTGAATATTTTAAGTACTGAAACATTTGTACTTTTGACTCTAAGACATACTTGATCCAATTTATTACTAGAGAGCTCCACAAAGGTTGATGATCTGAGCACTTTTTTCCAATAGAAATAGTATTCTCAGACATAAAAAAAATCAACATTGTAGAAACAATACGTTTATTGATCCGTTTAGAATCTAAAATTAAAGTGAAGACACTTGAAAGTTATTATTTATCAGTCATCACTATAATAATATCTATAATTACATTTACATTTTATAATTATTTATCATACTATCTTAAGTTATAACATACTATAAAAATAATGCAAGATATTATAAACTTAGGTTATATATCGGACACATAAAAATTCAACAAACACAATATAAGAGGTATATATTTTATAGTAATCAAATTACATTTTTTTTAATGGTTAGATTTAATTAAAGTTTCGATTTCATATGAATTTTATTCAACTTGTTATAAATTATGAACAATAAATCCTAACAAAATATAACCATCCATTATAGGTACATTATAAATTATAATACACAATTCAATTAAAAAAAAAACATAAATATTATTTTAATTTTGAATTACACTTCGTTAAATTCAGACTTTATGTATATAAATTATTTAAAACAGTTCTTATTTTATGCTTTTTATATTGTATTTGTATGTATACCATTAATTTATTAATAAATCAAAAATAAATCAATGTTAATTGCCTTCGTTGTTCAATAGTTAATAAATTAAAAATGAAGTTTAGTTTTGTTTCAATGTAGCTGAAATCGGACTAGTTTAAATTGGATAGTACAAGTTAGTGAAAATGTCAATAAAACAAATAGATCATCTAATATTTTAATTTAATTTGTATATGTATTTATAAGTTGGAATGAACTTGAAATTAACACGTTAAGTACAAAAAAGTAAATATGAAGTTGTAATCAATATTATTAACAGCATTATTCTACAAGTATTAATCTTAAAAACTATTAATTAGTTACAACTTATCTTTTGAATTGTGCACAAAGTATTACACGATTGTAAGTTTAATGATCGACACGTCATAAATAAATGGCAATGATAAATTTTAATCGGTAATACAGATAAAGAGATAAGTGTAGATTAATATTCATCATCCATCTTGTATATTGTATTTGTGTTGTGGCCTCCTCCCCCCACCCCAGATCGGTGATTTGAATCCGTGCCTGGTGCAGTGTGCGTCAAGTATCCACCATCCGGGAGTTTATAGCATTCAATAATTAAATATAATGAGTTAATACACTTTCAAATATAAATACAATTTAATTTTGAATTTTAAATATTTGCAAAAGTCAAATCTATATATAAATACGATTAAAATGTATTTGGTACTCATTAATAAATATGTATCTATAATATGTTGTATATACATTGGCGCAAATAAGATGATGGGCTTTAGTCTCCACTTTAAAGTCCTTTAATCTCCACAAAAATGTGAGCCTATGCGCCTATGTATATGTCAATTACAAAAGTACGACTACGCTGGTTTTCCGAACGCAGATATTAAAATGTTAACCACAGTTATGAGAAATATGCCGACAATAACATAGTTTCCGTACTTGAACGCCATCTTTCGTTCATTGCAATTAGTTACATTGTACTGAATACTCAAAAGCATAGTCACGCCAACCATAATCTAATAAAAATAATTTCAATAATACAGACCGCGGGTATACCAGATATATCAAAAAATACTTTGAATTTAATTTACTTACTTGCAGGATTATACTCATCGATAAAAGTACTAAACAAATGTATGAAATGTATTGGCGATCAAACGTCTCCAAGACATGCCTCAACTGATTGGCGTTTGCGGAAAATAACGCTATGTCCATCATACCTTGAGTTAAGAGCTTCTTTTTTCTATACAAATCAAATGCTTTCAGAGTGTCATCATCAGAATCTGCAAGGAACTGAAACAAATATAAATTATATTCGACAAATTATTTATATTTAATAACGCGAATTAAATGTTGTATTTACATTATCAAAAGCTCCATTTTTATTATTTATCATTGGTTGGAGTTCGTTGTCTTCAGTGGGTTGAACAATTTGTGTCGAGGAATTACCAAGTTCTACACGAGAAGGGTCAGATAAACCATTGATATTTTTCTGTATCTCACTCAAACTCAGAGAATCGGTCATTTCCAAGGCGTTTTTTTCTTTTTGATTTTTATTATTTTCCGTTATTATTCGACCTTGTTTTAAAACGGAATTTTCCATGATCTATGCACTTTTCTGAAACAGACAGAACATAAATATATAAGTTTATGTATTATGTATTAGGAGGTAACTATTTATGCGGCACTATATTTATTTTATTTGAATATCAAAGGATAGGTGAGTAAAACAGCTAATAATATAGTATAAATATTATTTAATAAAAAGAGTATTTTATTTTAAGACAAGGCCATAACTGAAAACAAATTTTGGGGAGGTGGTCCAACATTTTTTTAATACGTTATTGCTGCTATCCGTTAAGATAAAATTATTCTTAATACAATAGTCAGTAAACAATATTCACTGTTAAAAATATTCTACTTTTAAAAAAATGTCATAGGGGGGGGAGGGGGGGTGGAGTTGAGTGGCCACAGGTGTGACCTGCAAACCGTTGCTCCTCAACTCTCGTTAACTTTGAATACCTATAAATTATAAGTAACGAGGTTCGGATATTGTAGAGTTTAAAATTTTTTTTTTTCGAGTCCAAAAGATAGCTAAATATATTAGGTACCTATATTAGAAATCCGTTTCACTTACAAGAGATTAAAAAAATTTTATTTTGTTTTGCATATTTAGGTGATTTTTAACATTTTTATACACAATTTTTTTTTACATATACATATTTAAGTTTTTTTTTTATAAAATAAATGTATACGTGCATTACTCAGAATTTTTAAGAGTTAATATTTCAGCATATTATTACATTTTTGCAGCACATTTTGAAAGTTATATTTCGTAGTTTTTTAAAACATATAAATTCTAACTATAGTTTTCACTAATTAACTTATCGTTTGAAATTCGATTTTTATAAATTGAAATTTTCAGGAAAATAAATATTTTTTTTCAATATTAACATTTAATTTCTTTTTGTTCAATATTTAAGTTTTTACAGAAATACTATGCAGTTTTTCTCTTATTTTTTTTATTTTAAATACCAAAACACTTTATTTATCAATTTTGTTGATATAAAGTATAGCTATATATTTTTGTGATAATCGTCAGTGAAGTATATTCAATACCCGGATGTTTAATTTGTCATTGATATTTCTTCAGTTAAAAATATTTATTATATTTTTAATAAAAATTAATAACTATAAAAACCGTAAATAATGTAAATTATGGTTTTATATGACTTTTGTACCTAACTAGGCATTACTGCTCGAATGTGTGTGCACCAATAATAACAAAATGTTATGATTTGGAAATGTGTAATAATATAATGTTATTTGTACTGCTTTAGTCCGCACGTAAGCCCTTAGTTTTCATGTCCATGGTCAGCATTTTCGATGCAAATAAATAAAAGATCAATACGTAATCTATCACTACTTTTAAAATTAAGAATAACCATAAGAGTATATTTATTATACTTACCTATTAGGAGGATAGATTGCAATACGATTAAATTATATAGCATTCACTAGTTACACTATTTTTGAAATATGTTCTTTAACGGTAGTTTACGTTTATACAATTTTTAAGAACTAAGAATGAAACAACATTTCAGTACAAACAAAGAATATACAACATTGAACAGCTAACCTATTAACATAATTTGCGTTGGTAAATAAATATTCTGAATATTCATAATTTATAAGTTATCAGAGTTTATTGAGATTTATTAATATAGACGTTTAATGTCTAAATAGGTATGATAAACAAATTCAGGTATATTATATATTTCATTAGTTAAAATGGATTAGTATTGATAATAATAAGTTAAACACATTAAGTAAGAATATATAATATCCAAAGTCTAGAGTCCCGTCATACCTGCCGTAAACCTCACGACTATTCTACGGTATTCCCCGATCGTTTTTCATTTATTTTTGCGTATTACACATCAAATAAAACCAATTGTGCACGAAGTATACCTCTCTGCTCTACCTAAGGTAAAATCAAAACTTTTTTACTATTAATTAAATTAGGTTTTTTATTTAGACGTATAAATTAAAAAACATATTATGATTAAGTTACGTAAAACCGGTCGCCGCGGCCGCCTTATCACCCGTGTGATTTCCACGAAGTTCAATGTCAGTCTTTTTGTCTCTTATAGGCATTATATAATATCTTCTTCAAAATAATTAGTGCCGACCAATCGCCACTCATTAAACACTGCCAAAAATAAAACTAACAAAATATGATCTCCAAATCGTCAAACCGACATAGAATTTTTCAACTACCGACTTCTTTGACGATGAATATGACTGGCAAACAGTCGAAACAAACAAACGTTTGCTTTCAACGAATGTTTCTCTCAGTTATAAAAAAAAGGATTCCAAACTTTGTCATATCTTTAAATCGTTAATTTCCAAATACGACAACTTCAGCTGACGAACTCGTGATTATCTCTAATGAGCCCTTAATACTAATACGTCGAGTCCTACTCCACCACCTATTTTTTACCAAATTAATATTAAACTACACACATTATTGTAAACCAATTAGTTAGTTAACTGACTAACCGACGAAACCTGATTCGAATGCAAAAGGTTCACGTTAGACTTAAAACTAAATATTGGACAGATCAACCTCTTACAAGTCTGTAGTAAGTAGATATAACTAATGTTGTTTTTATTCATACCAATTTAAAAAAAACGGACCATACATAGTCGTTATTCGTAACATACACGCCGTTCCACAGTCATAACTTTTATTCAAAACGAACTTTAAGAAAAAAGTAAATACATTTTTTAAATGTCTATCATCACGAAATTTCATGTTCCTTAATCGATTTTTTTTTTGTCAAAATCGAACCGGGTTAAATTAACTCGGACATTTTCAACCTATTATATTTATGTTATGTATGCAAATATTAAAGTTGAAGCTTCACAAATTAAATTATTTACAATTCATGAGATGTCTGTTTGTCTGGCTATCTACGCATACTGTAAATATAGATACCGCTGTGAAATTTTTGTTTGTCAATCTCAAGTATATTTTAAATTCGAGCCAATGTATCTATTAATCAATTTACTTATAATATCTAAATTAATTACAGATTGTACATTTTCAAATAAATAGGTACTAAAAAAAAAGCGTTTCGTCTAAAGTAAAAGTAGCTACACAAACAATATAAAAAAATAACATTTAAGAAAAAAGGTAAAAATTCTTTATAAAACAAATTATTATTCAATTAACCATTTTACTATGATTCTATTTTTCTTATTTTGTGAGAAAATGCTGCCAAATATAAATTTTTATAAATATTTAATTTAATTTTCAAGAATTATGCAACAAGAATATATTATATTAATTGACTAAGACAGTGAATTTAATTGTTAGAAGAAACCACCCAGTAGTAACACTTACATTTTTATTCTATTTAAATTAAGGTTTTTTTTATTGATAAAATATTTTTTAAAAAAAACACCCACCTATTCATATTGTATTCAATATTTTTGGTTTTGTGATCTACAATAATAAATATGAGGTGCGAATTGGGTAATACAAATGGGATAAAGAATATACTAGTATAATGAAGCGGAGAAACCTGTCCAGTGTGTATATATGGTGACTAACTCCTGCCTTCAGGTTAGAATAACTATATATATATCTATCGCTTATCGACGAGGCGTAGAAAATAATATTTTTTGGCGCTCAATTAACACAAATTTAAATAAACAGATTGTGGAAAAGAATACTAAAAAAATACTTATTAGAAATGAATACTAGAATAGTAAAGCTAGGACAGGAATTAAAATCTATTAATGTAGTAAAAATAGAAGTGTGTTTAATAAATTACATTAGATACTATATTATAGGAATTATAGGATATCATATTGCTACTACGACGGGGTGTGTGTTCAAGTGGAAATTATTATTGATTGTAATTTGTTATAGACTCATGCGTAGGTGGTGTATTAGTACAGTAAAGTTATCCGTGATTCTACAATAAACTTACAAGTATGTCATATTAATAAAAACAAATTAGGTTTGTTGAAAACGTAGAGTAGATTAATTGTTTGTCAAAAAACACTGGTAGATGAACTTGAAATATTTTTAAAAAATACTGTGGAAAATTAATTAATTTACATTTCCTGAATTAAAATATATAGTAAATAAGTACGTTAAAAGAATTGGCCATCATCCATCTGTAGATTTGTAAGATGAACAATTCTAAAAATAAAATATGTTTAAATGAAGAAGCGCGTGTTTGAAATTAATGAAGAATGATGAATATAATGTCAACTGCAAACTAAATAAACAAAAAATTAAATATGGCAATAATGAATTAAATCATAAGATACACACAGTGGTTTAAAATTATTATTCACAGGTAAATAGTTTTCTGGTTTTCCATTTTTTTTTTTTTTTTTTTTTTTTAATGACATACATTGTAATATTAGTAAACTATATAGAACTAATTGATTGTAGAAACTTACAATATTACTACTTATTATTAGTACTTAAGAAACTGTAGGCGTTATTTAAATCGTTGAGTCATGGGGAATATTAAAAAAATCATTGTTTTTTGGCCGGGGAAAAAAGTTTATATAGTGTAGTCTTGCAAAATGTACAAAAATAAATATTCTAAGATAATAATAACACCGCATATACGGAGAATAGAATAATATATATGTCATAACTAGGGCTCGGATTTTTATGTAAATACATATTTTTACTGTGACTTGATAAATTAATTTAGGTAAGTGATAAATTCGTTTCAAGGGATTTCCATTGTAATGAACTATATTTTATTTTACATATTTTTACATATTTTGTCATAAGTACATATTTTTACATATTTCTCAATAATTCCATTTTTCCCTACATATTTCGACAATTTACGATTTATTAATAGTTGTAGGATACGATGTATACGATTTCCCATGTTTCAAAAAGTACGTTAACAAAATAATACCAATCATTGAACTAATCGACCGTAATCTACGGTCGATATAATATTATATTCGACATTTGTGACCTAGATAAATGATAGATGACGATTTTTAATACGTTTGCGTTTGAAGTACTGACAGTGAGTCAGTATACCCACATCGACGAAAGGGACGTGTGTTTATTTAGACGTGTAATTTTGAAAAAATGCACAGCGTATTACAAAAAAATCCTGGTTTAGACTGCCTAAAATTAATTAGAGATACACATTGCGAAATTAATGGGGTAATATTTCCGGCTGAACTCACTGCTTTGGACATTGCAAATATGAAATTTGCACCCATTACCTCGGAGGAAGTCGAGCGCTCCTTCAGTCGGTACAAATCTGTGTTACGACCAAACCGTAGATCATTTAACTTTGACAATTTAAGCATGTATATGGTATCTCATTGCTTTCAAGATCAAGATCAAGATGAATAATGGTAGTGAAATAAGTAAATTAGATAATAATGTCATTTATAAAGCATGTTTTATATTTTTTTGTAATTTTTTTGTATTCCATATTTTCATTTTTTAATCACATATAAAGTGATTTATTATTACATATATATTTACATATTTCGGTTTTTTTAATACATATAAATCCGAGCCCTAGTCATAACACAACACGAAGGACTACATACGTTGTCATACGATGAGGCCGATCGTAGATTCGTTTAAAGACGCGTAGTATCGGCTCGACGATATAAAACGCTAAGTCGTATCGAAGTGGGAAGGGGGTGGGGGAGTAAATAGTGGAAGTATATGGGTGATATGGAATGGCAAAACCATCACGAACGACGGAATTAAAGTTTAGTTAACCCACACGTTCTCATATAATATATACGTGCCTACTATATTATTACATATTATAGCGTGCCACGGATATTCGGTGGGATTTCAAACGGCTTGTTTAAAATAATATAAAATTTAATATAATAGGACGTCTTACAAATGCACACGCATTAGTCGTCAAGCGAGTAATTTCAAACTGTTATACCTACTACTAATCTATAGTCGCTCGCTATTCGCTGAAGCCTATAGCTATAGCTTTAAATATTTTAATGTTAAAATATCGACAAAAACCTATACTGCAGGTGAGAACGGATGGGTAAAAAAAACTTATCGTATTTAAGTGGCAGCATGAAGACGAATTTATTCCAATATCGAAAATCGCAAGACTGTGTTGTAATAAAAACAATGTCGAACGAAAATGTAATTCGTTTCGGGTGCTCGCACCCCGACAGAGGCGACGACTCATCACAGAGACAACGAAAGCGTGGGTAGCGTCCTCTTAAAAGTTTTACTCAGGGTAGGTAGGTACGTCGTATGTATATATATTTATTATAATGATAATATAAACTCGTGCGTAATTTCACGGTACACATTAAACGGTTATAATAATATTATTTTACATAATAACCATGGCGGCGGCGGCGGCGGCGGCGGGAAAGCGTCATACGCGCTATATCGTGTGGCGCGGAAAAATAAAAACGAATCAAAACATGGCCAAGAAACTTTACCTGATTTACGGTCGCTTGTCGTGTTTGCCGCGTTCAGGTATAACGATGCCAAACTTTCGGGGACCGAATATAATGACTGTAATTATTGCCGCCAACTCGCGTTGTCGGCGGTCGCAAAAACCGAAATATAAATAACAAACAAACAAACGAATACGGAAAAAAACAAAAAAAACGTTGTATTAAAATATTATTCTAAAGTTATTGTACGAACCAGCGCGGA
Source organism: Neotoxoptera formosana (assembly GCA_022818045.1). Lineage (NCBI taxonomy): Eukaryota > Metazoa > Arthropoda > Insecta > Hemiptera > Aphididae > Neotoxoptera > Neotoxoptera formosana. The sequence goes on along the minus strand of CM040632.1, from coordinate 17,454,795 downwards.
CGGACGGTGTGTACGAACGGGTTCGTCAAACTGCGCGAAACCACTGCCGCGATGTTGTTATATTATTATTTCGTGCGGATTCCGGAGGCGGACGTCCGATCTCGTGTTGGTCGGAGAACGGGTCACTGGTTACAGTCTTCAGTTGTGTGTGTGGGGGGGGGACTGCAATAGCAGGCTATAACGGCAGATTATCAGCATATGGCGTCCAGAAAATATTCTTAGCTCTATCCTGCGTTTGTACAACGCATAATAATAATATTATTGTGCAGTATTGTAACTGAAAAATGTTATTTCGAGTAACATATATTATAATAATACATATATGATTTCTTAGGGTAAAAGTTAAGTTCTCGACCATGTACCTATACCGCAGGTGAAGTAGTATTTACTATTTGCACATAGGTACCAATTAATACGAAATACTATGGTATTCGAATAGTGAAACATTTGATGTAAAACCCCTTTTTTTGTTATGATAATCGTTTAAAGTTTTTACATCACGCGAAATCGCTTTTCTTTTTTCGAGTTATTACCGACACTAAAATAAGTTGTAACAGTATACAATATTTGTATAGGCACTACTTCATATATTTTATACTATATTATTATATTATGAATTATTACAATCACCATCGTGGTCATTACAACGATTATTTATTATTATTATTATTATTGTTGTGGTTTCGAATGCGAAAAATACGAATTTGTCCGAAGGAAGCACAATTATTTTTATTACGATAATTTTTAATAATATAATAATAAATAATAATATTATATACGTCCATGATGAGCGACTCGAGTACATCGCGACCGGCCGGTAAACATTATGCTAAGCGTTGTGTGCATTTATGAACATGTTTTTCTCGTATCACCATCGCGTTGTGTTGATAGTTGATGCAGTCGAAAGCCCAAAGTTAAAATTAAAAACATGAAAATGAATAATAACGTAATGGTATTACACGTGAATAAATATTATAATTATTCCTTATTAGGTATTTAACTTGCCTGTTTGAAAAATTATAGAATTTATTTATATGATGATAAAAATGTATAATATATAATAAGCATCTTATCAGTTAATATGATCCACGAAATGAAGAACTATTCTAACATACTTTTGTACTTAGTTAAAAGTTGTCAAAAATAATTTAGTCTTTATTTAGACTAAAATAAACATGGACTCCGGAGAATTAGTCGCGAACAATATTGGTCGTAAAATAAAAATTACACTTTATTACATTGTTGATAATTAATTAAATGCTAAGGTACAAATTACACCTTACATACAAACTATAATACAGTCAGTTATGCAGTTTTTATCCATACAATTATTATTTAAATTATGAGATGATATTGATATTTCCATGTTTGAATAATGTTATTTCATGTAATTTATGAGATTTATTTAGTTAAAAAATATAAGTTGAAAACTATGAGCTATTCCTTTTATAAAAAGTCTACTTGATTTCTAGTACCTATGATAGTCGTCACATATTTTTGTAATTCGTTATGTGTGGTCTTTATACTTGGGTTTAACGCCCATAGTGTTCTCTTTTAATTTTAGTATAATATAATGATCATAGGCGCAAATTGACTAAATTTTTTGGGGGGACTCAAGCCCCCCTCCCCAGTCCCCATATCCATATGCCATAATAAAGGCTAAAATAAAATAAATGTTGGAGGGAAACGCTCTCCATAAAATCCCTAACCCACTCGGCAATTATCGTTACCGATACAAAAATACAAAATATTACATTTTTAAAATATATTTATTTTAACAAAATTCTCCATTTTTTTTCGGCAAATACATGTAAAACATTTTCTGTATTTATATTATTGGATAAATTCCTCTCAATATGTAGGATAGATAGAGTTGAGAACCTAGTCTGATCCATAGTTGACCTCACCAAGTTTTCACCCTTCTCATGGCACTAAAGGATCGTTCGCATGTAGCTGAGCTGATGGATATCGTAGCCGCGAGTGTTGGGCTAACGCTAACATCAGTAAGCAATGAGTGAGATTCATTTTCTTTTTCAACTGATGTCACCAGTTTTAGCTATTTTTTTCTTTTCTTGAAAATTATATATAAAATATAACCTTAGTATCACAGAATATAAAAATTAGTACTAATTACTAGATTTTGAACTGGGGGGACTTGACTGAAATTTGAGGGGACTAAGTCCCCCCAAGCCCCCCCCCCTATTTGCGCCTATGATATAATGATATAAATATAATATACATAATAGTATTATACTATATATTACAATATCTGCATAGTCGAAAGTTGATCAAATATATTGAGAGGGGGGGGGGGCTGAAGCCCCACAATAAGTTTTCCTAGATATTATATGTCTATGCATATCTGCTATCCACATTGCAAATTGGACTAACTGTAAAATATAAAAATAAATAAATTATAGTATTTGAATATTCTTAATGAAATACACCTAGGTTCTAGTACAATAAAATAAATACGAAACTAAACATTTTCGTTTGACGATCTTGGCGTAATGGCGTGGCGACCAATTGAACTTGCGATTAATTCACTGGTAATAAATTTGTTCAAGAAGAATTCACGGCGATCCAATAAACATAATTAAGGAATCAGATAGTACGTATTTTTTTTTTTTTTTTATTCAAAAACCATCATAAATTACATAGGATACAAAATATTACGTTAGATTACATGATTATCTATCTTTTTTAAGCTTTTAGCTTGTGTTAGGGATAGAGAGTAATAATATTTAATTAATTAAGAACTATACACATTAAATTATATGAGTAGCACAGTAAGTGATGAATGAACAATAAAAGTTAGGAGAAAAAAATAAAAAAGATTGATACAGATAAATAAATATTTTTAACAATAGAAAAATTGTAAGAATGAGAGATGATAATATTAAATATTACATATAACATATTAAATATAGAATATACAATAAAAATAAAATAAAATATAAAATATAGCAAAGGATATGAGAGAGTTAGGTTAATTGAGAAAATAGCCAATGATAAACAATTTTTTTAACATTAATTTTGGAACTGTGAATATTTTTTTTATATTGACATGGCATACCGTTAAAATACACTGGACCTAAATAATTTACGAAAGATTGACCAAAAGATTTATTCGAATATTTGACAGGTATATTATACCGTGTTATTTCTCTTTTACCTTCCAACAATTTGTTATCTTTATCTTGAGTGAACCTTTTTAGAGTGAACAAAATGGCAATTATGTGTATACAATAAATATGAATATAAAATATATTATAATATATTTATATTATGAAGCTAAATGCTACAATAAATACATTAGTATTATTTATTTAATATCTTTACACACAAGAATCATCCACACCTCAAATTTAGGTAAGATATATCTATAATATGAGAGTGTGATGGGTAGTGATGAACTTGTTCATTACGAGCACATATTAATTATCATAAGTTCATAAATTTGGTAAAGGTTAACAAAATACTTGATGAACGCATGAACCCGCAGGGGACTTTTATAGAGCTATTCTGAGAAAATTAATATTGTATTGTCCGTAGATTTTTAATTTTTGTTTGACTCGCAGTGGACTGTACCGGACTTGACAAGTGTACACAATGACACAATGTGTACGTTATAAGAGTGGTCTTATTATTATTGATATACTTAGTAGTAACTATAGTAGGTATTGCACATTTAATTTGTAGTGTTGATCGAGCTATATTGTATAAGAGGCTATAACATTTTTATTCTATATATAATTATAGACAAATAAATAATTTATAACGATTCTCATCTTATGCATTGTATTTGGAAGTATACCTAGGACATAGGATTGAGTGGGAATCACGAACTAAGATACACATACTAAGATATATCTTAGTTAGTGCGGTAGAAAGTAAAATGTATCAAAAATAAGCCTAAATAGTTAGGTAATAATTAATAAACAAAAAACTAAATTTAGTTTTGTTTTAATGTAGCTGCATTTGGATATTATTCGCATTAGCTTTGAACTCAAGAAAGTATACGCAAATGAAAATATCAATTTACTCTCAAAAAATATATTAGGTACTAAAAGTATGAACTTAATATGATTATTTGGATACATATTTTTACGTCGGAATGAACTTGAAATAACACGTTAAGTACAAAACAGTAACTTAAGGAGTTAAGGGTTAATCAGGGTTTGATTAAAGTAAGTAATCCGTTATGCAAAGCAAATTAGTTTAAAAAAATAACTGGTCCTAAATTTTCAGCTTTGTAGTCGATTTTATTAACAATAAAATTCATTAACTAATAATTTTAATAACTATTGGAATTTGTAGAATGTTGTTTCTTGCCCCTGCATTGTGCACAAAGTGTGTAGTTACTCAAGTTATTATATTTGTATGAATAAATTAAGACTTAAATTACTTGAAATCATAAATTTTAATAGTGTTAAATTAAAGATTGAAGCATATTTTATTTTATTTTCGTATCAAAAAATTGTAGAAAAATGTAATTAAATTAATCACTATTTAGGAGTACAAGTTATGATGTACTTATCATTATTTGTACTATCGTAAATATTGTTATTATAACCTTTTCCAAATGTAGGTAATAAAATATTTATCGTCGTTATTAAGAATATGCCCATCATAATAAGGTGGTTGAACTTGATGGCCGATTCTCGGTGTTTGATATCAGTTATAGGGCGCTTATAACTCAAGAGCATAGTTATGCCAACTAGAATCTAGTAAAAAAAAAAGCCGTTAATACAAACCACAAATATATATATGTAAAAAAAATATTTTGAATTTAATTTGCTCACTTGGAGAATAATACTAGTAGATAAAAATACTAAAGAAACGTATGAAAAAGCTCTGTTTTCAAAATTGCTCAAGAGGGCCGCCATTTGATTGGAATTCGAGGATAATAACGCAATGTCCATCATACTTTGAGTTATAATTTTCTTTTTATAATAGATGTTAAATTGTTCCATTGTCATTAGATCATCATTTGCGGCTGTTAGCTGGATGAAACAAAAAGTTATATACAACAAATTATTTATATTTTGTAACAAAAATATTTATATATTGTATTTACATTCTCCGTATTTTCATTTATATCAATTAAAATTGGTCGGTGTTCGTTGTTTTCAGCGGATATCGACGAAGTATCATTCTCCTCTGCAGGTTCAGCTGTCAATAAACCATTGGTAGAATTTCGAGAATAATCCAGTTCCAATTCGATATCTTCGTCAAGTTCATTAGGTTGGTGAAAATATGCGGGGTTATTCATTATCTAGAAACTTATCTAAAACTAACTAGACATAAATTAATGTAGTTTAAACTTCCAGTAAGGTGTATTTTGATCACTAAGGAGAAACAATTTGTAAAACACTAAATTCGTATGAGGTACCTACACAGATGAAATTCAACACACTGAAAATGAGGTTTTTTTAATCAAAAATATGACAGCATTGTTATCTGCCATTCTGCTGTCATATCATCTTTTTATCCAATAAATAAATATAATAATAATCATATACAATCATCAAATAATATTAAAATAATTAATGCGCTTGTAAACTGTAGTGTACTGTGAGGTAGGTATAGTCACGATAAAAGCATTTAGTGATATATAGTACAGTTGTAGTTATACGCGATGACAAATTGATGTTATCTCTCATTGAAAAGTGATAACCAAGTTAAAATAAAATAATTAATTAGTCACAAATCTGCTGTACAGTGGGTGTCGAGTGGGGTCACTGTAATGTATTTGTTAAATTTGAATCCTATGACATAAAATTATTGTATACGAAAAACGACTCTGAGCAAAGGTCTGTCTTTTATTATTGCTATTAAAATAATTAATTTAACTACTAATCATACAGTAGGTTGAATTATTATTTGCAGAAAATATTGCATTTGAAAATTTTATCGAGTGTATAAAATTTAATAATGATTATGCTTTAAAAGTTTCAAGCACCCATGAAAAATATTTTTAAATTACAACGAAATAACTAACTAACATCGTTATCCTTCATGTAAATATCTAATTTCGTCCAAATTTAAACTTAAAATGTCTATAAAAATCAATATTTACTATCTACTTATATAAGAAACCTCGTTTTAAATTTTCAATTATTAGCAGTGGTATGTATAGCACGCTATTGGTTTTTCGTAGAGCGCTAACGCTTTACAGCTACTCCCTCAAAAAAGTAGTTCCTATCGCTACTTTTTTTCAAATGTAGTGCGATACTTCTTAGTTCTTATGCTTTTGTTTGAACGCTTTTGTCTGAATTGTGTGTTGAACCCGAAAAATTCACCAATACACTACTCGTCATTGTCATAAAAAAATATATAATATTATTTTTATTATCAACCAACAGGTTGTCTAGGTAGAGACAAAACAATGATAATGTTATAAACTTACGTTAACCATACATTTCTGTGCGCTTTAGCATTTCGCTACATTGGGTGTATCGTTGCAATACGCTTCGATGACCGTTACAAATAAAATAGACATTTACTAAGCGTCGATACAATAAGCGCTCTACTCCGGATCACTGATTATTATAGCTATACAATTAATCGAATACCTATTTTATACATTTTTAACTACAAAATAATTTGCAAATGTTCCATGTCTTGATTACGTTTCTTCAAAATTTGAACTTTAAATGCTTATGAAAAAAAAATGATGCCTATCTAATATCATATAGAAATCTTGTGTCACAACGGAAAATGTTTGTTACCAAACTCCTCCGAAACGGCTGGACCGATTTTCATGACATTTTGTGTGTATATTAAATAGCTGGAGATTTTCGCCAAACGCTGCCAGTCATTCCTAGATCAAAATGCTAAAAATGAAATAAAAAGTCCACGGGATAGGCTAGAAAAATTTAATATGCGAGTGGTGCTACAAAATGACAACTCTGTGTAATGTTTTTCACCTACCTAATTCTGTTTTCATTCAATTACGCACCTCGTGGGGTCCTTATCCTACCTGATAACATAACTGCTCGCATATTGTCCGTGATATAATGCAGTGGATTGCCCACCTAGGTGGTTTAGATGCATGTAAAACACTTGAAGTTAATCTTAACTTAATATTTGGCTCAGGCAACGCTGGGCGGGCCAGCTAGTGTGTCTATAATATTTTTTTAACTGCAATTAAAACAACTATTGTGACACAGTGATAATAAATAAAAAAAGCTAAAATGTCTTATGCTTAGCTCGATATATCCTATATAGCTCAATAAGAGTCAACATTATTTATTGAACATTTTATAATATATATATATATATAATGGTAATATAAAGATTTGGTTAACATTTCAATTATCCACTATTATTCAATTATGAGCTAGACCTAAGAAATAAAATCAATTTTGTCAAAAACTATTTTTGAGTAAAAATAACATTTTTATCTTAATTTTTTTTTTGTTTCTCCGTCGCTTTTGAAAATAACTAGGAATTTGTATTATTTCAACTATCTATCGTGTGGGTATGAAAACATACATATGAGAAAAAAGTGTCGGCAAGTGGGTACCACTCTGCTGTGCAGTGGGTGTCGAGTGAGGTCGCTGTAATGGATTTGTTAGATTTGAATTGAATGATATAATGTCATTGTATACGAAAAACGATTCTACGCGAAGACCTACATAACTAATTGTATTTTATGATATTATTGCTTTTAAAATAATTGATTTAACTATTAATAATACAGTTGGTTGAATTAATTCTTGGAGAAAACATTGCATTTGAAAAACAAAATGTTATTGAGTGTATAAAATATAATAATTTACTTTAAAAGTTTCAAGCACCTGAGAAAACTATTTTTAGATATATTAGTTACACTATTAACTACTTACGAGAAACCTTGTCTTAAGGTTTCAATCCTTAAATATAAGAATTTAGCATTTTATACATTTTTAACTGCAAAACAATTTTTGCAAATGTTCGATATTTTTATGATTTTTGGTATAAGTTTGATCTTTAATTACTTATAAAAAAAACTGTGCATATGTATTTTTATATTTTTAAGCTTCTATTATAGCAACTTATGAAAATCCTTGTATTAAATTTTCAAGCTTTTTAATCCAACGAAAAAGTTTTTATCGATAATTATAGAAAAAGAAAACAAAAAAAATCGACAATATATCATGCCTATAATTAGCTCAAAATATTTTTAAAACTGATTGGTGTATAGAAAATGATACAACATTCTTTTAAAATTTCAAATGTCCCCAGTTATTCTTTTTTGAATTACAACAAAATAATAAAATCGTCCCCTGTAGGTAGTCGTTTACTACCTAGTGAATATACAATTTCTAATTTCAAACGCTCATAAAAAGTTTGTTTGACTTTCCAAAATTTTCAAGTATTTTAACAAAGCAATACAATTTCTATGGACAAAAAAAAAAATGATTTACCAAAAATGTATTATGTTTGTAAAAAAAAATCAGAATATTTTAAAAATTGTATTGTACATAGAAAATGCTTATATAAGTATTCGATAAAAATTACTTATATTTACGGTCATTATTTTTACACCAAAAACTTATTCCCACCGTTCAACGGTATGCCGGTAGGTTTAAACTTATAACTTATAAGTCAATAACAGTTATAGTAATATTATATGGAATACAAATATTATAATAATAATAATTATTATAAGTAATATATGTGAAACGTTTTTGGAACACGTATTTCAACCTACCTTATTAGTTATTACTAAACATTTTAGTAGAAACATTAATAATTACTATATTGTCAATACAAATGTCTATATAATAAAATCCTTAGAAATGTATGCTCAGAGACCTGCACAGACAGTCATCGCTTAGAATCATTTTTCGTATGTCATTATTATTAATACCACCGAGTTCAAATTTAACATAATATTCATTACAGTAATAAACTAATGACGACTACTCAATGACGAGGGACACTCGGCGCTTTTTTATTTACTCTTTATACTATAGAGCGACTTTCTTAATTTTTTTTTTTTTTTTATCTGAACCCTGATTAAAGGAGTAATAATTATTGTCAAACTGACCAGATGCGTTCCATAAATGGTCTCGTCTTATATTAAGTAAAATTACTGATATTTTTAATACCAATTTCGACGAAATTTCGTAACAATAATTCAAAGTTTTATTCGTCTTTTTTCACATAATATTTAACACGACATATAGTTACGATGATACACGTACGTAGATGGTAATATCTACACAATTTATTCGATTCACACCTATACAATTTACATAACATTACATTTACACTCAGAAATTCAGTAAATATATGAAAAATAATACACATTATATTATAAAAACGTTATCCTTATTTATATTTTATACATAATAATATTTAAATATATATTATTCTGTTCTCCAGTTTAGACTCATACGAATCGACGAAGAAAATAACTGGTGCTTACGCAGATCGATATAGACAAACATTTTACAAATAATTAATCTAATAAATCATAAATTTAATAATCACATGGTTTTCATTTAAATTTAAAGGTTGGCAAGATATGTTTTCAACGTTTTTGATTTTCACACTAAGAAATCCCGTTCACTAGTTTATCTTTCGGGTGTTCAATCGCTAATATACCGGTATCTTTTTCCTGAAAATTCAAAAAACAACGGAATAATTAATATACAGTGTCCGTCGACACGCTGGAATAGGTAGGTATATGCGATTACTTTTTGTCCCAGTGTTGAAATTTTCCATCCCCCTTCGCCGTCAAACTGCAATATGTGCGAATGGAATTTCCTGAAACGAAAACGACGAGTAAATGAATATTGATGCTAGTCGACTTATATAACAATAATCATGATGAAGACGACGTATAGTCGCGCCTTACCATAGGGACGGCCTGTGGGTGATGGTGAGCAGTGTGATGCCGGAGTCCTTGGCCGACTGGTACATGTCACTTTCGACGTCTATGCTCACGGCACTGGTGCACTCGTCCAGCAGGGCAAACGATGGTCTGAAAATATAAGTAAAGGGCATACAATAGTATAACGTAGTTGTGGTTTAATACATCGCGTTCGAGAAGCGGTCGTGTCATCGAACGGTTGCATTCCATAATTTGCACTGCGATGCTCACTTGTGGTAAAAGATTCTGGCAAAGGCCATCCTCTGTTTCTCGCCGCCGGACAGGACGTCTTTCCAGTCGGCAGTCGCGTCCCAGCCGCCTTCCCTCTGTACCAAATGGGACAAGTGGACTTGAGCCAGGCACGCTTCCAAGTCTTGTTCGGTAATGCCTTTGGTCAGCATGTCCGAAAGAGTGTCCGGGTAGATAATTTGTTCTTTCAGGCTGCCTATCGTCATATACGGCCTAAAACACACACACGTTGATTAAACACATTGTTTTATCGGTTTTGTATTGAAAAATGGTTCGTGCTTTACACTGGTAATCGAACACAATGCACCATTGCACCAAATACGCATAATATTATTATAATATAGTATTACACGAAATGTTGACTGGTAAGTATAACAATACACGTTTAGTGATTAATATAATGAAACAGGACGATTTTTAGGAGAAGCTCAATAAGTCAAGTTTAGTTTTTTTTTATGTTTACGTCAGTTCTGCAGTGTGAAATGTCAATCCACGGGCTTGTTATTCTATATCATCATTTAATAAAATAAATAAATAAAATATTATTACAATACTCTGTAAGTTTAAAATTGTACCACTGTGATTTACACGTGAGCTTTGTTTGCCTTTGAATTTCATAAAATTAGTAACATTGTCTTTGACGAAAATAATTTGAAAATCTATTAAAAATGCTAAACATTTATTTGAGAGTAAGATTACCCAAAATTATTTAGCTTATATTGGTCACATAAAAAATTACTTATGTTTTTTCAATCTATTTTAAAACCAAGAGACATAAAAGTAAGATTTTAATTTAATGTTTGTTTGAAAAATATTGATAATTTCAATATGTACATTTTATTAAATTGTTTTTTTATATTTATAGCTCATTTTACTATTTTATATTAAACATAAATCTTAGCCCTAGTCATAAGCCATTCATAAGCCATTCAATAAAATAATTAATGAATAAGAATAGAAAATACTAAAATGAGATAGAAAAATACTAAAAAAGTTTTTCGTGTCTCTTGCAAAGTAGGCACCTCTTTTTTTTTATTACTATTGATTATTGAGCCTTTTCTCTTAAAATTAGTCGACATCAATTACTTTAGTGACATCGCATTGTCAATAGACATTAAACACACTATACTGCCCGAACAAAATGAGTCAAAGCAGCAGAAGCAGCAGCAGCAGCAGCAGCACTGTCTACAACAAACGTGTATAGTACCCACCTAAAGTATCCGTGTATCACGCTCTATACGTCATATTACAACAATATTATTATTGTTATTATTATTTTTCTATCAACAGGTAGATAGACGTATTAATAATTATACCTTTGCGGTATGTAAAACATGCAACAGTTTGGCGGCCGGATTAGCGTGCCGGCGTAGACGGGCCACAGCCCACTCAGGACCCTGAACAGAGACGATTTACCGCATCCGTTGGGGCCGGTGATCAGCAGGTGTTCGCCGGGCTTCATCGTCATCGTCAGGCTGGACACGACCACGTCGCTGTTGGGCGTCACTATGGGCACGTCGTACAGCGATATGCTGCCGTCCGGACTGTTTTTCACCACGCCTGTGAACAAAGCGCGCCAAAGTCAATAATAGTTGTTTACATATTATTATCGTAAGTGTAGATTCTATTTATATAGGAATATATATATATATATAGGATGACAATGACGATTCCGCGATATCTTATTATTATTATAATTATTAATTGTTCCGTATATTATGACGCGGTGGCGTACCAAGCCGTATAGGTACTCACACGACGACAGTTTTATAATATAAATAACCGTATGACAGGTAAACTACTGTCAACGTATGAGAACGATTGTTAACATTTCTGTCGTACACTCATCTATTAAGCTCAGCCGGGGGGGGGGATTTAATTTTAATTTGAAATAAATATATTGATACTACGAGGGATGCCTCCCACGTCATCAGCTATTAATCATCTCCTGGTAGTTTTTTTTTTTTTTATTAAATATTGTTAATTTTTTAAGTTTATTAAAAGCTAATTTAACAATTGTATTATCAATTGAGAATAATATCAATGGAGAATAATAATGATAATATTAAAAATGTATAAACAAAAAACCGAACTTGAAAAAAAATGTTTAAGGAATTTACTAATAAGTAATAACTATGAAAGGTATAACGTTCTGCCACAATGGCAATCATAAAGCGTTCCATTATTCTACGCATCAAAAATTTAAATAGGTATTTGAAAATTGTAATATAGGTAACTAATTAGGTAAATAGTAAATACTCATTCAAAATTTGAAAAGTTATTTTTTTTTTATAAATATTTTAGTCTAGATGATTATAACTGAAATTTGAAAACGAATGTTTAGATAAACTTTCATTATTTTTCTAAATAAAAACCAAACTATCTAGATTAGTCTAAACACAACTGAAATTTTAACGGAAGTAGCTCGCAAACAGCTAGGCATCGCTGTTGTAAATGCTTATAGGATATTTTTTATTTATTTATTGGGACGGTGTTGAATACGATAAACGGCTGGCGATATGGCGAATGGCTCACGATATATCAGAAACACCATATCACGGTCTATATCAGAAATTAAATAACTAATATTATTGTATGCGTGATGGGTTCATTAGAGAAGTGTTTTTATACACGAATAATAACAATTATTGTTTATGTTGCGGCTTTCAATACACCGGAACACTGATACAACCGGTATTCTGCCGACTACTTATATAATATATATTATAATATTATAACAGCGTCAAAGTTTCTATCGGATAAGCGGCGGCAAAACACACACGATTTCAGTCTCGTTTCGTGCGAAAGCGAGTTATGACTACGTGTTTTACAAGGAAAAAATAATACCGTTACGGCGCGGGACAGCGTCGTCTACTTGAAAAAACGGATCAAACTCTTCTATCCGGCGGAGTATCGACTACCCGTCCGTCCCAAACGAAAGACGATCGGATCGGACCGTTCGGTGTGTATTATAATAATTATTGTGATGTTGATATATTATTATTATTCGTCTGTTCACGACACGGTGCCGGGACGTGGCGTTTATTACCTCTGATCACGAGTTGCCCGTCCTTGTTGTAGTGCAATTTCGGTAACGTCTTGTGCACTTTTCCGTTGGCCAAACCGTTTCGGCGGTATTTACACTTGCTCACGTCGTTGAACACGTCGAGCATGGCGCCCACCCTGTACGTGTAGCCGGCGAGCTCGACAATTTCCTACAATGGAAAATGGAAAATGGATTAGTTGTTTAGAATTATTATTACGTCATCGTTCGCGAGGTTCGAGACTCGTAATAATATATAGGCAGCAGTGCGACATAAAGTGGAGGTACGCTAGATATATGTATTATGTGTTTTGAGTAAAGTCTGCAGTAACATTTTTTCGAGCACATTTTTTTTTTAGGGGGAGTTTATTTGGAATATTTTGTCAAAAATTAAACAAATCAAATGTTTATCGACCGGTTAAAAAGAGCATAATCGGGTCTCATATTTATAATGTTTGGTTTGCCCATTAAAAGAATCATTTTTTATTTTTCGTATAGTAAAAACTGTAATATGAAACGAAAACCACATGTGCTTATTTATTATTATAGAAAATGATGAGTCAACAGCAGATAACTAAAGTTAATAGTTTCTTAAAAAATAAAACGGTTATAATAATGCACTCATATTTCATTCATATTCAAAGAAACAAAAAAACACTTTTTTCGTATGGGATAATTAAAAACGTATTTGTATTGATAAATGTGTGGCGCTTATATTTTTAACGTCTCTAGTGCATATAATTAATTTTTTGGGGGAAATATAATACTACGTATATAGACGCTTATTTTGACGGTTTTTTGTGCTATTATTTGGGAACCACTCATGGTATATCATCAATATTGTCCTATACTATATTTTTTAGACGTTGAACGATTTCAATCTAATATTTTATTATATAAGAAGACGAAAGACAATATTATTATTATTATATACCTTATATGAAGTCATTAATCTCTCGACTGCATCGGCCCCGGAAGCCAGTAGATTTCTCGCGGTGGTTAGGTATTGAGTCCGCTCGCTCACTCCTCCGTCCGGAGAATCGTTGAGTTCTGAAAGTGACAAGCAGTATGGTAAAACGCGTGTCCCCAACACAGTACTTGAATAGTATGCTTTGAAGGAAATCGATATTACACTGAATTTACGGTGTATTAAAATTATAGAGTATGATATTATACTGATATAGATAATATAATATAATATATTATTAAGATCCTGTTATTTTCGCATAAGGCACATAATATATTGTTACCTCGTCGTAAACACTTAGTAAATCATTGTTTTTTTTCTTTTCGTAGAATTTCATAACTGAGCACTGCGTTTTGGCAAAAAAAAAAACAATAATAAATCTACTTTATGTAATAATGATTTTTTTAGATATTTTACTCTTTAAACCATTTTATTTATTCAAATGCCCGAGCAGATAAACAACTGTATAAAATTGAATTTGTATTTAAATTTTAAAAGCATTTACATTTTAGACAAAAGGATTCGGGTGGTAAATTCCCTACAGCCTACAGGGAATTTATCGTGGATCTAAATTTTACTACTCCATTAATTTTAATTTTAAATGCTCACAATAATGTCTAATCATAAACCGAATAAGATTTTTTAAATAAATAGTTTCTTATATATAAACATTGGCCATTGACTGATGAAATGCGGATGCTTTACGCAAAATATACACATTTTTTATAGTCGTCTACCACCTCGGTAAAATGTTTAAAATAATTCTGTGTGGGACGTTATATAATAGATAATTACACAAAAACGTGTTCTGTCAACAACTTAAAAAAAATGCAGTAAAATAAATTATAGTGTTATTATCGTCTGCACACAACTCCGAACCTCGGACCGTAATGGACTGATTATTAACTGCGGTCTGCGATACTTTCGTACTAGGGTTTGCTCTGGTGATTTTTTGTGCAGTACACCGTACAATATTGGCAGGCGACGACATTTGTTGTAAATTATAATACTTATTTAATGACATTGAGAATTCAAGTGCGTGACCGCCACTCTGGTACACGTTACCTGCTATTCTTGAGCTAGTTATAATCGGTAACGACACGACAACCATTCCGGTTCCGCTCCAAACGTATTTCATGAGAAACTGTTCTAGGACCACGTACCATAGTCTTTGCGAGAATATCGCGTTCATGTGTCGGACCAATGACTGATAGGCGTTTTGCAAATGTATCATTTCCACCTGAACAGAAAATAAGAACAATGAGTGTTTTATTTCGTAAAATATTAACGCCGCCAAAGTTACCTTTAAAAAAATTAATTAAAATTATAAAATCATTATAGATAAAATGATGACAATATGCTGAAAAAATAAACAACCGCAATAATTTATAAAGAACACATTTTTCTTGGATGTGACCATCGGTATTCAATACCAGAATACCAAGAGTTTAAAAAAAAAATCAGATTTAGTGTATAGTGTAGAGCATACTGTTTATTCTATTACAAGATAATATTATTCTTGAGGGAGTCGGATAGAAATAAGTTAGTTAATAATTAATGGATTTCAAAAGTTATCAATATTTTAATTATTTACTGATAATTCTTCTTTAAAATTCTTGAATTCTTCAAATTCTTATGTTTATGTTCACATAAAAAAAACATATGATTTTATTCTTTTTAAGGTCGTATTTAGGAACCTTGTACTATACCTACGTGATTCCATAAAGTAACTGCACAACCATAGCATAGCACAAACTTAAAAAAGCTCTACCGGCGGAGACAAAGTCTAACAAAATGCCAGTGTGTTCCAACAATGTCCAACAAAACAGGCTCGGCATTCTTTACTCAGGAAAAAGTTGGCAACGTAAAGTTGTACCGCTGGAATTTAGTTGGCAACTCAAAAGTTAAAATAGCTCTCCTAGTAAGAATAAAGTCCAACAAAGTTTAGGAGTGACCCAACACTGAGACCAACACATTTTTCGGATATATTTCCTGTGTGTCTGTTGTGGTTGTGCAGCTAACTTTATATGAGGACATCTTTATCGACTTTACCATTAGGTATTAAAGGTATCTGTACAGTTGACAATCTAAATTATTGTAGACGTCCGGAGTTGACGTAAAGAACGATTTAACCTCTCACGCACACAAGTTATTGACGATAGTGTTTATCCGCGTTTAAAAATTATATGCGCCCGGTATACACGATGACCTTAACCCAAATGACAGTACTTAGGGTTATTATAACCGTCAAAAACTCGTTTAATTCAGGTGTATTATATAGGTATTGTCGTATTAATAAAATGGCACTATGCGCTTGAACGCCAAACTAATTGTTGTAGGTATATCATATAATATTAATATTATATATTATATAGGGACCTTCCCCCTGGTACGAGATCGGCTGGGGTTCGATAACCCGCGACTGCAGATTATCATACGGCACTGCCGTCACTCGTCCTGTGTCAAGGCTAGCCACTGTAGAACGATAATATAATATAATGTTATGCCGTTTAATTAATAAGACCGATTGTAAGGTAAGTATATACATTTCATACGTGAGTACGCGACAATATTGTGCTGTTGATCGTCACACTCGCCGTATTATTATTATTATTATTGTGATCAAATTATTACAGCACATTGCGCATATTATGTGAATATAAACACATAGATGCAGTCGTGCAAAAAAAAAACCATTCGAACAAATTATTTTAAATGGTTTAAGAGGTTTTCGAAATTTGTATGTTTTAAATATTAAAAACAATTTTTTTTAAGAATAAATTACTTTCAACATTTTTATTTCGTCACATGTTTTTGATATTTTTAAGATTGAAAGTTGTTTTCAAGGAATAAGAAAAAAATGTGAATTGTAAAAAAATCACACTTAAAATACGTATTACAATTGCATTCGAAATTATATTTGAATACTGTATTTATAAGACTATATTATATAGTACCTACAATTACGCTGTCGATAATTACAGAATTTAGTTTTGTTTTTTTTACCTTGTGACCACCGTAAAATGCGATCTCTTCGGCATTCGTGATGACCCTAGAATGGATGTGACGGAGGTAGGCCTTCCTGTCTGCCTCCACGGCGACCAAAGAACCGAATTTTGGCGACAGCATTCGCAGTATCTGTCCGGTGATACTGATGACGACAATGGCCAATAAGGGTCCTGAAACGACAGAAAGCAAAACGTTCGATTAAAAAATGTGTATCTATAGTCTGGCATATTATTACACTATGATATTTTACAGTGGTAGCAAATGACCCAAAAGGGAACACACGGGGCTAAAAGTATTTCAATTAATGCATTTAAAGTACCTATAAAAAGTATTTGAATACTTATAACAAGCACATGTGATCTACGTTTTAATAATTATTACGGTTCCAAGCCAAGTCACGATTGTTATCGTTGGCTTTTGAACCGTGTTTGGATGGTTTTTTTTTAACCGGAATTCGAACGTTGAGTTAGTCGTTAAGATACAATCGGCACGCCAAAGCAATAATTTATTTTATTTATTTTTATTTATTTTTGCTTAAGCCAAACGGCAATTTATAAAATATATGTAAAGTACTTACATAAATTAGGTGAACGATAACAATACAATAAAATTTACAATTTAACAGCTTAAAACTAGAGTAATTACGAACAAATACAGTATTAAAATATAGTTGTATAAAGACAGACAAAAAGGGAAAAAATAGAAATAGAATAATCTACATGACATAATTATTGACACAACGAAGCATGGGGTGTAAAGGATGGTTGTTTCCATAATAAGAGGTGATGGAGTGAGAGTGAGTAGGAATAAGAAAGGGTGTATGATGTCTTGAAGGGTATATTGGAACGCGGAAATTAATGGAGGAAAGAAGATCTGGGACATCTATCGATCCATCAAGTAGACCTTGAATAAAACGGAAATTAGCATCAATACGTCGAGAAGAAATAGCGTAGGAATGTTTAGCTTTAAAAGCACAGATGAGTAGTCATGCTGCGGATGCTCGATTTTGAGTAAGAAAGAGATATATAATGGAAATATATTTTGAACTCTTTCTAGTCTTAATTGGTCTTTTGCTAAGTAGGGGTGCCAAACTATCATACCATATTCTAAAATAGGGCGCACAAGAGACAAGTAAAGTGTACGACGACAATGGACCGAACGAAACGTTTTAGTATTACGCTTTATAAAACCCAAGACTGTTGGAATGTATACAAAATAATATTATTATCATTTACAGTGTTAGGGCGTACAATATAAATTGTATACCTACGTCGTATAAAATAATACATTATTATTACCATAATAATAACATATCTAACCTATGCCGGAAATGCGTAAAGTTTTCGTTTTTATTAGGCTTGCTGCAATAGAGACCAACGGACGATCGTATATAATATGCCTCATCACAATATTAAAACAATGTTATAAACGGGAAGTAAGTAAGTAAGTAAGTGAGTGAGTGAGTGAGTGAGTGAGTGAGTGAGTGAGTGAGTGAGTGAGTGAGTGAGTGAGTGAGTGACTGAGTGAGTGAGTGAGTGAGTGAGTGAGTGAGTGAGTAAGTAAGTAAGTAAGTAAGTAAGTAAGTATCTATAAGACGCTATCGTGGCGGTAGTACCCGTGACTGCTTGAATTCTTTATCATTATTATATTATATCAAAATAGCATGAGATGATCCCACGACCTGTTCCGTGTCTCGAAACTTTCTCTATATCGGACACACGCATGGACAATTTTCTGTGGTAATGTTTCGTTATTGAATACACGCGTTTATGGTTTAGAAACTTATAAGTTGTTGGATTTATTTAGTGCATATTTTTTGTTTTTATCCTGTAAAGTACGTGATATATTATGTCAACAAAGTAAAAACACATACCTGCAGTCGATACCGCGCGGACAGAAACGATGAGGAGAGTCGTCGAAATACTTATATAATAGGTAACTGAATACGTTTGCGTATCTTTACTCCGGGTGTAAGCGATAACATAATATATGAACACAACATAATTATTATGATTTATTTTTATGTCGCACCAAAATCGTGTGCAGTGCGAGCATCTATATGATATTATTATACAAGGTGATTCACCAAGCATGCTCACCATTATTATTAAGTAATGAACTTATTCAGATTCTTAGATTTATGGAATTTTCCAGTGACTTAAGGACCATTTAATCGAAAACTTAAATTTGTTATCCCATTTAATGAGTAACCCTTTTACCCTGTAAGTTATAAAGCAAATTACTCTTTTTTTTAATTGTAAGTATCATCAAAATTTAAACGAGTTATTTTTGAGTTATTTACCTTTTTAAATTTTTGTAAAATTATTTTTTATGATTAATTATTCTAAATATTCTAAATTTTAATAACTTAGAAACTATTCATTAATATTCATTCAAAAAAATATCCAAAAAAAGTTATGTTTTTAGAGAAATTGAGTGTATACCTTTGAAAGAATTAACCTGTATAATGTGTATATTACATATAGATATAGTACAGCTATTTGGTTTCACGGCGACAATTTTGATATTATAATTTACCGACATTGAAATATTGTGATTTGTTATGTGCATGATAATAATATTATTGCTTTCGGATGTGTTTACCTATAAATAAATATCGTCATTCAGTCTAACTGAGTTTTGAAATATATATTATATATTAAATAGGCGATACATGTAATTCCTATTCAGTACCTACACCTATAATTTATTACAAATAATTATTATAATATACTATCAAGAGTTGTGAAATCAATTTTAATACAACTATTTAACAGTAGTATACTTATGGTACAATTCCGTGTAAAATTCAAGTATATAATCTTGTCGTTAGTAATTTCTTATGATCGAATGTATTTATAATTAATATACTTAAAACTATACACATTCTTATTCATCAAAACCATCCCTACCCGAATGGATACTTTTACTAATACAGTTCGAATGTTAAGAAAATAATAAAAAAGTAATAGTTTTATGGTAGGTACATGTGTGGAATATAAGTCGTTAACCTGAACCTAAAGAACCCCAAGATGAGAAATCCGCTAAATATTTTATAGCACGTGCGTCGTGCATACATTTTTAAAAAGTAATAGAGCCTGCAGTTTCCTTTCTGTATTTTGTAATTTCATTTAAATGTCTAATTTATTTACAAAGAAAACCAGACCATGTTCGTATTATAATTGAAAATTTCAATTTTTTTTAGTTTTTATTATTCCATGTGAATTATTAATTACTTGTATGCATTAGGATAAAAACCTACAATTTAATTCTAATCTAAAAAGACAAAAACAATTGAAACTGTATACCATTACTTAATTAAATAGGTATATTAACCGTAAAATGTTATATAAAAACGTAATTATTATAATGTAACACTTGACCTTCGTTGAATTAGATTTGGTAGTTTTATGTTTTCGATTAACAAAAAAGTTATAATAATATGTTTTCACTGCATTTTGAGAAACCAACATTTCAGTTTCAATATAATTTAAATTGTAAATCTATTTAAACAAATTTTGTAATTTTTTAATATTGTAATTTACTCTTTTTTTTTATGTTAAACTTAAACAAAATGTTGGCTAATAACCATTGTAGTTGAAGCCTGTAAACCTTAAATAAAAAAAAAAAAAAAAAAAAACCAACATTTTTAATCAAAAATGACATTTTATATAATTTAATCAAAGTGGTAAAATTTCTAAAAAAAATTAAAAAAATAAAATACTAGGAAAAGGATCCCGGAGCAGATATTGCCAATGACATTATAAACAATTATTTCAAATACACGGCATTATGACAATCATATACTCCAAAGGCCATCATAATTTATCGTTTTGATTTTAATGGACTTAAAAACATTATCGTCAAACGGACGAGAACGGTGAGATAGTTATATTTTTTTTACCTATTAATATTGTAATAAAATTGCGATTATACATACGCTGCGATACTATAAAATGCAGATTTATCTAATTATGTTATATCATACAGTTTCTGGAAAAATGTTATCGCCTCACTGACCACAGCTAAATTTTTAAACGTACATAAATAAAAATATATCGAATTGTAAGTATATATAAAATTATTTGAGATGAAGATCTTTTCATAAATTATATTATGGGAAGTGTTATTATTTATTTCTACACTTCTACATAATTAATGTCACACGAAAATAGAGAATTAAACAATTTAGACTACAGACCAATGTGTTGGAAGTCGTTGCTATTGTTATGCGTAATTTTTAATATTATTATCGAAAACTTGTGCTATATCATGATATTTTGTATTAAAGAATTAATATAATTTCATTATATTTTATCATAGTAAACACTTTGAACAGCATCGCGATGATCATGTAATATTTTATAGTTGCCATTTACGACTGTAAGTATATTTAAATGATTTTAATTTTAGCAATTCACCTCCTTCTATAACAGCCCTAGAGGCGTAAACAGGTTTATTTTTTGATTCTATATAGGTCCTATATATTCTTTCTAAAAAGTTCGTTGTTTGAGGTATATTGTTTGAATTTTAATACATATTTGTTAATAGTCATATATTAAATTGTGATTATATTAATGCTTTGTATTATCAACATGACCATGAACAAGTTTGACTCTAAAATGCTGTGATCTGCAGATTTTAGGACGTCAGGTCATTAATCATTATTATTCCACGGGTGCCGACTATAAATTATCTACGTCACTTAATTTACTTGGTATCACTACGACACTACGGCATTACCATTCTTAATACCATAAAAAAGGACTCGTTTCTTATATTTATTATTTTCATTTTTACAAGCTGAGATAGGCGTAAATAACTAAAGTTAACACCACACATCCCACATAATATAGTATACCCTCCTAATATCATAATACTGCCGTCTTGAATAATTCGTTTTTATGTATTTCAAGTAGACAACAAATGTGTTTAATAAGGACCGAATATCTTAACGTATTATTATTTACCTATTAACTTTCTTGGAAAATGTAAGTTGCACGCAATCCTAATATATATATATTTATATTATATTTCCTTTATTTTTTATTTTCATCCTCATTTTTGTCTGTTAAGGAGGGGGGCAATCCGGGGAAGAGGGAACACAGGCCACAGCTCACACAACACACATACATAATTTTACCCTTTTCAAAAAAATAATTTAATCATATAGGTGATTTTATAAATAAATAATGTAACTATTAAAGCCGTTTGGCTTTTAGATTATGTATTTTAATAAATTTCTTGGATCCTGGATATTTTAGTAAAAAAAGAGACTTTTAAAATAATTATGGTGATACTTTTATTAATTAATTAATTTTTATTTTTTATTTTTTATTTATAGTATTATATAAATTAGTATAATAAGCGGTTTTTGTTTGTCCCTTAACCTATGGCATAACCTATATTTGTATAATATATGTATTATATTAGTATTTGTATTATATTGGCCTTAACTCGCAAGTGATAGATTTTATATTTAAGTATAACGTATATAAGAATTAAAAATGTTATTGTGTTATTAAATATGTAATTATAAATATTTATGTGGCACTGTGGTTACATTCATAAGGGTACCTCTCCTAGATCTTCGCTCTGGACCCATCCCTGCTGTTAATACATCTATAAACTTTTGAATTTTAAATCACAACTTACATACATTGTTAATTTCATAGTATGAAGCAGAATACTTTTTTTAGTTTGACGTACAAAATATGTAAATTATTGAACTAATACTTTTAAAGCATTTAATGTTTAGAACAAAACGAGCCCATGCAAATCGTTCTCGGTGTTTGAGCACCTGTAATTTTATATGCGGCCAACCGGCTTCCTCCCACAACATATCATCCCTATAGTTGAGACTATAAAAACAATAACTATAAGTCTATAACCATAATATATAGTTCATGGCGGACACAGTTTTGTTGTTCATTTATTATTATTATAATTATTATATGGATCATCGCTTGCGGTCTGTCGTCAATGTTCAAAAGCGAATGTAATCAATATTTACGATAGTTTCTACGTCACGAACAATAATATGCATCTACCTACATGTGCCGATATAACAAGGACCTTTTTCAAGGATCTCCAGTGAAAAAACCGATTATGCAGTTACGATTCCCGTTAAATACATGCGCAAATGAATGACGACGATACATAATAATTATTATATAAAATAGGTACGTATTTTTTACCGATGATGATTATTACGATTTTGCTGTAAAGATATAATATGTCCGCGGTCGTGGTAATTGGTCAAACAGTACATAATCATATTATACCACCTCGGTTGTATTTTTCGGAAGGTAAGTAAGAAGAAAAAATAAATAAATACAGGGTAAGAATATTATCACGAGCTATCTCTATCGTGCATTATAAACGAGAAAACCTGATCGGTTTTTATTTATTATACGATCAGATTATTTATTCATTCCGTTTTAAATGTGTAATCCCTGAAACAGTAGGTCAAGGTGATTTTGTACTATACTGCGGCAGTATACTGGTTATTCCAGTAATACTCTGTTCCTAATGAGAAAAAAATATATTTATATACAATATCATATAAACATATATAAAGTATATAATATATGCTAAGTAACTTTAATACGAGCGTTATATAGCTTACGTACAATAATAAACGCATATAATAATAACCACAATAAAGTATCCGCTCGGATCCTTTGTTTATGATATTATGCATATTCGACCCACGAACAAAACATTTGCAGAATTTTGAGAGCTATTGTGATGGCGTAGGTATAGATCAGGAATGGTTTATTTGCCACTGAAATAATAATATTATACTATGATGCGTTGTGTTTATTCATCATCTATAGTCCTAATGAAAGGGTTTCCAAGTATAAACGTGAGTTTAAATCAAACGGACGATCTTGAGACATAATAAATATTATAGTTGATAATATATTATGTATAACAAAACGTTTAGAATCTATAGACAAGTGTGTATTTACCATTTTGGCGAGTGTAGAAACACTAAGGGACGCTAAAAGATGTCGGCTTGAGTACAATGATCAGGCCTTAACTTAATGTACTATGATTTTATTTATATTTATCTATTTATTTTAATTAGATAGGTATGATCTAAAAACAAATGGAATGTTTAAACATACATTAAGACTAAATTGTAAGATTTTTTTTGATCTTTTATATTAGTCGATAGGTATGTACTAGATAATATTTGGTAAACGGTAAAAAATTCAGCATAAAGTCTATTTTTTAAAATTTTAAATTACAATTATTTGTTTATATAATTATAAAAATGTTCAGGATAATATAGAGAAAAATGTCTAAAATAATCATTTGCATCAGTGTGATGTGCAGTACAGTGTATAATGAATATTACATGCATTTTGTAATCGCAGGCAAGTGCCTATACTTAAATACACTCCTATACTTTTTATTATACATATATATTGTCTTATTACATCGAAGTTCAATCGTTAAATACAATTATAATACTTTGAAAATTGAAAGGTTTCCTTGAACCGATGTGTAAAGGGTTTCTTATTATGTCTCAGATCAAGTTTTTTTTTTAAACCAATATTATATTGTAGTCGGGAATAGCGGGTTGGTTAATATCTAATAGGCGTATCGTTACAGCGTCACTATAAGGAACTCCTCTATGATGTATTCACATAAATCAATAATAATCATGATGACTTTACATATTTCTCGCATATAGGTAAAAACGCTATCTTAAAAGTTCAACTATCGTGTTAATGTCATATATGTTACATAATAATAGATGTATTAAACATTTTTTTTTTTTGCATTTAGTCGAAAAACGAATACATTTTTTTTGTAGTTTAATACATTTCCTTATTAAAGTACTGACTTTATATCTGTGATATTCATTAGGTTTGACTGTTATAATATTATTACTATTTTATTTATTATTTTTACTATAACCAATCTCACACTGAAAATGTTTCAGCTAAACGACAGTTTAATACACACAACATAAAACTGTTATGGCCTTACGGGCAATAGAAAACGAGATAAGAAATTATTTAATTCCCATGAAATTAATTTCGAGTTAATATGACTCTTTAGTCTTTTTATTGCATTTTATCCTCAAGTAATTAATACGATATTCGAATAATAATTTCATATCGTACATTAATTATGTATAGTCATATTTATAGCATAAACAATATATTTACAAATATAATAAAATATGATTGAAATCCTCTTTGGCGGATTTCGCAAGCAAATATTAAGTTTGGTTATCTACAAAAATTCATTTCCGCTATTTACAAATAGTTTTGGTGCCAAACAAAGAGTTCCCATAGCTATAACCAGTTTTATCGGCAATACCAGGCCGATTGCAGCAAAACTAGTTTAGAAAAACAGAGATTTCACTGAAATAGTGTACAAAAAAAATACACTTGATTTGACGGTTAAGGTAAAAAAACAGTTGAAGCTAAGTAATTATTACCTATTGGTAGTCTATCATTGTCATACATATAAAATACGATATAATAGATATATTATCATGGTGGTCGCGTGTTCTACCCACACTCGTTTAATCAGTAATTTAGTACTTAAATACACTGTAAGAACGTCTACAAAAAGTATAATAGTATATAATTATTTGGTCCAAATGTTTCGATATATTTTTAATACTTGCAACTTAAATAAAATGTATAAATAATTATACATATTGTCAGTAATTAGTGATCAATGGACATAATATTATCGAAGTACATTGATACAATATATGAAAACGGTGTCTTAGGTTACTGCTCAGTGCTTATAATATTAATAGGTATATGTAAATAATTATTTAATACTTGGAAATTATAAATGGGTCAGAGTCACGGAAAACGTAAAGGAGCTAAAATCGATAAAATATTCTTCACAATTCATAAAAATTAAAATATGCATAAACGTTATATAAGAAACTGTTAAAATATTCTAAAATCTTTATTAGAAAAAAATTAGTAATATTGTTGTATATACTTCTCCCGCGAAGTATTTTCAAGTACACTTCTGTATACGATTTTAAAATTATAGTATGATATTGTATAGTACGATTTATTTGATAATAAAAAACATTTAATTTGGTCAATATATATATTTTTTTTTATCGATCAATTAAACTTTGTTAGCTGGGGCCATTAATTTCTCCATATTCGTATATAACGTCTTAATATAACATTGTAGATTACATTCCATTATTTTTAAATGATATATATATATATTGTTTATAAATGTATATACATTGGAAGATTTGAATTGTTCAATTTTCTTTATTCAGCCTGGTCTCTTTGAGGAAGGTGGTGAGGTAACTCATCGATTTGTCCGGTCCTATGGATTTGCAGAGGTTTGGAATTATGTTGTGTTTAGATTTTGGTCTATACTCGTATATAGCCATATAGGTACAGATGCACCTTTACCAAACACCAGTGTATATTATATTATAATATTAATATGACAAATGGCAAAAGTTTTATCTATAGTTTTTATTCCCGAAACTGGTCTGCGAGCTTTACTTATTATACAATTATAGATATGATATTGACTACAACTGAAGTTGCATGTGAATCGTGTACACATCAGCGCATCGTATCAGTTGCAGCCAGCGCACATGTACCTTGGTATTTCAATGGCTGCAGAATGACACCCATGGTAATAATATAATCCTTTATGGTGTAACGAAGAAGGGCCATAACATTATAAATAGAAACGAAACGTTTTTATTTACTAATAAAAAACGGTTATTAACCATAATAGTGAGATAGTCGATATAATATATATTTATGCGTTCAAATATATATACATATTATTATATATAATATAATATTTTTTATAATTGGTTGTAAATGTATAAATTGTTACACTTATTTTTCGTACTTTAAAGTTTATTTATGTTCGCAGTTCGTATTATGCAATATTAAATTGATATGTTAACGAATATTTTAATAATAGCTAGTATACTATTTCGATATTGTATAAATCAATCCGTATAAACCGATAGGTATTAAAAAAAAAGTCTTTACATTCATTATCTAGAAAATATAAATACCTATAACATTGTATGAGTATATAAATACCGCAATTCTAATGTAAGATTTAATTTTGTGCTTCAATAAATGTATATTATGCACCTTTAAGCAATATACATACGTAGAAGGACGAACATATAATATAATGATTACCTATAACTCTATTTATTACATTTTTTTCTCTCAAATATTTCCAGGCCTTGAATTTTATTAGTCTGGTGAATCTGTTTTTTTTTCGTGAAGGTTTCGTGATGATATGTGTGTTTGAGAATAATATACGCAATTTATAAATGACACGTGATATGCCATCAACATTATTTCGATGGGCCTGCTATTAATGAATTGGTTGAGAACAATAAAACAGTTCCTACATACTGAGTTTCTGGCTGTTTTCATATTTTCAACTTTGATTTGGGCATTTCGTAATGCCGATTCTTAATTATATTCTTGTACATTATGTTATTAAGATTTTTAATTCTTCCGATATTGCAATCAAATTATCTATCTGTATATCTACTGCATATAATTTAATATATAGGTTATAGGTGGTACATTATACAGCTATGGACAAATACACAATGCATGTTGGATATGTTTAAATTTCCAAGTATAGAACGATTAAAAGTCAACTTACAAATCAATTTTCAGATGTAGAGAGTAATACAAATTATTAATAACAATAGCACTCGACCGGTTCTTACTCATTTAAATACGTACTTGATACTTATAATAAATTGTGTAAAAACAATAAATTATAAAAATTATCTGATTGTTTTGTGCTTGAAAATTAATGACAAGACATCCTAAAATATTAATCGTCTATATATTATATTCATCAGCGATATTTAATGTAGCTTATAACAGGAGGGGATGTATATTTAAAATGTTGATACCGGTATCCGGTAAATTTGTTTACTACAAGTAACAACGTTATAACCATTATACGGTATTTTCAGTTAATCTAGATCAGTGTTTTTACTGTTTTTCACTTAGTCTTATAATTCGTAACATCGTTGTAACTAAGAGAGCTAGGGGGCTTAGTTCCTCATAGATATTTTTAGCCTCTTTTTTCTTTTTAAATTATAGCCTTTTCTGGTTAGAATCGAAATTTTGAATTAAAAAAATTGTCATGGATTCAATGCGTAAAATAATTAATAGTTTTATACGTCCATACAAAATATGTATGTCATAATATTGTTGATGTACCGCATATTCAAATAATTTATGTATGAGAAGAATCAAAACATACATCAGGTTGAATATAACTCAAAAGTCAAAACAGATTCAGTGATCTGGTTATAAACGTAGAAAGAAATACTCGATGTGTGTTCGTGACGTGGTGTCATTTTCGACAACAACTTTAAAAATCGAATAACAAAAGGTAAACTGATGTTGTCAAATGCTGAAAATACAAGCCCTAGCTTATCATATAAGTGTAATCGCCTTGTGTGAGAAGTGCTTAAATGCACAAAGTGCCTCGGATTATCACAACCTGTGATTCACAAGTGCACTAGGCCTAAATTCAAAGACTCCTCCGAGTCGATTCCGGCGATTCCGATGGTTTATATTCTGAAAGTTAGATTAAGTATTAATGAGTAATGACAATGGTTCTTTCTCTAAAATATAAATATTATGGTCTGGACTTAGGAATAAATTTATACTATCGAAGATTTTGAACCATCAAAAAATATAAATATTACAGTTAAAATAGGTAGTTTTTTTTCAACGATACATCGAAAATATTAAGGTACAAAGAGTCGCGACTGAATATTGTTTGTACATGTTTAATAGGTATAGTTGCGTTGTTATTTACAAATGATATATTATACATAATATTATTTATGAAATAACAGGAAAAGTATATATCTTATAATATGACGTAGTGACGTACTAGGAAACGTTTTTTTTTCAATCAGGCGATGTGGTTCACACTATAGTCTCTGCAGTTATACGCATTGCGCACACGAGATTACGCGAATAAAACACCAATAATTATGTATTTATGTGTCATAAATTGCTAATAAGACATTTTTTAATCTTCGAACTGATGTATAAATTAGAAGAAAAATTAAAGAAAATTACAATTCGCATTCAGATTTAATTATTTAAATCAATTCAAATAATTATAAAAGCTGCAGTGGGCGCCCTTGCTTGGGATAGGCATAGCAGGTTTATCCGAAAAAAAAAACAATAGCGTTAATTTATTCTAATATATACGTGTCAATACTCAATGAAGTCATGGGCCAAACATTAATTAATCATTAATTCAAATTTATGAAACCGGTCTATTAGTCGTAGGTCGTATGAACAACAATATCCATGTAGTCAGACGAATATTTATAGTGACTGCAGCAGATTGATCGGCGAGCATTTATACGTTTTTATGATATCGTTCTTTATGAACTTTTGTTTCGCATCACAGCTAATAAATAAAAACCAAGGAACGTGATTTTATAAAATAATTGTGGATAAAACCGTTGATAATACATTTTCATAGTTTATAATATAATACAACAATGTCTAATTATTGATATCAGAACTTTTAGAGTTGTTTGTTTGGAAGTTTCGGTTGGCTTTTCTTATTGTTTCTATATTTTATTATTTAATATAATACTAACAATTCAAATATACGTTTTTTCTTTTACATTTGAACTAATGTTTACACAATGTCACGATGTTCATTTAAATTATTTGTATAATAATGTGTAGATGATAATATAATACAAATAACAAGAATACGGCAGAATGTCAGGCGGAATTTAGAGTTTGATAAGAGTTGGAAAAAAAAACATTGAATATTATACGGTTTATATTATATCGTTTTGGCGTGCTATAATAATAACCACGTTTAATGTAAACACGAAACGATGTTGTTGAGGCACTCCGTGGTAAATGACGCGAGCGCGATATTCAAATGAACTAGCCAAGTATATTATAATATTGCAATAATATATTATACCCAAACAGACGACGACGACGACGACTCATCGCCTAGCGTAATTGCGTGAAATTCAGTACTTAACGTAAAGTTTATCCCTCAATACCACAGTCAATGACCAATATAATCGAGTCATTGATTAAAAAAAAAAGATACAGTTTATGTATAGGTAGCGTTAATGAATGTACGGAAAATTATAAGATAACTACTATATGCAGTATATAGGTCAGTAATAATATATTTTTTTATTATTATTATTTATTTGAAGAAATCTACAATCCATACATGCTTTTTGTACAATAATATTTGAAGTTATTTTATTTTCACGTTTTTTTTTTCGTTCGGCTGAAAACAATGCTGCGGCGAATTCGAGGCGCTCGCGAACGACTATTCGACAGATATAGACAGCAAGTACTGCAGTAATGTACCTACTGTAGGTACTATATTATATCGCATAGATCCGATACGAAATAATTGAAGTACGCCGGACACATGGCCATAGGTATAGTTTAAGACGAATCCTTGGGGTTCAGAGGTCGCCAGTTTATTCTGTTTTTTACGTTTTTGCGTAACACAAAACGGTATTGGTTTTCTAGTACATTGACACACTCCAAGGCACAAGAAAAAACAATGTCAAACGCGGATCCACGTGGTTAATTATACACGTCTGTCGCGGTTGTTCAACAAAAATACATGCACACACACACACACACACGTACACATATATATATTCATGTATATATATACCTCCACGCGTGTGCACGAGAATGCGCTTAAGTGTTTATTATTCGCACATAATATTATTATTATATACATATACCTACAGGTATATTATAGGTACCCGCACTATTGCGCGTTTCGCCGCGGCATGAGACTTATCATCGCAGAATATTGCCTTATACGCTATAATAATATAATAATAATATGCCTACTATAAGCCCTACTTGGCACGATTACGTAATCGTATAAGACAAAACAAAACATAACAATATTATATTATGTGTAGCTATTGTATAGCTGACACTTACGTTTAAAGAACACGGTCGGATGACGTCTGCTGAAATCCGTGCGGTTCACGGAGATCGCAACTCCCCGCGTATTCAATGCGCGATTGCTGCTGTTTCGCAAAATCAGAATTCGTTTGAAATCTTATATTATATATATATACGTGGCGTAGGAATGCACACATCTTTATGCAATTCGATATTGTATTAGATATTTTTTACAAATACAACACCAGTGAGTAGTGACAGTGCAGTATTTTACTGATTTATAGACATTTACGAGTAGGTACTTATATTAAATATACTTCGTAACATCGGTGTATATACTTTACAGCATATTATATAGAAGTTTAACCCTCTATTATCGAATTTCACAAATACTCATTATATATTACGTCGTATACTATAGATTTAAACTGCACTGCTAATATATCTAACGATAAACTGAACGCTAAGTTGAAGTTTGGCCATCGCTATTTTTCCATATATCAACTTTAATTGTAGTTAATAATATTGGTACTATTAATTATTTTCTTATTTAATATCATTGATATTTTTATCGATAACTTCAGTACGTTATATTATATATTCTAGGTCAAGTAAAAAAAAATATTTTGAACCGTATGTATTCGATTAAAAATTACTTAGCTGTTGGTAGTTTATATATATCTATAGCGCGGCTTATTTTGTTACAGTTATTCACCGTTCGATTACCATAATCATTTAATTAGAATCCTTATTCATACCTAATACACAGTTAGAAATCTGTAGTTAATTTAATATTTTACTGAATTTGTCAATCAGCTAAATTTTAAATTATATACTTTGAAGTGTTAAAATAACAACAGTGTATGTAGAATGAAATACACATGGTTTAACACCAGGCGTACACTCAATTCAGCATTCAGTATAGGAGGAAATTAACTCTGAATAGTTGAATATTACATTAACCACTATTTTATAGTTAAAATAACATCAGTTTATTGTTGAATTAAATACATTATTATTTATTTCTAAATTTTATAATAAAGCCAATAATGACTGTTGGTTTTGATGAACATTTTTGTGCTTATGAAATAAAAAATAATTTAAACTCAAAACTGATTGGGTGTTATATGTATGAATTACCCCCAGAATTACCTGATACAACGCCAACTATAGCCAGAGTTCTAGGGAATGGTAAACTTTATGCCCCATCATAGGCGGAAATCGGGGGGGGGGGTGGGCTAGAGGGGACTAAGTCTCCCCAGAAGTTTAAAGTACAGGTCTTAGCCCCCCCTGGCCATCACAATTTTAATGTGACTAAATATATAATAATTAATATAATTGAAAAATGCATTTTTAAAATCTGGATTACAAAATAAATTATAAATAAATATTCTATGATAAAAATTAAATTAAATTAGTAAGATTTTACAAACTTATTGTCAATTGTCATAACTTGAAAAGATCGTAATTAATGTAATATTAATAATAACTAATAAGTAATAACACACCGCATTGGTTGTTTATTAACAGTCGTCCGCGTCGCGTCGCGCGTCGTCCCGGTTTCTATGAAATTACGTAATAATATGCTACTTTTAACTCTTTTTCTGTTTAGAAATAAATGTTCAAAGTAAGGCACATTATTGTTTTTATACTGAATTAGGGTTAAATTGTTTAGTATGTCAAACTTTATAAATTGTCTTGTTGAAATAAATAATTTTGAGCGACTAGGACATTAGTGCCTATATAGGTGCAATCAAGGCTGTATCTGAAGGGGGTCCAAGGGGTCCGGACACCCCCCAAAATTTCCTAAATAGTGTACACATTTTTAACTAAATAAATATTTATTTTTAGTACCAACATAAATATTACAGATTTTGTACCCCCCCCCCCCCCGAAAATTTTTCTGGATACGGCCTTGGGTGCAATGAGAAATATAATGCTCAGCCCCCCCCCCCACTAATTTCACCAAATTTCCGCCTATGTGCCCCATTGAGGTCAGGTGCATAAAAAGCTTTTAAATAATACTATATTAATATTCTTATTTTTTTTTTTATTTTGTAATACTACAATAGTTGTATAATACTGACCTATAATATTATGTTTGTTTATTTTAAGTAAATAAATGTAGGTATGTATTTAATCACATGTGAAATAAAATATATTACTATTGGAAAAGTTATATATGAAAACATTAATTGTATACAATATTATTATTTTAAAATGTATAAAGTTTGTAAATAAAGTTAAGAACTTTGCATTATTCCATAAAAAGTAAATAAAGATATTTTCTTCTATGTATTATGTGACAGTCATATACTCACTTAAATGTCAAAATTATCAATGTAGGTGATAGGCTAGTGGTATTAGGCGTTAGGTAGCCAGGTAGGTCTATTTAATCCGTAGGTAGAGGTTTCAAATCCCGCTCAGGGCAGATAAAGTGACTTCCGCCGGTATTTTTTTGCTTGTTTAAGCTTTTGTAACTTAAATTAGGATAACAATAACCAATATTCAACCTACTCTCAAATAAAAGTTAATTTAACACTGCTGTAATGTTGTACTAAATATGGTAAATATCATATCTACATCATTTTATTTGTTAAGATATACACAGTTTGTAGTTGTCTTAATATCAACTGATGTTGTATTAACCACTAATCACCATGAGGCATGAGTCTAACTATAGCAACGAGTAGTAGTTATTTTAACTATCGCTTAATGTGAATTTAACACCAAGCTCCTCCCAGCTCAAAATCAACACACAACTGTGTATAACATTGACACCAACGCGTGTTGAATCAACAACAGATTTCTAACTGTGTAGGCACATTAATATGGGTTTTTTCATAATTATTACGATATCATTAAATCGCAAATGCAGCCGTAAAACGAGATTTTTTGGAATTTTTTTCTCCCAACATACCTATGCGACGGGGAAAGTCTACTGGTCCAGTAAAATCAACTCACCTGGCACAACGGCGGCGCCCATTTGCTTGCTGCTCCTGGCCAAGGTGAGCGCAATCAGCGCACAATCGAACAGCGGCTTGGTCAGGTGCGAGTACAGGTGCGCCACGGACGACGTGAACGCCGTGATGTCGTCCGTCAGCCGGTGGTCGGCGTTCTCGATCCGGCCGTCCATGTTGCTCACCCTATAGTAAGTCTGGTCCTTAAAGTACATGCCATACGCGTGGTTGACTAGTCGAGTCCTAAACGAACAGAATCCATTGTTAAAAAACGTGTATATTGCTGTTTATAGGTACGCGCACAAGATTACGATAATATTATTTTATGATATACCATTATTTGTATGGACGTGTTTAAAAAATTATGGTCGTATAATGTACCCCGTAGATAAAATTGTATGCGTGGATTGTATTCGATCGAAGAGCATACTATACATATAGTTACCAAAGTGGTTACATATTATACATTCATTAAGGTCGTGGTATCCTCAACACTAAATTATAACTTTAAAACCGCATGATATGACAAAATATATTATTATAATTACTATACAAATAATTAAAAAAATAAATAATTAATGTTGAAATTATACTTGATTTCAAAATCTATCAATAGCAGATTGATATACAATTTTTTTCTCTATCATAAACCGTACGTTCGTATCCTCAACCTCGTATAACCACTATATTATGGTAACTAGTTGACTCTTTGAACACAGTTGTACAGGTACCGTATAAACCACCAAAATAATGCCGATATTTAGTAATACGTTGGTAGTAATAATAATCTCCGTCAACTGAAGGTATAGGTACCGTTTTTATGGTAACTTGCAATAGCTATATTCTAGTAGAGCCCCGTACAATTGTTACTAACCATTTTTTTTTACCTTCCTTCTCAATAAATTCGTTTCGTCTACAACCTGTAGCTGCAGTCGTGTCCGAAAAAAAAATTACATAATATACCGCTAATACCGCCGTACCGGTATATAATAGGTGGCTGAATATTTAAAGCGCCTTACCTTATCGCATTATTATACCTATATATTATACACTAAAGTCACTCGATATTTTATTGTGCTGTATAATGTTTGCAGGATGACCTTGCGTTATAAGCAGCTGTATCGTTTATAGGTACCTATAAGTATAATTTCATATGCGTGGCACTACCCGTTCGTTTAGCGTTAATAAACTCGAAATCACAGAGTGCGTACCTGACAATGTATACGCGTCTTACAGTTGTAATAGGTACCTACCTACGAACAACGACGAACTGTTATGTATGCGTCAGTATAGATATCGTTATAATTTATAATATAATATCATGTAGAAAATCCGGAATTATATCAAAATATAACGTCCTGCTCGGATACGATCTTTGCGGTGCGGTGTAATGTTCATATTATTATAATGTAGATGTAGATGTTATACAACATTACTACGTACGTCATTCGCCATATACCACAAGGTTTAGGTATAATAACAATTTTTTAGATGTTTGTTTTATTCCGTCGGTGTACGCGCCGCGGAATGTATATACGAAACACACATTTTTATTTTTTTTTAATTTTACACCTTTTATCAGCAAAATGTACCGATTTGAATATAGCTGTTTATTTTGTTATTCGCTAAAAAAACAATTCGACAGAAATACAAACGTAGCAATAATAGCACTGGACGCAATATGGAATTATTACGGGAGAAAAATAAATATTTAGTTTTAATAAACATTAGTTGATTGTACTATGCGTAAATTCGTCTTGTTTTGATTTCATAATAGATCAATGACTTGAGCAGAACAATGCAATATCAGCTGCTACTATTAATCATGTTGACATAATATGGTTACATTTTTTTCTAGTCATACCTATATTGATAAATAGTAAAAAAAAATATTTTTATTAATAATTTAGACGAAAAAATACGTATGTACGCATTATTAATTACTATAATACCACAACAAGTCCGAAAAAACACTCAGAAAAATGAGCGTTTTGCATAATTCATCGATTTAATTTACCTACGAGTATTAAGGTTTTTCGACAGCGCGCATAAAAGCACTTGATGAATACAAGTAACTCCGTCATAGAATACATTACATAAATACGTTTTAATCCAGTATAAACGATTTATACAAATTGCGCCGCACGTTTTCGGGAATATTTTTAGCTTATAAATTGTTTGTGAATCGACTGAATCGAGTATAACACGTAGGTACTTACGGTGTTTTTAAAATGTATAGTGATTTATTTATTTTACTCCTTACACAAACTAAATGGTCTTATACGATTTCACATATTTTAAAGAATATAAAATATTAAACGTATTAGGTACTAGTACCTACATACGGTTATTGATGAAAAAAAACATTTGATTTTTAATAAACCACGAAATATTAATAAAAAAAACACAGACAGGATGACAAATTACGGCTAGTTCAGTACATTAAAAGCAATAATAAATCATATTAGAATCGAAAAACAACATTTACCGGAGCTCGGTATGATATTAGGGAATATTTTCGGAAAATTTAAAGTGCTCATAAAAATAAATTATGAATAACATTTTCAATTTATTTTATTAAATATAATAGAATATAATATATTATTATAAAAGCTAGGTACTTAGTATAGTTATAGTATAAAAATTAAAAGTTTTACAAAAACTCATAAAAACTATATAGTTTTTATTATTAAAACAAACATAAAAATAATAACGTTTTTAAATAAAAAATAATTTTATTGTTCCAGAGAAAAATAAACGTGAAAAGTTCAAACTTTGACAATAGATTGAATATACCTACGCTCATACGACAAATAGACATTTTTGGGCTAATATCTCCTAGTTATTAAATAATGTTAGATTCGCATACCACGTACCTAACCTACTATTATTTGTTATGAAATGAACAGATCTTAAACATAAAAAAAAGTTGGTCTTGTGGGCAATCGTCTAGTTCAAATTTTAATGTTTCAACATTTATAACACAAATTCCGACCTTTTGTTTTCAAAATTTGTGAATTATATTATAATTAGTGAATTAATAATATTGTCAATAAATTATGTAGGTACACGTTTTTTCTATTAACGTTAGGTATTTTTTTAAAATTATATAACGTCTATAATAACTTAATATTAGGTATATAATACAAGAAATAATTAAATAAACGGTGGAATTACAAACTTTTGAAAATATAGTACATAAATGTTTCATCTGACCGGGGTTTTTAGCGTGCATCGGTAATGCGGCGGTTTTCGGTAGTATTTTCAATCAATATACGCAAAGGACTGCGTGAAACTAACTTTTGGAGCATTTTCCATCTGGCCTCTATATATACCTTGTTACTCGAAAAAGTGATTACATACACTACAAATAAAAATCCTAGTATAACATATATTCCACGTTTCCATCAGAGTTTAAAAAACTAATAGGGAACAATCGATACATGCGTATAAAATATTATATACATATATATACTCAATCCCATTCCTGTCAGCCATTTCCTCGTCACCGGTACTGCACTTCCTCGTAATATATTTCCCCTTCTAATATTTTTTGTGCAACTTAGCCGTTATATGATATTTCCGACGAACACCACTCTGAGGCGGACTCATATGTTCTGTTAGTGTTTTTTTTTCATATTTGTATTGAGAAGTACATATTATATATATTTATTTTTCCGTACAAATATAATATAAACAAAACCCATAAACTTTTTATTTAATATTTTCAAACCCTTCTCCGTATATAGGACATTTCTCCACGCATGAAAATAATTAAGTACTTTAACGATGTAGTCATTAGATCATTTAATTATTACATTATTGTTTATTTGTTTCGCAAATGCCTATTTAATCGGAGAATACTTTCCAAGCATTTATCAGTGTTTATTGATATTGCCAAAAAACCCATAGACTTTATTGAATTTTGCTTCCATTAACTTTAAGAGATTGGAAGACCGTCATTTATAAGAACTCTACGTCACCCACCTATATATGTTTAATTTTAAATTTTGGAATCAATAAAACTTTACTGCACTTACCGAATTACCTAAAAGTTAAAACCATTAACAATATTGGGGTTAGCGAAGAACATTTTCCTATTAATTATTAGGTGCTCATCATTCAATCATTTATTGAAATTCTAAAAACAGAGCAAGGTTTAACAGAGGTAAAAAAAAATCAGTTTACTGCTGGACAAGAACCATGAGCAGAGAAAAAAATATCGATAAGCACCGAGATACAGAAAGTATTGTTTAAACATTTACGAAGAATGTGACCTCAAAAACTATATTATACGAGTACAAGCGGAATCACTCAAAAATGTATAACTAAAAAATAGTTAATAAATAATTTATTGTTTTTGATTATATACTTATATATACAGTTTTACGAATGTAATTTGTATTTCTCAATACAAATAAAAACACAAACGCAAATCGAACGTAACCCGCCTTTGTTACGTGGTGTTTGGAGGAAATGTCGTTATGTAAGGCTATAGGTGGCTCAAAATGCATTATATATCTAATGGGAAATTGTGTCGGATTGGGGAATGCCCGAAGGGAGAACATCCGCAACTTGAATTTGTATATTAAATGCATTTATGTATGTACGTATGTATTTATACGTCATATATTTATGCGTATGTGTATACAATATTATATTATATTCAGTAATGTGATTTAGGTATATTATAAATATAATTGTAATTGTATTACATATTTGAATTTGTAGGAAATCAAATTAAATTCTATTGATCATTGACAAAAAACAAAATATCGTTTCCATGTATACTATATTATTATTGTATATTTATTTTATTATTTTTACAACGCGATGGATTGCTTGGTAAAGTTCAACCACCCCCTTCCCCCATTTAACTACATAATTATAACTAATATAATACATTGATTATCAATTATATAGTCCCAAGCCGTAAAGGGGGTTGTTGTGTATAGGTAGGTACAAAGGTATAGTACGTCGTTATACTGACGAGGACGGCTCGTCGGTACACGTCAATGCAATTTAAATAATACATCGAATTATGTTTGCGGGTAGTGCGTATACATACAAGAAAACGAGTAGCATAAGTAATATAAACACAAAAATAAAAATCGTGCGATACATCCATCACCCGATCGAAACGCGCTCGTTCACTGTCGTACAATGATAAATTGGTTGTACCTTGTAGTTAAAATATAATAAGCCCATGCATAGTATACGTGTTACATGCATTACATAGTACTATATTATATTTAATGTGTTTTTTGTTCGCACACCATAAGACGATGAAAGAACCTTAACGCATAATCTATGTATAATAATTCTAATAATAATATTTTGAGTAGTTTTGTTTAACTGCATGACGTAAAATATTATTAAATATATAAATATAAGACCATTGATTTTACATATTTTATTATCATCAATGATAATACGTACACGAGGAAATGTTATTACGAGCACCACAAAAAGAAAAATATTGAAATTGAAGCTAAAGGATTTGGTTACAAGTTATTACAAATTGATAACTCATATTCTAGTTTAAATGGGTTTATGTTCACTATTGGTGATGGCAGAATTGATGAAATGTATGCGAGTAAATATTATAATATGTTCTGAGGGATTCACCCAAATCGTGTCCGGTGGTAGAGGAGTAACCCGTCGAGCAGAGGCTTCGCTCAACAGGTAAAATATTTGTAATCCGATTTGTCAATACCTAAATCTAATTTACATTATAAATTTACCTTATATATTGTAAATAATTATAATGTTTTCTTAGATGCATGACTTGTCGTGCAGGACCGGTGGCTATCAATTATTTTCGTATATGAACGCAATATTGTGGTCGCACATGTGTAATGGATAATTACAAAATAAAATTAAAATTCCTTGCAAAATAATTACAATAATTATAATGAAAAGACAACAATACCGTGGTGACTATGTAGACATCATATTATGTGAGCCTGGACTCATCTTCGTAATTACACAATACATACGCGATTACGAACATAATTTCACAATAAAAAAATAGACAATAGTATCACAGTAATATTGTACGTTGATAAACGATCTATCTTTGTAGCACTGTTGCGCACAATATGTAAGCGAATCATCTTTGTTTCGCAACCACTCCATAAAGGGCTGATTCTCGAAGTGATTTTGACATATTTTTAAAAATATCAATAATTTTCTTCAGTATATTTTATACAAATTTGTTTTTTATGTAGGTACAGTAAAATTCATATTATCTAAAGTAGGTACTTTATACTTAACATAATT
Organism: Neotoxoptera formosana; assembly: GCA_022818045.1. Lineage (NCBI taxonomy): Eukaryota > Metazoa > Arthropoda > Insecta > Hemiptera > Aphididae > Neotoxoptera > Neotoxoptera formosana. Next base: position 17,414,456 of record CM040632.1, on the reverse strand, counting down.
TTTAATGGCAGATACATGACACGACAAGCACGTTATAATAATTTAATATATGTAACACAATTAATGGTACATTAGGTAGGTACACTGCAAACTTTAAATTAACTTGACGAATATCAGTGTGCGAATAATGATTTCAAACAAGGCTGGGCATTAACGAGTTAATAAGTTACAAGTTAAGTTAAAAGTTAAGTTAATTTTAACTTATTAACTTAACTTACTAGTTCACTGTTTTAAATAACTTAACTTTAACTTAACTAGTTTGTATCTACGTTAACTTAAAATTAACTTATATTATTTGAATATTCCCAATGTAGGTAGTTAGATTTGAATTTTTAGAAATTTTTCAGAAAAATAATATTTATATAATTTATAAGTTCATAGAATATAGAAAATATTATTAGGAAAAAAAGGTGTATTTGCAAAGAACTTTGTATGTATTTTTATTAATTAAAACTAAAATGTCGTTAGTTTTAGTTTTTATATATAGGTCATATAATATGGGTTGCATACATAATAATTAATATTATTTTTTTCGGTTTATTAACTTAATTTATTAATTGAAGTTAAGTTAATAATATTTGTTAACTTAGTTTAAACTTAATTGATGTTTTAAAATTGTCTATTAACTTAACTTTTAATTTAATTGAAAAAAAAATACTTAACTTAACTTAACTGAGTTAAAAAAATATCATTAACTTGCCCAGCCTTGATTTCAAATAACTACACTTTATTTGCGTTTACTTTTTTTGTACTCGGATTTGAGTGTATTTTCTCGTTAAATTTTCTATTATTATTATTATAGTTTAATGTACTCAGATATCGACAACTTCTACGATTGAAGATTTGACTATAGTTATTGAATAAATGATTAACAAAACATAATAATCGTTACTAATTAGTAATTAGTAATTGCGTGTCGAACCATTCAAAGTATACAAACTAATAAACATCATTAAATAATTGTTAGATACTATCTACTCATTACCAAGTATAGACAATACATCACACAGTGGTATAAAGTAAAACCTAATGTCAATCAACTGATTTAAGAGTAAAAATTAAACACTAATGTACCTATATGCAATATGTCAATATGCATACATAATAAAATGAAAATGTTAAGTTAAATTTTGGTCGATTATGTTTTCCACAGTAATGCAAAGTAAAAACAATAGCAAATATATCACCATTAGTTAAAACTTATATATAGGTTTATACACCTTATAATATATAAGTTATATAAGGTATATATATTTAAAGAAGACGCGTATTTTTGTGTCGAAAACTCACTATATAAGTATATAACAATAGTAATAATAATAATATGATATGATATATAAGGTTACTTTATATCACAATAAAATGTAAGGTAATTTCAAAGAGTAGTCATCATTAGTCATTATACCTACACATTTATTTGGGAAGTAAACCACAACGACGACGACACACTGCGCATTGTTACACATTTTACACGTTTATTACACCGCGTGCGACAAATTCGAGTAATTATTCGAAACGTGTCACCACGTCGTCATCACGTCGTCTTCGCAATATAATATTCGCAATGCGTCTATCATAATATCAAACTGCCGCCACGGATTATCACGAATCGCGATGCGGAAGTTGATATTATATTTTATTATTATTATTATTACTTGTTAGATATACGGCCGCGACGATGAACACCGGAACAAACGCGATACTACAAAATATAGCGTATCGGATTATTGTTGTGTAATTCATAAATTGATCCAATAATTTTATTTTGGTGAGGATTAGCAAGTACGAAAAATATCTATGAGGATAACGTCCTGATGTAGCCCTCGACATGTTAATTTGATATGGAAATAAAACATCAACTGATCAACTGATATACCGTGCGAAAAAGGTAGTTATGCTTAATATAATGAGAGTTTAAAAGTTAAATAGACAAATTATTGAGAAGAATCTTTATCTATATACGCACAACCATACCAATTTTGAAGTTACATGAAAACTCACATCGGTAGTATTATTTTTAAGCAAAGGATATTTTTTAATTATTGGTCTCAGAAAAATATCAGCAGCAAATGCTATTAGTTACAATTTGATTTTACAATAGTGTTAATTCGGAAATTTCGATATTAAATTAAATGGAACTAAGGGGTAAGGTTAGGGGAAAGGATAACTCCACAGGCTAACATCGATGAGGTTCTTTTTGGCCATAAGAAATCTGTGGACAAAGGATTTTTTGTCTACAAACAAACAGCTTTTACTGAAGTTCAAAAAGGTTAGAAAGTGATAACCAGAGTCCAGAGTATGGGGTATTTTTTTTTTGAAGGAGGGGGCCAACACCACAGGCTTGAGACTTCACTATTGATTTCCATCATCATCCCCCGTTAAAAATGTTTTCTTTATTCAACCTTAAAGAATGACGTATATATTAAATTATGCAAATGACTGTTGGTTTACTTAAGTTATAATTATATATACAAAAGTTATACGCCCACGTGGCCACGTTCAATAAAAGTATATTAAATACACTATTAAATAAATAAATAAATCTGTGCATCATACTCTTTTCATCAAAGCCACTGAATATACAGAGTGGACTGTGGCGTTTCTTAAGTGTTATTCATCACAATACAAATTGAGGTGTCACAAGGTGGACCACGGATCTTCCAACCACATACATATAAATAAGATTAAAACTGTTCAAACCGGTGACAAAAATTACATACATATTTATTATTTATACATTATCATTATTATCCACGTATTTTCGTTTCAACTTTTGTATGCTCTTTTTTCAAGACTACGGCGTCAACGTATAGAGGTTAAAGTAAGTATATTATTAAGAATTATGTCAATATTATGATTATACTCATACCACGCAACCGGTGTTATTATAATATTTAGTTACAGTTTATCAAGACTGGCCATTGACGAGTGAAAAAGTTAAAGTGGATTTACTTTTAACTAAGTCGCACAACGAGTAACTGTTTTATATATATAAAAAAAAATGTATTGTGAATATTATTTATTATGTTATATTATTGATTGTTAATATGAAATTGTATATTTTCGAATTTTTGAATGAGAATGTCTGCTGTATGGACTTCAGTAGAGATCAAATTAACGTAAATAAATTAATATAAATTCCCATATAAGATTTCTGTCTCAATCTCCCCAAACCAATCTCTCAACAATTACAATACCAGATATTGAGATAACTATAAGTTCGACAATTAAAGATACGTTAATGGTGCTGTGATTTCTTTAAGTATGACCAATTTTGGTAAAGATTAACCTAAATAATTAAGAACTTTTATTAGTAGGGGCTAACATTGAATTGATTTCTTAACTTCCTTTTTGTCATTTTTCTATTAATTATTCTTTAATGTACTTTTTTTACTATATATTTTTATTTTTGTGTGAATATTTTTATTGAGTTTACTTGAATTTGAACCAAGTTAAATTATTTTATTTTTCGATTTAACTGTAACTTTTACAAGTTGAAAATAAATTAAAAGTAACTTTTTACTTTAAACTATATACACTTGAATTGTTCTAAATTAACTTGACTTAACAAATTAAAAAAAAAATAGTCAACTTGCCCAGCCTCACAGCTTATAATAAGGAACCAGTTTTTTTTTCGTTTTTTTTTTTTCAATTTTAACACGCGTACAAGCATTATAATATAATATTATGATTATAATATCTCAAGGTCAAACACGCAACCGCCGTTTCTGACCGTAGATATTATATAAAATTATATTTTACCATATCATTTTAGGCTTCAGTGTTCGTGTGCCTGCAAACCATACCGCTGTGTCCGGTGTACATGCTTAACAAAATCAACTTTGTAATTATTATTAAATATTTGAAAATTATTATTTGAGCTGGCTGGTCGTAGAACCATGCAATTATTGATTCATAATGCCAAAATATGGTTCGCAACATAATTAAGCTAAAAATAATTTTTAAAAATTTTTAAGATGCATTTTGTGCCGATTTACATATTATATTGTTTTGGGTTGGGATAGTAAATAAAACGTTTGAACGCTTTATAAGCTATGTCACCTTGTTCCACAAACAAACTGTTTTCAAACAACGGTGGTACCTACAATTACTATTTACCATATACGAGAAGTGTATCAACATTGTTACATATTGATGAGTACCAAACATATTTACATCGTAAATATTGATTTTTAAAAAATATATTTATATTTTTGGGGATTTCCAAAGCTATTTAATGTCATAATGAACTCCTTTGGTAGTCAGCAGTCATAGTTCCTTCTAATATATATATTACCATTTAATTGTGTTAACTTACATCGCACGTGCCAAGAATATTATTATGGCTTTTTCACATTCAGACCGATTTCACACAGATATACCAATTATAATATACCCCCGCGGATAGGTGTATATTAGAATAAGTAACTATAGAGTAATGTAATATATTTTCAGAGCATAGCGCGCAGCTGGATCGTATTCATATTAACCGAAAAATGTGGAGGTGATTACTCCAAATCCGACCACCGTGTACTATGATGTTACATACCTATGTTATTACCTATGTATTATGACTGCAAATTTCCCAACGATTACTGAAGTATTGAAATATTAAAGCAGTTTACCTATGTTGTGTCTACACAAACGACAAGACGTCGATGGGTACGGTACCTATGTTAAACGGTAGCTGGTAAACCATACATACTATGTATATATCTATTTGAAAGTAGACGGTTTAGTAGCGGTAACAATGTTTAATATTTGTATTTACGGGTACGCGCTAATTTAACAGTACACATCAGTATACACTATACAAACATGTAGAACTGTGCAATAGCTAGATATGTACAAATTGTAATTAGTTTATTGACATATTGTAGTATAATAATAATATATGTAATCGCAGATGTCACGTGTACAAGTCAATAAAAGCGAGCCGTGGGCAATTAGGTCTAGTTAGTAGGTGTTTAATGTTATATACAATCAGCTTTTATGGCTCAACTTATTTACAGGGGTGGGTACAAAGGGATGGTATGGGAGATGAACCATCCCCTCACATTTTATTTCAAAGGTACACGTTTTCTCGTTGATATTAAGCTAGTAGTCGTCGAAATGCCTTCAATGAAATGCATCTTCACCCACCCGTACAAATAACAATCAATGCACACCTATATCGGCTATATGCCTATATCGCACAACACCTCACACACTTGCACTCCGAGTCCACATTACTGTTTAAACAATATAATACCTACTGAATTATGTCTTATGAGTTATGTACCACTGTATAATATTAAATGAAACAGTTAGCGTATAATATAATATTAATATGGGCATCAAATTTCATCAATATAAGTACGTAATACAATAATTACAGGCATTTTTAAAATGTTAAGACCGTGGAAGTACTGTTTACAAAATCAACAACAAAAGTAAATAACTGACCGATGGTCGGTTACTGTATTTTTCATATAAACTACCATTAACCTATATATGTATATATATATGATTATATTATGAATAGACGACGTCCCGCCAGAATTTACTGATTTGAAAAGGCAAGCCGGAGTAATGTATAAAGTCTGTCGCATTACACCGCCCGCACGGCCATTAAATAAAGCCAACCTCTGTACAGTATAATATTACATATTATATTATATACATGTCATGTCATATTATATATTATGACGTGATGTGCGTATTTTAATCGACCACGGAAGTATAAAATAACAAAGGTTATATTATTTTTGACCGACGAACAACAATATATTATATTATTATACACGGGATCTGTGCGACATGCTCGCTGTGCAGCAGGTGGGGTGTGGAGGTCCTTTTTTGTTTTTAAAGGTTTGGCGAGAGATGAGCGAACCACAATTATTCACAATAATATACATGGACATTGTTATAATGCATCACGATGACGTTATGTATAGATAATAGTAAACAATGACCACGGCAAAAGGCAATTATATTTTATTATTCCGTTTCACTGCCATCCCGGCGACTCGGCCGACCGCGTCGTCGGTCGGTATGATGACGTAGGTACGTACCTATATAGTTTACTACATTATGTACATTACGTATAATAAACCTGTGTACGCGATATTATCGCACGCGAGCGTTACGAAAAATCCACACGACTATACGGCATATACCTAATATAATATAATAAAATATTATATTTTATTTGTCCGAGCGAAGTCGTCCGGCGACTGTGTGCAGCGTATACGTAATATGTTATTACGATCACGGCTGTAGTTGCAGTATTATTATTATTATGATACGAGACGAAAAATATAATATCGATCGGAATGTACGCGAAGTAAATATCGATTTCCGAGCCAATCCACTTCCGTCTACCGTGTACAACAATAGTATATAATACTATTTTATAGTAATTGATATTTTATACCAATAATAATAGGTACCTACGGGCTACGACAGGTTCGCACATAATGAAAATAATTATGATTGTAACAATGTGGATGTGCATTTTATTACAATATTATGATATGGCCGCATGTAGATTAATTTCGGTAGAAATCAAAAAAAAAAAAATTGATAAAAATGAGAACTAAGTGACCTCAAAACTAAATATTAAATATTTTAAAATTATCAACTTAGCAACTATTAGAATTACATTTCGCAGCTCTATTTTACCAAAAAAAAGGTTACCTATGCAAATAATTCTTAATTATAAAAATGTAGAAACTTTATATAATATAATTGTTATACAATTTTATAACTAAATGATGGATGATTATAGTTTATAACTCGTCAAAGTATTTATGAATAGTTTAGTATAGTATACTTATAAATTGTCATCTGATGTCTTAATAAAAATATATTAATGATATAGGATGCACAACTCTAAAAATGAGATTTTCAAGTTCAAAGTTGTGATTAAACGAAAACATTTAAGTGCCTTAAAGGCCACAGCAACATGACTGAAAACAATACACCCTACAATTCGGATAAACTCGCACACGTTTCGCCTATAGTGTCATACCCATACCCAGCTTCTTATATCTAAACGTTAAAAAAGTTATTAAAAAACGAACTGTAGACATTTGGCTAAAGCAGTGGCAAAAACTATCGACTAAATTAAGCGAAACCAAAAGATCATTAATCTCATGCCCTCTAAAGATTTAACCAGAAGGCAAAAGACTATTTTAAACTTACTCAAAATAGGACACACATATTATCTATGACCCACGGTCACCTGATATGTCAAGGAAGGATCCTCCTTCATGCAACACCTGCGGCGTACAACAATCAATCCATCATTTATAAAATAATAACTAAATGCCGTAATCTCCAACCTTTAAGGGAATAGAATGACTAATCCTTCTGGGTATCCACGGAATTATTGGTCCCGACCCATCTTCTTCATTCAAGTTATTTAAATACCTAATACTATCAAATCTGTATCATACAATTTAAAAACCATTGTATTTCTATGTTTATACATATTTGGCTAAAGCCTAAAATGTGTTAAATAATGTTGTTACACCAATAGCCACTGTGGCCGAAGAGGTTTTTTTGTAATTTATAAAAAAAGTTCCTTAATAATGATATAGGTAGAAATGTCGAGGCCATGTTCTCATCGAAAGATACTGGCGACAGAAACGGGACCGCGACGCCACACAACATTGTTGTATTGTTTATATAAACATTACAAACTATTAATCTTAGAAGAAGTCTGGACTGACAACGGCAGTATCGTGGTCGATTTGAGTGAAGAACTTTTTACCAAAAGTCTCATATGATTTCTATTGTATTAAAAAGCAATCACAAGATTTGTAAATTCAATAAAAAAAAAAAAAAATCGCTCTCTCAAACGATAAAACAACAGTAAAAATAATCATACGAAATATATTTTAAAAGAAAAAAATAGCAACGCGTAACTATAATACTTCTATATAGGTGCATAAGTGCATAACTATACATAAATAATGTAATATAAATTATAATATTGTAAATATAAACATCATCGCAAATTATAACTATGGGTACTATTGCGTTCTACGTAGGTATCTAGCTAGTGAGTGGGTACCTATATTTATTATATAATAATACTAGCTCGAATGTCCAATGCATAGTTCTGATGACGTGGATACCCAAGTCACCTGCACCATACGCTCACATGTGCAATAAAGTATATAATATTATTAATTAGTATTAGAATAGATGAAAAATAACGTGTTTCGTGTAATTATAGTGATAATAATATTATGAAAAGGGCGTAAACAGCCGCAATATTACGGCTTGTTTGTCGCTGCACACTACACATGTACGAATAATAATATGTGTAAAATTATATTTTATTATATTGTGTAATATATACAGGTAGAACCGAGTGATGTATGGACTATTATAAGAATATCAAGCGTGCAGAAAATGTGTAAATTAATCCAACGTTTACTGGACGATAATTTGTTACACGGGAAAAGAGTATGTATATCTACGCGTAGGTACATATTATAATAATATATGCACACAAATTATAACTACTTTTATAATACGTGCATTTTAATTTTATATTTGCTGTATACGAAAACGCGTTCCGTGAAGTTATGACGTATGTGGTGGTATATATAATAATTATATTATATTATATAACGTATACACCATACAGTATGAGTATTATTTTTATTATTTTGCTTACCTACATGACGTGTATTATACTCTGCAGCACGTCCTTTGGTCCACATAAACCTATAAATTGTGGTATACTTCGACTTACCATTGCGCTGTAACTACTGTAGTGGGTAGAGACTAATACAAAGTAATAACCGCTACCTAGTTATCACGTCACCGTCAGTCTTCTAATATAAATAATATTATTATTGTCACACACACGAGCAATGATGTGATTCGGTCAATCGGTGGTGCGTTTACTGTTTAGGGATCGAAGGTTGTGACATTATATTATAATGAGCAAGACGAAAGGAAAAAAGATTTTAACCTCTGCAGCAAGAGACGACGTCGTGTCTGTGGTGGCTGACTTAGCCAAAAGTAAGCCACTGCATATATTATCAGCTATAATACCTATATCTGCAATAATTACTATTATTATTGTTATTATTACCTATAATATAATGTTGTAGGTAATCGACTAATCGAGTATAATAATATTATGCATTATACATACATGACGTGATATAATAATACACATTATGTTGTATTATAGGAATAAAAATATATTATGTTATACTCACACTCGCCCAGAGTAAATCGCGTGATGCGAGTGTGTGTGCAAGTACAACGACGGCTGCTGCTGCTGTGTACGAATTAATATTGACGCTCGGCAGTTTGCAACCGACGCGATGGCCGGCGCGAACACGACAATGGCTATAATATATCGTTTGCAAATCGCTCAAGGTCGCGCGCGCGCCGCGATCCATTCGTATAATATATTATTATATTATTGCGAGCGCATCCATTTCGCGATCGCGCACAGTGCCGTTTCGTGCCGTCGTATAATATTATTATCCGTGCGTACTTTGTCGATGCGTTTATAGAGACCAACTAAGACGTATAATATTACATTTTTGGTCAACGACGTGCACTATTGTTTCTGCCTTCAAAAGCCACCGAAACCCTAACCCGGGTTCAAGTCGAAGACAGATTTCTGCGAAACACTCATCTCGCCGGCAGCGCGATGACGACCGTGTCTATACCCGGGTTAGGGTATACTGGACAGAACTATAAGCTCTTTGCCGCCGTGAAGTTATAAGCTGAAGTCAGCGCACGAGCACTTTCCGCGCCATATTATTGAGTATATATATGTACCCATACCGTGACGGCTGCAGCTGCCCGAAGTATAGCTGATAATGTCTATAGAGGATCATCTCGAGAAAATCTATAATCGCGAAACACTAAAATATATAACCGTTAAAAGTAACACGAGTATATAATATCGTACTTAAAATACCTTTTATAAGAAGTTCACCGTGATATAAGACCATAGAGTAAGTATATAAAAATAAAAAACTGAGTCCGCCGCAGCCGCAGGTATAGATTACACCAGAATAAGTATATTAGATGGAAACAGTGGAGAATACTGTTTCTTTTTGTCCTATTATATAAATAAGTATTATTCGTTTTTTTTTATATTTTTTTTTATCAGTCTGCGAAGGTCATCGTCATTCGTGAATTATTTACTTTAAATCTTGTATATATATACCTATACTTACCGAAATGCATGTTTTTACGTCCACGACCACAACGACCTCCACTGCCATACATTGCCATTTATCATTGATATTTTAATAGTCTATTATAAAATCATTAATCAATGTATTGTACGTGTTGAGCTCTAAGACTGACGAAAATATTATCGAAGTATCCAACTTCAGCGGACATGATACAGTGCCGTATATGTGGCCGAGGGGTTGTGGTCCACCCCTTCGGATTATTATAACGAAGTTGTTTTCATAAAATATATATTACCTATGGGTGCATTGATAATCTATTGTTGTCGGTGTATTAAAAAATTAATGACAAGGATATTAGGTAATTTTTATCCCGTAAACATTTAGATCATGTTTGGGTAGACTCCCTCGTGATATTTCGAAGTGAATAATTCACTAATAATTCCTGTTACTATTTTAACTACCCTCCCCTCTCCCCTCAATACTGAACACAAACAATACACACTAGATTATTCGAGTTAATACTTTAAATCATAATGATGTTTTAAAGTATGTTTTGAAACACTAATCCAACAGAAAAAAAGTATTCGTTTCGAGCATACATATTTTTTTGTACATTTAATACTATAACGATTTATAATAATTCAATATTACATTCGGAGGGGGTGTATTAGTTTTACAATGATGTGTGTTTGATATTGAGTGATTAATATACACTAACAAAATAGTATTTTACAAAGTAGTTTTTAGTAGTTTCAAGTTTTGATGAAATTCGAGCTTTCAAGTAATGTTTTTTAAATAAAACTGTATTTTAGAAGGAAATCAAATTTGCTTTAATTTAATATTGTATTAATAATGTATTAAAAATTTATAACATAACCAACTAACCATATTGTATATTTAAAATATTTTAATTTTTGTTGTGTATACTTGATATTGGTAAATAATATAAATTAGAAAAAACCAAAATCATTCTGAGAAAATAAAATACAAAATGTTGTCATATCAATAAATGTCATATATTATAATTATAAAAGTACCTATTCTCAAAATGTCAAAATACTTTTACTTATTTGAATACATAATAATATCAGAATACATATTCCAAATACTACATTGACATTAGGTATTTGGAATACCGTAAGATAAGTATTTTTAAGAGGATACATATCATCAAATGATTTTGTAACCTGCAGTAGAAAGCTCAAACGTCATTAGATTTGAACTGAAACAATTTATAGTGCTTTTCTTACGCAATGAATCTTATGAATTTATAAATATATTTTCGTTTGAAATGTTATTTATTTTATTAATTTTGTTTAAAACAACATTCAAGTTTGTTTTTCTATTTGCTATTTCCATCATATAAATATTACTATCTATAATAAGTTATGTATTATTTCGTATGCCTATTACATTTCAAATACGACAACATATATATTTTCAATAATTTGCTCACTTCTCTCTTCCACGTATAATTATATTTTTCTAACTTGATTTCTACTCTCAAAATTTCATGATAACCCTCATTAAAATAATAGTTTTAAGACCTTGAAAGTTTAATTTGTAATTTGTATTAATTGGTGTTATCTCCGTTCCTCCGGTAGTCCAGTATAGCTTCTAGCTACAATAACTAAGTATGTTATCCACAATAATTTTTCAATTTTATATAATAATGCGTTTCAAATACCATATGGTATATTGGTATGCTATCTAAATTTTATTATTGTATCATATTAGACTGCTTTAATTATAATTTCATAATAACCTGTTTAGGCTTCGTACTATAACTTTTACCTATTACTTAAGCCTATATATTATTGTGGAGCAATGAGTTATTTCATTTAAACTACAGTTATTTTTGCCTCCACAACAAACCTTAGGATTGTTTAGTAACATTCAATTTAATAAGTATATATTTAGATTTTTGAACGAGTATAATAAAACATGTATGTATGATATAATATTAGGTGTACATAAACATAGAATAAAATTATCCTTTTTAATTATAACACGCGCTTCCCAACAGTTGTCAAACTCGATTTCTTTCATAACTATATGTATAGGTACAGTAAGCCTTCTGTACCATAATTAACGTCGAACATAAATCATACTTTTTATTCAATTTGTATAATATATTGTGAATTAAAATCTCATCTCTAGAATAAATCGTTTTTAGTTAGCACATATCTAGTTAAATTTATGCGAGTTCTATATACGTACAAATATCAAATCTTTGTTTCTGAGAAAAATAACACCGTATTACTGCATGGCACAGTCGAGGATGATAACATGCATTTAACTTTGTCACAGTTTCCAATTCGAAAGTACAAAGATTTCCTTTCACCGTTCATTATAAAAAAAATGAAATGAAATGAAAAAAGAAACATACGTCCATCTCGTAACCACGCGCGGTTGGCGCTCGGAGCGATGTAATAATATAAGCACCACCATTAGGCCGTATTTTTTGGGCTCGTTACAGACAGCGCGTTATGCGCGTTTCGGTGATGGAAAGAATACTATTACTAATAAAAAAAAATCTATGTAACGTTTAAATCGTTTGTGAATAACCTGACCTATTCGCGAGATTTATGGTCGTTTGTTTTCACGCGCTATTTAAGCACACAGATGGTGTTATTATTATTAATCGTCTCGTAACGCAATGATATTATTATTATACGTTTATTAGGCACGTCAGTCAGGTGATATGATATTTTTGTACGTACATCGGCACGTCGGGTGGCGATGAAGCGATTACGAAAAAGGTAGGCGCGCGAGCTATATAGGTATGTCTATATTGTATAGTGATTTGAACAAATGGACATTTCGGCGGGTACCTGCCTAATATTATATAGTACAGTATCACAATAACCTATAAAATTGTGTGTTTCGAAACCATTAGGGTTCTACCGAATTATCGCATAAACAAATCCCGACGTTCGCGATAGTAAATATAATCTATACGGCATTGCGTAGTATACTACGGCGTTAGTGTGTTACCTATGAACGAAAATAAAAATACAATTTTAAAAAATGTCGTAAATCTTTTCTCCCGGAACTTTTCGGGACGTTTTTGGAGAGTACTACTCGCCAATGTCATTAGACTTTTATTATTTTCTCTAAGAAATAACGATTGATTAGACTTGATTATTCTATTACGTTAACATTATCCAAATCAATTGTAATTTTTTATATAATTGTTATTAAAAATCAATCCACATGGGTTTTGGTTTTCAGAGCACGTAAAATATTAAGATTTCGTGTTTAAATGTCAATAATTTCTATTTTTTTAGTAATAAATCGTTAATCTGAAAATTAGTGCGCCAACTGTAATGCATTATTATCAAACAATAATTAGACTGAATTCAAAAACATATACAAATATACAATGAACATCATACATTGTCAGATAAATTAATATTGTGATTAGTTATATTTAAATTTAATACGCAAAACACAAATGAAAACATGAGCGATTATTTTATTTTTAATTATGTTTGCCATGCTCGTAAGAGTATAAAATTATTATATAGTATATTATTAAAAATTCTCTATATCTTAATTTTATATAATTTTGTGAACAAATATTATGAAATCGTTTGGAAAACATATTTTACTCGGTAGCTATTTTTAATAGCAGTATATTTTAATGTAAATAACTTGGCAATTTAAATATACTGTATTTTGTAACTGCAATTCATATTGAACGTCAAATAGTTTGTACACACATATTATAATACATAAAATGAGAAAAAAACTTTTAAATTGATATAGTTACCTATACTGAATTAATCAAGATGGATAAGCAAAAAAGGAAAATAAATTGCGAACTACGTGAAATAATATTTTATACTCAAACGCAATAAGTATAATGCGTTTAATAATAATGTTTATAATATAGCCAATTAGCTATTAATATGATGTGTTTATAATAGCCACCAATAAAATTAATATTGTATTTATCATATTTGCAGAGTTAACTGGATTACACATAGGTATCAATAGGTCATTGACATTTCTGTCGGCTATTGATGGCTATTATAATCATCTATTAAAAAGAACGTTGAAACTAGTTGGCACATAAAAACAAATGATTGAATAATATTCCAGTAAAATGTTGATTCGTAATTTTCAAATGTTGTACATATCGTCATCGATCGTTACATAACAACGAATATTTATACCTCTAAAAAATAAACAAATTAATACCTAGTTAGAAAATTGAAACAAATTTAGAACCAATATATGATATTTGTACATATCGTGACTTAAATTACAAAACCAGCCGTAAGACAACATGTATTATTAAATATATCACAAGAAAGGAAGGAAATCTCGTTTAATATGCATTTTTAACTTTTCCATAGAAGCATGTCCACATGGTTATAGACGGTGCACCAATTTAAAATTGTTTTGTTATAAAAAAATGAATTTGTATTAAGTACCTATATCCTATTGAACATGTCTAAAACAAATGAATAGGAAAAAATAACATATCATTCATACTCATCTGTGTGAGTATATAATATTATATAAGTAAAATTGAATAAAATAGCGTGTGTCAAAATTGTATTATTTTCATAGTCAGGATTAATCAAATGTGGCTGATATACCATATACCATCGTCCATCATGCAAAGTATAAAATAAGTTCATCCAATTATATTCTTGTATACAACAAGAAAATACGACTACTATAATATCTAAATAATTGTTGAACGAAAATTGTTTATATACTGTTACACGTAGACTGGTTTACGTACAAAAAAATTAATAATTAAATATACAAATATCATCACATGACTACATAAAATAAAAACTTTCGAGGTTGCGGTAAAATTTAAATTTATTAAGCCCATATACGGTCATCGTACGTGTATCATACAAACTGTTTAATATTATTGTACCGCTTATGATGACCGTGTATTGTACTGACGTATTTATCGGTTTGTTTCGTGAAAAATGACATTTCCGTGCATAGTTATCATCGTTATAAAAAATCTACTAAAATCTAAGGTCATAAACTCATAAATCATAATAGACTAATATTATATAAAAAATATATTAAACAATGTAGATAATATGTACCTATACAGGAACGATAAAAATATAATATTTCTCCGCGTAGAGTTTCAAATTGTAATAAATGCCATTGACGTTATTCGTGGAAATGCTCAAATTCTCCTCATGTATAGTCTTATCAAAGAAAACACAAAGAAAACACGCGTGTACGTCGTTTTAGAGACAAAAGAAATAACAAAAACAATACGGACTATCATTCCTCGACTCGTGTTATTGATCACATCGTGTTCAGATGAGGTCATGGTGATGCATCACTTCAAACATTGTTCGTTTATTACTATTTATATTTTATCACGATTAGTATTTAGCTATCAGTAATATACATTATTATTATTATTTTGATTAGTACAATATAACCTTTTAAAATATTTGATTAGTATACGTGATTCACACACATACATGAAGGAATACATAAATAGTACCTATAACTAATGAGTAACAATTATTATAGCCTGCTTTCAGCGTAAGTTGTAGACAGAGTTATAATTCGTTAGATTCAAATTAAATTTGTTTTTTTTTTAATCCTAAGGAAAACTTGTTAATATTAATTGCGTCAACTCATAAAAAATGTCAAACAATTTAATGTCATCATAAAATGTTTAATATTATAAGAAATTATTTGGGAGAAAAAATAAGAAGGAAGTATATATTAGGTGTACACAGACGGTGACAATCGATAGATGTCAAGGACATACATATGCATATTATACACGAGTACACGACAGCTTTTAACAGGATCAAGACGTCATCTGACTAACAATCGTGTTGGTTTCCTTCACGTTCGATACCGATAAAATATGAAAATAAACAAGTAGGTATATATATTATTATAATATGTAAAAACATTGCGTTCTGTGATTTTTCGAGATGGCTAAACGGGAAAACTTAAAATAATTAATATGACAATACTGTAAAACAAAATTACAAAACTTCTCGAATATATGAACGTAGGATCATTATGTGAAAAGAATTCTGACTGGAAGAAAGTAAACAATACTAACTAGGGAATTGGGTTTATATTTTTTCGAATATTTATTTCCATGGCCACTCTCACTGCCTCTGAGTCATCTCTCCTAATAACACGACCAGTTAAATTAATGAAATGGTTCATCTCCTCAACCTATGCTCCCTCATTTTGTCTACAATCGGTGCCACTTGTACACAATCCCTAATGAATAATTGGAATTCTATATGCCCTCCTCACTCCGCACGCCGATCTTAGCATTATCGTCTCAGCCAAACAGAGGGTGCTCTGTTCCGTCTTATTGTCCACTGTTCAACATTCCTATCCATATTACATTATACTGGCCACACAACCTTTTTATAAAATCTAGACATAATTCTATTTCGAATTTCCTCCTCAAAACCAACATTCTTTTGTACTACCGATCCTAATTTCTAAGTACTTGAAGTCTTGAACCAATTAACTTCGCACACTAAACCATCCCCCGTCTTCATTACATCACGCCTTTCCCTATCAATTTTTCAATTGCTTCCTCCAAAATCACATAGGTACGCGATTGACTCTACTTCACTCCTACTAATCTTTAGTCCTATTCCTTAAATGAGTTAAATCGTTGTTCTCTACTCTTCTAGTTACATCGTTTACTACATAAATTATAATATTTATTGTATATTATATTCATTCAAAATACTTATAATAATGTTTCTATAACACAAGAGTGATTATTTTATAATGAACCAGCTTAAAATATCTCTGGATGTAAAACGCAATTTTTATTTTACGTTTAAAAACATTCTATTTTATTTATTCTATGATAAATGAAGTCAAATAAATAAATTGTATTAATGAATTTTAAATTGAATTTATTTCCTGAGATTTTTCCTGTTTGTGATTAAAGAATCACTCTGTATATTGAACGCCACACGGGGAATACTCACAAATTACTCATCGATTGACTGCACGGATATAACAGCCAATAACCATAAACGATACGGATATCACATCTAACATCAGCTATGATCTATTATCTATATATACCTGCATAATAGTATATAATACCATACTATACAGTATACGTGTACCTGTGTATTATACTAAACAGCAACATCGACAATATTATTATAAACTTTAAAATACGCGATTGGACTAGAAACGAGCAAATGATAATTTACTATATAGATGTATGTCACACTATTACAACAGCATTGGTACTACAGTCTACAGCGGTAACATGACGTACACATAGCGCGACTAGTCGGTGCTTAGTAGCTATATACTATTGCTCTATAGCTTACACCCCGCACGCGCGTATAATATAATTAAATTAAACTATTTTTTGTTTCATATTTTTCGTAGACGTGCAATTATAATTGTAAAATATAAAATTGTATTTTATATTTACAATCATATTTTTTTGGTAATTCATATATGTTTCATTTTTTCAAAACACGAACTGCCTCCGGGAGTGAATTCGTGTAAACAAGTTTAACTACCTGTATTTGAGAGCCAATTTGCGTGCGCCCGTATATAATAATATGATAAAGTATTATTCACTTGTATGATATCGGTTATGCGTTTTAGCAAAGTCAACAGTACTCGAGCATAATATTTAAAATAGGTAGTCGGAACTAAAAAAATGTAATTGTTATAACTTTAGAACCTTTAAATTGTCAATCTTATAAGGTCACGCCAAAAATTATTGCTCGTATACTTGCAACTGTGTCAAATGAGGTGATATCTATCACCTACATCTGATGTACCAAACCACGTGAGTCTCCTGCAGTCCTGCTATTTGGCAGGATGCAACGGTAACCGTACCTACTGCAAATTATAGAGGGTGTACTGTCTCTAAAGAACTCAACAACGACGCCGACACTTATACCAGTTCTAAACACGCCAACATCAGCAACAGTCCCAACACTCCCTGCCCAGGCCAACAGTCAACCATCAAGTACTTCACCACAAACACACATACTCAAACCTAAGTGACAGGTTACAACCTTACAAAATAAAACAACTGAATGTTCTTTCAGTCACCATAGACCACGTCATCCTTTCTACGTTTTTCGATAAATTTAAATCTACAATTAATCCCCTCCTCACAATTCTACCTACTGTCATTTCTAAACTGATCGAATCCAAAAACGTTAAATAACACCTCAAACTCTATCAACATTTTATGGGAGGTTACAGGCAATCCCAAAATATGGATAAAACATGTGGTAATATGTAAAACAATGTAGATCATTACATATATAGGAAGTACTGTTATAAATTTAGTAAAACTAAACTATGACAAAAAACCTCCACTGGGAAGCCTCTTCATCTTTATTTTTCATGTTATTATTTATTTTAGTATTATTCAGTTTCTGTAACAAATGTCCTAAATAAAGAATTATTAAAAAAAAAAAATGTTATAAACGTATAACTTTCTAAACAGATAATGATTTTTTTTTCGTATATTATACAATATATTTTTAAAAAACTTCAAATTTCAATTTAATTATATTTTACATCTAATTTTTCAAAACGGTACACTGTGAATACTGGAGCAGTAGACACGAGTCCCCTAATAGATAGTATTATATTGAGGAGACACTTCTGATCTAGCGGATGACATGTCGCGTATAGTGCGGTGACTATAATCGACGAAAGCGTTCTGCAGAGCAATCGATCCGATGATATTATTATATATATATATATATATTTAGGTGCGAAATGCGAAGCGATAAAAATAAAGACAGCCCTCTTCACTTCTGGACTATTGAGGAAGTGTGTATAACGACGGATGATTTTTAACTAGTCGTAACTAATTAACAACAATAATGTTATACTACATCTAGTTTATAATATCGAGTATATATAGTCTACTATATCGAGTCCATAATCATTCTTCGTATTATAGGTAGTACCTCTGTAAGTTACGTCACGTCGTATAGAGTAGAGAACGTATCGAGTATATCTCGTGTATTTGTGTCGGTCGTCGATCTTTCCACTGGTATACATGTTAGGAGGAAGTGAAATATACTATATAACTACATGTATATTTTTCGTTCAATGGCTGCTGTTGTTCGTGATTTCGGTAAAAAAAACTTTCGTTGTTATTGGCAGCAGATCGGATAAACAATCGGGTTATCTACCTCAATTATCTGTTTTCAATCTGTATACTACATCATTGCTACTTAAACAGTCAGTCGTTGTGATATCGTTGTAATTATGATATAAAATAATAATATTATGTATTTTTAAATCAAATTTCAAACACAATAGTTAAAATAAGTTTTAAGTTATATACTTATTAGTTAGTTATAATATTATATTTGAAATTTAAATGAGCGGAGTAGTGGGGCACAGAAGTACCTCACAATTGATGGATCACTACTCCGCCAAACAAGTATAAGACTTATTAATTATACTGGTTCGGAATTCAAAGCTTACACATACATCGAAATTCTTAAAAAAATATTTTGCGTTTTAAATTATAAACATAATATGTTGTTCTTTTTTGAAAGGAATAAACTAAAACAATTTCAAACGAATTTAAATTATTAAAAAAATTAATATTATTATTCAATTTAAGGAAAACCTTATACAAAAAGGAAAAAAGATATTTTGTTGGAGCAGACGATGATCATTAGGTACTTTGGCCAGATATATTATGCACATAGACCTTATACTGAGTATAAGGTTTATGATTATGCAGCATAATATTTATGTGGTACATGCTTTAGTGGCTTCATATACCTACTAATGACTGACATATATATGATTGACTTATCAAAATATTTAATGTACAGTCGATTTTACATAATATTATGAACGTTTAATTATATAACGAAAACCAACAATAATAGGAGTGCATTTTTTTAAAACTACTATGTTATCATTTTATCAATATCGGTGCGATTTATTATTTTATTGATACAAATATTATTTTAACGCGTTGATGCTATCTGCAATAGCAACATAATATAAAGTTATATAATATGAAACTGGTGGAAATAAATTCTAAAATCTAAACAGTAGAGATTGACAGCTTTTTTGAGTAAGCAGCTTAGGTGGCATAATATCGCTGAATACTTTTGTCATTTTCAAACATATACAATGCCAGAGACATTAGTAAACACATATCTACGAGGACTCACAGCAGAACCTCATACCAGGAGACATATCTATAGATTATAGTAATCTTTATACAGAAAACTAATAATAATTATTATAAGTCACAATACGTATCCAGACCTTTTCACAGGTTTATTTTTTTTAAATAATTAATTTTCATGAGTCATATTAACTAATTGAATGAGCTAAAAGTAAAGGCTAAAGCTATATGTATAGTTCAAAAACTTTTCATAATCATAAAAATATACTTTAGCCGAATCGTATATTATATTAAAGTTAGTCCTGTCTTCTTCGCTTCGGGATTTAAAACGATTTGACGTATGCGATCACTACTCATACTATACTACATCGTACTTATACTACAATAATAATAATAAGTATTATTTTATAGAAAACGATAAATATAAATATTGTTAAATTTTAAACGCTCGTATGATAATTTTAATAAATAAAGTTAAAGAAAATATTTTAAATGAGCACGCTAATCAGGCAAAGTTAAAAATCTGACAAGAAAATATGTATGTGTAATATACAAACATAATAAACATAATATTGTGTACAGAATCGTTCGTATTCTCCATCGAAGCTAGTACATTAATTCCTCAATACCTTATTACCATAATACTGGTTCCGGTCTAAAACTTTTCAAGATGTACCTAACTAATAACTATATACATCTACACTTCTAATCAGAAAATCGCATACTCCACATTATAACCCAAGTCACGCGCTCTTTATTGTAATAATCGTCAAACACGACAACACAAGGTAGCACTGTTGTTTCGTTATATTATTGAAAACATATTCAGGAATAACAAACGGACCGAGATGAGAAAAATCATGCGTAGAGCATAATTTTTTGTATGAATCCAATGAGTTTTTTTCAACATCGTCTATAGCATAATATCCATTATCCGGTCATCATTCTATAGGCACATACTTGTATGTAACCGGGTAACTGGCTATGAATCTATGATATAATACTATAATACATTCGGTGCATTCTAATTGAGTTCCATACTTGAACGAGGAAAATAATAATATACTAATTGAGTCCCCGGTATAAAAGAAAAATATACCAATTGAGTCCATGCTTGGGAAAATTAAAATATATCAATTGAGTCCTTAGATTTTTATTATTTTGTATGTGTTAAATTGGGCATTTCTATAGCTCTGCAAGTTGAAACAAAATTACCAACACAGTTAAACACTGTGAAATTCGAATTAATACATTAACCAAACCTAACCAAAATAAATTATATCATAACAAAAATAAATGAAATTAGAAAAAAAATGAAGCTTTTACCTACAAACAAAACAGATCAAGATTTGAATACATAAAAAAATAAGATCATTTAAGTTTTTACCGATATAAGATATTAACATAAAAATACAATATATTACAATTAATTGTTGTCAAATATTTCTAAATAAACATAAAAAAAACATTTTCAAAACCATATCACAAAATATTGTTCTTACAACAATCCTCAGTTTGTAAACATGGTAAGGAAAATGTTTTTTCGAAGTTTGATCGACTCAGATAGTACTAAAATATGGACTCAATTAGTATTTCATTTTATGGGACTTGATTCGTTCTAACCCTAAAATGTTTTATTGGACTCAGTTCGCAGGCAACTAATACATTAATACCGCAACACGTATAATAATATATAAACGTCATTATCATATCTACCATAATATTTCGACTGACTAGGTTTGAATGGTTGAATGGTTATTTAGCGATAGATATTTTGAACCAAAGTGTATAGTACCACAGATCAATTTCTCGAACCCATGCCTTTCACCCGTCTATATATCCACCTATGGATGATAGCAATCCTTGAGGAGCAGCCGGCAAATGAGGGGAAGGTTCATGAATTTGGACCCCCTCTATTGGGCTTATTTGAGTATTCGCGCCAATAGTGATATATCTATAATATTCGTAGGTAATCATAGTGATTTGTCTCGACATACCTGAAAGCCAAGGCGAGTTTACACTCCAGGTACCGGATCATGGAGTTGAGGAACGTAGCGGGCAGGGCGCATAACAGCCACTTGAATAGCATTAGCCCGAAGTTGGGCACGTCCCGGCGGACGATGAACTTGACCATCTTGCCCTCCATGGTGGCCACGAATATGGACATGAACGTGCGGCACACTAGGGCGATCGTGTGCATGGACAGCAGGCCCACCTCGGGCGTCCAGAAGCCGGGCACCATGAGCCGGAGCAGCTTCTTGAGCTGGATCAAGAACTCGCGGTTGATGCCCGGGCCGGCGGCTCTCGTCCTCTTGCCGGCCGCCGATCTCTTACCTCCACCGCCACCGCCAACCACGGCCACGGCGGTGACTGCCGTCGACCCCTTGGTGTTGTTGTTGTCGTTGGACTCGCCCGACGGTCGCCGTGGACCACCGTCGGGTCCTTTTTCACCCTTGCCACCATCGGTGCCGCCTCCACCGCACACTTTTAACACTATGGGGTAACCAATCTTACAGCCGTACAGCAGCACGGCCGCGGCCAGCACACCCTTGCTTACGTTGTCCCGTCGGATGATCCGACCGTCCAGGTATTTGGATATGACGGCGGGCATGATTTCGATTACGGTGATAGCGGTGGTGGATGTGGTGGAGGTGAATAAAGGGGTGAAGGTGGTGGAGGTTGCGGAGGTTGTGGTTACCTAACCGAGCGACAGTACTCGCGTCTCGTACAGATAAAGTGATGAGTAAACTATTATGTATTACTTATGCGCTTGCACAGCAGCGGTGAGTGGTCTATTATATGTTCTGATGTTATTGTTAAAAGGGTATCGACGACTTGTGCGTGTCAAATCATCTGTTCACGCGGCTGTAACCGACAATAATATTATTAGACTGTACGACTGTACGAAAACACAACGAGCGTATTACAGATACGTGTGCGATAACGACGGCCGATTGCCGTGTCCGGTCAGACCTCTGTTCGCTTCGATAGTAAAATAATATTATGACTCTCAAACAACAATAATATTATAATAACTGATAACACAACGATGATACGGCGAACGCGCACGGCAAGATGTGAACGAAAACCCGTAAACGCGCGACCGACCAGACTGCGCGCCGGAGTCGACGTTGCTACTGAACGATTCGGTGCGTACGCGTCGTGAGTTTGTGTGTGTGTCGCGCGCGCTACCTACTCGCCGCGCCGTCTCTTCCGCCACGGACCGGTCGGCGGTGGGTGGAGGTGGCGACCGATGCGCGCCCGATACTCAGTTGTACGCGCGCGCCAACGTCCGTTTTCCACAAACCTTCCTCACCCGTACGTCACAACACCTCGCCACACCTCACCACCACGCCGCGAAACCACCGACCGCGGCCGCCGCCTCACCCATCCCCGCAACTACGACGCCGTATAAAGAGTCGGTCAACTCGTTTTTTACTATAGTAGAGAGGGCGGCGGCGACGACTCTTCTTTCGCCGCCTCGTTCGTTATTATTTTTGCTTTTTTTTTTTTTTTAATATGAAATAATAATAATATTATGTACGTACAATCATAATCATAATATTATGGAAATTTTTTTAATTTTAAATTTACCATTCGCTGTAGGTAGTTAGGAGTACAATATTATAATCATTATTAGACTTGCGATCATTGTACGTACCTATACAAAGTGTAATAAGTCTAATAGTTATTATTTATATTAGTATACGAGTATTACACGTAAATTTCTATAGTCACGTCGAGTTAGGTCCAGTGGCGTATTTGCGTGTTGGTGTGTGTGTGTGGGGGGGGGGGGGGGGAATAAGGACCAAGGGACCCGTGTGGCCGTACGCCTATAATATATGTTTGTATTATATCATATACTATAGTTATTTATTTATTTATATATTAATATGTTTATAAACATATAGGTATTGTTTAATTGTTTTACTATCAAAAACATGTAGGTTGGTTGTTTAAACAAAGTGTACATTTTTAAACGGTGATAATGACTCTGTGTTTATTATTTTTTTTATTGACTTTTGCATCTGATATAATTTAATGTATACAGAAATTTTTTATTTATTTTATTTTATTTGAGTATCTCTCTATCCGTAATATAACATAATACAGTGCGTCATACGTCAAAACTAAAATACAATATAATTTTTAAAAATCCCCGTTTCCTCCTCAAGTACGGCATAAGTACATTGGATATATTATTATGGTGGTGTTGGCGAAGTGTCTCCACTTATTCGATTCTGAGCGGTGCGATGAATGTATCGATTTTATAATGGTGTGTATTTCTTTTTTGTGTCTGTTATCACTTTTCGGAGCACTAAAAATGCTGAAATTCTAAATTTCAATCTATATATCTTACTTGAGAGTGAATCTAGTTGATCCTTTGGTGGGGTTGGGGGGAGGAGGTAAAAATGTACTTTTCATAATGATTAGGAAGAATAAAAAAAAATAGAGGAAAACGTTTACATTAAATCAGTTTTTGAAAAAATCGATAAAGGCATGAGACAATTTCAATTTTTTGAAACTATATTGTGGGTCGATAATTTTTTGCTAGGTCAAAAAACTTTAAATGTAATACAAGGTGCCTTATAGGTAGTTATTTAGTTATTAAGGTGATTAAAAAAAAAGTAGAGCTTAAATCCACATTAATTTTGTATAAGCGTTTGAAGGTAAAAGTTTGACAAAATTCGTCAAAATCACGAAAATTTTCCAATTATTTTGAGTTGGAAAATTCATAAAAATATTTTTACATCTATGACTAATTTTTTATAAGCGTTTGAAGTTCACATTTTTACGACATTAGATAATCCCCCGTAAATTAACGATTTAAATAGTTTTAATTCAAAAACGATTAACTGAAGATTGTTGAAATTTTCATCAAACGTTTATTTTATCATTTTCTATACACAATAACATTTAAAAAATATTTTGGTTCTTTTTTATCTATTTTTGACATTTTTGATTTTTAATTTTCTTTGGATTTATTTCTACAAATATCGATGAATATAATTTTTGGTAGGTCAAAAAACTTGAACATTCAATACAAGATTCTTCATATGTTTTGATAATAACAGTTAAAATTGAAGATACATAGGCACGATTTTATTTTATAAGCATCGGAAGTTCAAAATTGGTCAAAATCAAGAACATAATTTGTAGTAAAAATTAAAATGTATAAAATGTTCAATTTTTATAACTAAGGCTGGAAAAATTAAAACAAGATTACTCGTAAGTAGTTTATATTAAAACCAAAAAATCTAAAGATTACATAAACACAATTTTTTTTTGTAGATATTCTATGTTCAAATTCAAATAGCAATAATATCATAAAATAAAGTAATTTAGGCTGACAACCCGTTTTTGCACAGAGTCGTTTTTCGAATGCAATGGTTCTTCTTTGAATTCAATTTGAACGTATATGTTCAAATACAATGACTTATAAAAACGGCGTACAATTCACACCTACAACTTACTGTACTGCAGAACAGTATTACTTATACTCTCCGGTGTTTTATTTTGAGCTTTGCAAAGATAGATAAGTTTGTACGGAGAGAAACTAAAAACTATCGTCTGGACTAGAGAGAGAATATTTCGGCATAATGGAGCACATAAATCTGACAGAACATTTTCTACTTTTAAATAAGATGAGATATGTCGAATATCATGTTGTAATGTTGTATATATGCTACACAAATTATGTCTGTTGATCAGCCGCTGCCGTTGTCACTATTATTCAAGTCCAATATTATATAACGTATTGCAGTGCGTTTGCAGCAACTATAGATTGATAAATGTTCGAAAATAGAAATACCTATAAATTACAATCAATACTGGGAATAATAAATTCATCAAATACATAATAGTATAATGTTAAATGTATAGACTAAAATCAATATCCGTAATTTATTTAATTTTATAAAATATGAGATGATTTTATTGGACAATTACTCAGTTTTTTTCTTTTAATGTCCATTAATTACATAAACAAATTTTTCTTTTTTTTTTTTTTAAAGAGTCTAACGAAACAAATGTTGAATCAAAGCAACTGTAATGAATCATTAAATATTTAATAAGGCTTTTAACTCATCGTTAAAATTACTTTTTATAACCATTAACCCCCATTACTTTATTGAAAGCATTTAACAAATATTAAAACAGTAACAACTGTATTGTTTAACTATACGTCTATACCAATCAATAATCATGGATAAATTTATTAATCTATCAATGTATATTTACCACCGTCCAAATTTAGGAAGACTGTCTACCGTTTGCACACACATTTTTAATTTAACATTAATTTTGAAAATTGTGAAAAGCTTGTTGGAGCCACCTGGAAAAATATATTAAGAAATTGCAACCAGTTTTAAAAAAAAATTATTAAGTTTTTCAATATTTATTGCAATATCGCGTATTATTATCGATTTGTTTATAAGCTGGCCATACAATATAGCGCAAATGTTTTGGTTATAGAATGTGTAGCAATATTAGTATAATATTATGTTGTCAGGTAAGCAATAAAACGTTATCCGCTGTTGGACGATGGTTACAAACCGTATTTGTTTTGTGTGTGCGCAAATGGTTGTTGTGAATAGTTTTAAAATATAATATTAAATTCTATATGCAAATGCGGTTTATCAATATTCAGGTTACATTTTTAAAATATCCGCAAATGTACCATGTGTGCTTCTCAAAGATGTGCGAGCAAATCGTTCCATTAGGAGTTTATTCAACCTAAGTTTGATTGGTTTGGTTTGAATGGTTAAATACCGAAAAGCGTCGTTAAACATAAGGATATTAATGATACTATGATATATTATTTTAGTTATTTTTTTGATGAAACATACGTCGTATAAGAACCATACAATGGGTATTAACAATTGATCAAAGAAAATCACTCGCTCGTTAATAACAATGATAATAAAAATTTAAAAAAACGATAAAAAAAAACTCATATAATGTATATCATTATACATTTAACATTTGCTAGTGAATTCCGTGTGATATATTATTATGTGAAGATCAGTAACAGTAGTGTACTTTACTGGCAAGGATAAAATATGAAAATTTAACGCAATTTTATATAAAAAAAAAAGTAGCGGGTATACGGGTGGTAAAAGTCATGCAGGCGATAATATCACGATAGAACTATATTATAATTTATAACACACAACCCTATTTTATATATTATGTTGAAAAATAAAATAAATAAGAATACGAATGTCCTAGCATGATTTCCTTACATCAACTTAAAATAAACTTTAGTACACTACAATTATATTAATTATTAATAATTTGAATACCATTTATTAACCAGGTAGGTACTTAATATTCTTGTAACTGTTGTTAATTACTAATTAGTCAAGTATAAATATTATAATTAGGTTTACAATAAAGAGTGTTTATAACTATCATTTACAAGGACTATATACTTTAATTGTAGGTATTGATTAAAATATTATAATTGCAAACAATCATTGCAAGACAAAAATCCAATAATATTTTCAAAAAATGTTTAACATAAAAGTATAAAACCATAATCTATATAGTTACCATCCGACCATTTGAACAAGTTATATCTATAGATCTTACTTATGAGTTATAAAGTCTTAAACAAGCTTCTAAACAGGCTTATAAATCCTATATTTAATTTAGAATCATAGGCAGTCAGCAGATAACATAAAATTAAGACTTTAAAACACAACACTATTATTAATAATAATTGAAACACCAAATAGGTTATCAGTTATCACTTATCAGAGTACCTCAGTACCTGCGTATCACTGTATCAGACACCTGCAGTACACCAGATAAAGTAAACGAGCAAATAAAATACCTCCTCACTGGCAGTGCCTGTATAGTGTTATATCTTATATATAAAGAGTTATATACTTATATTGCTATAACATCTGAGGTAATAATAAGTCCTAATATTAAAAACATATTGCTCAACTCATGACCTTGATAAATAATTTTTTGACTAGACATTTTAATAATTAGAATATACTTTTATTATATTAAAATACCACTGCTGCCCTACCATAAAAATATAAAATAAGAGTACATTAATTTTCATACAATCTAAAAGTACGAAATCAGACAGAAACCGGTTTTTCGGTTATACGACAATATTTAACTCTGTTCAGTGAAGTCGCAAATCAAAATTCTACAATATTAATATTACTTCACGATAAATCGAAACTAATATTCTATATTCAATTATATAGTGTCTATACACCACACCAACATATTAAAAGTATGCAATACAATGTTTTACTTTGACACTTTAAATAGAATGCGATTGTTATGAGCTTGTGACCGCACTTTTGAGCTATAGCTAAATAATTACTGTCCTAATTTAACGATATTTTGAATAACGACTTTACAATTTACAACTCGTGTATGCCTATTTTCTTCGAAATTCAAGAACACTAATATTTAATATTAGAGTTATTAGTTATATCAAATCAAGTACATATCAAGAATTCGAGATTGGTATACATATCCACGATTAAATTGTTATTAGGTAATTGTTAATTTTTATTGTATTCATATTAGGGTACAAAACAATATTTATGTTTGAATTGATTCAATCATTTTAATATTAATTAAAAGACTAAATACAAAACATTAATTAAATTCTAGTTTCTCCGTCGGCTTACACAAGATGGCAATGCATTCAGCTTAGCTATCCATTCACAGCGTGAGAGAAAACCATGCCGACTGTGCAATACCGGCAGATTGGGATATATCAAAGATAATAATAATTTTTAATATGATACAATATTAAGATTATGCGATTTAAAATAGATATTATAATATACAACTCTGCAGAAGAAATATCAATGTTTTTAATCCGTGTTACCGTTTTTTGTTATACCTTCCGAGCTCCATTCAAAACATTTTCCAAATTATCATTACTCAACATCGATGATTTAAATAAAAATTATCATTTTCGATTAGGTTCTTATGTTATAGTTGTGGTTTTGTTAATATTACGCACTTTTCGACATCATACCAGTTAGATGATTACCATATAAGATGATTGAATTAAGAAAAATAGTAGTGAATGAACGATTGAACAAAATTTGAATAATAAAACTCCACGCACATCCTACAAAATGCCTATAATATGAGATGCAGTGGCGTATTTAGGGAGGGGAGTGCTAGGGGAGCCCTGTCAAATTCTGAATCCCATAAAGGCGCCGGTGCTTGCTGATGTTCAAAGTATCTAAAACCAATTTTTAATTGTACAACGCGTTAGGTGCATAAATAGTCTTACAATTGATCATGTATTAATAAAATGTTCGTGAAAATAAAATAAAATTTTGGCCGCATGCCTGCATACTATAGTTGTGTTCAACACATCATAACTACGAAAAAAGGTCTAATCCTAATTACGGCGCGCGGCGGTTCGGATTTATGTACGATATAATATCTGAGTTGTCTGATTAATATATTTTACCATTTAAAAAAATGTGTTAATGTCTGAACACAATATAAACACTTTAGTCGATCAAATATTCATAAGTGGTGCATACCTATAATAATATTATCGATGTCTGTTTATGAATAATGACAGTCGTCAACCATAATATAAGTTTATAACAACATAACATAATATTATTATTGTTTTATTGTTCATCGTTTCAAGACATATATATTATGTTATAATGTCGTTGATTGTTTAATAATGATTAATGACAGTTACAAAAAAAAAAACGAATTCGAATTTATAAAAACATATTGTTTTTACCAGTGTCATAATATTAATAAAAAAACATATATAATGTATATTTTACAACACTTTAAAGTAAAAACTGCAACACAAAATTATTTTCAACCTGCCTGTAGTAGTAAATAACGCTACAGACAAAGCCGCAAAT
Source organism: Neotoxoptera formosana (assembly GCA_022818045.1). NCBI lineage: Eukaryota > Metazoa > Arthropoda > Insecta > Hemiptera > Aphididae > Neotoxoptera > Neotoxoptera formosana. The sequence goes on along the minus strand of CM040632.1, from coordinate 17,384,262 downwards.
GAAAACAAATTTCAGGGATTCAACATAGTTTTTAAATATAGATGACTGAACACTCTTTATTTTTTCTTTCAAAATATAGAAACTTTTTATACTCGTTATAACTGCTTTACCAAAAATATACAATTAATATTAAAAACAATAGTCAATATATAGTATAATATACAAATAAATGATCAATGTTAAAATTTGACTACTTTTAAAAAATGTCGGGGCGACGTCTGAATCCTTGAACTCCTCCCTCCCCCTCAAGTTACGGCCTTGGCTACAGACTTTCTGAGTAAAAGTGGAAAGGAAAATTAAGTTCCATAATATATAATATTTATTTATATGTTTTATATTTTTAATTAGTACGTAGGTATCCAAAAAAAAACAGGGGCTGCAATTCACATGTAAGTATATTAAAAAAATATGACAGAAAACTGGTTGGAATTTGAATATTTTATTGAACTAGAAAAATAGTTTGAAAAAAATATAAATCGCAACAATAACAAAAAATATCTGCGATAAATAATATTGAATTTTATATTCAATATTAATTAAAATGTACTAGTTTAGAAAAAAAAACAATTTTTTTTAAAAATATTGAATATAATTATGCATAATAATATGCGTATAAAAATCAAGAAAAAATAATTAACAAAAATTAACAAAATACAAATTTTTGATTTTTAGACTAACCATTGTACCTATAGCTTGAGTTTTCAGCTTGGTCTGCTATAAATCGATAGTATAATATAAACAATATGCAGCTCCTACTACTTCCGAGCCCTAATAACAACAATATAATATGCATTTATATAAAATTGCGAGAAATAATTACTTTCGATCAAAAGACATAATTACTATTTCATCCATTCTCATATTAAGATTACAAATTTACAATACAATAAAAAAGAAAAGAGTGAACTCGATCTGCACGTTCAAATCCTGATTTGGCTGTTATTAATCTATTGCTTATTGTGTAGTTATCAGTATACCTAGGTACTTATCACAGGATATACCGCAATCGATTTCAATATAATAATCTAAAAGCAGGGCCGTATTAACGCATAGGCACTATAGGCATTGCAGTGGGCCTATGGCCGACGATAATTTTTAGGACTACGAAATTGTAAGGTCCTACGTTTTTTTTGTTGATATTTTATGTTTTATTTTTTTGATAAGCCAATATCAATCCGTATGCGTTAAGCACAACAGGTGCTTAGGGCCTACGATAGTGTTAATCCGGGCCTGTCTACTAGTACGCCTGAACTCGTTAAACATTAAATACTTATCTAAATGTTTTTAACAATAATATTTATCTTACTATTGACACATCAAACGTGATAAGAAACGCGGCGAGTTGTTCGTGCATAATAATATAATATTATTATACATTGCTTATGTGTGGTATAGGTTATAGGTTTAATCAAGAACGAGAAAAGTCAAGGCTGAATGGTGTGAACTACGTCACATACTAAATTTTAGGTGTATAATAAATTAATATATATTATATTAATATTATTATTATAATAATATACATTGCTTGTCTACTACTTAAGTATTATTTGTCCATTTGTCATTTGTATTATATTATAATATAAAATATTGTAACTTGTATTATAATATCATATTGTCATTCGCCTGGGTATAAACCATACATACCCGACATATTGATATAACATATTATTATTATACTTATACGCCACTCAATGGCAGTAAACAAACAATGAAAAACTGCATAAATTTGATAACAAAGTAAATATTGTGTTTATTTTGTATCGTAATACTTCCTAAAATAATACGTTATAGCCCGGAAACAAATATTGAACTAAAATCGTTTTCGATTAAAAAAATAACATACTGCGTACTTGAGCACCTAACTACTTCGTCATCCATGTCTTATTTATTTTCAAACATATATAGTAGTATATATTATTACGTTAGCCATTGGTACATGGACATTTCCGCGTGACGTATATAAAATTGTATCCTATACCAACGTTATTTTATTTTTATATATTATGGATGTAAAGTAAACACTGATAAACTATACGAAAATGGTATTGATATTGAAATTGGACATTGGACTAAAGGTATTTTTATTTTCATTATTTATTGTTCAAGGAAATATGGGCCCCACTGACGAACATCGTCGACAATGGTCCATGAGTTCACAGTTTAAAATACCAATTCATTAAATAGTTAATACAATTAAATAATTACAGTACATATTATTATTTCCCCAACAGTTTAAGGCCACTGGTCACCTGTACAAGATTCTCCGGCCGGTCCGGCGGGGTGGACGAGCGTCGCGGGCGCGTTTGCCCGAGAGCGCGATGACGACCACTACGGCCACGGTTTGGCCCGACCGACCGCGGGAGCGACTACGAGATGACGGCCACGACGGCGACCTGAGCACTGAGCGAGCGAAGAGGCTATATAATTTTCGGTGCTGCGGAACGGTCGGCGGCCCCGGAAACGCGACTCGGCGGCCGGCGGGGGATCTACGAATACTGCGACGAAAAGGGGATAGACAATCTGCTGCAGACAGCGACACGAGGCGCCGCTGTCCTACCGACCCTCTTCTCGATTTTCGTCCTGCGGGCGTCGTCTCCCCCGTCGGCGCTCCGTCTTCGCCCGGTGGCCGAGCCCCGAAGTCGCGCACCGCTGGACCCTGAAACTCTTGCTGCTGCAGGTTTCCGCGGGTCCAGCGCTGCTGACGTGCTGCTCTCATCCCTGCACCTATTATATAGCTCCTCCACTCACCCGCCACGCTCTGCGGTCTCCGTCACGGCCGTTATCTGCAGCAGTCGACTCCGCGCGGCCGGGCGTCGGAGGGTCTCGCGTGTCATGTCGGCGACCTCGGGCGCGCGACACTCGCGAAACACGTCGCACCACCTCTAAGCTAAGCGGCGATGAACGTTTTTCGATTCTACAACGATGTACGTCAATGAAAAATAAAATGAACGAAAATCAGAAAAATAGGATTGTTAGAACATTGTTTAACTCAATTTCAACATTCTGATGTATCTCAAAAACAGCCTAAAACCACCAAAATAATTGAAAAATTCAATTTTATCACCAATATTGATGTTTATAAAAATTGAATGTTTGATATGATTTTAATTATAAAATCGTACGTTATTCAAAAACGTAGTCTCAGCTAATAAAAAACCAAAACGTTTGCTTATAATTCTACTAAAAAAATGTTACTGAAAAGTGTATTATTATTAATGATTTCAATTTTAGGTAGATATATTCAGGTGCTAAGTAAAAATAGTCGTCATCCGACATGACGCTACTTGTCTGTGCAAAGCAAATACCCATTGGTCGTTGTTTTTTGTTTTTTTTTCGTATGGGGATTTTTGTCCGGGATAGTAGCCTCAAAGGCCTAGTTTGAACGCCTATTTGGCAGAATTTTGAATTGGGCACCCGTAGGTTTTAGCCATGCCCGGTTGGGGGATGGCGGCCTTGCAACCTAGGCAGTTGCCTGCCCAGATAGCGACACCGCCCGTGGCCTGGATTCGAACCGGCGACGGTGCTCGTTAGGACCGACGCCTTAGTCCTCTCGGCCACTCCGACTTTGGGCACTAAAAATGTTTCGATTTTCTTCGTCGTCGAAATCTTTTACAGTAGAAAAGTGAATCTAGTAGGTAGCCATTGGGGTTAAATTAAAATAACTATACAAAATTGAAGTTCAATTGATTTTTTATTCAACTATACCTATATTAAACAAAGCTTTAGTTCAAAATGTTAGTTACCTGTACGGCAGTAGTGCTGTACACTTGTAATTTGTATAAACGAAATATGAATAGATATTGAATAACCATTCGTTTAATGATAATTTGATTTAAATATAAAATGTATAGGTAAGTAATTGATTTCATTTTTCTCGGTTAGTTATTATACGATATCATAGGTTAATGTTATTATGTTTGTATTTTATTGTTAAATACTACAGTATAGTAATACAGCAAGCGTGTAACTACTCACGTATTCGTGATACTCATCTTTTTTGTTTAATGTGTTTTCCCTCAAAATTAAAATATGACTACGCATTTAATAAACCATGCATACGATATGATTGTCTATTGTCTTTGTAATTGTGTGTTTAATTAAAGTTAATTGATATTATTATACTTACTATATACAGGTATAATACATCATACGAATTCGGAACCGACCAACTCCTGCTGTTGCAAGTGTATAGGCAAACATTAAGACTTGTGTATCTCGTGCAATGGAATTATTATGTTTTTACAACAAAATTTTTATTGACAATTAAATCAAACTACTGTTATGTAAGACGAACATGATTATATAGATAATAATGCTCAGCGCCGGTACGAGGGGCGTGCAGAATGTGCACTGGGCCTCGCGCGTGTTTTTTTTAATGATAAGTACCTATTATATTATATAAGATAGTTATGTCTGTATCTATTCTTGATATTATCTTTAAAGATGGTGTACTTTTAAACTGAAAATAACGATACAGAACTAAGGATTTCGACAGTGGTTGTTACAACGTCTTAATGTTCCGGGGTGTTGCCGCGGCCGCCTCGATGAAGTTGTAACTGCAAATTATGCGATAACAATAATTTTCACGGCCACGATAGGAATTGCTGGCCTCACCTCATACATAATCGCAATCGCTATATTGTTTTTTTTCCGTTATATTATTGAATTTGTCTTGTGAGTTATATAATGTTGTTTAGATTTTAGGTACGAAGCGTTATCGCACACCGCCGCCACCGCCGCGTCGACTGCGCATATATGTTTAACGCGGCCGCCGCGATATTGTTCTTACGAATCGCACCAGCACCGGCCTTTGCCAAACTATTATATTTTTTTAAATTTCCTTCTCTAATAGGGAAAAGTGTCATTGTTTTGTATTATCATTGTGATCCATAAGGTCTTACGATGCCTGAAATATTTGTTACATTAAATCGTGGGCGCGAATTGCCACAATTTAGCATATTATTATTATATTATATCTACTTTATCTATTGTGTTAAATTTATTACTGTTGTTCGATTTTTGGAATTTTTAAATAAACTTAAAGATCCTTTTTTCAAGAACTTAGATTTGTTTGTGCAAGAGTGTCCAGTGCCGATACCAACTTCTTTTATTTATACGAGAATCGACGTTTTTCTTTAAAAATTGATAACCAGATGACTTTTTTTGAAAATGTTGATGTATCTAAATTGAAATTCGTACTAGTAGTTTTTGATTTAGTTAATTGTGTGTACTAAAGATAATAGGTTCAAAATATATGGGACTACCATAAATCTACAACAATTTATAATTTGTAAAAATGGTCTGAACATACTTAATAAATACTACACTCCAATATTAGGTACATTTATTTTATATTTTTAAGGACTTTTACGTTAGTGTTTAATGTACTTATAAAACTACTAGGTAATTCAAATATTGATTTTCTCAACATTTTCAATGAAATCATCTCTATCACAACTTATAGCAAAAATGGTTAGTTTTTATTTGAAAAAAATAAATTTGATTCACCATAGTACATTTCTTATGATATAAAAATCTAAATAATTAAAATAAAGTCCTTGTATACTCCAACATTCCAAAAAATCGTTATTAATAAAAAAAATCGTTATTAAAGGGAAATACTTGGGGACTCGCTCTGCTGTTAAATATGTGAAGAGACGTCAAGTGTACCTCGTAATTGAGTAAGTATAATAACTACTATAATAAATGTGTTAAATTTTAATTTAATAATAAATATTTAGTAAGTACCTATACGAAAAACGATTCTGATCTTATTTTATATATTATTGTGTATAGTTAAAAATAATTTACGAAATGGCCAAAAGTCCCTGCTCCCTACAAATAGTATTTTTTTTTAAATTACAATAAGATACTTAATATAATAATATTATGATAGTATGTATTAAAAGTTTTTCAATATTATTAAATCACTTTGAGCACAACCTATGCCTTATATGGGCCATGAGGCTGTGAGGTTATTAGATACTATCTAATATAAAACCTTGTATTACATTTTCAAACTTTTTGACCTAACATAAGAAACTTTATTAACAATTGTAGAGAAACAACTGTAAAAGTTGGAAAATATCACTGTATAGAAAAATACAATTTAAGTAATAGGTAGCAGAATATTTCAAAATAATACGATTAATATTTTTTAAACAATAACAAAAATTGTTCAAGCTTTTAAGGATAAGTTGTTGTTATAGAATGTTCGAAATTTAAACATCAAATGTTGTTAAAATTTTAACTTTAAACACTTATAAAAATAAATGGGAGTTTACGCTAGTCTTTTTTAAAATTTTAGCAAGGAAAACGTATGGAGAATATTATATTTTTATGTTCAAGTCTTAGATATTAAAATTTTAAAATGTATTAATTTAAAACTACTAATTATTTAGTAACTTTTTTGATTTTGAATACTTTTGTCAAAATGTCTACTTTAAACGCTCTTGTCTAGAAAATGATAATTAAAATATTTTTAAATATCTTATGAAAATGTTAAATATCTGTGGTTACTGGTTATTAATTTTTGAATTTCAATAAAATAACAAAATCAATTTTGTTAAAAATTGGTGTTGCATAAATATTTAATTTTTTAAATAATTTATTTTTATTTTTTGGTTTTTCCTGATCGTAAAAGTACGTATAATATGTATTTTTAATCAGACTTCCAACTAGATACAATTTTCTACCAGAAACAGACCTTGAAATTATTGAAGATTGAAGTATTTTTATTGTTCCAAAAGGTGGTGACAGACATAAAAAAAACTGTTCGTAGTTATAACAAATCTAATTATTTAGTTAATATATAATGCCTATTAATAATAATATTAATACAAATTACAAGATGCATGTAAAATTATAGTAGTATAGAATAAAATAGTTGAGAAAACTATTTTGGTTGATTAGTATTAACTGATTACCCATAATACGTATTATTACTTATTTTATGTAATTTTATAAATAAAATAAAATTGTGTTTAGAATACATATATGTACCATTGACAATAATAATAAATCGACCTCATTATTATTTAAAATAATGACCTACACAAAATTATGGCTGGAATTTGGTTGATATTTTTTCATCTTCTTTTTCTATTTAGAACGTGTATTCAACATAGCTGAGACAATGTTATAGGATGTCATCATTACCTGAAATTTAGAATTGATTATTTTTTATTCATCAAAATTTATATTATTATATTATGATATTAATAATTATTACGCTATTAAATAATTGTAGGTTGATTATTTTATTTGGTGTAATTTTAATCATCAATCTATTAGCATTGTGCACACACATTGATAACAACAACATTTTTTTCGTTTGTATATTCATCGCAGTCCAATTACAACTATACATCCCGAGTTGGACGGAATCTATCTGCAGGAAAAAATTACATCGATAAACAAACTCAATATTAGATTTTAATGTTATTAACGTTACTTTGTCGTTGATGAGTCCCATTAAATAGCAAAGGAAAAATAAAACAAAAAACATGTACACAAACGCTGATATCAACTTGACTATGCTAAGAATTGGTATTGTTTCTGATGACGAGAAAATCTATAAACGCATAATAATCTGTCATTGGTAATTATTTAATAGGATATACTCAGTGGTGGATCTAGCCGGAGTGCTAGGGGGGCGCTTACATTATTTATTATCATTTTTGTGTCTGAAAATGTTGAAAAAATAAAAACCATAACACTACCCATAGAATAATCCTAGAGCCACCAATGGTTATGCATTATCACTTAATCTATTAAATTTGTATTACCACAACAGATGCATATGTTAAAATGATGATAGACCCCGAATTTATTACAACAGTCGATACGATTATATCCTTATACATAGAATAAAATAATTTTAACTTCCTGAAAAATAAAATAGATGGGTTTTCATAAAAATAAGTACGAGAAAGGGCTGAAAATAAATGTCTTATTCTAAAACCGTTAAAATATATAGGTAGGTACTAATAACTACTAACACGAAATGATTTTGTTGGTCCTTTATAATTGATATTAAATCGTCATAACAGTCGTTCGTATTATAATCATATTTGTTTTCTGAAAATATGCATTTTAAATTCATTACTACAAGACAGTATTGAATATTTATTATACATATAGTATATAATATATTATATTATGTATATAATCAATGCTAATATGCTATTAGTTAATAGATTATACATGATTTATTCACCGTGTGAAAAAGTTATCTCGACGAACCATAATAGTTCTACTGCAGTCTCTCAGGCTCACAGTGAAATATAAAAAAAACTGTTCTCTTGACTTACCATTTTTTTTTTCGACATTTTGTTCACAGTTGACACTTTCGTAAGCTAGTTTGATTATCTCATATTGAGCAATTATGACATAACAGACAGAAATAAAGAACACATCAACCACTACGTATATGTACAACATAAATATTGAAATTAATGTCTCCATAATATAAAATATAAAATAATAATTGTTATAGTCACAAACGGTGACCGGGAACCGAAAATTAAAAATATTCTCAAAGCGTCGGTTTGAATCGTTCGCGTCGGGTTTTTGGAACAACCACAGCACTAGAGGAAACAAAATCCATTCGAGGGTAGTCACGATTCCAAAACCACTTATGATATTTGTAATTTGTATTGATTTGTTGCGATGTTTATGGAGAATTCCAATATGTGCTTGACACCGTGCACTCGTCAAAAAATGTATGCGAGTGACATTGAGTAAATTCCAAATGTGATCTGCTTTGTATAAAAATGTGATTATTTTAAGTAAGCTCAGAGAATAAAGTAAGTAACAGAACAATAACTGTATGTGAAAAATGCTGTTGATATCGTCTTCCATTTCAGTAAAATAACCCGACAATCCGTAAATGATTATAAAACCAATAACGAAATTTATAATGTACCAAGCTAAATGGTAAACATTGAAATTGTAAATTTTTTTGCTATTTGGATCAAATAGATGATAAAAACGAAATAGCTTAAATAATTTCAAGTTGATGGCAACTTCGCTGGACTCCAATGTGCTCATATTTTCAATATTCTTACAGATTCGATCTAAAAATCAAAATCAAAATTAAATACTTTGTCGTTACTATTAGTGTACGCATTAGTTATAAAATAATTAAAATAGATAGATGTAACACGGTGATTACAATAGTGAGGATCAAGAAAGTATGAAACGCGTACCTGATAATACTTTAGCATGCAAAACATTTTTCAACTGTCCCCCTAAAACAAATTTGTAAATACGCCATTGCACCTTGTATACTGCAATTAAAATCGGAAAACTTGGAATGTAGGTATTCTGGTATTATAATATAATATCAACTAGTAATTTATTTATTAAATTAAACATAAAAAATAATCTCTGACTTAATTCAACCCAAGTATTAAAAACATAATATTTTACATAAATTTGTCATAATTTAAATATATTATGATTACAATTGATGTTAGAAATTACCTAGGATAGTATATAACGTAAACTGTAAAGTAGTTTATTTGCAAGGTACAACTTTTTGTTGTAAAGACTATAATTTTCGAGAAATTGTTTTCACAACTAAGACTAAACCGTTTAGTCATATTATATCAGTTAATACGAAAATATGTGATACACTGATTTTCCAGTTTGATTAATAGAATCGGAAATTTTCTGAAGTACAATATATAACACACTATATAAACTCTCATTTTGTTTGGATCCGCGGTTACTGTGATCAGTGATTCCTATACCCAAGACGTATGATGGCGACTATACCATCGTGAGTTATTGTGGTGGGTGGGTAGGTTCAAACGGGATTAGTGTATATTACACCCATTTATTTTGTAATAAACACTATTGGTAGGTGGGTATAATAGGTACTATTACAATTTGATATTAGCCATAGGGATTTTTTTGTACTTCGGTGTCTGACCGACTGTGATTACGTGTTCATATAAGTACCTATATCGGTTTAATGTAAGCCCAATAGTATACCTATTGTATATTATAATATTGTGGTTTATACTGTTGTTATAAATTTGATAAAAAATATTGTGAACGTACCTTATTTACTAAATGATTTCCTAGTGTATAATATAATACTCAATGCTGTATGTAAACTTTAATTTACTGATATTTTCAACAATTATTTTTGAGGGTAGAACGTCATTTAAGGAGCATACAACGGTTATCTGGAATAACTTATAAGTATCTTGTTCACTGTTCGGTATCTATACCGACACTAAAATATGTATTTTGAAGTTTCCGACACTAACTACAGGTAATTAGATATGTAAAAAACATCATTATTGTTACAACATGCACGAAAAAAGGATACGGTATTGTTTAATTGCATATATTAAAAAACTTAAATAGACACAAGGAATAAAATATTAATATCTGTATATTGCGTGTTTATCGTGAAAACGGGGGTGAGAAAATTTAACAGTCGTTAGCACCTTAAGCCCAGTACCTATGTATTTAAAAAAAAAAAAATACTCACCTAGTATACTAATCAAATTAGCAATTCAATATGACATTTGTGTAAAAATTATTTGTTCTTTGAATATCAATAAACATAATACGTCATTATACTCATTTGACTGTTAAAATTATATACCTTATTTACAACGGTTGTAATTAAAAACAGAGATAAATATAGAGATAAAATTAAAACGACATTCTAACACCAAATGTAGTTTTACGTATTTTTAAATACCATACCGTGTTATTATGAGTGTTAGAATAATATTATTTATTTATAACTTTATACACGCCATATGGGTATTATAAAAGAGGATATATTTTATTAAAAAAAAAAAAAAACTCAAAATATTATTTGTACCTATTGGAGTCATAGGTAAGAAAAACACTGTTAACAGAAATAATTTTTCTACAAATATTTTTTATAAAAAGAGATTTTTATGAGACTGAATTTTATAAGATTTACCTTTATGACATACGACTTTCAAACACTTGACTTGGTATCATATATAATACTTGGTATTTAAAATACTATTAAAAACACGGTTATTGATATTATTTGGTTATATCATAAAAATAAAGACCATTCAAAATGATGTACAGTTCGATTTTCGAAATAACAAATAATAAGTTGATCACAATAAATTATTGTATCGTGTGATGTAGAATGTAGATGTATATAATATTGTATTGTATATTTGTTTCTACCTAGTAATCGACTAGGTATATTGTATTTCAATATTGTGTTTTTGAAAAGAACAGGTTTATGTGGAATGAAATTGAATTAAGTGTTATAATATTTAAGAAGAGATTTACAGTGTTCCAACATAGATTAAATATACTAGTATAATTAATCTATGGTTCCAACTACTTTTAAGGAGTAAAATATAGGCAATATAGCGGTCTTTTCGTACTTGTCGGTGTGTGACAAATAATTGACATTTAGCGTGTCAGTCTACAGTTAATGTGGAAAACTTATCACCGCTCGTCGAATGAATAGATTGTATTTAATACATGACAATATTAGAAATACAATTCCGTTCACGCAGGCCTCGTCGAAGTAAATATTTGATCAATATTTTTAATCTACTCAAAACTATATATAAGTCTGATGTCGGCTGCCAAAACTATTGGACTTGGGCGTCTTAGATTCAATTACAAGTTCACTGGGTCTTAACCTGGACCTGAAAACGTTTAAATAGTTGTTTTTCGTCTGAAACATGTAAAATATAACATAAAATAAACGGGTAAAACAAATCTAGCCGAGTTTGATTTAGTATATTATACTATCTCAAGTTATAGAATACGCGCGATTCATTGACTAGGCGCAACATTGCTGCTTACCGGGAAAAAAAACGCAAAAAAACATATCGATTTGTTGTAGGTACATCGTACCGATAAAACCGGATAATGAGATAAATAATTCGAAAAGTATTAGAAAAACATAAGAGATGGATAGATTTTCAAAGAGTGGTCATAATATATTACGTATTATACGGAATCAAATCTAAAAATTTAAAGTGTATTAATCTTTTCAAGCAAAAATAATAAATTAAAATATGTTTCCAGATTTTTATCGCATTACTCGATTTGTCGTCGCCAAGTCAGATCAAAACTTAATGATTTTTATCGAAAAATATTACTCGTAGACTATAGATTACCTACAGATTGATGGCATATCATAATGCGGAGAAAGCCTCATCTCTTTTATTCTCCAGTCACACTCATTGACCACTATATCGTTTGCATATTCACTTTTATTAACACTACTACGACACACGCGCAGGTACTTTTATTTAAAAATGTCCTGTATTTAATTATTGCCTATATAATATAATTATTAGGGTTAGGATGTTTATGACCTTAAAAGCACTAAAAAATGCATGCAAATATGCACACTAAATATCAAAATATGCCCTTAAAAAAAATGAAACATGTTATTTTAAAATTGTATTTTTAATCCAAAATGTATTTTTAATTAATTTACAACCTTTTAACAGTCTACACAGTAACGACCTGTGGCACACCATACACTAAACTAAAGATTTTATAATGTAAGTTATTTTGTCCTATCGACACACTATCGCAATCATCGATCGTAAACATGATTAATAAAACATAGAGTTAAAGTTAAGATAAGTACGTAATAAAGATAAGTTAATTATATACTACGAGTTTCATATTTTCTCATTTTCATTAAATGTGAAACCTACTGTATACCTATGGGTTTTTAATATTTTTATTGAGGTTTATATTGTATTAAAGTTGTTTTTTGGCGAAATATGCATTTTTTACTATTTTTTTGGCCAAATATGCATTTATTTACAATTTTTTTCAAAATATGCATTTATTCATAAAAATCCATAAATATGCAAAATAAAATTGAATGTATCTAATACTATGTCACACAAAATGAATTTATAACTTGGTCTGCAATTTGCACGACTAAAAGAAAAAATATGCAAAAGTCATAAACATCCTAACCCTAATAATTATATTATTATAACTCTCGAGTCTCGGGCAGAGTGCTCAAAGAACATTATCCGTATTAAAACGCGTATAGAACAATATTATATACTTGAATAATTGAAGGGTACGGTGCAATGACAAGATATTTCCATTTTTTGAAATTGTTCAGGAGACACAAAAAACATTTTTACTGACCCGCCTTCCATCATGTTACTGTTTTAAAAACGGATTTTTATGGTTTAGATGTATATAAAACATTACATAAAGTCTTATTACTTTTGAATAAATTTTAATAATCTTAATGAATTCATTCGAGTTTAATTAAGCGGAGATATCTGGTTCTGGCCCAGAAAATTTTAAGCCAGGTATCTCGTTTTGTATGTTATTAGCTTATCTCTAAGTCAGAGATATATTATCGTTATTGCACCGAAATGTAAACGCAATTTTCCACCATCAGAATACGTTAAGACGCGCATTTCGAAAAAAAGATTGAGATCTCTTGTTATTGCACCGAACACCCTTCAATAATTATTGTGCAGGCAGATTCGGTTAATCGTGTGTGTTTTTTTTTACAATTTCGTTTGGCGTTTCATAAAAAAATCTACAATAACACTCCCGGTGTAAACGAATTTTTCAAAACTTATCGTTCCACTACTGTCACTGGCACGTGGACGGATGAAACGTCGCGATAAACATCAAAATCGGTGCGATTTGTTCGCTACGACGACGACGGTGCGCCCGTGGTTGAAACGCAGAGGCACGCGCGACGAAGGAAGAGAGCGTCGTGGACGGCGCAACAAAAACCCATCGCTATACACAGAAACTTTGGCGCGAGAGGAGCAGGCGCCGGCACTCAGTGGTAGCCAACTGCCCGCAGTTAAAAAAATTATGTGTCGGGTATGTATTGATGGCCATACCCCGCCGGAACCGTAAACGGTCCGACGTTCCATGTAAGCGGAAGACACCCTTTTTATTGGTGTCGGTTCGCGGCCGGGCCACATATATGCCCCGCCGGCCTGTCCGCGACACGCCGAGCCTCGCGGTGGACGACGCGCCGGCCAGGGTCGACCGGCTGTCCCGCACCAGTGGCCGTCGGGCCGTCCGGCCGGATCGGTCCGCGCCGGCCACGCGTCCGCGGAACACGGACCGTCGGGCCTCGACCCGGTCGCACGACGCCGGCCGCTCGCCGAACGCGACCGCTGAACCAACCGCGGGCGCGGCTCAGAGCCATCTGCCGGCCGACGTTTGAGCTTACCAGACTCGCGACGCCGCCGACGAGACCGCAGAACGATGTCGTAGTGAGCATTGTCGGCGAGGGCGCGTCGTTGTCGCCCGGACGGGCATGATGACTGTAGTCGTTGTAATTATTATAAAATTAGAGTAATAATTACTGGTGAAAAAAAGGTAAAAACAAACAACCAATATCAACTCGTGTAGTACTCGTGTCGATAAACGAAAAGTGTTTTAGTCTTCAGAATTTCAGATAAGTAGGAATGCTTTAGAGTACAGATTAGGTAGGTAGGTAGGTACATCGAATAATATACCATATATAATATTATATAGTTACACAAATATATTCTATATAATATATAACACAACTAAGATAGAAAAAAAATGAACAAGTATATCTTTGCAACATTTATTACATCATTAATGAATGGATTTAAAATAAACGATTGCATATACATTATCGTAAACAGCTAATGTTATATTTACTCGTGTGGTCGAGTAGACATGAACTCGACAGTCGACAGTGATAGTGAGCATACTCAGCGATTGCTGACAAGGCCCTCGGTTTATCGATTTATTATTTTATTTTATTTTTGATTAAATCTTATAATAATTTAAAAAAGGATCAAAAATAGTATTATTAACTAGTGTTATGTATGGTTTAACATTTGTAGTTAGTAAGATTAGTAAATAAAAAATATTTTTAAAAAAAACATTTTTTAATAACTTCAAAACATTAATTTCATTTAATTTTTTACTTTGAAAATGTATTGTTTTTTTGATCAAAAAAATGTCTTTTATGAAACTTGGAAACATGTTATTAAGTCATGAACGTTTTGGACATATACTATAAACGTATCAGATTAAATGGGGGCCCTTTATAGAGATTGCTGATGGGGCCTTTCGGAGCCAGTCCGACACTGAAATACTCTGCACTGTATTTTTATCGAAATAGTAAAATATATGAACTCATCTGTAGGCACCAACATTGTACTGGTCATTGCCTAAATCTAAGCTTTATAATCACGGTGAAATCATAAAATAGATGTGTCATTTATTCTGTGCGGCAATTATTCCAATTTGCCTGTACAGCCATTGTCTATTTTGGCCATACCTCCGTGGCTTCAAATAACACGCTGTACTATGATAATATTATTTTCATATAAAAACTGCTGTGCTACAAAAAAGTATTTATTATAATATTACGTATTTAAATAATATAAGTTGTTGAGTTGTATTATATTTTACATTTACGTCACAAATGTCCTTCAAATTCGAGTGTATAGGTAATAAACGCTGTAATGTAATGTAGGTATGTTATATATTATAATAGCCTATGGATAATTCAACATTGGTTTATTTTCAGACCGTAAGAAGGATTTAAGCGCATGGTTTCGATTTTGCATCTAAGACATTATTGAACGATTATAACATTTTATTATTTTAATATTAAAAAAAGTTATAATTATTGTTTAATTGCTTACAACGTAAACATTACATTACACTTTTACACATTATATATAATGCAGTATACTATATGCGCCTACGCCCTATATACGTGTATAACATACAATCTACTTATCTATACCAGTAGCGTACCGGGAGTTACCCGTTTCCGCCAAAAGTGTACCCTTTCCCTTTTCCGCCAAATCATAAATTGTTCGATTCCCTTTTCCGCGAAAATCGTACCATGCCCTTTTCCTTTTATAGATTGTGACGGTGTTTATTGTTTTTATAGTTTAGATGAATTTATATTTAGTTCAAAAGTTGATATTCACCCACCCCCCACCCAACACCCACCTCTTGAGTACGCACATGTTTGGTACTTAACCGTGGCACTTTCAACTGAAAAATAAACACAATTTGGTTGGTTATGGTAAAAATGTGAAATTGTTTGAGAATCTGCCACCATGAGACAATTTCTGACACTTATGGGGATGAATTTTCGCGAAATGTTAATCACAAGTAGGAAAACAGAGTATCATAGAATTGTAATATTGTAAATTGTTGGTAGGTACCTAGTACCTTCTACTTAATGACGTAATATAAAATATACCTTTTGACTTTAGGCTATATAAGTAGGAACCTATACATATATGTATAATAATTAATACCTAATCACTGATTACCAATATATACCTACCGCAGTGGCATGGCGAAGTTAATATTTTGTCGGTCAATTATTTGAAAGACCTAGGTACCTGCACCCCATGACTCTTATACGCAATGCCTACTACACATATGTGATGTATCACAACATAATTCACCTAACCACCCACCTACCCCTATAATTATCGGGCAATTGTCATTCAAAATCACTGTCAACAACCCAATGTTACCGCTACTATTTAGCATTTCGTTTGTGGTAAACACGGACCAAAGTCCAAGATAGACTATTATATATAAGTCCACTTTGATAATAAAATAGTTATCACAAAACATAAAACCATAATATTGATATAATTTTGTTTTTAATACAGCCATACAGGTATGCGTATTTGATCTTTTAACAATTTTTCTTTATAATCTTTATAATTCCTAAAGGGGATCATATCAAGGGTGAATTTCAAATTTACTTATATTTTTTTTGGGGGGGGGGGGGCAATTATTGTTAGTGGACCATATTAGTCTGTTATAGAAAACGGCATGGCAACTTTGCATTTAAAATCATGCGGAATCGTGTATGTCTAAAATGGTTATTAAAATCTATACACGATTTGTGAAATTTGCGGAATTGCGGAATCGTTCTCTACCTCGTCATCTTAAATGTGTGTGTCGAAGCCCGTATATAGTCTATACGGCTATATATGTATAGGTTGTAATAGTACTAGCATAGATAAAAATTTTAAATCTTGGTACTGGTTTGTTATATCCCCCCGCCCGAGAGTGTGAAAATTTTATAACCACTCAGGTTTGTTATCTCGTTTTTTCCAATATCCAATTCACGTTTCTATATTATGTTTATGAAACTGAAGTAAATTCATGAGCGAAGATTAAATTATAAAATATACAATATAATATTTATCGGTTATATCGAACCGTCCAGCAAATTATCAACTCTTATACCTTTCTCTTTCCGGCAATCACTTCGTTCATCGCTGACATCGCCATCTCGGCCCTTTCAAAAACATTTTGTGGCCACAGGAATTGGGTCATTTCTATTATATTTTGGACTTTCGGCATTTACATCGAGCACTTGCTTTAACAAATCGTTTTAATTAATTTTAATAATATTATACGAAATAATAATATAAACAATATAAATCGAAGATCGAACGACGAACAAAAATAACAAAAATACGTATACTAAGACCCACAGTGGTTATTTTTATATTGTTCAATGTTCGATCGGTATATCGGTTTGATTATTGGTTTTGAAACAACCCATATATTATGGGATAAATACCTATACAAGGTACCTATAATTATGTTGAGTATTGATTAATATAGGTAAAATATGGATACAGTATATAGAGTTGTAACTTGCAGTGGCGTACACAGATATTTTCAATGGGGGGGGGGGGGGGGGGTTATATTAAAAATTATACATACATACATACATAATATTATATATAATATATTTATCAAAACGATTATTTAATTGTTTACTGTACAAGATCTAGTTTTCTTGGTTTTTTTACCAACTCGTCAATGACCTCTTCAGGAGTTAAATGTGTACCACGGTACACCGACAACATTAGGGATCATCCCATACGTCCTGTATTTTACGGGATTGTCCCGTATTTGAATGAAGCGTCCCGGTGTCCCGGCAAAAGTTAAAAAATATTACTATTGTCCCGTATTTTGAACAACCCGTCCCGTATGTACCTTATTTTAAAACTATTTTAAAAATTAAATTTTTTTTTTTTATTTGGCATTTTAAAATTTAAATTATTGATAAATGATAATAACTAAATCAAATGATAATTATTTGATTATAATAACAATACATTTTTTTGTTGGTTTTGTGGTGGTTACACTGATTACTGATTAATGATATTATATCGGCTATCAAATCGGCTGTCGGCATGTACATTTCAAGTATAATATACCCAGTGTTCCAGTGGCGTATTTAGGTTTTTTCTTGGTGGGAGGGGGGATATAGCTTTATTAAGTTAGAGGTCTAAAATTAGGACTCCAAAAAATGATGCATATTATATACACCCCTACGGGGGAGATCGATCCCCTTGGACGGCTAATTGATCCCACCCCCCCCCCCCGTAAATACGTCACTGTATATAGGGTGTAACAGGTCTATTTGACTAATGCAATAACTTTTACAGCAGTAACAGTGATTAGCAAGAAATAATCTTAAATTTTAACACACTTTGAAAATTGTTTAAAAATTAACGACTTAACCAAATTAAAAGTTTTAAACGCCAAAATGGTTTTTAAATACTTATTTATGAAATAGCTATCTTGGATTATTAGAAAAATATTAAATACAAAATTTAAATTATTTATTTTTGTTGTAAAAAAAATAAAATAAAATATAAGATATACAAATTATAGCGCAGAGCTCTACAAATCATTACAAAAAAAAAAAACTTAAAAATATTGAATAGAAAAAAAGTTATTGCATTAGTCAAATAGACCTGTTACACCCTGTATACCTACTATACAGGTATGTTTTAAAATGACCCGTATTTTTAAAAAATAAATCTGGGAATCCTAGACAACATTGTCAATCCGTTTAATCTGTCATATGTATACAAATATATAATTATTTTTCAGCTAAAGGGTGTTCAACCCCCCCCCCCCGTGTGTGTGTACGCCACTGGTAACTTGTAGTTATCCTCGATAGAATTTTGGAAAGGTCCAAAGTATTAATTTAGAAGATTATATTTGCGGGCCACATACATATTCTGTTAATAATATTAATTGTCAGTATGATAAATCAATTAAAAAAAAAATACACAATTTTTTCAAACAATTTATACATAAGTGGTACCGAACAAAATGTTGACTGGTCTGGCCAACAGCCACCATATTTACAATTTACCACCCACCCCACCACCGTTTTAGAATCCTCCACAACCACTAATTATTTTACAGAAATGATTTTATTACAAGGGCGCATTATTACAAGGATTTTTTAAGGGGGTATATAAAATTATTTTAAAGAACTAAGGTTTTCCGATATAAAGGTATAAATAATGTGTAATATTATGCTGCAATGCATCATGCTTAAAATTTAATAGTTGATAAATCTCTGTCTTTATATACCGTGATTTGTGAGCTATGAATTCCGGGCCGGCCTTAGTGATTTTTTATACGTAGGCAAAACTTAATTTTGCCACCCCTTTTATCATAATGATGTCAAAAAATGCCACCTCTTTAACACAAGTGTCCTTAATTCCGCCGCAGGCTTGTGCCTACATCATATACGCCTTAATCCACCATGTATGTATTTATTGCTTACCTAGTCGTATTATAGTAGTTAAAAAAACGTGAATACTTGATCCTTTTTCTTCGATATCATTCAAATAAGTAGGTACCTACTTAAATAATAATTATTAGACGGACAGTAATACAGTATTATAATGTGTAGTTCGTAGAATTAATTCACTCGTTACTCGTATACCCACTGTCCCCTAGACCCACCACCCCGAAAAATGTGGCCCGGTCATGACCAAAACCCTTAATTCGGCGCCACTGATATTATAATATATAGAACCATAAAAACATGTAGGTATATTTCTATTTTTTTCATACTTCAGATTTTTAGAATGTACAGATAAATATTTAAGTGCGGTGCCGCACTATAAATTAGCAAATGGGCCACTCGTTGTAACTTGTACAGGTAGTGCTGCGGTATAGAGGCAATAGAGTACCTACCTATAGCATAGGCGGAGCCAGAAATGTTGTTCAGCATATGCAGAATCTAAATCGGCCCACCACTAGTAGGGGAGTAGAATAGGGAGGGGGAGCTAATTCATAAAATCTCAAAAATGTTCTTAATAGTCACTTTATATTTAATAATAATTAAGATTGAAGTATGTAATAAAAATATTATAACTACATTACTTAAGTCATTACTAATAATTAAAAAAAAAAATACATACATACTTATTGATAATATTAACGTAAATAAACGTTACTCAAAATTATTATAATGACATTCGTCTCTTAAAATCTACAGCTATTTTAAAATCGTCTATAACAACATCAGCATCAACATTGACTGCCATTTCTTGCTCTACTGTCAATACCATCAAAGCATTCAATCTTTCTTGCTTCATGGTAGATCTTAATTTGGATTTGACTATTGTCAATTTAGAGAAAGACCTCTCACAAGTGCAACTTGTTACTGGGATCACTACAAACTTTTGAATTACATTAAAAAATTGGTTAAAGTATTTATAATGGTCATTAGACTTCAGCCAAATTAACCATTCATGGATTTTACTTTTATTACTGAAACTGTCTTTATTAGGAATAGTAGAATTATTTTTTATTAGCATTACTTCTATTTCTAGTTTTTCACTATCACATTGAAACGTTTTTGATAGATATGATAGGTCTGTTTGCGATATATCCATATTTAGTAAACTATCAACTGCATGTAATATGTATAGCTTGTATAGTGTCCTGGCTAAATCGGTCATCAATACTATGAACCATCACGTCTATCATTGGATAAAAGGCTGATATTCTAAGTTCCGATTCTTAATATTATAATCATAATCTGATATCATAATCATAAATAAGTACCTATATCGCAAATCGGTAGCGCAGTATTGCCAGTATGACAACACAGCAGTTAATTATTTATAAAAATCAATTTTTCGGTAGTTCTGTGGAAATCATATTGTTAATCCAATACTTAAAATGTATTATGTAACCTTTAAATTATAGCGGATTTTCGGGGCGATCAGGGCGTGCAGCTGCATACCCTGCACGCCCTGTGGCTCCGCCTATGACCTATAGGTATTAGCATTAATTAAACATGATTAATCGATGGTAATGGCTTTTCTTTTTAGTTATTGTAGGTAGGCACTTCAGTACTTGAATATATTATTCAACTGTTTCGCTGATAAAAAAAAAAATAATAATAATACGTTTATAGTCTAGTGCATTAAAAAAAAAAATCAATATTGTGATACACCTAATAAAGCACTATAATACTCGAATTATCAAATAATAATATATTGTTGTAAAACAAAAGGTAGTTTAAAAAATAATACAGGATCGTCAATAATCACAATTACATTCCGGGCGAAAGATGGCTATCTAGTGACAAATATTTGCACTAAGGTCATATAATATAATAAGCTTGGATAATTTTTATAAAGGTATCGTAGACGATATTTTAAGATTCTATTTTATATTATGTTGATTATGATTCTGAATTATTTAATATTCCCGATTCCGTATGAATAAATTCAGGTAATAATTCAGTATAATTTAAATAGTTTAACCATAATTTAATCGACAATTAGGTTTATAAATTGTACTGAGATAGTGATAATATCGTGATTAAGGATTATAGTGCATTTTGCAGCGTAATAAATCACGATTTCAGATAAACCTAGTCTTATATCCTAATCCTAACAATCCTAATCCTATATTATTATCTTCTAAATCGCGTCATAAATTTATCTGTTTTGAATTTTTATCACAGATTATTTCATAATAACATTTATACAATATATTAATTTTATAATATCACGAACCGCGGTCTTCGGATAATTATTACCTTATTTCACGATATTTTATATCTCTGATTTTTTATCAAATGACGTTATCAACTTTTAAAACAATTCAACACGGGTCACACACTCACACAGATCAAATTTCAAAACGTCGAACGTTCCTATCCTGTAACCATACAACAAAATCTGTTTGATTAGTGAAATTAAATTCGTTATTCTACCTATGTGCAGTTAATCAACTGTGGTTTGTATACAGTCACACACTGCACTTTATTTGCTCTAGACAAACGAACGACGGCCGTTGTGTGTCACTCTTTATTATTACTATTGTTGTGCACTGCTTATTAATTTCGTTTCGTTTTTTTTTCAATAGATATATATTTTTTGAACACTTTTAAATTGTTTGTACCGGCATTGTAGGTACACTTTAAACGTTTCCTACGAGCATTTTGTTTCTATTTAACTTACTTAATATATGTTTTCAACTATAGACACAACACTGATATTATTTACTAAACATGATAAAAGACCATGTGTCGTTGAATTTCGACACTGTTCTATTGACAGGTCCAATACAAAAGTACAGTTGCAGAAGTTTTTATCGAAGGGTAAGGAACACAATTTATTTAAATCGTCATTATATTTATATGAGATGTTGAATTTAATTATTTTTCTACAGTGTTGGAGACAACTATCAAAGTTACAGAAATTAATTTTATACTTGTTGGCTAGCGTCATATTAATTTCACTTCTTCTTTGGTTCATCGGAACCAGTAAAAATCTAGAAGAATTATCTGAAACCAATTCTCTTAAGTTACCACAACCAACTATTTGGCCCCAGGATATTGTATGTTTGATTATGAATTACGATATTATTTGCAATGACCTATATGCTTGATTTGTCTAATTACCAATAATTTGTTTTAGAGATTGAATTTACCAAATTATGTAGATGCTGTGAAGTTAAATGAAATTGACGATGTTGAATCTCCAGATCAGAAAGAACAAATAGCTGCACCAGCATCTAATGGTGCTGCAAACTCTGGTGAAGGTGTTCAGTTTATGCCAGCAACTGGACATAGACAAACTGCAGTTTTAAACGCATTCAAACATGCATGGAAAGGATATTGCAGTTATGCTTGGGGACATGATCACGTAAAACCCATAAGTAGGAAGTACCAAGATTGGTTCAATCTAGGATTGACCATTGTTGATTCTTTAGATACATTATGGATAATGAATTTAAAAAAAGGTAGGCTAGGTACCCAATCACTGGTACTAGTATTAATTTGACTTAAGAGATATGTACTTATGTTTAACCAATTGGATCCTTTAGTTATTATAATATATTAATATTGCATGCAATAGTGAATTTATGTTTCATATAGATAACTGCAACAGTTTTGTTCTAGTTAGGGTATATTGAATCTTTATTTCCCAGTATATATATTTATCATATTTATAACAATGTACAATGTATATGCATATAATTTGTTTATTACGCTTAGTTTAAACATTTCAATTATTGTTACAACTTCTTGTGTTCATAAGGACATATTAGGTTTGTGATGGAAGTACAAGTAATATTTAATAACAGGGATAAAAGTATTTAATTTATGATGGGTAGAAGTGAACAAATGACTTATGGTCATTTTAAGGTAAAAAAAGATACCTGCATTCAGTATTTTAACTCAGTACCACAGGTATACCACATAAAACAGTTTATTTAAAAAAAAATATATAATTTTCTCTTATCTTTAAATTAAGACCCCATTCTTATTGGCCAATTTATAAATTTATGTTCCTGCTCACATGAACTGAATAAGTTTAACTTTCCTTATATTTTTTAACTGAGGTGATCTCCTTATATTGCCTTTGCATTGTTAATGCTTATTCCTGTTATTAGGGTATTAGGTTTTTTTAATGATTACAACCTAATACACATTTTCTCAATAATATACACTTGTATAGTTGTACAAACCACCTGTCCAAATAAATAGAGTCTCATTTAAATTTTTTATTGACCAATACCAAACACTGGACACCTAGAGACTTGTAAACATTTTAGTCACCACTTAAATTATCTTAATTAAAAATATGATAATTTTTTACTCACTACTATAAAAAAAATATTGTACTCATTATGTTAAATAAATAATAATGAAGTATTTAAATGCTTTATTTCACTACTAATTATTTGTATTATTACTAACACTAATAACTTATTTAATTAACAATACTAATTAGTAATTACTTTATTAATCATTTAACTAGCATAAAATGTATCAATTATGTTAATCATACATTTTCAATACAGCACTTATTACTATAAAAATGGACTATAAACTAGTATAAATACTATTTTCTTAATTTGATGCACTAATTATTGAATATGATTTACTTTAGAATTTGATGAAGCTCGCGAATGGGTTAGTACCAGTTTTAATCTTGATCGTTATAAAGATGTCAACCTTTTTGAAACTACAATTAGAGTGTTGGGTGGATTTTTAAGTGCTTATCATTTGTCGGGAGATTCATTATTTCTCGATAAAGCTGTAAGTTATAGTTCATTATTATTAAACACTGATTATTTGTTTGTCTTAAATTATTTTAATCATTGTATTATTATTAAATTTGTTACAGCTAGACATTGGTTCACGACTTATGCCATGTTTTACAAAATCCCCATCACCAATACCATATTCAGATGTAAATCTTATATCACATATGGCTCATTCGCCCAAATGGAGCCCAGATTCGAGTACAGCTGAGGTATCTACCATACAATTAGAATTTAGAGATTTATCAAGGTCTACTGGTACACAACATTTTGAAGTGAGTAATACTAACATAACTAATAGCTTAATTTAATTATGATATATGCAATTAAATTTTAGACTGTTGCATTCAAAGTGTCTGAACATATTCACACATTAGAAAAACCTAATGGACTTGTTCCTATCTATATAAATCCAAATACAGGCAAATTTCATAGAGGGTCTGAGATTAAAATTGGTGCTAGAGGTGATAGTTATTATGAATATCTTTTGAAACAATGGATACAAACTGGAAAATCAATTGATTTGTAATAATTATTATTTATTAAATTTCAATGAAATCAGTTAATAATATATGTTCATTATAGTTTGAAAGATGACTATTTGGAAGCCATTGATGGTATAATCACGCAACTAGTGCGAACATCGCCCAAAAGAAATTTAACATATATAGGTGAACTGAAGGCAGGATCACGCAACTTTCATCCAAAGATGGATCATTTGGTATGCTACCTACCGGGCACATTAGCACTTGGTGTTCATTATGGTATGCCTTCTAGTCATATGAGATTGGCTGAAAAACTGATGGAAACATGCTATCGTATGTATGCTGATCAACCAACATTTTTATCCCCAGAAATTGTGTATTTTGGAACAAAAGTGAGATTGAATGATATTAAAATATCTAGCTTCTTTCAAGTTCTTCAATGTTTGTTTATTTTTTTTTTCTGCAGGTGGATGTCAATCAAGATATGTATGTTAATATAAATGATGCACACAGTTTATTACGACCTGAATTTGTTGAAAGTCTTTGGTACATGTATCAAATATCAGGCAATACTACATATCAGGATTGGGGTTGGTTAATATTTCAAGCATTTGAACGACATACTAAAGTAGCTGGTGGTTTTACATCTATTGGCAATGTGTTAGATCCAGAAGATACACGTCCTCAGGACATGACTGAGTCATTCTTTTTTGCAGAAACCCTTAAGTATCTATATTTGTTAATGTCTGATGATCGACACATGTTATCTATCGATAAGTATGTGGTTAACAGTGAAGGGCATCCATTGCCAATTAATAACCGGTGATAAATAATGGTTCTAGTTACTTATAGGTTTGCTGTTAAGTTAATGTATGGAATTTTATTTGTCTTTAATGGCTGTGAATTTTTGTTTTATCGGTTTTGTATACTCGTCCACAATTACCACAAATTAATTTAACATACTTTTAATATTGACTAAATTTTTTTTTAATTTTAATATTAAAATATTTATTTATACAATTTTTATTTATTTTTGGTTACTACTTTAAAATTTATTAATGTTTTTAAGTTTTTTTTTTTAAACAAAATTTAGGAAAAGCAATATTTAACATTCAAAATCTAAAATTATGATTGAGAATTAAAATATAACCATGTCATTATTAAAGGAGTACAAAATACAAAAAATAAGTTTTTTTTATTTGAAAGAATGTTCAGTTCTAAGAAAAATGGTATAGATTTAACATTTTTACTCATATTATTACTCATAGCGTCATTGAGCCAGGTTCGCCGTAATTTCCTATCTAATAAGTGTAAAAGTTGCTTCACGCATCCATTTGCTTACCTTTAAAGTATATTTTCAAATTTTTATTGTATGTTTTTACTAAAGACATAAGTGGGACCAGAATTTGTCTAAAGTATTTAGTTTTATTGAAATTCTGATACTTTGTCTTTAGCATAAAAAATCACACATTTATACGAAAAGCTAACATCAAAAATACAACTTTTAGGTGAGTAAATCATTGTTTTAATTGAGCAACTTTTACATGACGTGTAAGATAGGCAATTATATAGAGCTCAGCCTAATGATGTCACCGGGCCACTCTAAATATCCTAATGTCTCCTTAAATAATGTTTTTTTTACATTGAATTTTGTTCAAATCATTTTTAATAGTTATAACTAAAATTTACTATTTAATAACAATTTGAAGAAAACATTTTTTTGTTTTATGTGCTCCTTTAATTTACTTTTACTGGATCTTAAAGTATTAAATGTATTACTTATAATTATTTAATGTACAAAAATGACTAAATTATTAAACATTTTAATTTTTGAAATGTTTTGTAAATTATACATTTTTAACTATAAAATTGTTAACAGTTACATTATTTGATATGTATACTAATATTTATAAATTTATTTAGATAAATTATAAGAGAGTAAAGAATTCATAATTTATACTTAAAAAGTTTTATAAAATAATGAGTAATGACTACATCTATACTATTACCTTATTAGATTAGAAATTGTTTTAAAATAATTTTTAGTAAAATTGAAGGTATTTGTCATTGATTGCCACCTCACTGTAGTAAATTTACTTCCCTGCCACTCTTGTTTGTTATTGCTTACAACAAATTCAATTCTATCATAATTTAGTTAACCCCACTAATAATTTTTTGTTGATCTAAACACAGAGGAACACACTCAAACTTCAAAGGTTGTGAGATTTTGCTGAATAGGGCAATAAAAAGTTGTGAAACCAATAGAAACTTTCTTGATTTGTGCTTGGCAGAATTTGTGTGAGAATATAACTTGATAATTGGTAAGATGCATTTGAAACTATTTTAAAAGATAAATCTAAGTTTACATTTTTTTATAGTGAGATAGCGGGTAAGAATAAAAAACAACATAAAATAATAATTTTAGAGATTTGAATTAATTAAATACAATTTGTTTACATTTTGGAAATAGTAATTTAAGAATTTTAAGTTTAAAAAATAACATTTAAACTAATTAAATAATATTTGATTAAGCACCACTCAAAGTTATTTATTTCTGAATACAATGTTTTTTCATTATGCTACACCAAAAATTTTCCATATTCCCAGTCTGTATCATGTAACATAATATGTTTTGTTAATTATTTGTTTTATATGTACAGCTGAGGCTCAATTACTTAAATCTCAATGGGGACAAAAATAAATTAGACGTAATTTTGAGTTACAAACTTCAATTATAAGTTATAACTTATAAACACTCCAATGAACAAGAAAAAAACATTTAAGTTATGATGGTTTTAGGGTTATTGAGGTTTGTGTTATCGCGAGTCAACTGTATAACAAGTTTTTAAATTTAAATTTATGTTATATTTAAAATGTATATGCTTAAAATTAAATTTTTAACGCACAATTGTTAGTACACTTGTACCTATAATTTTATTTATGCTTGTTATTGTATTTTATATAACAATTAGAAATATATAGCCATATAGGTAAAGTACCTATGTGATATTTTTAATCTTTTTTTTTTTTGTAAAAATAATAAAAAGATACTTTAATAAATGGATGTACAATTTATATTATGAACAAACAATTTTGTTATACAAGTGTTTTATTGTTTGAACAGTTTATATCATAGACCTAAAAACCAAGTTTGTGATTATAGTATAGTTTATACTCTATGGTTTTAGGTTTACATAGGTAGCTTATTATTTTGTCTACCTTAAGTCAATAAATGAACATACAATTTGGAAATCATAAACTGCTGTTATGTTTAAATAAAAATAATGTAATTACTAATTATATTAGTAAATTAGTAATTTTAAAACATTTTCTATTAAATAAATATTTCAAAATACAGTAGTCATACATGGGGCATGGCTTGTACCTACTTAACCATCTGAAGGCACATCTAAAACAGTCAATTACCACTGTTTGATAGACAATTTTTATATTATTTTTCTGAAGAATGTGTTAAGAATTACATCCTACCATAGTGTCTGGTCCTGTATAGTAATGCATGCTGCATTGCACAACATTTTAGTTAATTTTTTGACCAAAGGTCTAAATGATAGAAAATTAATTTTTAGTCGCAGTTTTATTGTAGGTATTGGTAGCTGTAAAATGTAGCCCGATACCACGGCGACACTATCAAGACGATATAATTTATATTCTGAACGGAGCAATGAACGTTGATTTTACAACGTTGTGTTTTTTCTTTTGTTTGTCTATCAACACGTTATGAGATAGCTAAAGGGCTTGGATTTTCTTTATCAGCATCTTTCTGGTACGAATGTGAATCTAGTTGGTACTTTAAAGAGGCCAAAAGTAAGAAATTCCCAATAATTTTCAAACGCGTAGAAAAAAAATTGAATTTGAAAAAAAGCATACATTTTTACTCAAGCCAATTTTTAAGAAAATTGATTTTGTACCTAGCACCATAGGCGCAAATAGTGTTTGAAATTTGGGGGGGGGGCTGTAGCTCAGGTTAGGATACTGGATACTCTTATGATGCTTTTAAATAATCACAAAAGCCCAAAAAAAATTTTCCTCGCTGCGCTCCGACATGAGTTATAAACAAACATAAACATATTATAACTATATAAGTAGCCAGTAGGTACATAATATATATATATATATATATTATGTACCATCACAAATCAAATTCACATAATAATATAACACATTAACATATTGTTTTTTTAACATTTTATAATTAAATAAATAAACGTTACAAAATAAAACTGATATGACTGTGCATAAGATATTCCCCAGAGTTGGAATTAACGCCAAAATGTACCTGTGGAAGATAAATTCGTACAAACAAGGAATAGAATATAATATTATATTGAGAAATATGTGACGCCGGTTTGATATTGTATAGTACTTTAGTACTAACTACTAAGTACTATAGTCTATTCCACGACAGAACATAAAGTCCGCCGACCGATTCTTATCAGTGCTGCACATTATCGAATCATTCGCGAATAAAATCATTAGTTTTTTTTTGGGGGGGGGGCTATAGCAAATCTTGAGGGGCTAAGCCCCCAGCCCCCCCCCTATTTGCGCCTATGCCTAGCACAAATTATAATGACCGTTTACGTAAGTACATGCAATTTTCAATAAATGTTTATATTAGCATTTTCCCTAAATCATAAAATGTTCAATATATTTTGACGTTTTTGAGCTATTTATAGGCACAAGAGATTTTCATGTTTTTTTTTTTATTTCTGTTGATGAAAATGTTCACCGAATTATAATTTCCTAAACACCATTACACTATATTCTATAATCAATGGTATTTCTAACTGAAATTTAATTTCAATATTTTATCCGTCAGATAGCGTTGGTCAATTCTTAAGAACGATATAACACTGAACTGTATTATACAGTATAATACTAGTATACAGTTCAGTGTATAACAACTATCGAGAATAATCCAATCGACAACGGTTAAATTAAAAATCAATGAAGATGATTCTAGTATGGACCAATAATTTCATTTTTTTAATAGATTTCCGATTAGTATTAAATGCAACTTTTGGTGCACTCTATTTACAATTTCTGTTATTTGTTTTGTACCTAAAAATATTTACTAACGAAAGTTTCGATAATACTATTTGTATTATGTCAAGTCTCCGTTGCCCGATATCAATACCGGCGCACGGTTCACATCCTTTTTCTACGAATTATATAATATTTTTACTATTATTGAGTACATTTTTTTTTTTTATGTCACTCCCGACGCGTTAGACGATTACTTATTATGTGTAAAATATGTTTAAACTCGTTCGGACGGTGTCGATTTTATTACTTATTCTAATCAGATGGTATTTAGACGCTAAAACGTGTTTATCTCAGTTAAAAATAAGAAAAGGAAATTGATTTAATTTAGTGGGTTTATTGATCAATTTGATTTTGTTCAAAGTCGCGTCGTCGTGTAGGTATTTCGTGAAACGGCTCTGTTGGTTTTCACAAAACTTGTATGATTTATTATGCGATAAGTTTTTTTTTATTTTTAATCATAATATTATTATATGATTTTACGTCGCGTAGGTACGTCGTAAATGTAAAGGTATTAAAAATAAATGTAAATACGCGTAACATGAGTATAATTTATTATTACTATTTTTTTCAAATTCTATTTAAATTAAACATTCCGTGCTCACGATATAGTTGAATAGCACTGTAGAATTTTTAACAGCTGCAAACCTCGCATGCCCAGAGCAGACACTTATGCGATTATATATACTTTCAAAATGTATAAATGTATTACATATATTTTATATTATAATATGTTTGTTAGACATTTTTTTACAGTCAATCAAATCGATTAATATTCTATTGATATTCATTAATATATTTATATTATCTATATTTAAATAGTTCTTTAAACTGGTTATTTATTTCCGCAGTGCAGAATTATATTATATTGTCGTGTAGGTACTCTCGAACTTCGAAGTTATGTCTTTAGGTTCCAAGTGGACCGAGAAATGAATTTATATTAAAATGATGTTTTTTTTTCAATGACCCATAAGTGTGTGCATTTTTTTTTATTTACATCGCCTTTTTATAAGGCAGACAATTTGCTTCATTCTTAAATTTTGATGGCGGTTCCTAGAAGAGAATTTAGTCTAATTATTACTTTAAGGGTGGAGAGTGGTTAAAAGCAGACAATTTCGAGTAGGTACTTTTTTAAATAATTTGGTTAACCTGGAATATTTATGCAAAATTTATTTTTTACATAATCGTTTTTATTTATACAATATAGGGTTGTAAAACACAGGAACTGTATTAGTACCTAGGTAAATAAATATACAGGACGTGATTGTTTTATCATGAACCAGAAAATACCTATCACATATATTATACATAATAAATACATATAGGTAATGTATATTATATAATATAGTCTCAAGAAGTTTAAGGAGTCACATTTTTTTTTAAGAACATCCACTTTTAACTTTTTCGTATGATTATCAGTATTTGATTTTTTTTAATCAAAAATATATTATAGCTCAACAGTTACAATATAATATGATGATAATATAACTTAAATCAGTATATTTTGTTCTTACAATTAAAAACAGTTTAATATCTGTAGGTTGGTATAGTAGGTTCTTGTGATCCTATATTGCTCGGTTCAGAAGTATATTTTATAAGATAAGCGATTAACATTACACTATATTATAATACTGTGTGTGCAGGTATAACGACGAGTAAAAAAATTATTTAAATTTAAAATAAAATATGACGTGCTCACTACAGTCACTTGTGACCGGAGCTGGTTGTTGAGCAAAATGTTTAATCTCATCGTATGGTATTAATATTATAATAAAATATACAGTCTGCGTAGTATTTATAATTAGGTATATTATTATAATACTGTACGGTGTCCAGCGGTGGGTTTAAATATTTCCTGCCCCGTAATATTTGCCACCCTCACTCCAATTTTTTGTTTGTTTAACCCTGGTGCATTTCAAAATATAGACGAATTGTATAATAAAATATAATAATATATAGCGTTTATAGTTACAATTATATAAAACAATTATTCCCTTATTATTTAATTAGTATAAAAAAAACATTCCTTTAAAAAAATTGAATAACTATATATTTTAATAGAAACATTAAACCACATATTATAGTTTAAAGAAATTTGAGCGTCTGATTAATTGTACGCAGAACTATCAACAACTTTCACAAAATGTAATACATATTTTTTAATTCATTATATCATTTGATACAACTGCCAATGAATTTAGTTTTTTTTTTTTATTTGAGACCTTAAATATACAAAAAAAAAAAAAAAAATGATGTCACGATCAATTTTCAGTGTGGTGACATCTCACCACTGGGGTGGCTCTATATCATTTTGCCGCCCTAGGTAACTGACTAATATAGATGACTTCCCATAATTAATCCACTCCTGCCGGAGTCCTATCATAATACAATAATATATTGCTCTCACGACTCGCGTAGTGTATGGTACTTGCTGATGTATCTAGAAGAAGTATAAACGTTTCTAATATCAATAAATACAGTGAAACCTCCTTACAACGGATCCCTTGGCTATTTAAGCCGGAAATATTCTTACAACGGAAAATAGTAACTGTCCCGCGTATAACCACCAAGTCTATAGGTTTAGTCTGTTTATATTGTCATAGTCTTCCTATAACGAAAAAATCAGTTGGCGCCGAGCGTTTCCGTTTGTAAAGAGGTTTTACTGTGTTTAATATAAGATATACCCACCAATAATACCTACTTATACATTATAATATTTATATAAATATAATAATCTATGAAATGTGATATTAAAAAACATATTATATGTTTTAGTTATATGCAATATTATACCTTCGTACAGTGGAAATATTGCTGGAATTTATAGCAGTATGACGTACAGGCATATATTATCTAGTATAAATACTGCAGCCGTCCTAAATTTAATAACTATCGTTAATTTATGGAATTCGTAATGTCATATCGGAATTATTCGTTTTGATCGATCAGTTACTTTTCTCCATGTAATATACGCATATTATTGCTGTACTGCCTATAACTATATATAAGCTATTATACACTAATATATATTATATTATACGGTAGAATTTGTATATATTATATTATATATACCTGCTATATATCTACCTACACGCGCACTATCGTACGGCCATAATAATGCTTTATATATAAGTATTTTGATATCGAGGACGAAACCGTTTTATATGAAAATATAATATATGCACGTATAATTTATACTTAATTGAAACATATAATCTATATTATATAAAACTCTAAATAGGTACGTCGTTTATTTAATTACCCTCGGCGAATACCGGCACAGGCCAGCGTGGCGCCGAATACCGATTCTATTAAATCAAATGCTAATAATATATTTCAATATTAACATATTATAATATTCTGGAGACGCGGACCGACCGAGCTCAAATGGAAAATAATATAATATCAAACGCTCGCACGCTTATACAAGAATTCATATAATATAATATCGAAGGCAATATTATACTATAATAATATATTGTTCTCATATTATATTATACTTTCTATGCCCACATCATAGTCGGCTCGTGGCCCTAATTCGACGAGTTTTAACCCCAGTGCGAGTGCCTGTAACTGTGGCCCCGAATAATATTCGTGATAGGTACCTAGCGGCTAGCTATATCTACTTACCTATAGTGATGTCAAAATACCTGTTCTATTAATTCGTTTTGCGTTTTTGTGTTATACCATTTTATACCTTGAAGTTTGCAGGACTATACACCTACTATACTTGTATTCAAATTTCTATTAAACTATACGTAGATAGCATAATTTTATTAATTTTTGTATAATACCGCATTATATGATATATAATTGTCATGTTTACAGATATATTATATGTTGTACAACGCATTGTACACATATTAAATGTTATATTATATTTAAAATTCTTTTATTTAAACAATTAAGAAAATTTCATAAGCTATAAACATTTCTCGTGGAAATGGAAATGCATTCTATCAATTATATAACAATAAAATAAGACTGACAGTTGTGTACTGTTAATGTTTGGATAGGATACTCGACAGTTAATTTTATAAACGATGAAAAGTTAATATATAGCATTGAATATACCTACAATACCACGCAACATTGTGATGCAATGACTTTCGTCTTCTAAACTTTAATTTTACACCTATCATATTTTGTTTATCTGTCGCATAGACTTACAGTAAGTCTTAAGCTTTTTATTTTTCTATTATATTTACATAGTTCATAAATAATGTCTACTAGGTACTTAGAAAATGAATTAAATAATAATTGATAATTAAAAATTAAAATACGCTCGAAAAGCATGTCGGGCAAGTATTGTCCAAACCCCGAAAGCAAAAAAACTTTTGATAAATTAAGTAGAATTAAAATATGTATTTAGCCTTATTTGATCAAATTTAAATTATCTAATCCGTTTCGAAAAAAATGCGTAATGCCAAAAACTGCCAATAAATACACTATTAAACAGCATTGAATTAAAAAAAAAAAAAAAAAAGATGGTAAATAAACAATTAAATTACTTGTGTTTATGATACGTACAGTATACAGTCGAATTTAAAGCTCACACAGAGCTCCATATAATAATATGTTATGGACCAATATAGAGAAAAAGAAAGCAAAATATGTCCCCGACGTTCGAACAACCGCAGCGATATTGACTCGTGCGGATATATAGTAGCCGCGTATCGCGGGAATGACGCTCTGACTATTGTTTTTGAAACGAAAATAATAATAATATTAGACTGCTGCTATATTATAACATCGGCAACACACGACGATGATATAATATTACGCTTGTAAGAAATATGC
The DNA here is from genome assembly GCA_022818045.1 of Neotoxoptera formosana. Lineage (NCBI taxonomy): Eukaryota > Metazoa > Arthropoda > Insecta > Hemiptera > Aphididae > Neotoxoptera > Neotoxoptera formosana. The sequence continues at coordinate 17,349,514 of CM040632.1, read as the reverse complement.
ATAAAATATTATAATAACAATTTATTATAATAGATATATACCTACCTACGATCAAGACGTAATATATAAAGCCAATAATAGAGGAGCTGCTCGCGTGTATATAAATAAATCGATATCAACCTCCGCGGTGTTTTACAGTTACGCGGTAGTTTTAATTATTATCATCACCTATCGGCGCACTATTGTTTTGCGAAATATATTTATTGTTCGGCCGTATACATATAATAATATTATGCATCTATATAGACGTCACGCGCGGAACGTATTGAAATAATAACATAATATACGACGTGACAATGAATTTCATTCGGCACTAAAATAATATGTATCATTGTTAGGAAACAAAAAAGAACCTATACCTGCAATATGCACTTATGAACGATGAAACGGTTTGAACGATAATTAATATAATAATAATATATTAAACAAAAAGGCGTTAGAAATATAATATATAATATCTATGTATATTATTATGCATGTACAAGGCGATTCGCCGAGCGATTCACTCTCATTCTTCGATAACATTCAGATATTCAAAATCTGATTTTTGGAATTTTTAAATATACTTAAAGGCCATATTTTCAAATTTTGGAGATTTGACTGATCACAAAATATATTTGGAACACTAAAATAGTCTTTTAACAGATGCAAAATCAATTCCATTCTACATAATATTATAATTAAACCATATTTCATCAGGCGTGGATCCAGAGCAAAGATCTGGGAGGGAGGCCTACAATTTTGTTACAATACACAAGTAGAAGTATCCAGTAGTAGATCTTAGGGGGGCTGGGCTCCTATGTCCCCCCCCCCCGGAAAAAGACATTTGCATCTAATATGGTAACTAAAAGTAATACTACAGGATATAATGACAGTAGTAAGCGATCAAACACGCATACATATTATGCTTGTGCATCTTAGCTACTATCTAAGTAACAATAACTAAACCAATGACCAAAAAAATAATATTTTATATTATTATAATAATTTAAAATTATTAACTTTTTTGGTTATTGTCATTTCCCATTTCAATGAACAAATCGTAAACACGAACCTCTTTGATATTAAAAGTTGTATTATAATATATATCAGCTGTGAAATGTTCATATTGCCGTAGTATAATATTTATCATCTATGGCGATTGTCGAAATCGTTGCAAAGAACGAAGACGTTTAACGATTTTAAAATTTCATTATGCAAAGCTAAATTAATGCTCACAAACAAGAAGCAAATTGAGTTAAGTTCGGATTAATTTTTCATAAATCAAAATACTTTCAGTTCAGATGAGTTAAAGCGTTCCGCGTCGGCGCGGCGGTGCGCGGTGGTGCACATGTATACGGCACGGGGATTTTCCAAAGACGTCGAAGTCTAGGTGAGTTTATTTCGTATTATTTTAAAGCTCAAATTGACCTTATTTTACTTAAAATACATATTTAATGATACCTAAGTGTCGTGAACTCATATTTTAAGTTCTTTTTAATAGGTATATATATAATAATTATTCTAGATTTACAAACCAAACGTGTTTTTTATTGATAAAAACCTCATACACTGCAAGTGCCCTAACCCCAGCTACGGAAAAAGTATCCATAAGGAATAGAAAACCTTCCCTGGATAATTAATATCGTAACAAGGTTTCCCCGACCACGTTGCATATATTTTAGTGACTGCGCTCGGGCAATCAACGTCAAACATATTATTTGGTGGAGGCGCCGAAGCTTTGGACACTTATAATTATGTACAAAGTTATCAACACAGGTACAGATTCTCTTTGGCTTATATATCTCTGTGTTATAGTAACGTAGTTTATATATTAATATTTTTTTTACCTTAATACGTACCTAAAACAAAATTCCGTTTTGTGGACATTGAAAGCCGTGAATTTTATTTAAAAAAAATAAAAATTTGTTTACATTTACATAAATAATATAATATAGTGTTGTTTGTTTAATATTATAGATAAGAAATAAGTTGAAATAAACATCTGTCAGACGTATGAATAATCGATGGCAAACAATATAAACAGCAGTAGGCATATAGGTACCCTACCTATATATATATAGTATATATTCATTTCAAAAGTACTCTGACTCACAATCATAGATCGGTTGACTATACACCCCAGTCAAATATAAATAATATATACAAGAGATTATCTGCGGGCTGTGACTAGTTGAACAAATATAAATACCATGTCAAATATTTGCTAGCTATCCAGTCAGATTTCACATACGGCGTCTCGTATTGTCAACTACACGATTATTATCATTATTTTTGTTATTGTGGTCAGGGGTTGATTATGGGTTTGAGAGGAGCTATGGGGGTTGAAACAGCCACACGCTATTAGATATTATTTCAAAGATTTTTTTTCGTTTATGCGTATATTATAGTGTTAATCATAACAAAAAGTTGGATTACTTCACAGCGTCTTAGAATAATAGGCACCTACATGTTTATAATTCATATCACTTTTAAAGCTATATCTACGGGTAGGTATCAAATTAATATTCATATGATTTCAGTGGCGTATACATAACTTTTATATAGTGTGGGGGGGGGAGATGGGGTTCAGATCTGTGAAGCAAACCTATCCTTTAACCTATGTTTGAAAAAAGAGTACTTACCTACTATAATTTATTTAAAATGCATTTAGTTAATGGGAAAATAATTTTAGGTGTGACTATAATGGCTATATATAGTTATTATGCGCCTACCACGCCTCCGCAGCACCGAAATAAAATTATAGTATAGTCTTTGCTCGCTCGCTCGGTATGTGCTTTGACGCCGTCTCAAAAGTCGTCTTCGGCACCCGCAGCACCGTCGAGCGCACGACATCTCTCGTCAGCCTCTCGCCGTATTCACTCCCACGGCCATCTTGGTCGGGCTTCACCTGCCGCCGCGGTCATGATCTCGCGCTCTAGAGCAAACGCGCCCGCGACGCTCGTCCACCCCGCAGGACCAGCCCCAGTGGCCTTAAACTGTTCGTCTTTATTCACCCAAGTACCCAACACACCATCGCAAGTACCACCCCAGTTTGCCTATATGCACCTTGTCGGAAGTATTTTTTCTTCATTTATTATTACCTATATTTTTGTGTTTTTTTTTTTGCAAATTATTGTTCTATTATTTTTTGTATGTTTTTGGCTTTTTGCTCTTTTCCAGCAACTATTTTTTCTACATTGTCATACTATTCATTTTTGCACGTTTTCAAACATTTTGAGAAACTTTTTTTGTTATGCACATTTATTTTTGTGGTTTGTATGAAATTTAAAAATTATAAATTAAATATTGATTATAATATTAATGTAATTATTTATTTTTCCAAGTAGGTATATGTATATAATAATAAATATAATTATTTTGTTTAAACACAATATAAATATCTGATGAAGAAAATCGAAGCATTATTTCGACTATTTATCATGTAGGTACACAGACAGAAAAAAAAACACACATCATTGTAAAATCAATACATTCTTCGCTCCCTTCAGAATCTAAAATAATGACAATTTAATCGGTAAAATCGAGAATCGTTTAACCGGATTTCAGCATAATCATAGTTATTAAAATCATAATATAATAATGTTGTTGAGATTGATCGACTTCTTATTAGAGAAATTATTTTTAAAGAGGAAAAAAATAGATAGCCGACCCGTGTACGAAAACAATAATTATCAGTAGGTATAGTTGTTGTACAACTAGCTATTACTATTATACCTAATAATATTATATATGCCTACTATGCTACTATAAGGCCTAACGTTTAATATTATGCTACCATAATAAATCATATTACGTCCGTACATATATGTCGGTATAATACACGTTTTTTCAGGACGGTTTATAACTAATAATAATAATAATAATAATAATAATAATGATATATATTGTATGTGTAGTATAATATACCTATAGGTAATATATATAAATTATATAATACGAGTTGCGTAAAAAAACAAATTGTATGATTTCTTTTAGAAGGATATTATTATGGGTAGACTGATGTAGTACACTAGTACCTAAGTGCAGCCAAGTTAATGTACTTATATATAATACCTATGCATAAACTTAAAAAAAATTAATCACATCAAAAACATATTTTTAAATAGATCATCACGGTATACCTACAGATATAATAAACAATTTTTATACCAACACCAGAGGAGCGTATAGATTGTGTATTATTATAAATTTGTATTACCATCAGCTATTGTAAATTAATACAAAAACGGAATAAAATTATTTTACTTAAATGTATTCACAGCATTATGTTCTTTTGATGTTTATATCTTATATTAGTTACCTAGTGTATTTACTATTTATATGCACAATATCACAGCTAGAAATTTTAATTTTTATATATTATACATTATATATTTTGTCATGATAAAAATAATGCCGAAAATGCATGAATTATTATATTATATTCGGTATAATACGATTAAAATTAATTTGACGACGTGAGTTATATACTTGAAGAAAGTAGCGGTACCTATTATATTAATATTTGCATATTTTTATTTATTTTTTTTTTATCGCTAATTTCATTCGAAACTAATTTCCGTTTTAAAAATGTTTTTAACATTTGTCTCCTTTTTAAAACAGTGCCGACTGACAGTAAGACTTTCTCAATGTTAGTATCCCCGGTGAGTAGTATGACACGTTAGATTTATGAACATACATTTTTACAGGTATACATTATTATTCTATTACATTCGTATCTAAATTAAGATAATAAATAAAAACTTTTTTTAGCTCATTTGTACACATACACAGTGCACTATAAAATATTATCACAGCATTATAATAGTACGTATAATAATTAATAACAGAGTATAAAATAAAGATACTATTATTAATACAATTTTAGAGCTTCCTAGTTTTTATATTTTAGTTTTAATATATTTGTATGTTGTTATTTTATTTTAAACAGTTATTTGATTGAAAGCGTCTGTTTGTTTTAAATATTCTTTGGCATTGTATTGTTTTTATGGACCATCCATTTAAAATTTGTACAACGCACTAAGAAATGTTCTTCAACGGCAGTGGATATAATATATAATATTTACTGTAATAGTGGGAGTAGGTACACCGTGTAACGTGTATGAATATTTAAACATTTTCATTTGATTGTATATGTTTTTAAATAATAAGTTCATTTTTATAAAAAATATTTTTTTTTTATTTGTGAATGTCTTGCTTAAATGCTGAATAGGTACACTGAAACGTAGCAATATAACAAGTAAATATTCATGGTTTATACCTAAACATATATATACTTCCGTAGCTATATTATATAAGATCTGAGCTGTTATATGGTTTTAGCTATGCTTCATATGTACATTATATAGGTGTATACATATAACATATTAAATATTATATACAAATGTAGAAATTTAAACTGGTATATTATTACATTTTAAGGTATTACTTACAAATGAATGCAACTGCAGAATAACGGTTAAAATTTAAATCACATATTTTAAAAATGTCATTCATATTGGCTAATTAATTTAATCAAAATTGTTTTCGCATACAAGTTATTCATAGACCCATTGTACAAGTATAATGCGGTTATAATTAATATATTTTTCCATGGAGATTTTTACCTAGATTCTATTATCATCGGAGGTATATAATATACTATAGGTACCTATATATTATATAATGCAGTAAGTACTATAATATTATTATATACATCCCCACGACGTGCATATATACTGCAGGTATATATTGCCAGGGAAAAGCATCTAATTTATCGCCGCAGTGTATATATATATATATATGGAGAATATATAAATAATAAATACAATAAATATATACATAAATATAATATACAATGTACATACACCCTGCACAATATACTTAATATGGACAATACAATATAGGTACCTACACTTTTATATAATATATAATATACATTTTTTTTTTTTATAACAAAACGCTTATCAGCACGACACGTGCGCAATTAAATAGCAAAGTAAAAATATTTTAACGCGTCTGGTATCAATGGTACCTATATATACAATATTATATAATGACGCGTATATCGCTTATATGCATTATAATATATATCATATAAAATTCACTGCAGGCGGGAAACACGCATATACCACACGTATACTATATATATTATTTATACGAAATTACAGATACATTATATATTGTATAATATAATGTACATTGTATATACACATATACTTGTGCTGGTTGTATATATATATATATATGTATAAATGTGTATTATTATAATCTTATCATAATGGAACTAATAAAACGAGTGCTTATACTGCTTGCTGGCGTCGACGGTTCGTTTCGCGGTATGTGCTAGGTACTACTGCAGCCTCCTCTCTGCAGTGTACGCTGCGTTTGTGCAGCATATACGTGTGTACAGTGAAAATCATTTAAAACTGCTTCTAATTTTTTTTCATTTGCCACTATAATTGCACTGCATCGTTGCAGTAGGTAAGATCGTGGTAAATAATACAATGACATGCTCGGAAGCGAGCCTATTGCAGGGACTCGGGCGCAAGACGCACTATAATATTTCCTTTTAATAAAAAATATATAATATAACACAAAAGAGAAGACGTAAAATGAGAAATAATAAAAAAAATTAATGATTAATCGCAAGAAATTGTACTGCACAACTCTGGTGTCGTACTATATCGTAGGTCGTTAAGTACCCATATGTACATCTATACGTCGTATAAATTGTATACACTGCTAAATAATAATAATAATATTACGAACGCGCCCATATTGCGTGGAGACTTTAACGCACGCTGCTGCTTTTTGCCGCAGTTAGTGATTTGTCATCCAACACAATTTGAAATAAAAAACCATTTCGAAAACTTGCTACTTTTTTTTTTATATCTTAGTGACGTAACTGTAGGAGTAATTTTAATATTTCATATTACGCTTTTTAAATTTTGAGCGAAGCAATGAATGTATATATATTGGTTTTACAATGATATGTTTTTTTTGTGTCTTCATCACGGTGTACTTTTAGTAAAGATGCTTCAATTTTCTCCATCAGCAATCTAAGATTTTAAAATTAAATGCAAGATCTCCCATAAGTTTTTCTAACTTTTACAAAAAAAAATTAACTTTAAACGATCAAATTTATTTTTTATGAGCGTTTGAAATATTAGACATTGCAGGATATTATCCCGTTAACTATATATATACTGATTTCTCAAGGCGAACGATTTTCTTATTATATGTTGTTATTCAAAAACGAACAACCGTATATAGACACTTGACATTTTTACAGAATGTTACGAGTATCATTTTCTATACACTTTTAAATTTAAAAAATATTTTTGCACTTTTTGAGCTAATTATCGTCAGTATAAGAAATTAATGTTTTTTTCTATAAATTATTATTGTTTTCTATATAAATTTTCGTGATGTCATAAAGTTTGACAATTTAATACAATAGCTCCTCGTAAGTTGTTATAATAGCAGTTAAGACATATAAAGTGAAAACATTAAAAGATTTAAAGTATTATATTTTATACGCTCAATGACATTTTCAAATGCTTAAAGTTAATTAATTCAAGGTACCTACTGTATTATTTTAATAGTATAAAATGAATTATTTTACTATAGCAATAATATTATAAAATACACTTAGTTAATGTATGTTATGTAGGCTGACAGACCGTATATCTGCTTCGCTCAGAATCGTTTTTTGTATACAATAATTTTTAATAATTGAATTCAAATTCGCAACACATCCATTACAATGTCGACACCCACTGTACTGCAGCAGAGCGGTACCCACTTGTCGATCTTTTATTATTATTATTTATTATTATATTATAGGTATATACATAATATTATATATTATATTATAGGTATCTATTTATAGTGTGATTCGATTCTCCTACCTCGTCAAACATAGTTGACGGTATACTATATTATAATATTATAATTGGCACGAATATGGATACCTATATATTGGTAGTTCATCCACTCGAGTCTTGATGTGTGCGTATACAGGGTGCAATGGTGCATATATTATGCGACGAATCGTTGAGAATTAAAAATTGAATTTGAATTTAAATATATAATATATCAAATCTACGTTATATTTGCGCGTTTATATATTATTATAATATCGTATTATGAATATAGGTAGATATAGGTGTAATGTGTGTATGATAATGTTCGTAAAGTGGAAATAGCACGACGACCGCGCGGATTTGCACGACCGTGTCCGATTCAAGTCCAGCAAATGTGATTCTCCACGCGTGGTTGCCTTTATCATTTCACACACTCACATATATATATATATATATATATTAAATTATAATAGTGTATGATAGTATATTTGTTTTTTCTTTGGCTGTCGTCAACCACCGTTGTCCCGTTCATGTGTACCTATATATATATATATAGTGTAGGTATATACCTATGCAATAAGGGAGTGCGCGTCCATTAACATTCCTCCGGTTTCGCGAGGCCCGATAAGCGAGATACGAATATAAAATATATAGAATACCTTTTTTATTTTATTGATCCTACTATGCTAAATGGATTGACCTATTTTATTTTCACAATCTCGTGCGAATCAGTTTAGGTATATATATATATTATATACATGTGTTATATGTACACAAAGGGTATATATATACACTTATATACACTTATATAAACTCACAATTTGTTTTAAACGCGCGATTTCATACCTATATACATATACCTACATATATTACTCATTATTTAATTCGTAATAACAAATAATAAATGGGTACAAATGAAATTCGTGTATCTATACCTGTACCGCACTGCAATTATAATATACGTGCATATATAATATAAATTGTGATCCGTATAATATATAGTTTGACCTCTTTCTGGTTATAGGTATTAATTTAATATATTATTTTATATTATTGCATCAACGATTCGTTATATTTTCAATATATATTACGGTCGTCGTGTACGAAATGTCGAAGTGTCGAAATAGGTCCGTGCGTCAAAAATATTTTTATGCTCGGTCATAATAAATTCTCGGTCCAAGGATTTCGTGGTCTCGCCGGGGCACTGTTTATAAATCTCAAACTAATTTCGTGCACGAGGAGGGTGGGTATATATATAGGTATTCCATTACCCAGTGGTGGATCGTACTTTTTTTTTCTCGACTTACATTAAATATTTTTACACCACCCACCCATAATTAATTTTTCACCCGCTCTCCGAATACTGAATTCATAGGTATTGTTAGTGGTTGAATAATGGTAAGTATGTTAATCGGTTTATATACCTATACAGTATAGACTATAGATCATGAAAGCCATACCTCCCCTATACCAATATTATACCTAGGTATATAGGTATGCTGCAGTATATACTCGTGGCAAATCGATACATATTATTGCCCACCCATATTAATAACTTTGTTATTCGCGTGATTCGAAAATACCTCCTATGCGAGCCTCCGCACTGACGTTACCAGCTATATTATGGCTGCGTATATGCATATATTTTAAGTACAAAATGTCATACGATTGTATACGCTCAGCAGACGCGTGTTCCTACAATATATTATTATTTTTTTTTATTATTATTATTAGAATATATGAACTTGTATGCTTACACACACACACACACGATGCACCACCGGCATGAAGTATGTATATTAACAAAACGAAATACTTTAATACGTCTTGTATATATATGGCCGTTTCGAACAGCCTGTTTGTATGAATATAATATATATATATATATATATATAGGTATCTAATGCGTGAAAACATCAACGAAAAGCGTATATATTATTATAATTATATTACAAATTATTTACAATACCGTTTGTTGTACGTACACACATATACACGGACAAATAAAATACTATTACAGTTTTAATGTTAATAACCCGGTGAACACATGTCAGCATCTTTTAATTAATTATCCAGCTGTGCGTCGTCGTCGTCGTCATCGCACGCGTCCACGTTGCAGTGTACAGCATCGCATATTATATTCTTATATACGCACTATATACTATTATAGTATTTATATGTGTATATATGCGTGCGAGCATATATACATCCGATAATTATGGTAGAATAGTTGTTTGTCATTGTGCATTTCCGAGTGTTAAATCACGTGGTGATAATACTATATAATATTAGTATATGCGAATCTAAAAAAAAAAATAAACGCGCCAACGGTATAATAGACACGTATAAAATAGGTACGTAAAGGTACATATAATATTATATTAATATATGATGGTTTATATGTATATATTACGCCACACTGTTGGGAAGTATACGAGACGATACTATATACCAACGACTGTGGTGTATATATAATATACCATATTGTTTTTAAATTTCGTACACCATGCATATAATTTAATATCAGAATTATATTAAATTATTCCATTGTACTTATATATATATGTTACGAGCAGACTAGGAAATCAAGCGTTGTATTCACAATGCCCGATGCTAGTGTTTGAGATAGAAAAAAGTCTACATTATAACCTAAAAACGTGGTCAAAGTAGATCAAATGTTAAGATTAAATCTATAGTCTAACAAAAATTGGTTAAACAGTGTTCATAGTATAAAATATCAAATTGAAAATACGATTTTAAGCATAGGTACCTAATATTATTTTTTATATGAACGAACCATCACTATAAATGACGACTGTTAATAAATGGGCAAAGGACTTAAAATATTAAAATGATTAAACATAATATTATCATACACGTATAGAAAATAACCTATATTTATTATTTTAGATTCTGAGCTGAGAGATAAAATGTATTGATTTAACAATGATATGTGTGTTTTTGTTGTTGTGCAGATATTACGTGTGTACACAATTTATAATCCAAAAAATGATTCGATTTTCATCTGTCAAAGTGGTCTTGGGAAGAAAATTGGATCTAGTCATTACTATTGAGTGGTTAAAATTGAAAATTTCCAGTATCTTTCAAAAATAATCGGGAGAAAAAAAAGTTGGATAAGTGGATACCGCTCTGCTGTAATGTAAGTGTAAAATCTGAATTCAATAATATATCATTGATTACAAAAAACAGTCCTAACCGGAAATAGTGTCAGCCTATGATATTTTATGCTATATTAATATTGCTATTATATTTAGGTCGAATTAATTTTTGCAAAAAACATTGCATTTGCTTACTTATATTATCGTAAAATTATCAGTGATATTTTAGTTACAGTATGAAATTCTTATGAAGAACCTCATAAGCTTTTGACTGAACGAATAATTTTTTATCGACTTATCTAGATACCTTTTCTAGGTACCTATTAAGAAACAAAAAATTGAAAATTGAAAATGAAATGCTAAAAGTACAACTTTAAATGTTATGAAAATAATAATATATTTTTCCGAACGGAAGACCCTGCAGGGCTTGGGCTATGCCCGCACTTCTCCCCTAAGGACGGTAGGTCAGGTTAAGTTTCACATTCACTGTTATTATTGGGTTATCTAATTAACGGTTGTACCCATATATTATGGTGTATTGATGTGTGCGTGTGTTGGTATTATATTATATGATTATAATATGGTTTATGCAAAGTACTCCTTTAAGTCCATTGATCGATACAATTGTATTTGAAGTATACACTTGAACCTGTGGTCCAAGAGTATGATAAAGGTATACCCAGTGTATATTATTCAATATTGCATTTACTTATATGGTCGATCGATTCTACACATCCTGTTATAATTCGGCTTAGAAGCCACGTGCGACAGTGGTTTTTCATGTTATATAGACATTTTAGCCGACATCGATCATCAACAAAATGGCGAGGACAAAAAACTATTAAGATCACGTCGTCGTTAAAATTCAATATTAATTTTACCGTCATTATTTCATAATCTCGCGAGTCTATAATAATAACACCGCGGTGTATATAAATAATGATATTATGCGCGCGCACACGGTGCTGCCAAACACACACACGTATATAATATATTATATGTATAATAAATAGTGTTTATACAACAATAATATCTGCGGACGCCATGTGGAAGTACATACTTAATATATTATATTATACGCGGACGGCGGCGTGGTGCACAGGTCGCGGGTCGGCTGCAATTAACACGACTTGAGCGATTGTCGTTGAAAAAACCACACAGTGCAGTACAAGAAAATAATGATATTTTTTCTTATCTTTTAGCAAAAAAAAAAAAAATAATTTACGGCCGGCTCGCGGTCACAAGGAGACGTTTCCCACACGCGCGTTGCACATTATATATTATATAGAGGTACTTACTGCAATAATATCATTACAATATGAGTAGGTATATGTTATAGGCGTATATTATAGCTAGATATACTGTATGCAGATATATATTATATATTTTATATGAACTCGAACCCTCGCCGCCCGAAGCGCATTTGACGATCGTGTGGTACCACACCGCTGTTTTTAATATTATTATAATAAAATAATATACTATTATACTTGTGTGTATAATGTGCCTATATACGTATATACGTATATATGTATATATGTATATATATTAGGTTTATATTGTACGATACGGCTTTTATTTTCAATTAAATGTGTCCATACGCACGGAAATAATGGGCCGAGAGAATTGTTATTATCTCTGTACGAAATCATCGATGCGCCGCCCGTGCTGCCGTATTACTTGAAATGTACACCTTATAGTAAGCACAATTTATATTATACCCATACCGCACGACGACGACGACCAGTGGCGACGATCGCAAGCGCAAATAGTAGGTATATACTATATTATATTATGTAATACGCGGAATGGCGAGGAATGGAGGTATATACCTATATATATATATATGATTACGACACGCTTGCGGTATTGTTATGAATGAACGGGGGTAAGAAAAAGAATGAAAAAATGGAAAGAAAATTCCTTTCGCTGCCGCCTGCTGCACCGTCGCCGGTCAATAAATACATATATGTGTACAATCGTACATGTTATATTCTCACACTCGCGGGCAGAAATAAATTCCTAATAGGTACTACTACTACTACTACTACCACTACGAATAATAGTAATAATATAATTTATAGGTAATATATTATTATTATTATTATTATCACTAGTGCACTTGGCGTTGCATTTTTCTTTGCGCCGCCTGCACCGACGGCCGTCGCGTCGTACGTATATATAATAATATAACCAGCTACGGCGGGTCATTTCTCCCGAAGCGCTGCTATTATTGTCGTTGTCAACGGCCGTCGGTTTTAAAACGTAAATCGTGTTTCGGGTGAAAACGGCACAAACGGATTTGGTAATAGGCGCCTCCGATGCCACACACGTATCATATGCGTTGTATTGTTGCACACGTCGCACTCGCACGAAATAATATATATAATAATAATATAAGACATATACTACACCGTCGCCGTGGGAATCGTGCGCGACTTACAGGCGGCATTTGACACCCGAGTCGTATTATATGTACATAAAAATATACGCGTCATATGTATACATACAGAGAAAATAAATACCCGCGGTAGTCAACAATATAATATTATAGAGGTTTCGCGGCCGTGCACCGAATATCGGAATATATTATTAATTGTCTCGTTTAGCAATATTATATAGTATAGCCAATGAAATTTTGTCTTTTTACAAGACTCTATGTATTTTTGATATTGCATATTTTGTAAAACACCTTAAACACTGCGTACACGAAAATAAGCGACAATCATCGACCATCATCGTATATTATAATACTGTAAGTACTCCTTTTTCTAATCTTTTGCCACAGGCAAAGTCGTTTTCTAAAAGGCTTTCTAAACTATATAGTAATTTGTGCGTTACTCTTTTCCATCGAAAACACGCGTAGGTATATCTCTCTTTTATCCACAAATACACAAATTTTCACCAAACAATTGATATTATCCGATGACCTTTTTATTAAAATCAAAAATAAATAGATATTTAAAGAGCCGTTTAACTTTTTAAAATTCAATTTTCTTATTTTCTATGGCTTATTTTAACTACAGACATAACTTTATATACGAATATGTGATTTCATATTTTTTTAAATCAAAATCAATATTGTGCACCGTAAGTTATATTATAATAAAATAATATTTCAACTATAAAGTAGATTTACAAGATATAATATAAATACAACTTTAATGTATGTTTTAATATTTCATTTTTTTTTAATTATTTTTTTAAAATACTATTTAAGTATAATATTCATAATGAATTGTGAATGTATGGTATATTTGTTGCATTCAGTTAATGTGTTTAACGGCTCGACTTTACGATAACACTATATTATACAAATTGATATGTAAAGATCCTTATTTGTTCACTTCGAAATATTATTATGCTGTTTGTGAAACGCTATTATTTATGACAATTTTTTTTTTAAAAATTGTATTATTCTTGTTGCTCGTTTCGTGGAAATCTTATTTATTACTTGCAGTTCCTATACTTATTAAAATGTTTGCTTAAATACAAAATGTATGCTAAATATGCATAAAGAACGGAAATCTGAAAGTAAACATTAACCATAGAATATAGATAACAGTATATAACACTCGCACATATATCGGTGAATCATCACCACGGTAGATATATTGTACACCTTGCACGTTCTGAGACGTTTTAAAAAAGATACTCTTATAGCAAATAGGTGCGGGTACACAAATCAAACTTAAAATTGTACCTATAAATAATACAATAAGTATTTTTCAGAAATATTATAGTTTCAAGTGTTGTTAACACGATCGAGTCTGTATTATTTTAATGTATATAATTTTATGATAATTTCTTATATTATTGATGTATTTTAAGACTTTACACACAGTCACATTTTTTCATTTTCTTTCAAACGTTGCGTCACACTTTAGACTCTTGTCCAAAACTGGTACTTACACTTAGGTAAAACTAATATATATAGTAGTTACGTTGGTATATTAAAAATATAAAAATAAATAATCACACTCATAAAAGTGGAACCATTTATATTCCATGATGTATTGGTTGTGATATAAAACGAACTGTCAATATAATAAATGAATAATAAATATTCGATTAAGTGAATGTGTTTTATAGCGAAAACATTTTTTATTGTTCTATTAAATTCTTATATTATTTGAGTATACATGCATGTTGGTATATTTTATAGTTTTTTAAATCTACGATACATTTTATTGAGCTTTATAATTTATATAAAAAAATATAAAATATATTCACAATAAAAATATGTTGTATAAATCGTTAGATATGTTAAAACTAATAAGTAATAACTATACGCAAACCTATAGCAACCTGTAGGTACCTACTCCAGCAGTCAAACATATTACACCTATAATAATTTAATAATGCTGTTTTAATAGCCATTACCTGTTATACCTATATATACAAGAACAGCATATAGGTAATATGGATTTTAATTCTGAAATATTTATTTATTTTATTGGGGATATTCATAAACATTTTAATTTACTGTCGTGGTCACTCGGTTATTTATTTTCAGTAGTTTTTCAGGTCTAATAACACTTATGTAATGGCCGTATTTAATTTATATATGTTTTATAATTTTATATTGTAAGTTTAAGGGACTTGTCTTAGTGTGACGTATACATTATCGCCGGTATTTTTTTATTTAGTATACATACAGGATATTAATATATATATATTGCACACGATCGTGCGAAAAAAATGTGTTTGAACAAAAAATAAATATACACGAAACAGCGATATGAATTTAATATGTGATATTTATGTTATATGTCCCTATAGACTCCGGAATAATTAATTAATAGATATACAAAAAGTAAATAAACAACTCGAGTACAGAGAAGTCAAATTATAGCCAAAATAGTACCTATATACCTATTCCATAATAATAGTATATTTAAAATTCTATTAGAGCATATAATATTGTTTTCCGAGCGTATTGTATAATATATACAACATCGATTATAATAATAATATAGTCTTATAGTAAAAATGTTAATTATATTGCGTATACGTTATTCTTGTGCGTCTGTACGAACAGAATAATATTAATTGTAATTAAGTTGTGTATATATAGGTACTGCTGCAAGTTGTAGTCGTAGGTACACGCGTGCCGGAGTGGAGCCCGCGAGTACAAAACCGGAGAAAACGCAACGACATTATTGCCGCGCGAGGACGACGATAATAATATTTAATAACGCAGTAATACGTATACCTATGTATATATAATGACGTGGGTGGCGTTATTAAATAATGGGTTTTTAAAATGTAACTTTTACAATTTTATTGACACGCGACACACGTGCGTTAATAATAACACAAAACGATTACGATATACGAAGGTCTCCGTCTGCGTATAAACTGTGTGTGTGTGTGTGTACGACTAATTGAGATCAATTAGACCGCCCACAAAAAAAAAAAAAAATTAAAAGGTAATAGCGACAATATAAACAGTACATTAATGTAATAATATCTATCGTATATATTGTATAATATTAATATATTATTATAAAGAAACGCGAAAGCTGATGTGCACGTTCCTATAAATGCACCGACGACGCATATTTCCATATGATTTCGGATATCATAACAATACGCGATAGGTAGGTATGTGGGACGTATAGGTACATAGTTATAATGCCCATTTATAGGTGTATCGTGTATTAAATATTTGCCATTATAGTAGGTATACCTACTTATAATAATAATGTACAGCGTTATTATTTTATAACGAACCACGCAATATAAGTTAAACAATGAAAGGCATTTAAAATTAGATTTTTCTATAATTTTCTGTGATATTATTTGTTTTTAGAATCAAATTAAAAAAAAAAATGATTAAAAAGTTTTCTACTTTATTAGACATTCCATAATTCACCAAGCATGTGCCCACCACCTTCTTTTTTCTTTTATTATGAAGTTAATCTTCAAAATCTGAAATCGCAGGGAATTTTTATATAATATACATTATACCTATATGACCTACCTAAATATTATGTTTCTGAATTCTAGAAAATGTTTGTACCATTTAAGAAGTGTCTTGTGGTGATAAAAACTTGAAACTACTGTTTTACAAATAATAACCACCCCTTTTTACTTTATTTTTTTGTTTGTACTTGCGAAAAAATAGTTAAATAAGAGATTCGAGAAGACAGGAAGGATTGTAATATTGTATTGTTTTCTCTTTAGTTGATTTAAAAACTATGATAGATGACAACATTATTATCTATTAATATTTTACAGTTTGTGATAGGTATTTGTCAAAAAAATAAATAATATGAACATATGACAATATATACAAATATTGAATGTACATAATATATATTTTAATTTGTTATATACAGCCGTAGCCCGGTGCCTGGGCTAGTATCATATACTATAATTATTATCCTTAATATAATATTCATTTTAATAACTACTCGTTCAAATTTTGATTAAGATATTAGGTAAGTACATCAAAACTTTCAAAAAATGATCTGTTGAATGATTCAAAGTAGAAAAGGGTGCAGGTTCTCATAATTTGAAAAACAGAAGTTTGTATCGCCACAGGACACAATTAAATGGTACAAAAATCTGAAGTATTTAAAATATTATAATGTTTAAGCTTACCTTCAACAAAATTCAAAAAATCAGATTTCGAATAACTGTATCATAAGATTATGCTCGGTGATCACTCTGTATATAATGTCATTGTCGCTTATCTACGATGTATTTTTACTAACGACGGCTTATCGGCCGGATGCAGCACAGAATAGATTAAATAGATTAAATAATGGTTGCAGTGTCGATCGATCGATGCGGCAGCTTGTACGCACAACACCCTACAGTGCTCCACTAAACACGTAAATTATGAAAATATTATACTATTAGGTAGGTATACCTATGGTATAGAATATAGATAATCCGTATATCCGCAGTCGTAGCACATAAACTATACACTATACAGTGTACACACACATATATATATATATGATATAATATGTAATGTGTGTGTATGTACTGTGATGTGTATACGCTAATTGGCTGAGAAAGCTTGGGGGTAGTATATATTTGTATAGTTGTATGTACAACTTGAAAGTTGTAGGGCACACGTTGCACAGAGTACAGACGCGTTTGTATATTTATTATATATTATGTTATGCCGGTGTCGTGACGATCGCGTCGCGCCCAGCTACGAAGTCTCTGGTCGCGTTTAAGCACCGCGAATGTGTGACGTCCGCGGTGTAGGTATACACATATTATTGTATGGAGGCCAAACATGTATAATACCGATATAGTAGCCTTTTAGGTACTTATATTATTATTATAACACCGTGTACCCCACGATGCTATCATCGTTTTGCTATTTCACGCACGCAACCGTGGGTATAATATTAGGTTTAGTATATTATATGTACAGGTTAGGTAAGTATACCTGCAGTTTACCGCTGTCCACGACCGATATAATGTAACCTATATATTGGCTGCAATTTATTTTATACGGTTGTGTATACCGTATAGTATCCAATCACAACAATAAACGTGACTCAGTGTTGTAATATATTTGTAATTTATACCGATGATCCTCTTGAATCTGCTTCAGCCTTCGTTTTTTTAATACCATAAGACAGAAGAATACTCGTTTCAAACGTCTGTTTTTGATACGCGGAACTGACTAAACATTAATTTATAAACAACGAAATTTATAATATTATTTGGCATGAATTTCTCAATCATGTACACACAATCGGTTATAATATCTATCACGGTTAGGTAACATTGTTCGTAATGACTAATGAGTAATGAGTAATGACTAATGACGTAATTTTAGCCTTTAGGTTGAGTTAAATAAAAAATACACGTTATGAGCATTTGAAATTAGGGGCGTAACCGTTTTCCGCCAAAATGACCCTCGCCCGTTATCACCATGGCCGTTTTCCGCCAAAGGTTGTATTCCGATTTCCGCCAAAAAAAATTTATAAATTATTTTTGAGAACCCCTGAACTGAAACCATCAAATAGTAATGATCACGATGTACGCGCATCACCTCAGTTTATCGATGACGATCATAAACTTTTATCTATATCTTATCTTACTATTACTATTTCCCTATATATAGGACGTGTACCCACTACCCAGTGTGTTTCCCAACGCATACGCTATTATAATTGTACTTAAAAACAGTATAAGTATTAATTGTTATGATTAACAGATGCAGACTGTCAGCGAACAATAAACCGTCAATTATCCGCGGATATCACTATATAATAATAGCACGTACCTACATCGTAATCATCACTATTTGGTGGTTTCAGTTCAGGGGTTCTCAAAAATAATTTATAAATTTTTTTTGGCGGAAATCGGAATACAACCTTTGGCGGAAAACGGCCATGGTGATAACGGGCGAGGGTCATTTTGGCGGAAAACGGAAACCCCCGAAATTAGACATTGGATATTCACCTACTACGGATTTCTTAGTGAACGATTTTCTTATCTTGTTGTAATTCAAAAAAGAATAATAACAATATGCAAGATTTAGAACTAGATTCATAAATCAGGTTTTGCTTATTTTTGTGGCTTGACCTTTGGTTAATCTAACAAAGAGTGCAATGGAAATTGCTTATTATTGCTTATAATTGCTTGTTTTTGTTATTTTATTACAATTTCTAATATGGAATTTGAAAGTACTAATTTTTGACATTTTGATTGTTTTTTTTTAAAATGCTTTTCAATTTTTTTTTTTGCTTTCTTCTGAGGTAGGGGGTGCTGCTTTTGAGATTGCTTCTTTTGCTTTTTTTTAAACGTTTATTTTAGTGCTAATAATGAAGTTTTAAAGCTCTGTGTGCACGTTTAACTTCTCATGGCTAGACGGATCTGCGAACTATGCATGTAAAAGATAATTTAATCCCAAAACAGATGTATATTGTATTAATGTAATGTATTATAATATGTTCTAAGAAAATGAACCTATTCCAGGCTATATACCTACTAATACAATCCGTGTGGCTGTACAATATACTCAATGAAAACAACTAAAACAAACAATGCTTTACCTACTTACGTGTCGTTTCGTCAGAATAAATTACGTACATAATATAGTTTAACGTCATCTTAGTATAATAAGTATATTATAATATAAACTATTTACAAACAAACAATCGTTGAATGTGTCACGCACATCCCGTTTGAGTGTTTGACGGTAATCGAATGGTTCACAATGATATATTATAATAATATAATATAATAACGTATATGTACCTATAATACGCTTGCCCTTGCCAACTATAGAGTCCATAACTTGAACGATTTCCGTTAAATTACATTATTTAATAATTGACGTTCGCAAGAGGTTTCCGCGATATCGTTAGTTTGATCATGAGAAATTGCGAATTATAAGATAATAATAATATATAGACCATATTATAGAGCCGTTAAGGTACCTTATAGACACCTAAAGTACTTATAAACTTTTCCAGCAGTGATAGCGAGTTATTGTTGTTGTATACGCTTGTACCCACACTCTACGGACGTATCTATATATTCGATTAATCTGATTATTTAACATTATACATTCTCAAAAATATACCACTATTATATTTACTCGAAAAGTCAATTCATTAAATAACACAATCGAATACAACAAACGCGTTATACATATTTTATCGTTCATTAGAATATGATTAATCTGTTTCGTTTTGATAAAATTACAAAAGTTATACGATTCTTCGATTTTTATTATAAAGTCAATTATTTTTGTATGTGTATTATAGATAGATCTTGATAGTGTTAAGATCGTGTAAACTGATAAAAGCTGGAACACAGGACATTATTAATCAAATAAAATAAAAATATTGTCAGCCATTAATATAGATACAGGAACAAATACACCCACACTTTCTTATTTATTTTTTAGGACCATTTGTAACGTAATTACGACCACTCCTTTTAATTTACTAGTTGTTGTAGCTCAAAAATAAACGCAGTTGATCATACTAAATATTTTTAAACTAGGTATAACAATTATGTAGTTAACTAATTTTAGTGTAACATGATAAAATACTGTATCGGTTTTAACTAGTTTTGTGTAATTTAGTTCCGTTTACAGTATGCAATTATATATAATTATTGTTTCAGTTTTAAAAGTTCAATCTTTTTTACTTAGTTACCCATAGTAAGATTTGAAGTATAATTTGTAATGCGCTTAGTAGATAATAGGGACTTCGTAAGAAATAACGATGTTTAGTACGAAATCATTGTATTGCGGTAATAATATACAATAATAATATTAAACTACACAACAGTGTAATTTTTTCAACAGTGAACAATCATTATTTCTAAAAGTATTGTGTTTTGGTAACATTATTTTGCCATTTGTAAAATTTAAAATACATATTTTATACTTTAACTGCTATTTTCTTTTCTTAATTTGTTAACCTTAACGTTTATTAGTGAAATCAACTATTAATTTTTAAATGATAGCCTTTATTTTTAATTTGACTATCTGAATCAGAATACGTTTTCTAGCCTATTTATTCTATACCCAATCAACTAGACATGCTTAAGTATAAAATACATGAAATATACAAATGTATTATTACAGTTTTTTAGACGAGCAAAGTAGAGGACCTCAAACTTTACAGTCATCTCATCACCTCTTATCTTAATTGCTTTAAATCTCTATTTAAATCATAAAAAAAAAAAATTCATTCAATATTTTGTACACCAACATTTTCAGAGAAGTATTATTTCAAATCATGAAAAAAATAACATACATTTGTCTACTGACCATTTAAAAATAAAAAGATAACAGTTGGCTTACTAACAAAATATATAAGGATCAACATTGATTAAAACTATTAAAAGAATCACAATTATAATATATACAGTAAATTAATTTAAAAAATAAAGTACAGGTATTCTATGGTTTATACCTAGTTATGTTTTAGTACAAGTATTATTGGGTAGGTACTTATACAGTTTATAGGTATATCTACATTATTAGTTATTACTTTGTACCCAAGAATGAAATATGACTGGAGCAGTAACCGAAAGCATTATCTTTTTTCTTTAATATTGTACTTTAACTAACAATAAGCTCGCCTACGATTTACTTAAATACTATATACTTACGATGTCTTTACTGCGATGTATATAATATTGTTTCGCAGCGTCATAAAATGTTACACAGTGTACTGTATAATTATTATATTCATGCAGTGTAATATTTTTCACTCACGCGCATTATTATTTACAACTTTCCATTTAAGTCTTCATTCTGTTATGCACGTTATAATGTGGATATTGTTACAAAATAATAATACACCTTAATCATTATTATTGATTCGCGTAATGTAATAGCTACCTATAACCTAGGTACCTATGTATATTTATGTGAACAGATTTCTGAGTCTGTATTCTATGAAACATATGAAAAAAAAAATCATCCTGAACATGCATTATCTAAGTGTTAAAAGATTTAAGATACTTAGTTTACTTTAGTTCTACTACAGTTGAGTCATTAAATAATAAAAAAAAAATTACCATGGTTCACAATGTGCACATTGTGAAAAAACCCCAAAAAATACTAAAAATCCGCTGTTTGGAAATCAAAGGAGAAAACAAAGGTTTACCAGAATTTTTAACTGCGTGCAGTAACACACACAATAAGAGTTATTGATTTGTTTTTCATTTATTTTATTTGAATATTTTGAATAACCTCATGTACTACCTACCTATTATTATTATATTATTATATATTACCTACCAATATTACTATTGACACTTTAATTTAATTAGTTAATAAAATAATAAACCAAGTGACATAGAAAAGAGATGCATTTCTAATTACTACACAATATTAAGTAAAAATGTTATATACTTAGGCAGGTATAAGGTATAATACAACATAATGATAAATTGTTTAAAAATGTAATAACAATATGACCGCATCTGTATTTAAAAATAAAACTTAAATTTACTGTGGCTTTTTATACCGTAGACTTTTCTCCGTGGATTTTTGATTATCATGCCCTATACTTTATTAACTCTTAACCATTGATGATTATCACTTACCAGTTACCAGCATGTATACAAATATATAATTTAAATTCAAATTTTCATAATTCATATCATAGACTATTAAAAAATCTTAGGTATGGCATCAAAAGTTTGTACAGGGCCACGGATTATATATTATTATGTAATAATGTAATATAGTATGTATACATATAAAACAAGCAATGCATGCAATGTTTTAACTGAACCCAAACTATTGCATAATGAGTGCTGGCCTAAAGGGGAGGAGTCCCTATATATTCGCCACTGTTTCGTAGATATTGTCCATTGGTACCATATATACGATATCAACGACGAAGGAATCATCGCTCTGATAACTCGTAACAATAATTTTCGTCTGAAAGCCGCAAATCTGGTCGTTGTTTATACGCATCCGAACACGGGGGCGACGCAATATATAACGATATGACAAATGATCGAACGTCTTTGCCCGCACAGGATCGACTGTATATTATATATTATTTTATTATCGACCGTATAAAAATTCGATACAGACGGTAATATAATTTTTTACCCGCACGGCCTTTGGGCAGGCACTCGGCGGGACCGAACACAATGCGAATACGATGAACTTAGATATATCGATAATACACGGCTGGAAATAATATGTACATCTGCCCGCGGGATCGGCGTCGGTCGTCGGCGGTCCGCCGCGGCGGTGACGTTGTTAAATCGGTGCAGACGAACGGACGGACGGTTTTATGATCGAAAACAAATGCGCGTGATGCCGTATATATATATTATATGTGTGTGTATGTGTATATGTGTACAATATTATATTACGGTGGACGGCGGACAAACCGTTGACGGTTGATTGATATCGGGTTGTCGTCGTCGAATCCGACGTGAATCCTTCAAAACGGCAAACGCCATCGATTAAGACGACGACGCGAGGGGACGCGCGTCCGGCACAGGTAATATCGATAAAAAAAAAATAAACAACAACAATTGTATAAATTATATCAGAGTTCTTTTTTATAGCTTTGTAATAATATTATCGCACAAAGCACACTTATCCCCTGCTTGTTTTCTTCGATAATACGGTTATTCGAAATCTGATTTTTAAAATTTTTAAATACAATATTTTAAAATTCTTGAGATATTTTGTAGGTACTGCTTAAGACGTGTCCTGTACTCCTGTGAAGATACAAACTTTTGTTTTCCAAATGACAACCCCACTTTTCTATACTGTAAGTTATTTGGCAGATCATTTTTCTAAACATTTTGATCTTTTAGAATCGAACTAATTCAAACGAGTAGTGTTTGAATTATTTAACATTGTGTACTAAGGATATAATGGGTCCAGCGGTTAACCACGAAATTTTACGTTGGCCGTCGGTCATCCATCCATCCATCCATCTACCTATCCATCGAAAACGGCAGTACCCATCGGTTTTCATGAGATCGTTTCGCTGCAGTCTGATTCACGACAATTCATTTCCGATTGAACCGTTCTAGCTGTAAGTCAGTAAACGAAGTGGTTGTGCTGCAAAGTCTCGGCTGTGAATTTGTTATATATTGGTATAATATTGTAATTTGTTTATCGTTCCTTATATGTGGTAGGTATACCTACCTCCTAATATATTAATATATATTATTTAATAGTGTGTACTATGTGTCTATGTAGACTATGTAGGTTGACTGTTCGGTGGTCGAAAAAACCAATACAACATAATATATTATGCTACAGCTGCCCAGCTACCTTCAGCTGCAATTATCATATATTTAATCTATTCTGCTGTGCTATTATGTCGTTATAGAGAATATGGTGATTGGGATTTCATGGCAATGAAAAATGTCCAGCCCGAGACCAAATGCGGTTCTAGGAAACAAAACTATGAAATACACTAAAACGAACAA
Source organism: Neotoxoptera formosana (assembly GCA_022818045.1). Lineage (NCBI taxonomy): Eukaryota > Metazoa > Arthropoda > Insecta > Hemiptera > Aphididae > Neotoxoptera > Neotoxoptera formosana. The sequence goes on along the minus strand of CM040632.1, from coordinate 17,324,631 downwards.
ACCACACGTACGGTTGCCAGTCCGATTATCATAATAATATATAATATTATTGTTGTTTTGCCTTCAGTCTTCCGCCGCCGCCGAGTCGCCCACGCCGCCGCGGTCGTCGTCGTAGTCGTAGTCGTCGTCGTCGTCATCGAAGTCTTTTTTTTCGTTTCCGTTCATTAGTCAACCACCCGCGGCGGCGGCTGCTATATGTTTCGGAACACAATATCCTTTCCTCGACAATAGGGTCTCCTCTCCTCCTCCGCACACCACCGCAACCTCATCGCGATCCTCCTAGAAACCCCATCGACGATGCTGCCGTTAGATTACGGTTTTTTTTTGTTGTTATTATTAATAATTATTATTATCGTCCGACGTCGTACACACGAGCAGTGCTGGTATATATTATATGATAATAGGTATATCACGTATATTATATATATATATAGTTATTATAACCGACGCATAATATTATTATGGTATATTGTATATTATATATATATACGCTTAATATTATGTATACTTCATCGACCGTCGCCCGTAAGGTTGTTATTGTTTTATTTCTTTTTAATTTACAATAAATGCGCGTTATTGTTATAACTACGACATCGTCGTCAACGACGATATTATTATATACGTCTTGGTGGCTTATTGATATATTCGGATATTCCACAGGGCACAGATCGTCGTGCGGTCCGACAAAAGTAATATATAGGTAACCTAACCTATTATAATATGCATATCATTATAGTATCGTATTATTATAAGTATGTATAGGTAATCGATGTATATACTCGTCACCACAGCTGGATTAACATATATATAGGTACATATACGCGAGGTAGGCAAATGCAAAGTTTACAGTGAATTTTCTTATTATTCACTCTAAATAGGATGTTTTTGTATTTATTAATTATTATTATCTATTTAATATTCGTACTAGTTTTTTTTTTGGGGGGGGATTTATATTTATGTATTTATTAAGTTACAAATTTTGATATACACTAACAGTTGATTCATTTTTAGCTAAATATGACAAGATAATACATTTTATTTTTATTCCAAAAAAAATGTTGTTATTTGAGATTAAAGATTCGGTTTATTATTTCACTCTGTAGGAAAATTTGTCACCCTTCGTGGTCTCAATGGTTGGTCTTAACGAGTATAGGATATATAATACTTTTTTTTGTCCATGCTCGCCGAGTACACCAAACGACTAAAATGTACCTATGGGAAACTTGGGTACTCAGGTAAATATGCGTCATAAAACGTGACGAGAAATAAATTATTGTGAAATTGTATCGCGCCATTATGCGACGGCGATATTCTACGAGTGCACCGAAACGCGATGATACGAATCGGGTCGGGTTGAATCTGTATGCCGAATTCTGCGAAAAAAAACGAGACGCCCGACGTGCTCGCGACGACGGACACGGCGCGACAGAAACGGTTCACCCTCTCGCAGTCCCGGCGCGTCGCGGTCGTCGTCGACGTCGTCGGTGGCGTCGCGGCGGCCGAGTACATGGCGCCCTTCTCCTGGCGTCGTCTTCGGTGCTGGCGACGGCGCGGTCGGTCGCCGGTCGGCCGGCCGCCGTGGTATACACCACCGATGACCATTAATATACAATATACGATATAATGCACCGAGCGCGACAAAGGTCATTCGATACGGTACATATTACATTGTTGTTGTTATTATTATTATTATTTTTATTATTGTGTATCGTTTATTATTATATTATTATTATGTACCTATAATAGAGGTACTACATTGGAGTTATTATTTTAACACGGCGAAACCCTGTTTCAAAATAATACTCTCGAAACGGCCACGGTCGTATTAGATTTTATTTGACTTATACTCTGCACGAGTCGTGAGATATTTGTTGTGTTGGCAGGTTAAGAGTTTTCATACAACTTAGAAATAAAAACTAAAATTTTGGTATATACGGTTATTTATGTTTACCAAAAAATAAATATAAATATGTAAGTGTTAAAATATGTTTATATATTTTTACTGTTTCGTCACGTTTTAGTGGATTATGCCTTACGCTATTTTGTCTAGAATTTTATGAGACGACTTTAGTTATTACAATATACCCAATAAATATTGTATACATTATTGTTATAGACTACCTACTAGTTCTTATTCCATCTACTTATTTCATAATGATTACTCGACATAATATTTTGTGCGTGAATTTATATACATTGCATATAGCACATATTTCTAATTTCTAGTCTATAACCTAAATAATATTAAAATAATGTATTTTACCTTGGTTAATAATACATCAATATCATTATTGGATGGTGGGATAAAATTAACGGTTTAGGGTTTTAATGATTCAAAATGTATGGTTCAGTATATTAGTGTTGTAAATGAAAAACTACAACAGGTGGGCACGTCAAAGTTATAATATGAGATTGAACTAACACATATCACGAGTAGCAAAACTTATGTATCAAAACTTCAGCAACTTAAATTTTTTTACGAACCTGCAGGTGTTAACCTGTACACTGTATTAACCGTACAACTAAACAATAATATGATCAACTGATCTTAATAAAATAATATTAATAATATTATGTTTATTATGCAGTATGCAATTTTATTTCTAAAATTCAAAATATTGGTTCGCTATTGGTACGTAATTATTTACATATTCATAAAATCATACTATACATTCTTACTTTTTCCTTGTATATACTTACTCATGAAAGATTATATTGTTTTAGTCAATGGTTTTTTTTCCTTGCCATCCGTAATATTGGAAACATTGGATGCTAATAACTTTGCCATATTATATTGTTATAATCATTTGAAAAATTCAGGTTTTCACTTTACAAAAAAAATATTGTCTCATTTATTTCTATAATATAGTGTTTAAAATTAAATATGGATCAATAATCAATATTCAATACTACATTATAAATTATTAACATCATAAAAATAATATCGTAAACTCACACTGATTAAAAAATTGAATTCTGCTCGGACAGTTGGTCGGATTGCAGTAAACACGAGATGGTATATTAAATAATATGTATATTGGCACTGCAAGTGACCATCTTTGCATTTCCACCCTATTAACTCGATATAGTGATAATAAAGCTGCAGTGGAATGCATTTTAAAGTTAGTCATTTAATGAATAAAACAATTTTGATTGAATAAAGATAAACGTTAAACAGTAAATATACATACCTATGACATTTCTTACAAAGGTTAATTTTTATGGTTGTTAAGTAGGTAGTTTCGTAACAAAGCATATACACCAGCTATGTTTTTTCCTTAAGCTCAACAGGTTTAACTCGTTATTTTCATCATGTAATCAACAAAAAATGAAATTATTGTTTTTTTATTATTATTTTCGAAAAATAAAAGTACGTATATAAAATATATAATATTAGCATTGAAAAAGTCGTAAAAACATATGGCCAAACCAGAAAATCGAAATTTTTCTGTTATGACATTGAGGTGGAGGGTATGTGTTTGTTTCTCGAAAATGTTATTCATACCGATTAAAACATCACAATATTAATATTTGCTGTGTACATAATGTATATACCACGACTATCTATTATAATATAATATATTATAAACATTATATAACATAATACATATTCAAGTGTATAGAATGTTTTAAGTATAGATTTAGAGATATTTTACTCATTCATTCGGCAAAGTCCGACGGGTATATTATGTGCACACATTATAACACAATTCGGCGGCGATAAACGATCTCGGACAAGTAGTTAAGCGAAAAAAAATTAAACCATATTTTACACGTTTAATATATCTATATAATATCCATGGACATAATAATAATAATGTATACATTTTCATCGCGTATTATAATATAGTCTGTGGGTATATAGGAACGTACGCGGCATTATAGGTCGAGCACATAATATTTTGTACAACAACTCGCTGTTCGTATTTTTTTTTTCGTCTTAGAGAGCTCTTTATTATCCGTTTTGTTTTTATGACGAGCGACTTATAGTTGCATTGTAGGCAAGTAACTAACCTACCTATATATTATAATATTATATTATATTCGCCATCCGCGGACTGACGGCCGACGGGCATTAAGCATTTTAAATACCGCCCGTGTACAATATAATAATAACAATAACAATTATTATTATTATTATTATTATTATAATAACTCATATGGATAACATTTTACAATCTAACGATATGTATTATGTACGCAGGTTATGTGTGATGTGTATACCTACTATCGAAATGCGCTTAGTCCCGACGACGGTAAAACAGTTCACATAATCGACTCGTTAATGAACCAGTTTCGTCACCTAAAATTTTATTTTCCATTCTTTCTAGTGTCTTATATTATATAGCATAAAATATTATATTATATTAAACTAAAACAATAATGTATAGCGAACGAATATTATCTTTCCGTCTATATCTCTTCTTCTCTAGCGCACTTTAGTAAATATATGTACACTTCCTGCTACATGAAATGTAAAAATATTATATACTCATAATTCATCAACGCAATTTTAAGAATAGGCTAGGGGAGTCAAACCTTCTCCTTCAAAAAAAAAAAATAAAAATCACATAACAAGGCATATAACCAGCTCGTAATTATCTAAAATATTGAGAGAGATCAATATTGTTATTGACAATCCGGTTATTTTATATAAATCTACAAAATATGAAAGGTAAAGAAAATTATAAATGTTGGTTTCTCCACGAATAATGTTTAGTATAGACACGTAAAATTTAATATAATAATAAATAAAGTGTCGTTATTCGATTTTTAGATTTTGAGTGGGGCATGGAATGTTTAGCTTTTCTAATTGTATTATATTTTATTTAATATGAAAACAATAATCATTAGTATTAGACACTTACAAACTTAACTATCAGCTCTGTGGCGTATTTGAGGGGAGGGGCGAAGGGGGGTGATGCCCCCCAATGACTTGAATAATTATTGGTTTTTAAGTATTAATTATTAAAAATATGAAATAATTTCCATAAAATGTCGACAATAAATTCAAAAATTGAATTCTAAATTAAATTTGCCACGTTATTTTTATATGACATTATGTTTTAATTTTTTTTATTAAAAGAATTAAAATTTTTAGAACTCTAATTTTAATACATTTAGCTCGAATATGTATTATATGAGGTACCCATGTTAATATTTGAACCATTGAATGTATTATGTAGGTTAGGCTAATTTGTGTAGGTTAATGCGTTAATGGTTTTTTTTATTAAGTTTTATGCTTTAAAGTTTGAAATTTGAATTGCACGAATAGTGAAGTACCGGCAGTGGTTGACTTCGGGGGGGGGGGGGCTGTGTACCTCAACTAAGTTTTATGATACTCAAGCGTACCCCTACTTCTTTATAGTTTGTTCGTTAGTTTGATTAAAATGCTATAGGGACGTTACTTTTTTAAAAGTAGCTAGAGTACCTCTACTACTTTATTCTCAAGTCAACCACTGAGTCCCGACATCATAAAATCGTTATACAATACTATGAAAGGCTGCACAGCTGCTGGTAAATAAATACACATTTTTAACAAGGGATATCGCCATCCTCGTTGTCCTAAAACTGATCTGCTGAGTGTTGGCCATCATAATAATATAACTCAGGCCCCCACGTGTGCACCACCTTTAAAGCGTCACCCATACGAACGCCCGTATAACATCATAATATTATGATGACCATATAACCATATATATTATTATTATGATGATGATGATGATGATGATGTACGCTTACACCTTACACATGTCGTCGATGTAGGTTTTGAACAGTCTGCAGGCTCGAATTTTTGCGGAGATATCGACACGATTCTCCTACGGTCCGCGTCACGTGTAAATGCAAATAATTACAACGTAGTTATATTTCGATTGTGCATGAATTCTCATTCTGATCCAGGCTCGTTATATAGCGATTGCACGCGTGATTGCCCGGGAAACCGACGTGCGATAGACTCGTCCTTATCAATTATTTCGTATTTTGGGCATCTATTGTCTACAATAGTATAACAATATAATAATATTTCCGATCTGCGTGACCTCCAAATGAAACACAATGCGTTTGACCCGCCGCCGACGCCGCCGACGACGACGACGACGATTTGATAAAATGCAGTTATAGGAGGTACCTTTATAATATTATTATGTTATATAGGTATTATTATTTTACACCGTCTACCATGGTACGTGTGGCGTTCGACATATGTATATATTGTGTATTATATTGATGGACGTGTCCTCAGCACACATTCGTTACCGCCGCTTTTTTTTTGTTTTTTTTTTTTTTTAAACACGCTAATCATTCGCTTACGATTCACCGCTGTATTATGTATACGTAGGTAAGTGTGTGTGTGTGTGTGTGTGTGTGTGTGTGTGTGTGTGTGTGTGTGTGTGTACGCGATTATTTACGATTATGACCGTGTTTTTTTTTAACACATTCGGTATAATAAAAATATATTATATTATTATGTGTATTTGGTATACAAACGTATGTATAGATTTATACTCGTTATAAAAATTGATAATAATATTTTATCCACCCATGAGCGCTTACATACCTATATATTCAAAACGTTACTATAAATAAAATATATATAATATGCACATTATGTACACGCCGAGACGTACATATTATTATTATAGTTATAATATTATTATTAGGCATCGTCGTCGACCGTCGTGTACCATACGCCGATTTCCATTTTCACCTTCCTCCTCGCCGCATATACATCGCGTACACAGTACACCGCGCATGCACACCATCAGCTGTTATTATGTACAGAGTGATTCAAAATGTATGTTAAGGCACTTTATTGATTCAAAATAGAGAAAATTGTATGATATGAAAGTTTTTTGATTAAGAACCACCTCAAGTTATTTGTACATTTTATAATTGTTTACAATATTTTAGGGGCTTTTTAGGCGGTCGACTTCATAAAAAAGTTTAATATCTCTCAAACATGGAGTCTTGCATTAATTAATGTTGTTCAAGCACTAAAATGTATAAAAAATGTCTTCATATTATGTTTGCAAAAAAGTATATGTTCCTATTTCAGTTTCAAAAGTTAAACCTCTAAAACCCCCCTAATATATTGTAAAAAATTATAAAATGTACAAATCATTTTTGATATTTCTAAAAACAAAAAACTTTCGTATCGTAAATTTGTCTGTATTTTGAATAATAATGACATAAAGTTGCTGTAACACAAATTTTGAATCACTCTGTATATATATATATATGTGTATTACGATTTACGGATACCCGTCGTAGTCGATAATGCTTAGACTGTCAACGACGATAACTGTTTAATTGATATAATATAGTTGATCTGATTCTACTCGATGAACACGGCGTGTACCACTGTATTGCGGGAAGGTTGCTGCAGTATTACCTATGTCATAGCCTTCGTTCTGCAATTTTTCACATACTTTCAACTTCATTATACTCGGATATACGCCATTATACATAATATTTGCTATAAAAATGTCTATAAAAAAATTAATAAATATTCATAATTTGTTGACGTTTTTAGTACATGCACTATGCAGTGTATGATATGAATATTTTAATATTATACTATTACGTGTCTATATACCTGTATTATAAACCTTCGTCCTGTATTAATTTTATTATATCATAGTGATTCTTTTTTAATCATCAGAACACTTGACATATTATGATATATCTCAGTCTTTTTTTTTATTAGTCCTGGTCCAATAAAATTGTATCTAGGCCAATAGTATTATACCGACTTATTAAGAGAAGAAAATATCTTACGGGATATAATAAATAATATTATAGTTTTAAAGTCATTTTTGCAGCTTAATGTTGTATCTTGTATGATCTACGTGTATATATTTAAACCTTCATACTTTAATAAGTCTAGTTATCTAATAAATATGGATATATTACATCCATACATGTATACAACAATATTTAACTATAATATGTATACACACACACACACACACACACACACACACACACAACACACACACACACACACCCACACACACCCACACACACACACACACACACACACACACACACACACACACACACACACACACACACACACACACACACACACACACACACACACACACACACACACACCAAGGTGATATTTTAAGCTTTAATAGAATACCTCTATGTGTTATTTTTAGATGAACGGATGAAGCGATTTTACAGCTTAGCTATATAGGTATATGTGAATAATAAAATAATTTTAATTTATTGTCTGGTCTGCGACAAACCTGATGTATTAAATGTAGGTACACGAATAGGTATCCTTATTTTTAACGGCACGTACTAGTTTATTATGCAATTTATGTGTGCGTTGTGCAGCACACCATATCATAGATCAGAAATAACGCTAAATAATATAGTACATGCTCACAAAAAAATTGAATACACCAGAATGCACAAACGTCATCATAATTGTAAATTTAATTTATAATTTTTCTTTTCTTGTTCCAAATATTTAAACACTATTGGTGCTAATGTAATTTTGTCATTAAAACTATACTCTACAGAAATAATGAGGAGTATTTAGATCTACATAGCAATCAAATAAAATTGGATTAGTAGTTTATGAGTTATAACTTGATAAGTATTTACAGTTTTAATGACCGGAGTAAAGTGGATCAACATTCTGCGAGGTACCCCTATTATACTACTAATCCTGTCCGCTCATCTATTTTTAAAATACATATAACTCATAACCTACTCGGTCATAATTCGATTTTAGCTTATAATGAAAAAGTGGGGTGTTCTCATTTGAAAAACAGAAGTTTTTATCTCTACAGGACACTATATTATATCCTGTGATAGAACAAAAATTCTCAAGAATTTAAAAATTACAAAAATTAGATTTTGGAAAACTATGCATCATTGAAGAAGAAAAAGAGGGTGAATATTATGCTCGTCGCTCAATGAATTCTATCCTATCCTACCCTATTCTATAAACTATATTTACTATAGTATCTTATATAGTTATGTATGTGTTAGCCGTTAGGTATATATTATAAATATACATACTCTATAGAATGTTTCATTAAGAACTTGGGCTTTAATCTCGTTATTACTTTATCCCAAGTTATGTACCTACGCATGTGACCTAACTCCACTGGATTTCTTTCTTCATACGCCAAAGCTCACGACTACGTATAAGCAAAGTACGAACCATTCAAGAACTTAAGGAAGAAATTCGTCGCGTCACCGCTTCCGGTAGAAGTGACAGCGAGTGATGGGCAATCTTGTGACTATAGAACTGAAGCTTGCCAGTGTATGCGTATAGCCGAGGCGGACATAACATCACGTCAGCTTATGCGTTATAGTCAATATAGGTTCATAAATCGGAGAACGTGTACTACCTATATATACCTACACTCTTTCATATTATTTTTTTGTTCTAAGCTTTTTTTTTCAAATAAACTAATTACGAGATTGAATCCGGCGTTGTTAACATATATGCAAATGAAACGCTATCTTTATCGTATATTCGCAGCCATGTTCGTTTACGATCTCGCGGTATTCCTCCGCGTGACGCAATCCGCGGCTGGTCAGACGCGTACCTGCATCATGCTAGTATTTGCAGGTATATATAGCCTAGCTCGTATAATATAATCTTCGGACGGAGTTCATTCATATAATATATAATAAAATATTATAATGATAATAATACGTACGGCCGTGATGCTGCGCCGCGGCCGTAATAAAACGGATTGTTATTATATGTTTATACGTATACATTGAATGTTCTGTTGGCTATAGCGCCACGGCAGTTGTAGTTGTCTCGGGTCTTCGGCGGCGCGCGTGAGGGGGGGAGCACGCGCGATATTCGAGTTCCTGCTGCTGCTGCTGCACGCGCTCGTCGTGTATTCGTGATCGACACCGCGGGTTTCCTATATTATATGCGCACCGCGACCGCGCGCGGTTAATTTGAATATTTCAAAACGAAGAATTTATCGTTTCCGCAAAAATACTACAACGAAGATTTATGCGTGGCAGGTTGTTAAAATAAAAATAAATAAAACGTCCGTGCATATACATATATATATATAATACCTCGCTATATACGCATGTATATATATTTATATATATAATAATATATTATATACGATTTATACAAATCATATATACGAACGAGCTATAATAATAATAATAATATTGGCTCATGACCGTGTTGTGCTGTAGGTCACGTCGAATATGTATATATGAGATGTAGGTATATAATGCCTAAAAAATGTACATACATTGTTTACATTTTTTCTAAAAATTAGCTATAATATCAATAATGAAAATATTATGTATATACCTATACTTGATATACTCAGATTTTATTTTCGTTGCAGCTCAGCGCCGTGTAACGATATATATATATATTATGATTTATGATGAATCGATTGAGCGTTGAAGTCGTGCACTCACATTTGTACATAGGTACACAGTAAAATAATATATTATTATTATATAGGACATGATGGTTACACGACGCATATTGCCACTGCCGCAACGACGTGATGTAGACGATACTCAACAGAATATGACGTAACTAATTGTTAGAAATATTTTTCGAACATTTCTTCATACATAATTTATAAATGATTTAATAATCATAAGCGTTTATCATTTGTCATTATAATATACATCAGAGACGTATTTATAGAGAACTAGAATGGACAGAATAGAAGCAATCTCTCTGAGTGTCACTATATTGTTGTAAGAAAGGAATTTATTGTTTTATGCGAAAAACGTTGTGTTTATAATATATTGTTAGTAACACAAATTGTAATTTTGTAGAGAATCTTATTTTTAATAATCTCGTTATCGTGCATCGAAAAGAATAAAAAAATATATTTTTGTTAGAGTGATGACAGATTCAATAATATTTCCGTACTACATTTTGAGTATAAGTCCTCACCAGAGAATATTAATATAATATGATGGAGAGATAAATAAATAAACGAGTTTAGTTCTTTAAAAACTCGTAAATTTTTTTTATATCTATTCATTTTGTATTTTAACTGAACTATTTCCATAAAATTATGTAATATTAATGTAGGTGTAATATACATAATAAAGGTTAAAATTTAAATACATAAAGAGTAATGTACTTATATGCTATATTAACGTGTTTATTTTTCTTTGTAGAATTTTTTTTCCGTTTAATTATATTACAGTATAATAGAATATACAATAATATTTTGTATTGTCAAAAATTAGCATTTATAAAAAAGAGGTGGCATAAATAATAATTAGTACACGCGTTCAAGATTTCTGAATACATCTCTGTTATACATTCATTTATTATAATATTCTATACATACTTAATATACACATAAATATATGTGTGTTAGAGTATTATTATTGTATAATGAACCTGTTCCTTAAAAACTGTAGAACTATTATAGATTAATTTAGAATAAATGATTCAAATGTCAAATATTCGCGAGTCTTTTTATTATTTGTATAGTAATAAATAATAATATTTATAAGTTTTTTATGTACCTATAGCTTATATTATTATAATATTTATTATTAGCATAGTGAACCAAACCGTTCTAAATTCATACACATGTAATTATAATATTACATTTTAACTAATTGATTGATGTATCTATGTGGCTATTTTTGAAAGGCCTATTATATAACAACATAAGACGTCATAATATATCCAATATAATATCGACATCGAAAATGACGGAATCGGTTTGGTTCCAAGATCGAGTACCGCTATAGCGCGCTCCGGACTGTGACCTTTTCGAGTGTTTCGTCGTCGTACGGTGAATACATATTTTATTATTTATTATTATAATAGCGTGCACATGAAACGCCGTCGGGAATGATTATTATAAATCCTAAAAATTCACCGTGTCAGTATACGTGAATTATTTATGTTGACGAAACTTTTCAGTCGAGTCCGTCGGGCGTCTCCTAGCTCATACTGCAGTGCTCGTACACTTGATATTAATAATATATTAATATATAAGTGTATAATATACCGGGACATTGTGTATAAATATATATATATATATTACGCGAACCTTGATACGACGTAATATTATCATATTATCATTATTATTATCATTACTATATAGTATCTAATTGTCCATACGGCGACTACGTATTATGATAATATATGATATAACAATATGTATACCTATGTTATGATGATATTACTTATACGAAATCGATGCGATTGGCTTCTTTTCGCCGGGTCAAAGGTCGCCACGACGCGTGTGTAAATAGTACAATATATATTTACGTAGGTACCTATCTAATTTGTTGTTGCAGTGTACGTATAGTATGTATAATTGTATATTATAGAGAACCGACGACGACGACGCTATTAAAAGCTTTTATTATTATTTATTTTCTTCTCTCCAATAATATTAATGGTGATAATTTATGTGTCGTCCCGAGGCCGAAAGCGCCCCGTACATATTATTGTATATTATGCTGTTCTGCATCATCAGCGAGCAGAAGTGGGAGACAATATTTATTTATATATATATATATATATAAATATACACGATGTAGTACCTATGTATTTCGGTGAAAGCCGCACACGCATTATGCGTCGCGGTGTATTATATATTTTTATTTGCGAATATATATTATATATATATATATACAGCGACAGGTGTTTAGCATACGTTAACAATATAATATTTAAAATTGCGTTTTCACGGCTGAGATTACTCTTGTGCTTATAGTTAGGACTATAATATAATACATGTGTATATACACACACACGCGTACAATATATTATATACACTGCGGGTACATCTTATAATATTATAGGCTTTATATGTAAACGCGGGACCGTATAAATGTGACATTATTTTATGCTTACACGTTATTCCAATTTATTATGGTAATATTATTTTAAAACGTAATAACGTATAGTTTTTGTAGGTACTTAATGGCTAATATAATAACCACGTGAGGTTTTGCCGATGATATATTATACGCGCACTGTAACGCGCACCGTTAGGATTTATTATAGATGGGAGCAACAATGTAGGAGGATTAATGAAAAGCTGAACGATGGTGATAGAGTGAATTTGGTGTATGATGCGAATGTGTATATTTATGCGTATGCTATAGAGTTCTATAGACATACATATATATATATATATAGAGAGAGAGAGAGCACGAGCGAGTGGTACTTGAAATATGAACTTAGAAAAAAATTATTCGCCATTATATGTTTGCGGACTTGGAGGATCTCCAAATGAATTCGTGATGAGTGGCCAATGTGATCAATCGCTGAAAGGTATACATTGCACAATTTCCGGTCTAATGAATTATCTGAAACGAGCACAGAACATAACCGTGAATCATAAAAAAAACAGAAGGAATATATTTTATTATAATATATATATAGCCATATAGGTAATAAGTGTCCCTATATGATTTTTTATTTACTTATTATAATAATATCAAAACGTTTGTTAGTTTTGATTAAAATACTTGTATCCATGGCATGGCGATATGCAGGGTTCATGACATTTCGCGACTGCACCGAAACGCTTATTCCGTTTCTATATAAGTATTGTTGCCATCTTGGAAATGTTAAGGTTACAACTTTGAACAAAATATGATCGATTTAGAGGTAACGCGCTGTCTTATAACTGTTGTATGTAAACGTACAAGTGCATAACTATTAACTATATTATCTAAAATATTATATACGATGTACAATATTTTGAACAAATAAACAAAATAAGAATACAATTATGTCACGTTGAAACAATGAAATTATAATGACTAACATCGCGACTTTATAATAATATTTAAGTAGGTGCTTATAAAGATTATAATCTATAATTGCGTGTGATTAAATCGTATAAATATTTTATTTTATGAATCATATTTGTGTTTATTAATTATATATTATGCGAAAAAAAACTTCTCATTATAATATATGCTATGCCCGTAGCCTATAGGTATTGACAGCGAGATGGATAATAATTAAAACAAAAATAATAGAAAAACATCAAGTAGGCGGAAGTATCTAACTAAACAACACATGCGCCCGCAGAACCAGTCATCGAACCGTCGAGAAGTATTGATCATGAAAGCGTATAGCTCAGTACTCTAAAAGCTATATAAATAAATAATTAATATAAATAAATTATATACAATATTTATAAGCCTTTTAAAGTTTATACGAGTAAAACGGTGGCTGACAATATTATTATGGCTACCCCACAAAAGTGAAAAGAGTTGTGTTACCCACTCCACTTATTTACACTTTAAGCCCTTACATATTTATACGTCATAATTTGGCTAAAATAATTGGTTTAGCCAGTTGAATCAAAGCGTACACATTATTATTATGATCTCTATATTTGTATCATAATCGTATACGAAACAATAATCATCAAGACGCCTTACGTTTTGATTATTTGTATAATATTATCACCAAAAATACGTGACCATATAATATAATGGAGTACCTATACTATTTTAACAATATACAGTTTTCCATACGCACTCGTGGTAGATAGTATTATTATCATTCCGTAGTAATATATATATATATATAATATTACTGTGTTATGTATATATAGACACAATACACGTTGAGCGGTGCTATGGACTCAGACCATAAATGCCACGGTCTGCTACGTCACTTGATATAATTATGTATCGACGATAATTCCGTTTATAGATCAACTGAAATATTTTAACATGTTAATCATAATTTTGATTTAGTTATATCTTTCGTCCTACTGCAGACTGCCTCCATTATTCCAATCGATTAGTTTCACTATGATAATTATACAAAACGCGTTATGCATCGAAAATTCACATTATATATATATATATACATATAATACATATAGTACATATATATAATCCTATATAATAAATAAATATATATATATATATATATATATTCTATATTAATTGAAAACAGTATTTTGTGGGTACGATTAATTAAAAAAATAATGATAATAAAATATATAGAAGACAAACATGGGACCATAATTATTATGGTCGCATAATTATTACATTATGCGAAAACGATAAAATAACAAAACCGTGCAACACTTAATAATTCGATTTTTAGAAATTATTTGTGTTTATTAAAATAAGTCGTAATACATTTTTTTTTGCATTATGTACATTACTACATTACGTATATGATAATATTATAGCCACATAAGTTCCTTTTAATTTGCCAAATTCAAATAATTTCCGAAACAAAAATTAAGTATAGGTAATAGTAAACATTATTAAAAAGAATATTTTGGCCTGTAAAATAAAACCCCATGCGTAATGAGTAATGTCAATACTTTAAAGGTTGACAGTTTTATTTGAGAAATACTTAAAACGTTAAGTACATAACAATTATAATTTTAAAACAAAAGAAATGTTTCCTACGTGCATTATTGACATTCTTCCGTAAAATGCTTAGAATAAATATTTTTAGTAAAAAGTGTATTGTTTATCTGGCATTACTGGTAACACAAATATTTGAGTTCTATGTCAAACGTATAAATGTATAATTTGAAAATTAAATATGACGTAAATAAACTGTTAATCTCGCATTCCGGAGTCACGCTACTCATTGTGATAAGGTCTTATGGAAAAACGTCCTCGGTCAAGCCCTACACCACGTGTTTAGCAACAAAATTGAAAATCAACAAAATTGTATACTATTTAACAGATTTTAAACACAGTGTTATTGGACATAATATTATTAGAGTGATATTAAAACGTATCATAAACGCTGTATAAACGTTATATGACGAAACGAAACGATTTAATTCAATTACCTATACTTAAATAGTTTCGTAATTTAAGGAAAAAACCACGCAACTTTTCAAATAATTTATGGTTATTGTAAACTGTATAAACATAATAACTTCGCCACTTCGGATATTTTAGTATTAGGTATATAATTTTGTGCATTAAATACCGACAATATCCTATATTATTACCTATATATTATTATGGATGTATTATATATTTTACGTTTATAAACGGTGAGAAATGTAATAGAATAGTTAATAATTTGGTTGGTGTTGGAGTTTTTTATAATGCTAATTACCAGGAAGGATTCATATACTGACAATACTAAGTAAATAATAAGATAGTATATAAATAATAAGTAAAAACAACCACTACGATTATCATATCATTTTGATAAAAATGTTTCAAAAACAGTTGACTTCAAAATCCACATGTATACATTTATTTTTTAAAGGACACAACAATTATCCGTAAGATAATGAGTAGGTGTCTGAAGTTAAATAAAAGAACCTATCTCATAAAATTCTATATATTACTAAAACAATATAAAAGTATAAATGCGTCGTGCCGACAAATGAAATAATACGTTTGAAGTGTTATATCGTAAAAATCGATGGTATAGTATTATACCATCGATTTTCGTGACTGGCACGCGAAGGGCGATAGAGTAATATTTTATTCGCAACAGCATACTGTTGTGAATATACGTTTTAACTCATAAGTAAATTAAAGCTATAATATTATGTAAGTGATTTTTATTAATTGTAAGAAAATATAATATTGCAAATTGTAGTAAGTAGGTACTGCAGTTCACTATTCATTATATTATATTTAGTAACGATGGGTAATTATATTTTGGATAAATAACCTCTTTATTTACCCGTTATTTAAAAAAGATACCCAGTATTTTGAATATTTATGTTAAATAAAAATAATTCAATTACATTCGTTCATCATAAACCGGTGTAGTGATTATCTAAGTCTAAACAACCCTATAAAATCATGAAATACATTTTTGGTGGAAAGTTGACAGTAGAAACACAATACTATCTACAAACATTGAATAGAAATCTAAAAAAGGAAAAAAAAATATAATGATCTTATTTTCATTTATTAATAATTTTTTTTTATAAATGAAATAGAATAAACGTCATACGTTAAACCATCTCAATTAATTAAGACATGAAAAATAAAGAGTTAAAACAGTGATAAACACTCGCTGTCACCACAGAATAAAAGTGAAGTCTTATACATTTACAAAAAACAATACCCGATTTTGGTAAGGTAAATATCAGGATATTTACCCAAAATAAAAATGTCTTACCCGTTGGATATCTAGTATTTACCCACAGCACATCACTACTGCATATTATTATTATTAGCCAAATTGGACTAATTAATTTAGGCAAATGATCACACAACTCCTATATTGTTAAACATAATATGTATCAGTCACTATCAGCTGATATGTATAGGGTGGACTGTGAGGATTTACCCATTGCGATATCTCCTGAAATAATGGAGATATTATAGTTCGGTTTTTTAAATAAGACCCACAGGAACAAGAACTACAAATATTTCGTGTTCCGATTTATTTAAAAAAGTTAAAAAATATATATTTTTTTATTTAATTATTTTCAAACATTTTAGATAGCCATTTTATAGAGATACATTTTCTGAAAACGTTCATGTTTCAACATTTAATTTTCGTTAATCTACTGATTTTTAATACTTTTTTTTAGTATCGAGAAAAATTGTGAATTATTTAATACCATAAAGTGGCATCAAACATGTCGCCCGCTTGCTCGTACGGCCGGCCAAGGCTTTCAGTGTGGTCCGCAAATAATTCACAATTTTTCTATTTTTTTCTAATGTTTAATATACGATGTTGAAACGTACATGCAATAATTTATATAGCGCAAAATCCATTCAAATTTCACTGGTCGATCTGACGCCGCCATATGGAACAGACGGATGTGCGCGCCGACACCAATTAAATATATTATAATAACGATAATAATATTATTTTAACACGCCGCCGCGAGTGATATTGAAGTTCACGTGTGTGTGTGGTTATACCTATAACCAATATGATACTTATAATTAGTGTATAGTTGTGTAGTATAATAATCGGTAATATATTATTATATCGGTGGGGCTCTAGAGCGGCGGCGACTGCGATGACGATGACCAGAAAAATAATAATATCATACAGGTAGGTACTATAGGTGTACATAGTGGGTTAAACATTTTATACTATTATTATATCGTTCGGTCTGCGGCGCCTTTTGATTTCGGACTCGGTTTCCGCGTGCGCGTGTGAATATTCTACATAATATTATTATTATATATGTACGCGTGTGTAAGTATTTACAGCAACAGAAGTTAAGTCATTGGGATTAATAACAACAATGGTGCGAGCGGTCGTGCACAACATAATATACAGGGTAGGTATTGTGGTTAATTTACCGTTAACCGGTCTATATAATATCGAGAAATATTCATACATACCTATAATTTTTATATGTTTTATGGGATTTTAACAATATACCGTTTAACATTTTGCCACGATCGTCAGTATTGTATTTATTGTTCTTAAAACTGAAAAAACCTAATCAAAAGCCCCCGGTTCAGTATTTTGATTTGAGATGTTTCCCGAATCACTGCGTGTAAAGCAATCACCCTGTATAGAAATGTATACACATAGAAGTATAATAGTGATTATATTATACTACTATGACTATCCACATAATATCCATACACGCACCTGGATATTATATTTATGTACATAATAATATGTATATGTATATATGTGAACACGAGTGGTAATGACAACGACGGCGAGAGAGAATATTAAAATATAATGAAAAGTAATTACACAGGTTAGGCTTTGACGGACACCTTAGTAGAATAAAATCAAACAATTTTGACTATCGTGTACCTAGGTCTCGTGATGTATATAATATTATCACAATGTACGTCGTTGTGTGCAGTGACGGGCGACCGAGTATAATATTACAATATTATTATTATTACTATTATTATTGTGAACGGGTTACCTATTATTAAAATATTTGCCAATATGTGTACAAGCGCGTATTGTCTTTGGCCGTCGCCGCCACTGCGTGTGTGTGTATATATATATATCATGATATATGTATATGTATACGGATATGTAAATTGATAGATATACCAACGTATATAATATATATATATATACACTTTCAAACTATATTATGTATTATAATAATATATGTTACTACGTTTACATATTATATACATGCATACACTTTGATTGCGTACGAGCTAGACAAAATATTAACGGACGCTTGCTTATAAATATGTATATATATGTAGTGTTAGATGTATAGAGTAGCGTGCCGCTCGTACATATTATTACATACGATGTACATTGTACATAATAATATATATATACGCACGCCATTTATGTATATACGATATTATACATAATTTATATATACACACAACACGTTGTATGAGTTGGTACAATTGTGGCTCGTGACTCGGTGGTGTCACACACACGTTGACCTCTGTCAGGTCCACTGATATTTCTATAACGATATCATATAATATTATATATAGGTACCTAAATTATTATTATTATGTGTTATATGAGCCCGGAGACGGGGTGGAGACAAGTACCGTCCGTCCATTTCGGACCAAAACCGCCGCCGCCGAAATGTCTTTTTTTTTTCAATTTCTACCGTTAAGCAGCTGGGGTTTGATAATTAAAAATTATAACGTACTACACACTTGAGGTCTAAATAAACAGGGCGATTCAAAATTTATGTTACAGCCATATTTTTATCACATAAATATTCAAAATACAGAAAAATGTATGATACGAGCGTTTTTTGATTGAGAAACATCTAAAATGATTTGTACATTTTATAATTGTTTCACAATTTATTAGGGGGGGGGGCTTAGAAACTCAAATGGGAACCTATACTTTTTTGCAAACATAATATAAAGACATTTTTTTAATACATTTTAGTTATGCTTGGACAATATTTCAAAATTCTATGCTTGAGAGATATTTAAAGTTTTTATAAATGTCTAAAGTTGACCGCCCTAAAATATCGTAAAAAATTATAAAATGAACAAATCATTTTAGATATTTCTAAATCGAAAAACGTTCGTTACATACATTTTTCTCTATTTTGATTCAACAAAGTGGCTGCAATATAAATCACCCTGTATTATATATCAATATATATCTATAATAGAGGTATTATAAGTGCCTACCTACCCATTATACCCATTATTCGTAGCCCTCGCCAGCGTCATCCGTAATAATAGATGTTATTAGGACATTAAACAGCTGCTGTCGAGTTTCGGTGGTCAAAACGAGAGTAAACTGATGAGATTATTTTGTTTTGCAAATCGTAATAGGTACGGCTAATAAGGTTTTAATAACATGTTAGGTCATATAATCATATGCACTTGTACGTTATGTGCATACCACTAATAACAGGAACTTTTTATTATGATTTATGGACTATATTATGGTCAACATTATATTATTATACTACGAGCGAACCACCTGGCTACTACATTATATTCAGTTCAGTTACCTATGTACATAACATTGTTAATTGAGCGTTTTATTGATAACTGTTAATATACATGTCAAAACAATTATATTTTTTAGTTTTCTAAAAAAAATGTAGTTGTATCATATTCATTATAATATGTTTCAATGATAATTACAAACTAAAACAATTACTCTAATAATCTTATACATTTAAAAACATTTTTCTGTTCAAAAATGAAATCAAAATTAACGAACATTTAAGTTTTAATTTCTTTCCTATAGATATATATTATATTATAATAGGTAATTCAATTAACCTATCTCTGGTATTTGGTTACAATTTTTATATTTTGTTATAATGATATTATTAATATGCTATTCAGTATTTCATGTACATCGATATAAGTTTATTAACATTCTGGCATTCACCTAAGTCAAAGGGTTTCCACCACACTGGCGGGCCTCCCTCCACAATCGATTTCATGTTGTTGTATCTTAGTTTACCAAATTTACTTATTGTATATAAATATTACAGATTGTAAAAATACTCTTGTTTAAAATAAAAAAAAAAAGTTTATTATTAGCTCACCGTTTGTAATATAATATAATGACGATATATACTTATAGAAAAAAATAATTCTTTATATTATTATGTATGCAATGAAAAGTTGAATTTCCGTGTATTGTATTTGCATAAAACCTGTTCTATATTATGATATGTGATCTAAGGTAAGATAAATTATATTTTTAAACAGTTTTTAAAATTGTTTAATACTTATTTGTGTTTATTGGTGGTCATATTTTAATCCTTATGTTCAATTATAAATCAACTTTGCTACAGATCGGATGCAGTTTTTACCAGGAATTTGATTTGAGGATAATAGTCAGTGTTCTATATAATTATAGCACAAGTTAAGAGATTAGTTAATGCATTTTCGTGCACACGATGAAATCAATTTTGGCACTATCATAAATTATGATTTCCAAAAAAGGTTAGGTAAGATAGTTTAGGAACCTGACATGGACTCATTGAATTTCCTGCTCCCACCATCTGTACATATTCAAATATCTGCCATCTCAAAGTTAAAGATGTTAATAAATCCACAAAAAATATTCTTATAAAGAATCGATTGTGTATTTCACTAAAAATTAATTGACGTGGTTTATTTTAATTTAATTTTTTTATATTCGCCATTGTAGCCAATTAAAACTATCGTAACCGTCTTTAGTTTTTCTTAGAAATGATTTTGAACATTTTTCAACAGCGTGTATTCAGCTTTGAATTTTGATTTATTTTTACTATTTAAAAATATTATACGCCAACGTGAATTGGACACCATAATAATACAACCAATCACTTTCCTCATAAACACGTTTCAAAGCAGTCCGATGGTCATTCCGACGCAAAAAATGCGAACCTAGAGTTATTATGAATTTCAAACGTATTTACCTACTATTTACATTATATTATTATTTATACGTAAACCCATATGACGTGTACATAATATATACCTATTATATCTATTAATTATTGTACTTCACGGTCTCGACAAATTTTGGACCTTGCAAGTATGGCTAAAGTATAGTGAAGCTCAACTGTTAACTTTATACGACAACGTGTCAATTATTTCGGGACTTGAAATATTTCATAAGACGCAATTTCGTCATATTTTATTACGCACTTATGGAATCCGAGTAAATCGCGAATCGCAGTAGGTACATAATAACATATGAACAACAATAAATCACCATATTTCTACTTTGTTTTTAGTACAGCAATTCTGCGAATTCATAAATATATTTTTATTTCTATTATTTATAATACATTGTTGATTTTATTATTCACATTTCATTCATAGCAATAGAGTTACGATGTGCTGCGGGTGAAGTAAAACCTTATAATATGATCATTGTCAGTAAAATATCATTACTCATTATGTCAATGTTCATATTGCATTATTACGAAGGTTTTCAATAATATTTTAAGTTTCAGCGGATGTATGACTGTGTGCCTTCGGTTCTGAAAATTATTTTTACTAATATTCAATCTTATTATAATAATATAATAGTTCAGCGTGCACTGTACACGGTGATTCGTTTAAAGTAAACACTAATTATATCGAAAAGTATATTAGGTAATGGTCTTAGAAACATTATAATATATTCTACACAATAATTTGAAGTCATAATAAAACATTGTTTGTGAAAAAATTATAAATAAAATAAAATAATATTATAATAACAAAGTACGCTTGTAATTATTAATTATCAATTACATATAGTATAAAATATATACATATATATATATACGAGTATCGTGAAATTATGTAGGTTCATAAATCCCCCCCCCCCACCGAACAGTGGTACACGGGCTGCAATAAGTAATAACTCAACGATAGCGTATACTCCACAGGTGTATTATATAGGTACTTAATTTATACTTGTTATATAGTCGCTAACCATCGATTACTACGATTTTACATGGTTAGATAATATTATAATAATAATATTTAATGCGTGTTCGTCGATTATAAACGGAAGCTCTTGGTTTGAATCCAACACTCGTGGGTGGGGCCAGGGAAGTTTCAACCGTATCAATACGACAATCTATAATATATATATAAATTATAATTATCTCGGGTGAGTGACATATTATAATATAGTATAGCTGTGAGTAAGCTATTATATATACATATTATA
Source organism: Neotoxoptera formosana (assembly GCA_022818045.1). Classification (NCBI taxonomy): domain Eukaryota; kingdom Metazoa; phylum Arthropoda; class Insecta; order Hemiptera; family Aphididae; genus Neotoxoptera; species Neotoxoptera formosana. Next base: position 17,301,602 of record CM040632.1, on the reverse strand, counting down.
GGCATTATGCAATTAATTCTTTTTTATATAATATTATATTATACGATGATTGTAAACGATAACACGAACAACCTATTTGAGGTGACATATCATACTGCACAACATAATTTATCATTGTAGGTAATAATATTGCATCGACAAAACACTCTTTCGCGTCTGTAAAATATGTAATACGACATAGGTATTAATGTATTATGCACATCATAATATTATTATGTTATATTTATTGCTCGTACACTGCAGCGGTCTGTGCAGCGGATCGTCGCGTGTAAGTGCATTTAAAATTATTAAAACTGCAGTTTTTCCATAATATATAAATTGCAATTATATTCGTTTGGTGTATCCGTTATTAAAACTACAAAATTATTATTATTATATATACGTATAGCGATTAGGTAGGTACCTGCAGTATTATATACCTATATATCATATTATACGACTCGTCATATATACATACGTATATGCAGCCCCCGGGAATTTTTAATCCGTATAATGACGTAATTAAATACACTTCTTTGCGGAAAATTTTGTAGCCAATTTGTTGTGCTCGTGTACGTTGCAATCTATACAATGATATTATATGCTGTATATCGTATCTATATATCTATATAAATGCATATAGGTGCTTTGGGCATAGGTATACGATAATAATATATAGTACCTACTACCTACTGCAGACTGCTGCAGTAAACGCAGAAAAAGTGCATCATCGTCGGAATATCGCGAGTTATTTTATAACATAATATATTATATTTTATACACGTTTTCATTGAAGTATAAATTCTCGTCCTACGTACGAACGAGCATAATAATAATAATATGTATATATAGCCGATACTTATTTCAGAATGTTTACTAAACTGCAGTCACGTGTCCGAGGCACTCTATACATCATAAAGTTCGCAATGTCGGGAAAACAAAATAATATAATGTTAATATGATATGACGTCTGTCTGGGCGAGATTTCAGTTTTGGCCTCGCCGACCATTAAAATATTGATCGACGTTCGAAACCCATTTCGACAACAACGTCGGAAATATCCACAATAATCACGGTGTATTGAATAATAACAATAAAATGTATAATATACGCAAAATAATAATAATAATATGACCATGTATAATAATACGGAATTTAAAGCGTGGGCGATTATCGACTCAAGACTATATATTATAGTATGATATTTTGCATAGCTAATGAGTAATGATATTGTTGTAATATTATTGTACGTCGGTGCAGAATCTCCTCAAACTACACATGGTGAGTGGTGACTATATGGTATTTAGGTGTACCAGTATGTATATGTTATTATGTGCATAAATACATAATACGTAATATTCGATATTGTATAATGTAACGAGATGCTCGTTTTATATTTTAGACCAACTACTGAATTGTTACTACGCCCGCACCGGTTCCGCGGAGTTATAATTTATAAAAATGTAAAACGGCCTGAAATCCGTTTAAACAAATGAGATTCGTTTACCCTAAAAAAATCCTTGGAAATTGGTAACGAATTCGTCTAGGAATAGATCAGTTAATTATCAGAAATGGCAATATAAGTATAATATTACAAACAGTAGAGTCCAAAACGTTTCGGAATGTTTTAAAAAAAAATTTCATTTCAAAATCTTGGCTATGTAAGATTAATTTTAATTTAATTTGTAAAATATTTTATTCATGAACACCCCTGTCACTTTTTTTTTCATATACTTATTTCTATATATTATTCTTAAACTGGCTATACAATATGTGTATTTGTTTATTCATATATGAAATATTAACTTATAGTTAAAGTTGTAAGTTTAACTGATTGTTGGAGACTTGGAGCTTCGCTGGTAATTTAATATCCGTACCTACATTCAATCGGCAAAATTTTTATAAGTTTTAACAACTAAAAAAATAATAAACTAAGTCTCGATCATTCTATATTTATTGTTATTACTGCAAATAGGTCGAAATGCATTTACAATATTATATTATTATTACATGCAGTAATTAAATATTACCAAACGTTCGTATCGTCGTAAAACAATAATTCTTTAAGTGTATAATATTCTCGACCCAAGTTCGTCATTATTTTTACACAGGTAAACGCAGTTAATATTTTTATTCCCTAACGTCTAGCGATTTTTCATATTTTATTTTCATGGCTTGTCTGAATATTATTGCAAATACTTTTATTCGTTAAAGCGTAACGACTGTGATTGGTATAAAATCAAAGCTAATAAAATACTGAAAGCTAATAAATTATAAGTTTACATGTGGACAGGTAGTAGTAGTGTATGTAGTATATACCTACTTACCTGGTATACTATATACTGTGTTTGTATAAAATATAGAATATAATATACATAAAAAAATATACTATACATCTACATATATTGTTTGATCGTTTAATGCAGGTAATAAATGCCCTTAAAAATAATTGACAAATTGATAGACAGTTTTTTGTCCATCAATTAAATTTATAGATATAATATTTAGAAAAAAAAAATGAATAAATTTAAATAAAACCGTCAAACAAACGTTCGACGACTATGACGTGGTTATAATTTATATATATTACGTTTTATCTTATTTTTCTGCTGTTGATCAATTAATAATCGACATTTTATGCTATATACCTATACATGTTATATTATACAGATAAAAATAGAAGATTGATAAATATGTTAATTTTCAAATGTGTCAGTGTTCAATTTGTCATTTATTATCAGATTGCCATGCGTACCTATATACTAGCGAATATCGTACCTAATATAATATTATAATATATATAATAACTTTTCGATCACAGTGCGAAATGTTCGTTGAACCGCTGCAAGGTCAGACAAGGTTTCATAATGTTATTTTTGACGCCTCCGATGACCAATTTTGATCTGTCCCGGCTATATCATAACGAGTATAGGAATTTTTCTCGATATAATAATATAATGACGAGGAAATATTGTTGCGAATAAGACGTATTGTAAACGGTGAACGGTTTTGATATATCTGCAGCTGGAGTGACAAAGCTGAAAATAAACGATGTGACGTTTTTTTTTTAAGTTGCGTAGGTATATACAGAGTGTCCCACGAGGATTTACTATTTTTAAGTGTCATTCGATATGGGCTATTTACATATAACTCCCACCGTTTTAACAATTATTAGTAAATCTTCGTGAGACACTCTGTATAATATTCAATAAATTATATTATGGTACACTCGGTACCTATTCAGAGTTTTTGTGTTATGATGTTTAAACTTTAAACTCTATATAATATATGTATCTATTGCGCCTATGAACAGCCGGGACTTATATGTGTAGCAATATATAATGTACGAAACACTGTCGATTAAATGTTCGGTTAAAATATATATTATATTATTATTCATTAAGTTCACATAAAAGTCGATCCAACCGCGTCCTCCTGAGTTTAAAAACGTTTTAACCAATTTCGAAAACGCAATCAACACGTGACGGCCGGTTATTGATGGGGGCATTGACGAACGATCGAGTTATAGATCTTTTTAGAATGATAATAGAAGGAACACTCCTTCATGTACAAACATTGTTCAATACGTTTTTTAATTTAGAAAATAAACACGTTTTATTGGTCGTTTGTCTCAATTATATACTATCGATAGATTTAATTACGGTTGTACTAATGTATTTTTAATTTCGTTTGAACACAATTAGCTGAAACGTTTTAGAACCACCAACTCTATGATTATACCTCGATAGAATTCATTCCTCGTCGTATTGTAAATTATAATATATTCACATATAATGGTATATATCCGTTTCACTATCGATAAAATATACCAAATAGCATAATAATAATATATCGATAGGTATACAATTTATACAAATATTTGTCTATTATATAGTATTGTACGTCTTATTATAGCTGTATATAGTAGGTATATTGGTATCTGGTGTATAATTATTATTTATTATTGTTATATTATCATCATACTTAATAAATACACGCAAGTAAATATACCTATCGTAAATACTTTTAATTTACAGTGTGGTCACATTATTATGTATCGTACGTGTGGTATTTGTACAATTTTATAGCGATAGTTTGAACGCAAGATAATCATATATTTTACATTTTACATTTACGTGATACCAAATAGTACCGACGTATAATATATTATAATAATACGAACGAAGAAGAATTTGCCGCACAAATTAAATTCGTACCGGTTTGCAAACTGCCGTATGATTTCTATATATGACACGTATAACGAATAAAATATGATCATAGGAATATGATCGGGTTGTTTTAGTGTTATTATCATTTATCACAGAAATTGCAGAGAATAACGAATAACAGTACAATTGCATATGATAAAAGAGCTAACTAAAAGAGAAAAGTGGGGTCCAAATTTGCATTATGTATCATAAGTCTAATAGGCTCATTTAGCAAGTAATTGGTAGAACACAGAGGAACATGGAATGTTGTAAAAGAACGAGTGGTGCGCCGAGGAAGATTAAAATTAATTAAGGAAATTAAAGTCGGGGAATCAACAATACCATCTAACAGTCCTATATTAAGAAGTTACTACCCATAATGCGCATGCGTCTGCCAATCAAGTTGAATGGCGACTGGAGAGTAATCATGTGATGGACATTTGATGCCCAAAAAGTAGCTGGTAAATCACAAGAACCTACGTTGTATCCTTTCAACCTGGCAAGCATTGTCGGCACCATATATTCAATAATTGGCCGAACTAATGAACAGTATACAACATTAAATGACGAAGTTAGTTTGAGGTCCTTTGACAATCTCATTATTATACCCAAATCTCTTAGAGCTTTGCAAACAAACCATTTCAATATGAAGACCCGGGTCAAGGTTACTGGAAAGTTTGAACCCAAGATCCATACATCACAAGTCCATCACACAGAGGAATATTATCGAATCATGAATAGATATGATAGGAGAACATCAGAGGGGAGCGGGTCCTAGTGAACGTCATGGCTTTACACTTACCTAGATTCAGTGACAAACCAAATTTATCAAAAAAAGCAACAATAAGCTATATTTAAATCACTTTGCAGTTTAAGACAGTCTTCCAAACAGCTAATTCGCATAAAAAGCTTAATGTCGTCCGTGAAACATAGAAATTGACGGATATATATATATAATAGATGGATTATATTTAGTAGAAATTGCATGTACCTACTTGCCTATCTACAGTTATTCTTTTTTTGAATTACAACCAAATAACCAAATGGTTAAATTATGTCGATGTATTTGATGTTACTTGTAAATTATTTTTTTAATCGGCTGAACTCAATCTGCCGTCAGGTTTTTTTGTGTGGCCACATTGATATAGAACAAGTTATAAAATAATATAATTTAATAATACGGATTCAAATATGTTTTAGTAAGCAATCGTTATTTATTGTATACAATATTAAATTTGGCATCTGAAAAAGTAATAGATACTTACCTAAGACTAAATGGTTTACACAAAAAATAACAAGTTTTTATATGATAATACATCTTTGTAATTTGTATAATAAAATACGATAGTTGTTTTTCTGAAAAACAGGAACAATTTTTTTTTTTAGATGTTAAAACTATATATGTATGAGTACAATGATTAATTGTTTAAGATGAATTTTCGAGAAAACATTTTTAATGATATTTTATACAAACAAGTAAAACTAGAAAGAAAATTATAATTTATCGTGAAATACTATACAAAGTACACATTTGTACATATAATATTATAATACATAGCGTACTCTATATATTATTATATTGGTGAAATTACTATAATGCCCGTTACACATAGATGTGTAAACTGAAATAAGGAATTTTTAATATATATTAGGGTGTTCCTAAATTTACAATTTCAAAATATTATTGGTCTCACCCCTTAAATCGGTATATATTATATATATATAATAAGTATATAACGGAATAAATATATGAACTTACTAAAAAAGTACCGCAAAACATTAAGTGTAATATTATTATGTCATACTTTTTGAAGAATTTTAACTTGAAACACACCACTATATATTGGATACAAATATACTAAGTTCACTTATTCGTATATTATAATATATAATATAATATATAGCGTATATATTATATATAATGACTAACGAATAGCATATATGGTTAGGTACACGGGAATCGAAAGGTACCTATATATATTATACAGTGTAAAATAAAATAGCACATCGCATTAATAGCGGAGTCGAAAAACCTAATATTATTCCAAAAGACACGATGATACATACCACTCGCGGGCTCGAGAGAGATAGAGCGAGCGAGAAACAGTTTTCGAGAGGCGGATAGAGGACCACACACTGTCCACCTTCGCGATCTGAGGTCCGTTCGGCAGTCGTAGTCGTCGTCGTCGTCTTCGTCCGGCTCGTAAATAATATAATGTTTTATAAAAAGAAAAATACACTCTATTATGTACTTATAATACCGTGTATACCTCTACATTATAATATTATAAACATTTATATACACACAAACAGTGACAGTACATTATGTGCAGCGCAGCGCGCGTTCAAATAATAATAATGAAATAAAAAACGGTACGTGTACAAATATAATAATAATATATAATATAATACGAGTTATATTCAAAACACGAGTAAATATATGTATATAATCCAACGCGAGCGCGCGTAAGAGAGGTAGAGAGGTAGAGAGAAGGAGGGAGAGAGAAAGAGAGTTATATCGAATTATATTATTCAAATATGTAGTGAATAAATGGCTACCGGTCCTGCAGGGCCATCCACATATTATTATTATTGTGTGTGTGAGCGCTCGCGCGCGCCGGAGGACTTCCCATTGTGAGATTCGCCTCATTAGAGTGCGTTTCAAAGGCGAACATATATCATAAACGCAAACTAAACGTCGACCAAGCGGTGTAATTAATATTAATTATATTTTGAAATATATATGTATTGTAATATACGCGTGTATATATATAGTATACGAAATATAATATCGTATTATACACATACGCGCGCGAGCGCGGTATATATCATATCATTTGTATAATGCGCTTATATATTATTATTATTATACGCTCGCGTCGGACGATAATAGAATATCGTACTTATTTTTTTTTTGGAACGAGAACCTCTTTTCGCTTTAACCTAACCTAGGTATAATATTATGTGCGTACGCCGCGCCGCCGCCGCAGAACGGTATATATTTCATTGACCGGTGACATGAACGCCCCACGCGACGCGCACTATAGCTCTCTCTCGTCGTCTTTCGTTCTACCCCGTTAATATTGTCGCACACTATCGTTACGCTGTCCATCCAGTTATAATTATTATCGTGACGCGCTTTCAACGCTCAAAACCCATTTTATCAAATACACTATTGTGATATAAAGTGTCGTACTAGGGAGAGGGTGGAGGGGTGATCAGCCCACTAACAACATTTTTTAAAATTACCAAATGGTACACCGTACATTCATATACCAATAAAAAAGTCATGTAGGTGAGATACATCCTACTGTATATTTTTATTTATTTGGCTTGTTATAAAGATTTTAAGCATAATGTATCAAAGTTGAATTAAAAATTACCTATACCTACTTCATATTTGTGTTTATTATAATTTTATTTGTTTAGCTTGTCACTAATCTTTAAGCTTGATAATTTATCAAAGTTAAATTAAAAGGCTTAAGGCTTGTTTAATAATAGCTATATAAATTAATATGTATTCCCTTGAAATATATGTTTATTTAATGTAATAATTTTCAGGATTTGTATAGTTATTAATTTCTTTAAAGTTTAAATCATATTTTAAGGTATATTTTATAAAAAAAAACCATTTTATGGATAATATTCTGTCTAAATATTCTAAAAATTGTTAACATTTTTAAACTGGTTTACACGACCCACACGCAAGCACATAGAAAATTGCCTATATTGAACTCCTTAAACACGGTCGGTATCGAATCCCCTTAACAGTACCATGCATGTGTTGATTCCGTTATGCAAACGTATAGTACGGCATAGAAAATGTTCGTTCATCAGAATCAATTGTGTTGATATTTTTAGTATTGTTGTGAATTGACCTATCATCAAATTTAAAGGTAAGAACATTATATGTGCTTCAGAGACCGTTTTTTTCGATATTTTAATTTTTAGGCGAGATGTGTGAATGTAAAGACTACAAACAAAAATGCTCATATCCAGCTTGAAAATTAAATTATCGAAAAAAGCCGACAAGTAAAGATAATGTTTAACTACTTCGATAATAGGTAATATTTCACATTTTCACTCTTATATTAAAACAACACAATCGATTCTGGTGGACAAATATTTGCAATGCCGAATGATGGAGACAACACAAGCATAGTTAGCATCCTCTTGAGTTGTTCTTATAACAACAGTGAAAATATTACCCAAGTAGTTCAAAAAAGTTAGAGTCCCGTCCAGAAGTTTGTTGCATGACGTATGCAGTATGAAAAAACTTTAAAACATATGAAATACGAAATAATTACACAAAGTTAGGAAAATATTGCTATGTTTCAGACATATAAGATTTATATTCCATTCACTACTATAGCAAGAACTATATGTATTACGAGTTTTTTTCCTAAATATTATTTTTGATTTTCCTTACTCGTAACGAAGTTAAATGACCTATATAAAATCACGCGGTGAAGAATACGTTCGTATAGAACTCTGGAAAGTTTAAACCACTGCGATACAGTAAATATAAATATTATATAATGTTATTTTATGTACCTACATAATAATATGTATACAAATATTTGGTTGAGAAGCTATTAGGTTATGTCTGTACGTGATGGATTTTGTAAACAAAGTTTATTTTTTGTACCTAATAAAAAACTGATTCTATTATATAAATATAGAAATGCAAACCCGGTACTTAGATATATCGATTTTTAACATCCGACTAAGCCGAAATTTTTTATGATACATACCTAATATAAAGTAATAAAAATCGAAAAACGTGATTTTTAAATAAAAATAAAATTAGAAAAATATAACTTGATCTAATCACATACGAAACAATTACAGTAAAGGCGAGGTGATAGATTTAAGTGTCTACACACCATCACACTACATTCATTATTTCAAAGAGTTTTAATTTTTTTGGAAATTGTATTTCTTCATTAATACAAAAACAACATTTAAAAAAATAACATATTTTTAAAAATTTTTTTTCGTTAATATTTTTTTACTCCCAAAAATGTTATTCTACTACTCCGCTCTTTTAAACTTTAAATATACCTATACTATAATTATTAGTTAACTACTTATTGAAATTGTGATCATTATATGTACAAAGTACCTACTCCAAGAAATATTCTGCATCAATATCTAAAATGCACAAAAACGATAATGATAAAAAAAAATGGTCGTAAATGCTGTAAAACACAATGATATTAAGATAATGTAAAAAAAATATTTTTAAAAAGTTATTAGTTTTTAAAATATTTAATGTAGACACTTAATGGATAACGTTGTATAGGTATATGTACCTACCTAAGTTGGTCTACGCTATACAATATTTTTGAATTCTACCAATAAATAAATATTATGTATACATATATAGTTACTTATGATTTTTATTTTATTTAACTAATATTTATAAATATAATTTTTAATAAATATTTATCTACTATATACCGTATAGTAAGTTGTGATGGAGTGTGAGGAGTTTAGATCTGACAAAAAGGCATGTGTGGGCAAACGATTAAACTCGAGCCATGTACATGCGTATCAAGTAACACATACATATATTTTGAGAATATTATAGAAGCGATGTTTATTGAAACCGAATAAATTAGTAAAAATAAGTAAAAGAAAAGATAGTAAATTTTTTTTGAAAACTGGACAATGGATCATTGTTTACATATCTATCAAAAGTCTGAAGTTATGGACAGTGTGACACGATACGATATATGAGAGTAAAAACTGCGTGTTATTAAACAGGTGTCATTAAACTACAATATTAAAGTATCTCTATTTTGATAAATACATAATAAACATATAATAATTATGATTATATAATATGAATAAAATATATCCTAGAAGGTTAGGTTATCTTAAAGTGTAAGGAATAAGAAGTATGCAAATCTGAAATATTGTCGTTTTCCACTGTTTATCGTTTCATACTTTCATGACTCAAGCGGTTGGTTATAGAATAATTCACCTAACTCATCTCGCTTTAGTACGAAATAAAAATGTACCATAACCAGTGAGTGCATTTATGTCTTGTAAAACATTATATTAACCTTGATCAAGTCGTGTGCAGTGTCTTAGAATTTACCTAAATACATATCTTTTGGTAGTTTTTTTTGAAATCTTAATCTACGTATCCAAGTCTAAATTTGAACGAGCAATTTCTGAGACTATGAAATATCAGTAAAGTATGATGGTACGGTACATATCAAGGACAGAAGTCCTTAGAAATTATCTTACAAAAACATAAAATAAATTTTGAAGGATCTTAGTATTTATTATATTCAGACAATTTTTACAAAACTACAATGAAACCTCGATAACTCGAACTTCTACTATGGTCGAATTTTCGATAACTGGAATTAATATTTTGGCTCCTGCGCGCCTGTGTATGTACATACATTTTTTTCTATAACTCGAATTTTTTTTCGCCCCCAACCGATTTAAGTTATTGAGGTCCCACTGTATAACATATTGATAGATTATTAATATTTACTATAATTTTCAATAAGATTTTACATTACAATAAAATTATAAAAACGTTTTTACTCGAAGAGGAAATATTAAGAATGTTATCGAATAATTTATGATCAAGAATTTATAACCGTAATATACCGATAATCATATCATTTAAAAAAAGACATTAGGGTCGTTTAAATAATAAAGCTCTAGGAAATTAAAAATTAAAACTAAAAGAAAAATAATAAAAAAGCTTCACGGAAACACGAAAAAAAAATCAATTGTCAACAACACACCAATTTGGTGTTCACTTGCGGTGCATTAGAGTGTGAGTCGAGAACTATATGCGTCAAAACTCAACATTATACTCAACTGAAAAAAATGAAAACCGCAAAATTTATCATGCCCGCGTGCCGTCTCGGGCCGTCCTGCGTCTTCGACTTGGCAGCTTCGAACGCCGGTGTCGGGTTCCGCGTCACGGATCTGCCCGGGCTGGCAGCTGGCAATGTCGGCGACGGCCAACGCGTCGGAATTCGTGGAGGCGATCGGAGGCGTCCCGGGCAGCCGCGGTTTCTCCATAGACGGCGATCGTCGTCCTCAGGCCGATAAGTATTTGGTGCCGACCGCGGACCACGCGCTGTTAACGTCCGGCGGGTCCACGGAACTCCGCGACCTCCAATACTTGCCACGGGACTAGAGCTAACGTGCGACGTCGTCGAAGAGTACGCGACCACCGGCGAGACGGCCGTCCTAGTGGCCGGCCACTGGCCTGAGATCGTCCGGTTTGTCTGTCTCGTGGTCGAGGCGTTGAGCCGCGAGGAGTGCGCCTCGGCGGCCGCCAGCAAATCGTCGCCGGTCTCTGCCGTTTCGTCCGGGCGGCCGAGAGTTTAGTGCCGTTGCGACGGTTTGCGGCCGCTGTACAGTCTCCGTGCCGGCCGGCATGTCGCCGCTCGAGGGCATCAGATGAATCCTGTTGCTCAGGGTACGACGGTTGGGCGCTAACCAGAGTTGATGTGAGCAGAGCAGCCTGCATAACTCGCCACCATTTGGTGGTAAGTTTTATTTTTTTCTAGTATTTAATTTGTTTTGTTTTGATAAATTTCCCTGTTGCTCCCTGTTTCCCAGTTTTTTCTTGTATTTACAAAATTATAAAATTTCAATTGTATTGTGTTTTTCTGAATAAATTATATTGATATTATCATAATGTCTATTGTGAACTTTTCTGTTTGATAAAGTATTATTGCTTGGCTTGACGTGGCACGTATGGTTGCTACCAGTTACGTCCCGTGACTGGGAGTAAGCAACGCCCCCAACTACTAGTTCCCGGATGGGTGACCATGCGGGTTTTGTAGTGGTTAAAACCTTGCCACACATATACACTCATGTGTTCAAACTTACAATATCCTCCACTACAGTTCCACAGGCTAATGACCTAAGTTGTCGAAGCCTTCAACCCTAAAAAAAAAAAAGTATTATTGACGACTTAATCGAATTAGAGTTAAATTTATTTGATTCTATTTTAACAAATACTTCTATAATACATATTAATATACGGGTTTTTTTTCCTTGTGATACTTCGTTATATGGAAGTTTTACTGTGTATTTTTATGATTAGAAACAGATTTAGGTGTATGTCGTAAAATGCATGCTATAATTAACGCCTTTTAAAATACGGTTTAATGCACTAATAATATTACAGATTAAAAAAAAAGAGTCCTAAAAATGTTTTTTAATATAATGTTAAATAAAAATGATTAAACAACAATCTATTTGTATTGTTTAAATTAACGCAATTTGGTGTTGGTGCGTTCCTGTGCAGATTACAAGTTTATAGCTGCATGCATCTTACGAACATTTTGATTGTCAAAAACCACTGTGCAGCCGCCACTTTTGTCTGGGGCATAAGTAGGTAATAAAAATAATAAAACAAGTCAAAATAAATAACTATTTTATTATTTTTTTTTTTAATGACAGTTTATGTTAAATTATTATCAAATGAGTTTATCCATTCTTATAAAATATACAAAAAATGTAGGTAATAAATAGGTACTAAGAATATAAAAATTCTCTTAAAATAAAAAAGTTTTAAAAAATACAAATTTAAATGTTCATTAGTGCTTAAAACATTGGTTTAGGACATTCAGAAAAAAATGTAATTTGCAATAAATACAATAAATTATAAATTGCTTAATTCGGGATTATTATTTACTATATTATTGTGTTGTTTTGTATATATTACAATACTTTCAAAGTAGACACTATAATATTGTAGATTTGTAGACAATAATAATTTAATAGCCGTCCGCCGACATGGCGGTCTTTTTATATATTATGTAATTATTATACCATTCGAATACCATCGCCGGTCGTAAATCGTTTTCGGCAAAACCTGCTGCAGGGAAATCAGAAATTCAGTAGGGATTTTTGGAACAAAATCGACACGAATACGCGGAAAACACCACCACCCAGTAAGATGGCGCGTTTTCCTCGTCGGTATGGCGAGTATGGGCTAACCAATGTAAACTGAAACGCGGCGTACGAAACGCGCCGCTTACGATACGAGTCCGTGTGAAACGGGCTTTACAGATAGTATAGGTAGGCTTTAAATTTGTAATGAAGCTTTCATACGGTTTGGCGAACGGTTTAACATAACTTCGGCCCGATATGATGCGGCCCCATCCTAAATTTTCAAAAGATCGCCAAGGCCCGACCTCAATATATAGGGTTCGGCGGCACTGCATACCGCGTGTGTATACGACTGCGGACCGGAATTTCGGGCAGAGGGTCGAGGGCAGGGCCGGAGGCAAGTGGGGTATTGGGGGTCGTGACACCCCGCCATCGAATAATCGTAATGAAAGTCGGCACTTTCGGCATACAGAATTTTTTAGATAAAATAACCTATTTGTTGTATTTACAAATAAAAATGTAATATCTTTTAAAAACATTTCAATTATAAAATATAAATAGTTCCGATATCAGTTGGCAAATGGCAAATTGATTATTAATATAAATAAAATATGTACATCTAGAATAGCCACGGCTACAGATACCTACTATAGCCGTGGAATAGCCCATATCTATTTTTAAAACTGTTAGTATAAACTGATAAACATTTTCCTGTATCCCGTACATCCATCCACTACAGTACTACACTACTGTCAGACCCTTAAAGAACGACGAATAAATGTATAACCCACAATAGTTATTGTAAAAACATTGTTATTATTTTGAATTTTTATAATATTGTATAGAATATAAAAACTTGGTGCCTGGTGTAATTATTAATTTAATTATTTACTTTTTACCTTTACTAACATTTTAATACAAATCATATTCCTATAGGTACCTAAACCTAATTGATAAAATATATAATGATAAATAATAATATACATATATCTTAATATATATTGGATTTAATTTTAGACTAACCATGTATAATAATATGTACTTATGTAATATTTGATTTACATTAAAAAATTATTTTAAAATTACATTCGTTGTTATTACTCCGGCTTTAAATTTTTTTCGAGTCTGCAAAGATATTTGGAGTCAGCAATTTTAGTATGACACCCCTCCCCTTCCGTCAGATTTTTCTTGTGTCGTCCCCGGATACAGTTGCAGAAGTGATTGTTGATGTTTTAAAGAAATTATGAGTCGGCATAAATTAAATTTCAGTCGGCAAATTCTTGATCTCACCCCCCCCCCCGTCAAAATTGTATAACGCCGGCCCTGGCCGAGGGCGCGTATGTGCACACGTACGACGAGCGCGGTAAATGCGGTACAGAGCGCATTCCAAAATCGCGGCCCCGAAATATAGTCTCGGGCGCTAATTACGCACGCCACCGCTGCGGTGAAATATCGTTGTCGTCGTCGTCGTCGACGAATAAAAAAAAATTATTAGGACGTTATACCCGCACGTGTTGTCTCCGTCTTAAAAGCGCGTAACATGCATAGCAAATTTTAAGCTCAACAGTTCACACGTTTAGCTCCGTTGAATTTCAAAGCGTAATATACAAACAATTTTAAATTTTAAAACACTCATAGCTCGCTTTAAAATTAAAATACAATAAAAATCCCACGAGATGTCCTGGATAATAATCTTACCTTTAAATTTTATAAGAGGTCGATTCACTCTAAATTTTAAACTAAAGGAGCTAAACGTGATCTTCTGAGCGTAAAATTTGCAATGTTACGCACTTGCGTAAGACGGAAACAACACATATGCGGGTATAACGGTCCTCTATTATATTGACTGCTGGGGCTGGTGGCTGGATTTCAAAGAAACATATAGGCAAGCGTGGAGAAAATCAGCTATAAGTACGATAGATGTTATATGCTTCTTATTATTATTATTCGGCTTTATAATAATAATTATAATTCTTCGCATAAAAGATCATTACAAAAATCAAAATCGTACACTTTGTTATACAGGAATTTAACATACGATTCATAAGGACTATACCTACTTAATACAGTAAAACTTCCGTTAACGGTCACCTCTATAGGACGGCGGTCACCTATATGTAACAGTCAATTTTTTTGGTCCGGTCGAGTGTAATAGAGAAAATGCATTAATATAATATTCTATTTAGCAGGCACTCTAATTAACGATGAAATTTAAAAATATAACAAATGGAAAATTATTATTTTGAAATCATTTTTGACAGTTTATTTTAACGAGCTTAATTTATGATTTAGATAACATGACGAAAATTGTCTCTGACTGTGTATTTTACATTAGTGTTCACTGTATGTTGAAAACGTTTCGAAGTACGTACCTTTATAGTTTTGATGACGTCCAAACGAAAACATCTTTAGCGGAAAAATCAAATCGTTAGATTTTTAACAAAAATAAAATGTGAATGCATGTACTCTTGCAGATAAATTTGGAATAGTAAAATCTCAAGCCATAGACCTTACACTAATAGGCGGAGCATCTCAGGCCGGCAAATTGCGTTACAGTGTTGCCATCACAAGTAGCATTTAAATAACGCTACAATATTAATTCCTTTAAAGTGGTTAGCGGCGAGAGCAAATCGGTTGATGCGGAAACAGTGGACGAATGTACCTACTGTAGAACTGCACTTACATTACCTATTTCGTAAATCATAAATACATTTTTTAATACCCATATTCATATGCGATATTTATTTGGTGTTTTGTTTTTAAAATTTGCATGACCTCTAAATAGCGGTCACCTGGAAGGTATTGAACTTCTGTTACCGGCCACCTGTGTAGGACGGGCACCTCTAAATACCGGTCATTATTTACAGTCCCTTCGGTGACCTTTATATGGAAGTTCTACTGCATATTTGTAATTTCGAGCGTTTAAGTCTTTAAGATATGATGGAAGGTATACGCTCTGACGCTCTGGATATTTTATAAACAGTCATCAGGGGTATTTGTTTGATCAAAAAGTTTCAAATCATCTGCAAATGATAAAAACATATAGATTTTATATATACCTTTTAAATAATTCGTTTATAAAAATAAGAAACAACAGAGAAGAGTGATGCCCCCTGCACCATATGTGGAACGCCCGAAACCACAATAATAAATATTATACCCATAAAACGCATTGATCAATTTGAACTTGATGAGTAGTTATAGGTACATAATATTATATTGCTCCGCAAGTCCCTAAATATTATAATACATATTGTTAAACGATCATTATCATATATATTATTACATATCGTGTATAAATGTGTGTAATGTGTCAGTGTGTGTAACTGGACGATAAAAATATAATTCGAATATTCGTGTTAAATTAATAATAATATAAATATGATGTATAATTATTATTGTTGCCACAGCAAAAACTACTGTAATATGTTTGCGGCGCGTAGGTATATATAGGTAATATTATAATCGACAGTAATAACAAGTAGCTATTAAAAATCTAGTTAATTTTAAATGAACGCGTTTAAAAATTAAATTACACCGGGTCTACTACTTTATCTATTATAAATGTGTTTTTTAAAATTACGGTATTTAAAATGAAAAATAATAATATAAAATATATACCTATAAATTTGAATATACACCGCAGCGCGCCAATAATAATCTTAACGCTAAACGCGTTACTCAATGTTATACGATAATACGATATTATAATATTATAATTTCTTAATGGCCACTTTTGATATTTTTGGTGAAATTTTTCCTCACCATCGCCCCAGATATAATTATACTATACACTCTCGTACCACCTCATCATATTTTAATCTACAATAATGTATTCTATTTTCTAATCCAATCCGTTTACGGTTCGACACTAAAACGGCGTGTTTATTCCAGAATTAACACCTATCATTATAGTTACCTATGACACCTAAAGTTGTAACACGTTTGGCGATCAATGGCTGTTTTATTTTTTTGTTTTTTTTTCGTTATGAATTTCAAATCGAGACGATCGTTTTCAACGAGATATTCGTACTTGTATTTCCATAATATTATTCAATACCAGCTATATTGTTATTACGGTTGAGAAATCGGTTCCATCGTCCACCAACATCCTTAGTTCACTATCTTCTCTTGTCTTCTTGGCATGTCACCTCCACCAATCACATCTCAAATCAACATCTAAATCTTTTGAAGCGAATAATCTGAAAAATAATATATGTTTTGCGATGAATTTTAGATTCTGAGCAGTGCGATGAGTGTATTGATTTTGCAACGACTTGTGTATGTTTTTTATGTGATGTATACACGATAAGTCAAAATATTTCTTTGATTTTCAACTTTGAAGATGTTTTCTGATAGAAAATTGAGCCTAGTTAGTACTTTTGAGAGGTCAACAGTACATTTTTAAAGCATCGGGGGAAAAAAGTGTATATTCACTCAAAAACAAATGAACGTAGTTGGGTACTTCAAATTTCAAATTTACGCAAAATGTTTATAACACCATTTTCCGTACAAGATAAAATGGTAACTCTTTTTAAAATATTTATAAACACTTAACATTTTCAATTTATTTTGATTTTCTTTCTCGACTTAATGTCAAACAACATGAAAATTTAATACAAGGTTCCTCATAACTATATAGTGTATATGCAATTAAAAAATATCAAACATTTATAATTTATTTATTTTTTTAAGAGTTTAAAATTAAAATGTTGAAAATTCATAAATTTTTTTTTTATATCTAAGATTTGAAAATTCAGTGCAAGATTTTTCATAAGCTTTTCTACCTTAATCATAAAAAAAGTTAACTAAAAGTCATATCAATTTTTATTAGCGTTTCAAGTTCAAATGTTTACAACATTGGATATTCACCCGTAAATTAACGATTTTCTTATTTTGTTGTAATTCAAAAATGATTAACCGCAGATACTTAAAACATTCACTAAATGTTTATACTATCATTTTCTATACAATATGGTGTGATTTTCAAAATAAAGTGATTTTTTTAGTTATTTATATAGATTAATATAAATAGATAGATTAGAATAGATTTTAAATTGTATTTAGTTTTTTTCCATAAATATCAATAAAAAGTTTTTCGTTGGGACTAAAAGTTTTAAAATTGAATACAAGATAACTCATAAGTTTTTATAATAGAAGTTTAAAACAACTAAAGCCATTTAGCAATTTCAAATTTTGACAAAATTAATCAATATCTTGAAAAGTTGCAAACAATTTTGTAGGTAGGTAAAAATGTATAAAGTTTTCATTTTTATTCTAAGAATTTGATTGAAACAAAGTTTCTCATAAATACCTTGTTAATATTGTAACCAAAGAATATAAAAAATATATAAAACCAGTTTTTTTGTTCAAATTTGTATGTTATTAGATAAAAGAAAGAATAAAAATTTTAGTTATTTTGTTTTAACTAAAAAATATTATTCGTGGGTACTTGAAATGTTTAAAATTTATTATTATTTTCATACACACATTAACGTTATCAAATGCTATGTTTTTATCAAAAATTAATTCAACCTATCTACTGTATTACTAAAAGTAAACTATTTATTTTTATATCAATTAAATCATACAATATACTTAGGAAATTAGTGCTTTTCATGCTCCTGCCAACTTCAAAATACGGATGACAATATTTGATGCACCATCATACTATTATTTATTTTTTTATTTATTATTAAAAATTAATCATTACAGTTTATACACAAAATAGTATACAAATAGTAAGCAATTTTGATTATATATTTAAAGTGATGAGAATAATATTTAATTGGAAATTCACTCATTCTTCAGTAGCGCCACCGCCGAGTACCCGACAGATAATATTAATCAACTCTAAGCCAAGTCCGTTTGAGACATCTCTGGGGGTTGTCGGGGATTGTGAATTAGGGTTTTTTCTAAGAATTTAAAATTCAGGCGAGCCTGTGTCATGCACATTTGTCTCTGAGCTATTCGTAGCCAAATATTGCGATCAAGGATAACTTTTAAAATGTTCACAGTATTTTGTCCTTTTTAAGTGGACCATTATAATTATTAATTACGATACCTTTAACTACCAGTTATACTTGTATACCCACACTTTTCAATATTGATATACCTGCTAAATAATAATATTGTATTAAATATGTCCATAACAATATTGTTCGATTTATTATTTCATTAATCATTATATTTGTTAGCTTTTGGCACGGATTTATTATTAAGTCTTATTGAATATAGTTTTATGTGGGTGGGCCATAATAATTCATACGCGTGCGACCGCCCTACATATTCGGAAGGAATATATAGGAAGACTAAACATATAGAGAAAAAAAAAATACCGTCGACCATTAATAGCGCGTATCTATATAATATATGTATATATTATTATATATTATGATACGTTTTATAACACGTATATAATAAACAGTAGACATTATATAATAAATAATTATTATTTCAGACACACGCGTGGAATGCGTATTCGGATGCAAACGGGTACCTGCAAGTCTATTAATCGCCATGGCGGATTAAACGGTTTGATTAAGAATATGATATTATATTATATTATACGCGTTTAGGTACACACACACTCGAATAAAAAACGACTACCCGCTCGCTGCAGTAGCCTTCCGCCGCCCAGGCGGTCATTAAATCGCTGGCAATTTACCGGTAATTCTATATCGATACGGATAAATCGATTTTTACGTCAACGCGGTCGGCAGCAGCAATTTATAGGACTATTATAAAACGCGCCGGGTACACGCAAAAGTGCCTATATATATTATATTATAAATTTATAAATTATTATTATTAATTATTTTACGCGAGAGATACAATTGTATAGGCAGGTACACGATCTGCGCACGACTTTATAAATTATTTTATAATATAATATAATATTATATTAGTGATGTACCTACCGAAATACCACCGTGGATATTATGCCAAGTATACAAATTGATGTCTGTCAGAGCTTAATATCATATGATATTATTAAAGAAGATTTTTTTTCGAGGGGGGGGGGAGTATTGAAACCCGATGGATCTTGTCCACTCGAGTTACGCTTTGATTGACGACTATAACTATAGATGAACTTTTAAGTTTCTTGTATTATTTGATTTTCTTTACCCGAGCAAATGTTTAGGTTTGTTAACAATATGCAATTTGTATAGAAATAATAGTATGTTGAAATATACATTAATACACTAACGTATTTTCACTATCTAAAACAGAAAATTACTTTACCGTTAAAGTATAGTTTTCATGTAAGTATGTAACCCCATCACCCGATCAACCTGCGCAACGATCTACACTAACTTAAATCCAAAATACATTTTTATTTTTTTTTATTTTCATTATTGAAGTCCAATAGTTGTAGTAATGTCCAACTTGCTAATACTCTCGTTTTATTGTTTATTTTGAAAATAATCGTAGCCCATCATCTTACATAATCTTACTGCAGCTTTCATATAACAATATTAACAATATTTTAATAGTAGGTAATATAGTAGTAAATTTATATTATCGGGCACACTTCACTTTACATTTTTGTATTATCTGTCCTAGAGTAACGTTTACCACATCAAATAGACAACTTACGTGTTGTCCTCGTGTTTACACTTCTTAACCATCGCGTATAATAGATAAGGAGCAATCGCGTGAGAAGTTCTCGCACCGAGAACGCGTATATATATTACGACGCCGCGGCCGCGTCGTGCAAGCTGTAACAATATTGTTGATTGTTCATATTATATTATGTATATCGTATTCTATGATAATATTATACACTTATACAGTTGACTACAATATCGTGCTTCTTTCTTTCCCATACGAATGCAACTCATACGACCATAAAAATATAGAATAATAATATAATGCTCAACAAATTGCTTTTATTGTAAGCATGCAGTATGGTAAATCATGTTTTATAATTTTTTAATATTCGTATTAATTATTTGGATCTTTACCATACTACTAATATGGCAATAATATTATGCGTGGTATTGACTATATATGAACATAATAATATATCTAATATTATACGCACGTGCTTGCCACCGGGTTTTTGTTAAAGGAAAAAAAGAGTTTCATCAATATTCGACTATTGGCGATAGAAAGTGATAATAGTTGTTACGGGGTCGCTGCAGTGTATATTTTGTATGCTATTTTTCCACGCCCCCCCCCCCCCCAATTACAGACCACCACCAGAAGGCCTAAAAATTGAATATTTATAATCTTCTTTCAATCGCCAATATGGGCCTTCTTCTTCTTATCATTATCTGAAGTCACGAATTTCTAAGACAATAATAGATTACTTATCCGTTATCAACCAATAACAAATCGACCAAAGTTTGTGTAACATTTACTTATAGTATAATACTGCTATAATATATATAAACTTAAATAGTTATAACAATATAATATGTTGTAAATGTTATAAGAAATTTCTGTTCCACTTTTAAAATCCACTTTTAGTGGGTATAACAAGCACTATTATAATATATAGTATAGTTACACCTCACTTCCGGTTTTCTGCAGCCGTCCCAACCGTGTGAAGTGGTCATTGGTCATTATTAAATGAGTTGAAATACAATTTCTACAAATCTGTTTTTTATAATCGTACGAATTATTATATGATTTGTATTATATAATCGATATAGTGGAGATATCTATATTATGTATTATAATGTATATATCCTTTAAGAGGCGTTGACGTACTATCAAATCGATTCCTGTTGTGTTCATTCAATTGTTGACTTGTAAAACAGTATGATAGATGTGATTCAAGCCAAATCTTAAAAAATAATATCAACTTTATCCGCAGCAAAATGTAGTAATGTATAGGTACTATCATTGATTATACATAGTATACTATGTATAATCAATGGTACTATGTAATATGTAATATACATACATCTAATAGTTTTCGTATAATATATATACTATTATGCAAATGCAATATTATTAAAATATTTATTTGCTTGTTATGTATTATAGCTATTAGGTCTAACACGCGATATTAAAGGGAGAATTACGTTTAATATAATAATATAGGTGCGCATATTATATTATAGTAGGTATATAATATAATAATATCATAATAATGGTGACACCAACGCCGAACAATAAATTATTATTGTGCGTTTTTTTTCGACACTCATTACCCGATATAATGACAGAGTAGGCGGTTTTTGAGGAAATTGCATTTTTAAGGACATCACTTGTATAATTTTACCCGTCATGTGGTACACATAGTCCGGAACACGACCACGACCGTAAACGTTTTCCGTCGTATGAAAAATAGCTGTTTGGAATGCACGTTATTAAAATACACGTACAATGCTGCATGTTCGGAACTTTAAATATAATTTTAAAATATATATCCTTTTTATCTGCATATAGAAAATTTGAAAAACAAAAATTTTTTTTTAAAAAAACGGAAACGTAATATTCCGAAAACTATCCGAGTACTTACAAGTACAACTACATCTTAATGCATGTACCTGTTATATTATTATGCAAACACGGCAAACTAAAATACTGGGTACTTACATTTTTATTAATCGATTTCATTTGCACTTAGATATATTAATGCCACGTTAAAAGATTGTTCAAAAGTAATTTCTAACAAGTATTTTTAGACACATTGACCTATATTTCGGTCTCACCGTGTTACACGCTTTATTATATCTGTGCACTAAATCCATTACCTAACAACATATTATTTTATGCGGAGACCTTCTCTTTTCATTGTCATAAATAGGTACAAATTAGCTATTGAGTATTGGTTTAATATGAATAATACAGGTTGAGTATTTGAAATGTAAACATTTTGGTATAAATATGTAATACATTTGCCAATATTATAATTCAACCATCACTGATAACACACACAATTAAAATTATTTATTTCTACTATTGGGTAACATTGTAATAACGACGTCGTCATTTGATAACTCAATGCATTTTAGCTTTTTCCCATAAAGCACGATCAAAATTTGAGATTTCGTTTTGAAATTTCTGTTCACGGATTCTCTTTTTCCCGGGCAAAGTCGAGTTACGTAGCCAGTATAATATAATTTAATAATAGTTACCTGTAGGTATATTTAAAGTTTCGATCATATTTAGCATAAAAAAAAAAAGAAAATAAACACGATTATAAATTAAAATATACCCGGTTCTATATTATATGATTTTTGCAATATATAACCTTACTCAACTGAAATATCTACGATAGGTTATGTGCAGATATGAATATCAGCGGTAGTCGACGGGTATAGTATACTACGTAAGTCTTGAAATGTGTGCTTATTGTGTAATGAGTTATTAATAACTCTGTACCTACACTCGTTTTTTTACACTTACACCTTACACTCATTGCAACTGGCCATAGCTTACACTTTGGTGTTGGTTGTATTATTTTTAAGTGGTTTTAATTTAATAAACTACGCCGTACGTAATAATAATTTAATTTGATCGTGCAACCAGACCAAGTGCACAACAACTTTATTCATTTACTTGTTTATCAGTTAATTTTTATTTTTTTTTAAATATATAATTAACACGCTCAGTGTAACTGCGTGTAAAAAGTAAATAGAAAAATATGTATTATAAAACGTAGATACGTGATTACGACGTTGCTGATAATTACAACGTATCAAAATTCACTCAAAATCAGAAAGAGACTATTTTGATTACAGCTCATTACAATATAATATTATACATATATTCTAAAAGCAAAATCTATTATAAACAGTAGTTATACATATTATTACATAGACTTGCATTAGTATTAATAGAAATTTAAATAAATACTCAATATGTTTATGTAATTAAATGCAAATTTATTCAGTTACATTAAAAAACCAATTTAATACTTTAGCATGACGTATTCGCAATTCGCATAATATATCCTATATAAGTTCTAAGTATTTTTCCTAAGGATATTGATTTGTCTAAACGATAAATACATATTTTTTTGGTTTTTAGCCGTATGTCCACTTTACAAGTTGATTACCGCACTAACATCACAATCATAAAATTGGACTCTATTGTTGCTCTTAAAACGGCTCCCGTACGGTTGTCGGTTGTATCAGTATAACATCGTGAAAAAATCTGACGAACGACTTGACTAAAGAGTAAATGGTGGGAGACGGAATGATCTTATCCGTCAACAAATCATAATTATTTTTTTTTTTGAAAAATGAATTGTTCAATCATACGTGTGTATAGTCTGCGGTGGGATAATATGGCATCATCTCATATTATTATACATTCGAATTGAAAAGGTGCTTTAAAAACAAATGCACAAGTACTGAAAGAATGTATCTGTTTAAATATTTCCATTTCAATATCAAATAATCAACCCCATTCTACCACGCAGACAATTATTATACTGAAACGGAAATCAGTGGCTCTTGTCTCGATGAAATCTATAATTACTTTTAGATTTTACTATAAAAACTAAATATTATACGTAATTGTATTACGTGTCCTACTTAAAACCTCCTTTTTGAAATCTTTGGACAGCGAGCGCTGTTGACTGCACCATGAGTAATGATGACTGCTGTCCGGTAGGGTGCACGTGGTAAATGCAAACTATCGTGTACAGACGACAAGTAATTCTGCCGGAGTTTGTCGTTCAAAACTGAAACTATAATTTTGTGATTTATGAAATTTATAATTCTGCTCATAGAGTTGACGATTGATAAACAAAAATATTATTAAAAAACAAAACAGTAAAACCAATTGCTCCGTTAAAAATTTAAAATATTTAGATTTGTAAATGAATACATACAGTAGCTATACAAAGAATGTGAATTAATTTTACAGCTAAAAAAATGAATTAATCTGTGACAATTACATTGTAGAATCGTGCAAATTATTCAAATCGCCGTGTAAATTTAAATTAATGATAATGCATACATTTGTATAGAATGTCAATATGCTGAATTTATTTCGTGCGTACAAAATACAAATTAAATTCACAATTTAAATATTTAAATTTTCAAATCCTACGTGTTGGCGAATTGTCTACCTGTCAATGTTTTACCGTTAATGTATATAGTGCGGTCTTCAAAAGCTTAATTTAACATCCTTAGTAGATCGTTGACATGCTCTCAACATTTCATTCCTCAAAAAACTCATTTCTGGTACCATTGATTCACCCTCCTTTCTTGCTCTCTTTAATTTTAACCTACCAATCAGGAACACCCATATATAATACAATTAATTTTTAATACCTCTCCATTCTGCTTATATTATTTAAGAAACGAGATATTAAGCCGCATCATGAAACTTGTCAATGAGAACCCCTTATTTAATTTTATTTAAATCCTTTAATATTTGATATGTTATTTTACACGTTATTACTTATTATATATTATGATATATTATTATTTTTGTATGTTTACTTTAATATATTTCAGCGTATGATTTAATTATTGGGCGCAATTCTGTATCTCATTATTAAATAAATAAATTACTTACTCAAAAAAAAATAAATCAAAATTTAATTATGTCAAAAAAAGTCAAAACATATTGAAAATTTTATTGTGTATATAAATTGTTTATATTAACATTTTGTGAAATTTTCATGTATTTTCGGTCATTATTTCTTCTGTTACAGCAAAAATAAAAATCAATTTTGTCCAAAATTGGCTTTGCGTAAAAATCCCGTTTTTTCCTTAATTTTTTTTTTGTTTTCCCGACGCGATTAATAACTATTGAGAAATTTTTGCTTTTGACCCCCCCCCCCCCAAACAGTACTAACTACATTCACCTTCCTACCAGAAAAGATGCTGATGAAAAAAATCGGAACACTTTTACTACCTTTGATCGTGGTGACAGATAGGTACAAAAAAAAACACACATCATTGTAGAATCAATACATTCATCGCTTCGCTCAGAATCTAAAAAAGAGGTTGTCAATAAACAACATTATATCTTATATACACGTGTGTTACGGTTCTTTTATTTAGAATATTCAGAATATTAATAAGTAATAATAACGTTTAATTTCACAATTTTTCACAGCACATATCTTAATATATTTGATTACAAATTATTATTTTATTAATTGTTATTAATCTAATTTTTATATTCGCGGATTAAACAAAAATAAAAAAGTTTGACAAGTGGGTACCGCTCTGCTGTACAGTAGGTGTCGAGTGGGTCATTTTCATGAATGTGTTAAATTTGTGTTAAATGATAAATCATTGCACACGAAAAACGATTCTGAGCAAAGACGGTCTGTCAGCCTACATAAAATATAACTATAAGTGTATTTTAAGATATAATTACCTTCGAAATAATTAATTTTACTATTAATAATACAGTAGGTTGAATTAATGTTTGCAGAAAACATTGCATTTGAATGTTCAATTGAGTGTATAAAATAATATAATAATATACTTTAAAGGTTTCTAGCACCCACAAAAAATATTTTTTTTAATTACAACGAAATAAGTAAATAGGTAACTACACCATTGTTTTTTTTCATTAAATATATCTAATTTCATCCATTTAACTTAAAATGTCTATAAAAGTCAACAATGGAAATATATTTTTATGATTTTTTGGTTACACTATTAAATACTAACGAAAAACTTTGTTTTTCATTTTCAATCCAAAGCTATAAAAACAAATCATTTTATACATTTTTAACTACTACCTAAATAATTTGCAAACATTCAAGATTTTCATAAATTTGGTCAAAATTTGAACTTTAAATGCTTATAAAAAAAAATTGTGCATATGTATTTTTAATGTTTTTGGTCTGCTATTATAACAACTTATAAAGAATCTTGTATTAAATTTTCAAGCAATTTGATACAACATATTTTTTATCAATATTGAAAGAAAAAAAAATTTTAAAAAACCAAAAATTTCTTAAGCTGACTGCTCCAGTTAGCTATGACTTTGCTAATAAAAAAAAACTTCACATTTTCGTGATTTTTACGTATTTTGAAGAAATTGTAACTATATAGACGCTAATAAAAAAACTATTAGAGATTTACGCTCAACTTATTTTTTATTTTACACTTACAACAAATTATGAAGAGCCTTGTATGTTCAAAATTTTTGACCAATTGAAAAAATTGTATAGGGACTATTTTATGGAATGTGTACAAGATGGCATGTATTATATTTAGCTACCTAACAAAGATACATATTATTATATTATACAACAAATAACAATTATAGGTACTATTATTATATAGTATACATTATGCCAAAAATATTGTTAAATGAGCTGTTAATGTAATTATTTACCGTGGTTGGAATATTATGCAAATTGCAAATATTTGTAAATGCGACTTCATACGTTTACCTTTTAAATAATATGAAATAAACAATTTACAACGAATATCATGTTATAATGTCACTGAGCACTAAATTACGTGGATTTATGATTAGACGGCTTTTGAGAATTCTGTACAAAATATATTAATTTCGTACCTATATGTATAATAATTTAAAACGAATGTATTGTAAATTATGTTTTTTAACATCTTATGTTTTGATGCCAATATATTTATACATCGAACCGACGTTAATTGAATTTTACTTGTTTCGATAAACATCAAATCCTATGCTGCAAATTATATTCATTTTTCATAATTCATATTCGAAAAAATTAAATATATAGGTATACTACCCGTATATAAAAATAATAAAAATAATAATATCGGACAGCTTGAGTGTAGGTATAGTTACCGCCTATCTCCGACGTGTTTTCCTGAGCGTGCCTTGAGTGTCTTATCGACAATAATTTATCTTGAAACCATTACCTTTCGTATGTACTTAGATATTTAATAGATTTTTCTTACTTGTACGTATGTTGTACGTAGGTATTATATATTATATGTACATGCATTGAAAGTAGGCGTCTTTGTGGCGAAACGGCGAGATCACCAACATGTTTTATTAAATTAATGTAATTTATTTTTAATTTTAAATCTAAATAGATATTATTTATGTGTACAATATTCGTGTCCTTCCTTCAGCCAGCTTCTCGTCATTAATTCACCTATGACCATTGACCATATTATGTAAGTTTCGACTATTCAAGTCCACCAAAATTATAACAATCCAGTGAATCCACTACCTAAATAGCAATGTGTATACTACTATATTACAGTATTACCTATCACGTAAATGCGTATCTAATTCAATAGTTTTACTAGTTGTTTAGCAATTAATGGTTTGAATACAGAGGTATACGCTTGTCAGAAGAAATATTATACGGACAGTATATCATTTTGTATAGTATATAATTTATAGTTGTTAGCAATATTTTAATCGCTATAGGTACTAGGAATCGCATAGATACGTGGAATTTTAGATTCAAAATATTATAATTCATCTGATATTATTCATTTATATTGTTTTTTAATATAGTAAAATTGAAAATACTATGCGATAAAAGCAATTTGTCACCCAATACCTTATAATTAATTATGGTGCTGATTTGCTAACTGGATTTGTCTGTGTACATATTATATAGTATATAATGGATACTAAGAGTAATTATAAATATATAAATACTTATTTATTATTGTTATTATGTTTTATTAATTAAAAATAATGTACACATTTCTTCAAGTATATTATAATATTATACTTAACATTATGTATTTTAAACTAGAATTATATAAAGTCACTAGTATATAAGTCTGCAGTAATATTATCATACCTTTTTATTTTTCATTTTTGAACCGACGACCCCGCTGGAACTGCTTTCGCATTCTTCCTCGAATAATATTATTATACCTATATAACATCACAATAATAATTTTGTAAATGTCAAACAGATATAATATTATTATGTAAATCTACAAAACTAAAACACGATTGTGCAATATATAATATGCACGCACGAAATATAACATCGACTCGGCGTACGATATGTAATCTTAAAATAAATTATTATCGTCGATAATTAATTATCGATAATGCATAGACGATCGGCGGCGAGGACGTAAAAACGTATATACCTACGACGAGTATATAATGCCGCCCATCACGGCGATTAATCGTGTACAATAATTTACAAAGATTCAATAACACCGACTTACCGCGGTTGAGAACGACCCGACATAATGGTTTTCGATATTAGGCACCTCGATATAATATGGAATATCGGAAAATAGTGACAACACCCGCCGGCGAAGCGTATTGCAGCCGTGTTCACGTGACGTCGTTCCGCGATGCCGACGCGAGTGCGTATGAATTTGAATTCCGTTTTGCTGCATCTCCGAGGTGGAGCGTATAGTCCCTGTCCGATTGTGATGTTAATGATATTTTTATAAATTGCGAGTTCGTAGGAAAAACGTTGTAAAAGAAATAGAAGACTTCCAAATCCGCACTATAGAAATCAACCACGCAGAATTTGTAAACTCCACGCTTAAACGATAATGCTTACACGACGAAATATGGTCAACATTCAACAATTATCAACAAAAAACGATTGGCTCGATTCATATTATAATCAGCTGGATATCCTGACCATCATTAACCACAAGTCTTGGCTATAACAAATTATATCAAACAATCGATCGACATTTTTTTGATATAATATAATATTTTAATAGTAGACTACATATGGGATATCCATATCAGGGGCCAAAACTCGGATGGAAGATAATATGGAGCTAGTTTGAATCAAAGTTGATCATTATTGTTTTCTACTTCGATTATTTTCAATCTCCCACCCCCCCTCAAAATTAGGTGCCCAATGCACCTCGTCATTGAGCAGGTGTATATGTGAATCACACATTACACCACCCATTGTGCAAAACAAAATATATTTTAATACTATATCGGATTTACAATATGAAAAAAGAAACACTTAACGTAGGTATCTATAAAATTAATCGACTGATAAGTAGCTAAATGTTATGGAAAAATGTCGTTCGTTAAGACGTTAGAAGTTACTTTACAAAAAAAGTTACTCATCGTGTACCTTAACCTTAAGTCCTTAACATTTAATCGGTAAAACATGCAAGATTTTCCGATTACAAGTACACGACGCGGGGGGACTTGTCGTTAATGATAATATGTTTATTATTATTTAACACGAATATTCGCTGCTCTTTATTTACTTAAAGTGTTTTCAATTTTTCACATACCTACATAAAATACCAATAGCCAATAGAGGTGCATAATATATATTAGTACATTATATTACACACAGCTTGTCGGTATATGAAAAAAATCGCTTTTGAATCGCGTAAACGACGATACCGCGCGTATACGCACTCGTTCATAATATTATATACATCATTTATATATATTACAATATTCGTATATCGTATATATTATAAAATATCTGAGCGATGTATCCATTAAGAGCGAACTCGCGTAGTGTATATATAGCAGCAAATAGGTATAATATATATATATATATATATAATAATGGGATTAGAGAGACTGCAGCAGCACCAGAGCCGATAGTAAAGTAAAACCACTGCAAGACGTCAGCCATATTATATCTGTCATATATAGGTATATTATAATTTATAAAATATGTATATATATATATATTATAATACAATGTGTACCTATAACTACCTATAATAATTGTATCTACTACTACTACTACTATGCCTGCACGATACGCGTTTGTCGGTAAAAATTCGGCCTGTGTGTGTGTGTGTGTGTGTGTTCGCATGCCGCTCGGACGGTCGGCCGAAACTCGACCGCGCGACTGACAGACACGCGGGCTGCTGTCTTACGAGCCTACTACTACTAATAATTATTATTATAACACGACTAATGTTAATTACAAACATAAATATTCCACCAGTCCGTGCCCGGCCCAGTCCTCTGACGCCTCCGACGCTCGCCGTCCACCGCCGCGTATATAATATACTAATAATATACGGCGGCGTACGCACGTTTTATACTTTACACTGCAACCGCACGCATACCACAGATACCACGCCGGCCATTATAATATTATTATTAATTTTTTTATTATCGCTTATAATACGCACTGCAGCGACAGCGGTTATGGGTAGCCGGGAGCCGAGATTAGAGGATCGCGCGCGATCGGTTTTGATTTCAGGATTTTTTTTTTTTTTATTCACTTCGGAGTTCGTCCACGCATTGTTGTCATGTTATATGAGTTACTTAAAGCGCAGAAAAGCGTCCAAGACATATATAAGCCTATACAAAAACTGAACAAAATATCTCCTAAAAACGTAGGAATAAGCGCAGTTATTTATTAAAACAAATACATTTTTACTTGATTTCTAAACGTTTTATTAAAAATATCTAAAGAAAAAAAATGTATTAAGTGGAGTGAAGAAGTGTTATCAGTAGATATGAAATAATCTAAAAGATTCGCTTATCCCCAAAAGCTGATTATTGCCGTACAAAATGTTCTAAACATATTTCTTAAAGATGATTTCTAAAAATTCTGATCAAATTTGATATAAAATGTTAAGGGATCACTTTTTAACTATTGGACAACGACAGTTCAAAATTTAAATCGTTTAATTATTGATAATTTATTCATAAATAAAATAAAATGTAGTACCTATCTGAATTATTCTCTTGAAACGTATCTGTATAATATTGTTCTGCTATATTTTATCAGAGCTGCTGTTATAACTGTGCATTTTTAATTCTACAACAATTATTATGTCAATAAAATACATTTGTTATTAACTGTAAAATTGTACTTTAGTGTGCCGCAGTGGTGCTGGCGCCTGGCGCTGATACAGTCATACAGATATCAAGCAAACGTTATAATAGTCTCGAACCATGAGATTATGCGATGTTTGTATTAATCGGTCGACGAGTTGTTATTATTTATATTATCTATGAATTATAACAACTCGTCTGGTGTGTTAGTAGACACGCTCGTTACGTATACGTGTGAAACATATAATAAACTTTCTGTGTCGTCGTGGTCGGAACCATTATCTAGACAAGATGCAAATTGATTGTTTCGTATACTATCCGGACTATATCTGCATCGATTTAGTTTACTGGACTTGCACTGATTTTGCATATAATTGTATAGATACTACAAGATACTTCGGTTAAGACAGTCATGCCGTTTACATAAATATATCCCTATAGCATATTATATTATTATTATGTTGTCTTACAGACGTAATAATAATAAAAAAACAACAATATTATATTATAATATACACACACGATTCCGTTGTTCACTGCAGTGATAATATATGTTATACATTTATAATATAGTATATATTATATATATCATACTATGTAGGTATTTAGTATATTATATACCTACGTCGAGCTCCCGCGAGGACGGACGTCTACGGTGCGTGCAGGCAACAGGTAGAATATTATAATATATTATAGGTACGGGGAAGGCCCCCGTGGTATTTGACGGTAAAGCGAATTCGGGGTTGGGGAATGAAGGGAAGCGAAAAATGTGGCATGGATACGTCCGGTCCACATATTTTAAAATATTATTGGAGTGCGTGCTAGCCGGTAAATAATGTAAAGATAACGACGTGAATACAGTACGTGCGTATAATATGTTAATAATAATAATAATAATGTATAACATATAATATATTATATTATTATATACGTATACGCGATATAATAATTATTATTATGTATAGGAACGCGATATGATTGACGGACGCCGGTCCGCCGCCGCCCACGTCCTTTCGGATGCGTATTTATTTATTTTTGTTTTCGAGACGACTATAACGACCGATTATGGAACGAGTACGGCGGCGAATGATTATCGTCGATTTTCATCGGCGCGTCCGCGGGTGTCTGCAGTCGACGTTTTTAATTATGCCCACACGCGGCCGGCGACGACACACAGCTCGAGCACATTGCGTGAATATATCTCGGACTGAGCCAACAAGGTAAATTCCCTTCGTGCGTTCGCCGCCCGGGACTGTTTAATATACCTACCTACTTAACTATAACGTGAAATGTACTCCACGGGTAAATTTGAACATTTCATGTATTGTGTTGGTGGGCCATGTTCGTGGACGTCACTCAGTGGCCGCGGTCGTTTGAAGAGATATACTTATAAAATGTGATTTGATAAATTTCCAATATTCAGTAACAATAATGTAAAAGTATATACAACGCTATAAATGTATAATATAATAACCACGACAATCGACAACCCCATAAAGGTTCATGCATCTATATAGTTACATATTATAATAAGATTGCGCCAATTCGATAAATCCGCATAGAGTTGGTCGAAACCTGCATTTGAGAGACCAAACCGGTCCCTTGTGCCGTTAGTCTTCGACCGTGAAAAGATGTAACTGGACATATATTTCACTCGCGGGTAATGGAGTCCTCCACATGTTTTGAAGTGTTCCTGTATTCAAGTTGAAGCAGAACAAACAGGGAAACACGGAGGCCCACCATGTACATAATATATTATGACTATATAGTATGAGGTATGTTCAAAAAGTACCATCGACGGAACAAACGTTAATGTTATGGCTATTTAGATGTATTATGATTGAAACTAAAAATATATGACAATTGACAAACAGTCAGTCAGATATCCCAGATAAAGACTTTTAAGAGCAAAGATTCACCCGTCCAATAAAATAGCAAACAAAACTCTGGTTTCTGAACGACGATAATGCACCAGCACATGTATAGGTCAATTTGTGAAGTTTTAGCTGAGTAAAAATATTCCAGTGGTCCCGCACCCTCCCTATTTTTCTGACCTGGCCGCAAAAGTATTTAAGTATTCTCTTGAGATTAAAATCTACGCTAAAGAGATAACATGTTTCGAGATGTAGAGGAAATAAAAATGAATACCACATACTAAAACTTAAAGCCTTAAGCCCTTAACTTCGAAACTGTTCCAAAACATATTTAAAAAATGTCAAAACATTCGGTGGGACCATATATTGCTTATTTTGTCAAGAGGAGAGACTTCCGCACTTTTGATATCTTTATATAAAACGTAACATTTTTGTGTCAATTATAAAAATAAATTCCAGTAACTATTTTACCAAACCTCGTAAGTCGTAATACCAGCTTGGTTTGTTTCAAATCGTATCGATTGGCATTTAATTATTTTTTTATACACGCTTATAAGTTATAATATATATAAATATAGAGGCATACCTGTTGTATATTCGTCCAATAAACATATAATATCGAAAGACGTTGAACATTTAGGTCCGACCAGTCAAACCGCATTCAAATTCTATACATGCGGTCTCTGACACCTCGTGTGTCTTCGAATACGTTGTCAATGTCTGTGTAGTTTATTATTATATAACAACTCAGTACCCAAACAGTTGTAGATTAAACGGTCTCGCAGTGGTGGACTAATCGACGAAAAAAAAAAAACACGTCCCCGAATTTGATGGGTGGATTAAGTACGTTGTATTTTTTATCGACATGCCGCTGCAGTGGTGTTCAACAATTGGATTCGTATAAATATTATATAGTCGTTGTTTCAAAAAAAAAGCCCATTTAATGAAATTTCTAATTCTTTATTATGAACTATTATCACTATTGCATTTCAAACATAATTTTATTTTTTTCGATTGCAGCCCGACGAAGCAGCCGCACTGAGAAACTCGTTATTCCGATAGTTTATTCCAGTGGTTCCCAACTTCTTTTTTTATTCTAGCCCTCCTTGTAAATTTTCAAAATCTCAGCCCCGCCCTTAAATTGGAGTTTAGACGACTTCTTGTTTTTGTTTTTAAACGTTCAATTTATCTGAAATAATTATATTATTCCAGTGAATTAAAAATAGGCGTAGGTACCTATACGGTTTAAAATCGATATGATTTTCGTGGTGATCGATGATCGAGGTATGGATTATACTGAATGCAGTCTGGGATTCAACATTTTCTGCAGAGTACTGCATTAAAATATATTCACGTATGTGGTCAAAGTTATTAAAATGTATATCTTAAGTAAGTAGGTATATAATTTAAATATATTATATGCAAAAAAAAAATACATGGTATTTCTTAACACGGAAACCCCAGTAAAGTCGTCATACTTTTTTCTATTGAAATACTTTATTTACTATTTTCAAAATAACAATATTAACATGATTATAATTACTATAAATGTTTAATTATGCATTACTTACTGCACTGGTATAACAATTTATAATAAATTAATAGATTAAGACATACTATGTTGCAGTATAGCCGGTAATAACTTGTGATTAACATATACACCCACATATTATAGAATATCTTATAAATTATAATTAATATAATAATGAATACATTTAGAATAATAATATTGATCGATATGCAATGTTCGCATATAAATCGATGCATAAAGCTCTATTAATATGAGTGATAATCTCTATAACCATTGATTATAAATGCAAAAATCTAATTTAATGCTTAAACCAAAACCTGGTAGTATAATAATCATGCATTATTATATTTACATGATTGAAATATCAAATATTAATAGTAGGTATGTTAGAGTACTGTTTATTGTCTCTCTCTCTCTCTTTGGACATCAGATCTTTTATTAATAATAATATTTTACATAGGTACTCAGGACTTTTATGAAAATGGAAATATCGTAATAAATCAGACTTGTAAACACAAGATAATGTTATGTTCCTCACTTTAAGTTTGATAATAGGTACTATAAATAATATTAGATCGATCCACAGTAATATTAAAGCTAACACCGCAATGTTGGTTCTGTTGAATACAAATGGATTATATGGTACTTAGAACAGAGAGAGAACACAAATAGCGCGCTGACTCTCTCTCATGAAAATTTCAAAATTATACTTTAAAAATTGTTTCATAATAATTTTATATGAAATTGTTTGATGGTTTGGACGTCAGTAGTCATCAATGTTATATCAAAGTTTCAAAAATTATTAAAAACTAAAAACAATCAAGTTCCAACCAACTATGAGACCTTTCTAAGTTACAAATTCAAATACTTTTGTATGATCTTTTTTGGAATTCTGGACAATTTCGTATATTTTTCAGCTTATTTAGATGAACAATTATATCTTCTTAAAGAAGGTTCAAACATTTTTTACCTTTTCTACTAATATCCAACAAAATACCAATGCGTTTGTCGGATAATAGGTTTGAACGATATCCGTTACATGTTCACCGCTAAATTCTTGAACATTTGGAGACGGTTCATAAGTACTTTCAATTTACTAAACCAGTTAGGTTCCCTGAGCACTAAATGCTATTAAATCAAAGACCCGAATTCTCGTCGTATACGTTAGATCAGAACATTTATATCAGATTATTGTATAAACATTAAACATTTAAATATTTAATGAAAAATCGTAAATCGGTATATCTATCCAACTCATATAATGTTATAAAGGTATTTATTTTTAGTGGAAGGCGTACAATTTGTTCTCTGTCAGTCTCGTAGCATGATAGTTAAGTTCATCCCCCCGCGCTAATTCTCTTTTAATCGCTATCTCCCTTTATTTATTCCTTTGTCACTTTTGTCCCGACAACCTATACGTACGATGTACATTGTGCTATACATTCTAATCGAAATGAAATTATTATAAATGAGGGTATAATATAATAGTTATTGATAATATTATGATTACTTTCTGGTAAATTAAATTTGTCGACCCACGAACGAATCATCAATATAAACAAAGGACGTTTCCCTAGTGGTATCGGTATGTGTCGAGTTAACAATCAGATAAGAATAAAAACTAACAAGCGTAAAATTAATATATTTTGTTAATCGCTTGTGAAGGATCTGAAACAGGAATCATATTATTCCTATCGATTCACAGGACATTAAACCCAATTTATTTTGTAACAAACGATAGGTTACATTATAATATATTATATTGGTAGTCTAACATAAACGTAGGCACGCAATTAACTACTATTAATATCCGCCACTGTGCATGCTTGAACAGTCAACAATAGAAACTGCGTTTGTTTATTTATTTTAATTTGTTGCGTGTTATAACCTCGAAGATACCAAACTAAACTATACGGACAATATAATAATATATTATTCTAATAACATAATAATATATAATATTGAAATAACAATGTTATTATGACATTGTAAAAACGCGCGAGATCGAAATATGCTTTTATATATTTGTACTGCACATTATGCAATTTGCATTAACAAGTAGGTAGGAAGGTGTAATATATAGCTGGACAGCGGAGACGCGTATAATACCAAACGAGCGGAATCGATTTAAAATTTTTTTTTTTTTAAAAACTACTCGAAGAAAATAATTTATCGTTGAAAAAAACCGTCGATCCGAATAGATAGAAATCAAGGTTGATGCGCGCGAGATAAGACGATGATAATCTATAAATGAAACGGTTTTAATTTATGGATCCATACACATTTTCTAATAACCATTAAAATAATAATTATACTATAACACGTAAACCTACGTACCTACGTCTCTATTTAAACGTAACGTTTGCACATATATACATTATACACACACAAGCCGGCACACATATATTTTATATGGGTTTATCGTATACCTATATATATATATGCACGTTGATATATGTATATGTATATATCATAATGTATATATAGTGGCTTAAGTATTTACACACTTCGCGGCCGACCGAGCGGATGTCTGAAAAATAAAACGTTTATTACGCTCGGCGGCCGCGGCGCAGGTGTATAATTTTATGTATAAATAATAAAAAACGGGATATTAGTTTACCGGGGAAACGATTAATTAATTTACCCACTGCAGCGCGCACAATCGGGAATACTGATTTTTTTTTTTCTAAACCGATTTTCATATATACTCGTATACCTATATATATATATAATTACAAAGCATTCGGTATAATATGAGCAGTATATATATATAAAATAATACATTGTAAAGTATAATAAACCGTGTTGATTTCCGTACTTAATATTATATAGGCGAACAAATATCATTGCCAACTCTTTCCGTAAAACATTATACACACATACCTATATACGACCAGTATATTATGTGATAAAGTTTCATAATAAAACTACAGGTTAAAATAATGTACGGTTTTTTGCACTGCACATTATACCATTTATACCATTTATAATTAGAATATTATGTCGCTTGAATTTATTTAAATTTATCAGACTATTTTCTATGTTATCGTTAAAAGTTAATAATTCATTACGATTTAAATTTTTTCTTAAATACATATAAATATGAAATAAGTGATAAAACTAAATTTTATTCAAAAATTATTAGTTGACATAAAATGTAAGTACCAATAAAATCAAAATACATAAAAAATCGATTCCACGTAACATAGAAAACGGACTTGTGCGCACTTGAATCTTCTTACAGAACTGAATTTGGTTCATTTTTAATGATCCAATTTATTTAACCCCTCCAAAAGGTCTAAAACAGTACAAAAACATCTATATCAATCTCAACCCAAATTACGCTGATTTATCTAGTTTACGGTCGAAAGTAAAAAAAAAATTTAATTAAAACTGCAATAATTTTTAAATACCTATGACCATAAATGCATTAACAGTTACACAAAAATGTTTAAATAAAGTATACAATTTAAAACCGAGTTAAAATATGATACGTGTAATCACAGCATGCCGTACGCGTGGTCCACTTTTTAATTTGGCACAGCATAGGTGCTTAATAATATTTCTTACTCGGTACCCGTACAAAGTGTGTCGTTCTGCACACGACTATTTAAGTCTCCAAAAAAAAAAAACGCTTACACACACGCGCGAGATAATCGCGATCAGGACGGCAAAAACCAAACAATATCTATAAATCCAAACATATAAAAACGATTTCGCCGGTAGGGGGTAAAAAAAAAATCGAGTTTAACGATTAAAAATCGTATACTTATCGCCTACAGTCAATATATTATATTATATTATTATCGTTTTTATATAATATTATAAGCTGTTATTACTAGTATAATATAAGCGCAGCAACAGCGGACAATTATAATAAACACGCGTGCCTACACGTCCTTCGTCTTAAGACGCGTATTCTATATAGCTATGATGATGACTTTAGTGCGTTTCGGCCCGTTTCTGTATAAAGGCACTAACGACCGTTCGGAGTTATTAATGACAACGTGCAGTGCGCGTGTACCTACATCATAATAATAAATTGGTAATTTATCGTACGGTAACCGACAAACGAGTAGTATACTCCGCGTATAAGACGCGTATAATAATGATAATAATTAATA
Source organism: Neotoxoptera formosana (assembly GCA_022818045.1). Classification (NCBI taxonomy): domain Eukaryota; kingdom Metazoa; phylum Arthropoda; class Insecta; order Hemiptera; family Aphididae; genus Neotoxoptera; species Neotoxoptera formosana. Next base: position 17,262,352 of record CM040632.1, on the reverse strand, counting down.
ATAATATTATCTACCAAACACAATAAACAAACCACTGTGCATTATTGATTATAACATATACCAGCGGTCCCCACTACGCGGCCCTTTAGTAACTTTAGTGGGGGGCCCGCACTAAAATTAAATTGTTCGTTCTAAAATCCAAAATTCTACGTACTTTTTCCAACAATACCCTTTCCTAACAATATATATATATATATATAATTGTTATGCTTTTAATTATTAAAAAAATAATTAAAAATGTATGCGGCCCGCAAATAATTTTCAAAAATTACATTTGGCCCATTCTACAATCCTAGTGCGAGGACCGCTGATATATACGAATGTATAGAGGTGATAATATAATATTATATTGTATTGCATATTTGCATGCGACACGTGTGATATGAAACCGTCTGGACGATTGTAGTTTGTGCGCGTGTTTGCAGGTCGCCCATAATATTTAGCTGCCTGCTATTATTGCTGCTCAATAATCCGTTCGATCAAATCCGAGGCGTAAACTTTATATACGAGAGTTATAACAAACGGATATTAGGTATATTATATCGTCGTCGTTTAATAAAGTGAGACCGCAATCGTATATATTATAAAAAACCATTTGATTATTTATAAGTAAAAATTAAACGCAACATTATAATACTTTATTTTGTTATGTGTATACCTAGTACCTACACGCCGATAGTTATTAATATTAAAACATAACGACACATTATTATTATCGCTGTATGTTCCGTTTCGATTTCTGTTGGCCAATGTCACCCGCGTAGTTTAACAATAAATTATATTACTATATAGATACCTGTTGTATTATAGAGCCGATACGGAATATAATCAGTTTGTGCATTGGGGTTTCAAAACAGTTTTATTTTTATAAGTCTGAAAAAAAAAAAAACTATAATAAATAATGTACATACGTTTATTTTCACAAACAGGTTATGGCGTGCGTATAGCTAATGATAATATTTTTTTAAACGTGCAGAACATGAAGGTACCAGAGAATATTATTTTGTTTACGATTAACGTTTCCTTTTCCTCGTACTTACAATAATAATATATGGTTCCAATCAATTCGCGATGTTCGTTAGAATATTGGACCGAATAATATTTGATGTCCTGTACACGCGCGCGTACACATATAATACCACGTATACCGCGGTTATTGTTAAACCGTATACCTACGATAAAGGAAATACAAAATGTTTTATTACATAATGGTACCTTATTTTTTTTTACGAAAAATTCTAATATCATGCGTTCGTTAAAATAGTGTCTACGAATAATTATACGAGCGGTATGTGTATTCGGCAGTATGCCTTTATACGATAACGTCATAATATCTTCGTATAGAAATTGGTAATAAATATTATATAACATCATATTATTGTTATGCAGTATTATTTGTTCAATACAATACCTATGTGTATGGGAACAATTAACCTTCAGCAAGTCGCGCGGGTTCAGAGTACGGGTTATTCCGTCATGCTGCAGGGTCAACATTTTCTTCTTTGATCAATTATTTATTTTTAACACATTTTGTTCTATTATCGTTATAACTTTCAAAACTTATAACGACACACATATAGAAGCCAAATAAAATCCCATCAAACTTACACACCACTTTAAATAATATTATATTAATAACGTATAGCGGTTAAAGACTTAAAAGATAGCGGAGCAATAATTTACCCCCACGTGACCTACAACAGACTGGTTACTGCAGTGTGCGAGCGGTGGTAAATTAAATAGCTGAGTACTTTTTTAATTTAAAAAAAATTATAAAAAATGTTTTGCTTATCAATTCTATATGTAGGTGGATACTGAGATTGGTAGCTCGTCATAAGTCCTAAAAAAGAGTGAAGAAAAACATTGATGTCCGTATAGTATTTACATGTCACCTTATAAGTACCACGTGCGTCACGTCCGCAACTCGCATAGTTTTCATTACTTCGTTCGCGATTACAAGAAACACCGGATATATGCAACAGAACGATTCGCTGCTGCGTTTGCGTAAGAGAGGCGTTTGTCCTTGCGACACAATTCGAGAATACAATCGAGGGACAATAAAATATTATTATATATTTTACTATTACACTATATTATCATTATGGTATGAAGTGTGACGGGTACTCGAAATTAAAGCGTGCCTATACAGTGTGTAATCGGTTGTTGGAAACACTCTATAACTTAACAAATATTAAAGATATTTGAATTCTGTTTGTTTGTGGTGCTTAACAAAGTTTGTTATAACTTATTAAAGTAATTAAACAATTTTTATGCCATTTCATTTCGCGCATGCGCATAACAACTTTTTTTTTTTAAATGGCAACCCCACTATTTTTTGGTTAGTTATTTTTAATCTTATTTTTTCATGAATTTTAGTGTTAAAACCAACCTCCTAAGTTAAAAAATAGCTGAGTTATGGATATTTCAATGATTGATATTATTTTTTGACATTTTTGAATTATTCATAAATTTTATGGCTTAAATAATTAATCCTTTTAGCACCGCATGATATCTTCTAGTGATATTTTTAGTACCTACTTTTGGGAAGCATCCTCTTCCCCTAAAGCAACTAATTTTTTTAAATTAGGTGATTAAAAAAAAAAAAAAACAATGTTAATTAATTGTGTTTTTATTATTTCAAAATTACATTTATTCGTCATCTTATGAATTGTTCAAACTGCTCTCCATTATAATTTAAACACGCTTCTGTCCTCCGTAGAAATTCTTTATTTGTTGCAGATGAAATTTGCCCTTCAGTAAGTTGATTACATGCCACAATTATCTTTTGTTTCAAATCAATGAGATTAGTAGGTGGGTTTGCATGGACTACAGTTTTTAGATGTCCCCATGTATCTGGGGAACAAATGTTTGGTGTGTTTTGATTGGAGGTAAATTGTTGGGACCTTATTTCAGGGACAGAATTCAAATATCTTTAATATTTGTTAAGTTATAGAGTGTTTCCAACAACCGATTACACACTGTATATAATATGTTAATGTATATAATATTGGACGCAACAGTTAGATGACGTGTATAGTATTCTATTAAAAAAAAATATAATATAATTTTTATACATATATTATATTATATATATAATATACGTGCAGTAAGTATACTTGATATATTATTTATTTTTTGTTACGCGAAAACATCGCATTGTAAATAATACGCTACCTAGACATGAGAAAAAAAATTTAATTACGAAACTCCGCCTGCGGAGCATCATAATAACTGTTGCAAAACTGCTTGGTTTTCCGTCCATCCGCTGCAACTGCAGTCCGAGAACGTCCGATGCACCGCACTGCACTGCACATATAATTACTATATTATTATAGCAGTCTGCGTCATTCGATCCCGAGAGTAGTTGAAATCTCCGTGCATATTACATTATGTTAATATATTATGATGGCTTGACGTTGTATTATTTTATTAACCGTTTAATTTATGATATCATACGTACATAATATTATTTTATCGTAGCAACTATTTCGAATAAGATATATAATTTACGAATGCAAAACCGTTTGTATGCGGATTATCGAATGCGGCATTAGACTATATTATAGCTGGATTTGAAACAGTATAATATTGTGTAGTACCTATGTGAAGTTTGCATTCTTGCAGGTTATCACTAGCAGCACAACCACATAGGTAATGTAGGAATGTCCATATAAAATTATTGTACTTTGATCGTTGAGTTTTGTTGGAGCTCCATTTTATGTTACCCAACCTTGAACTTTTAACTTCGAGTTCATAAATAGCGTTATATAATTCACTGACAACCTTATAAGACCATTAAACGAGTCATTAGGTACTGGTGCAAGCAAGTAGTACCATAAAAAACAAGCTCGGCAAGTGTGCAGAAAAGTTCAAAAGGTGTCCAACAAAGACCAACAATGTCTTACAAGTCAATGATCAAGTTGATTATTTTAAGGTTATGCTAGCAGTATGCTACACAATAATGAATGTAAACTTCACGTACCTTTTTTAAATATTAAATTGTCAATTTATACTCAAAAATGTATATTTTTTGGGGGTCACAATACAAGACAGAAAAATAATTATATTTTATTCTTATTTCTCGACTTCGTGGCAACACGATGTGATAAATAATGATTTTGAATTTGACAAGTATTATTATTAAGCCGCGTCTGTATACCTACGATCGTCCATTCTCGACGACCACGCTTGCGGTTCGTCACAATCCATAGGTACGCGCAGAAATCATCGGGAATGTAATATATTATATTGTGAATTTTGATGTGTGCAGGTATATATATTGTAATACATTATAATACCTATTTCTCAGCGTACCCCTTATTATTTATTATAAGGCTCTAAAATGTCACTTACACATATTATATAAATCGAGAATCGGCGGGACACGGTTCGGTATGTTATAATGCGTCTTTTATACTATACATAAAATGGAGTATGTCTATAGAGTTTCGAAGTGAATACTGTCTGACTATATATATAATATTATATGTACGAAGCACTGACGCCGTTATATGTGAATACATATATATACATAGGTACGCGTATTTGGTATATAATATGATACGCGTGTTATATGCGTTGTCGAGTACGATTTATTGGCAGTTATCCTTTTTTTTTAAACAGATAAAACGCCCAAAGTATATATACGAACATATTTTAGGTATACAGGTTTTCAGACGCCCAGTTAAAAGGAACTAATACTAATAAGACGTGTCGAGTGTATACAGGTGGTATTTTATATACAATAATATAGTGTACGGTGTATACCTGTATATTATATTGTTTATTTTTATTTTCGATATTTGATGTGCGCACTACAATACTGTTATGCGTAAATACTATGTATATACAATCTATACACACACACAAACACACACACACACGTATGTAAAAAATATATATAAACACACGAGTATAATAGTATACATATATATATAGGTACATCTCGAGGGAAGTGAAGCAAAACGTAAACCTTTTCAAAGACGCGCGTATCCGCAATCCTGCATCACCATTGTAATTCCCGATCAAACTGTTCATAATAAGAAAAAATAATACATAGAGACACACTATATTATTATTGATGACATTCAAGATGGTTTTTTTTTAAAGTACCTAAGGAAATATCTTAGAAAATAAATGTAATTTTTAAATTATTCGATATTTTTAAACGTTTTAAGAATTTGCTTCCTACTCGTATTTTTCTGTGTTTTTACGATCATCAAGTACCTATTTGACATAACATAAACATGAACAAAATAAATTATTCATCATATTTTCTATGAGGTATTGCCTGGTTTAATCTAGTAAAATAATTACTCCGTATAGTTAAAAGTATACGTTTGTGTATGTTACGACTAACTCGTAAAATTGCTGAATTCAAGAAATCGTCATTTTGAAGTCGTTTCTGATGGCGTGAAATTAGTAAAGACCTCATCGTTAAAAAAAAAATTAATTATAATTTATACATAATTTGAACTTTAAACGAATATAAAAAAATAAAATATTTGGTACTTATGATATTCTTTTATTTGCTAAAAGAAAAAACTAAAATAAGTTTAACTTTTGATCCTCCGACAAGTACGCACGAGGCAGTCTAAAAATTAGCAACTGGGTTTTGAGGATTTCATGAATTTGGTAGCTAAATTTCCGATGAATTAACGAACTCGGAAATATAGAGTGTTGGACTATAAGACATTTTTATTGCCGCGAATCTCAACTTATAATAGTTATACTTATAACTATTCTATAGTGCGTAGCACGTAAATCTGTGATGAGTGAAAATTGGGCACCGATAAGATATAGTTAATCAAACAACTAAAAAATATTATACCCACTGCGACGACGACGTTCCAATTTCGAAACGAGCCAACGCTAGATATTATATTATATACCTAGGTATAATTATCCGAGGGCACATTACCGCGGTAATTGGCTTTTTTATTTGTACCGAACGTACGTTGTAGGTATCTGCGTGCGTGTGTGAGCGCGCGCGTGAATCGCATCGGTAGCCGAAATTCCATTTCCGCTTTACCGCCGCCGGACAAAATAATGTACTCCCGATCACACTGGCGGTGCTGCTCTAAATAACACCTAATATTATATTATATTCTATTCGTTTGTTGCTTACCTATGTGTGTGTGTATATATATACATATATACCTATAAATTATAACGTGTAAGGAGAAACGTGATAAATTTTGTACGTTATATAGTGTTATAGCTGATGTGGTACCGTCGAATTGACCAGGCACGAAAAAAAAAAAACAAAACGGTACACCTAACAATACGAATAGGTATATAATATTATATATATATATATATATATATATATATATAGAACATATATAATATTAACGATTGTAAGCGATTGCAGCGATTCGAAAAATTATTATTAATAATAATCATTACACGCGCTAAAGACCGCAATATTCAATAATATTATGTATTACAACAGTTGTAATAGTTACTCTAATAGTATAATATCTAATAACACGGTAATAATTATTATCCGTATACCGCAATGTCCTATACTATATACCTAATATACCAAAATGGCTACACTCGCATGCACCTGCAGCTTATATATCTTATTACTTATGTACCAATGATATTATAAATAGTAAATAACATTGTTATGATATAATTTTGGTTTTTTTATTTTTTCACGAGTTCCAGGATCTGTAGGCTTTCCATATCCGTTATAATCTTAACAGTACCTTTTACAAAATAAACCACAAACTAAAAACCTCAAGTCCCTACTTGAACCCCATACTAAAGTGGCCTGTGCTGGCTTAACAAATTATTATTGTTGCCAATTTCTATTCAAAACAATAAATACTAAAACCTTAGTTTTAGTTTATAATGTATGGCAAAAACCTTAGATACGTTTTATAATAATAAGTCGTAAAGATGAAAAACAACAATAACGCGATGTGGGTTGAGGTGAGAAAAACGACGAACGAATAACATTCTGCCGTTATAAATATTAAGCAGGTACATATATATAACACATATATAATACCATACGAACCGCCCGTCTTTATAGGGTGTACGGCGAGTGTTGCCTTCTGTACATATATATTGTAACACGTTTGCAGTAATTAAATAATTGCATTAACGCCATAAAATAATCACGTATCAAGAAACACATTTTTAGATTTGTATACAGGGCGGTTGCCTCTGATCGAGACCGGCTGGCAACACCTCGGGTAGTGTGCGTAAGGTTTTTCGATTAATCATTTTTATAAGCGTTCAAAAATACGCAAGTCGCTTAACATAATATTTTATAGACGACTGTCGCCGCGTACGTTCTCGAAATGTTAAAAATGCCTTATTGCAGCAATATAATATATCCTTTTTGAACTACAATACTGCCAAACCATATATTATTATATAGTGCACGGTGAAAAAATCACCTTGTATAATACAATATTATACTATTATAATTTATAATACCATTATAAACAGTCGGAGCGGACGACGACGACGACGATCGGTGCCGTTTGCGATTATCGGCATTCGGCGGGTATACCTATACGTATAATAGTGTAATATTTTAGTGGGCGAAACAGGCGTTTCTCTCTCTCTCTCTCTCTCTCTCTCTCTCTGTGAATACCTATAGTTTATGTATTAAATATACTCGTACACACACACGCGGCAATAATAATAATATAATATTATTATAATGTAACGAAACAACGAACACAAAGTCGAGTTGCCCACGACGACTCGCGGTGTACGCGTATTATACGACCTCGTCGATGATAACATAATAACACACACGCGCGAGCACTGTGTAAGTTGTCGTCGCGTATAATATTATATTATTTTATCCGTCCGAAAGGTTTCCCGAGCGCGATAAAAGACGTGTGGCTGTCCGGGCGACGAGACTGTATTATAATATTATATTATTATTACTAGGTATAGATGAAACGAATAGATTACATAAAAATATTATAAACATTCGATTTGCATAGTATACAATATACATATAAAATATATTACTATATGCTTACCGTGAGTACAACGTTTTTTTTTCATACTATACGTCATATTATTGTAATGTGCGACGACAACTGCGTCTGTTCCAATATAGCTGCCTCTCCATAATATGAAGACGTATTTTCGGTAAAATATTGCACACATAATATATTATAATATTATGGTGTCGTTGTCCCACTGCACGGCGAGTATCGACTTACATATATTGTACACAGTATATTGTCCGCGGGTGCAGTCGCGAGTTATGCGTCGCATTAATACACCATAATATTATAATCGCATTATCATTTTACAGCTGGAAAAGTTTATGCGACATTTCGTGTGCGTGTGAGTGATAAAAAAAACAGTTCGAATCGCGTTTAAACGACCGTACTCGCATTTTACGACGTAGTCGGCTAAACGAGACATTATACACCTATATAGATGACAATCAATATAACTGTAAAAAATTGATATTACAACAACGAGTTTGTTTAGTAGCGCACGTCACTCGTTCCCGGTTCGCACTCGTTGCATTTTTTTATAATATATTATTTTTGTCGTATATTTATGCTGCAATGCATTAAGTGGCATATAGATAAGCCGAAAACCTGGGTAAGTCGAAATAAATGCCGTTCCAGTGCGAAAACTTTAGTAAATTACAGTAAGTCGAAAACCTCAATAAGTAGAATAAATATTATTACCCTTGAATTTCAATTTGTCGAGGTTCCTTTGAATAATATTAATAATAATACCATTTATCAGACAAATAAATAATAACACCCCAAAAGGCTATATAATAACAATGCAGTCAGTAAGTGAGTACCTGCAACAAAATATTATTACATTACATAAAAAAACAATACACGGATAAAATAATTATACATACATTATGTGCTATTATTTGATAACAATAAACTGAATAATTTATCGTCATTTTCAACATAATAACAGGTTGAATCTAGAAAAGTGGCATACAGGACTATTAGGTAGAAATTTTTTTTTTTTTTTAGTATGCAAATCTCCAACAGCTTCCTATTGGCCAAGGAAGAACCCCCAATGTGCAATCATTCAATCCTGTGGTGTCCAAGTCTCCATATCAGCCACATCCTCACTGAATGCCGAATATACCACAATATCCGAACAAGTCACAACCTGCCTGAATCACTAACCGAAATACTAAACTATCACCTCAATCCGTAGCCAACATCATCCAATTCATCACAGCCGCTAATATTGAAACCAAAATTTAGTTAATACTTAGATTTAGCATACAACATATTATGTAATTTATTTTCCTTTTCTCTGTAAGCCCAACAGCCCTGTTGCCAAGGGTTTAAACATAATAAAAAAAAAAATTGTTAGTAGACTGTGGTAAAACTAAGGGAGGCTATAGCTGGAATTAAAGGGTACTTTCAGGCAGTTGATAGCTCCATTCATGATTTTATGTATACAGAAACGATGTTGTTTTATTTTTTGAAATCTTAATGGTTGTCGAGTGGCGTAACTGATGTACTGGACGGGATATAAGACCAGTTTTAAAGTTTGGAATATCTTACAAAACGACCCTTATATACCTTCATTATATAGATTATAGCTATTGCCTATTTGGACCGGAAAGATTCCAGAAATAATTTATGCTTGCATGGGTTTTATCCACGAATAATGTCATCATAATCACAATCAATGTTTTATTCGTGTCCAAACGGCTGAAAAAGCTACTTATCTCGCAGATGACTATTATCTTTTTTCACTGAAAATCAGTTAATATTGTTCAGTGTTGCTTTACTCGGCGAGTATTATGTCTCAAGAATCCCAGTTTGTACCTCGCGTACTATCGCTGCATATATATTGTACTTGGTTTCCATTCGTTGTTTGGGTTGTATATAATCACCGACTTAATAATCATGATAGTATTGTTAAAACTTAAAATTAATAGGCTGTATAGTTAATTGGTATAGGTACACATAAAAATTGCCTCGATATCATTATCGACTTTTTTTTGAGTAATAACGTCTTGTTCAGATAAATATTTGAAATTATCATCCTACCCTGAAACCCCCCTTTTTGAGACATAAATAAACAATTATTTTAAAATGTTTCTTAGAAGACGGTTTAGTTAGTTTGTGGGCACAGACCAGGCCTATCTCTAATAATTATACTCTCGTGATGTCTAGTAACAAGCGCGTATACATAGACGGTGATAGGTCACATCGAACACGTGATTCCTGGGGCATTGAAATCTTTCCGATTGGTGGAATATTCGGGAGGTACGCACGCTGCATATAATATTATTATATGGTACACTGCGTGACATTTGATTTATTATCTAGTGCCAACGAATAAAACTAGTACGATAATTATTATTGTAATGATTATGATTTTTTTTTCTCTTGTGGGCCGTAATCTGCAGGTAGCTCTCGGTATTCTTACTGCTATTCTTATCATCCGCGATCGACACAAGTGGTCCTCCAGCGTGACTACAGGCACCGCCCGATAAGATAACAAATATACGCATTGGATCGAACACAGCCACACACAATGCCAATATGTTGTACAATAATTACAATAATATCGCAGAAACAGTTATAAAGTCTATGGGTCCAATTACACGCGTATACGGTTAGTTGTAAAAAATTAATTTAAAAAAAAAACGGAAAAGGTTTACGCGTCTCAACGAGCCAATAAATAACGTAATTAATGTACTCGCGCGAGAGTACGCCTATATAATATATATATGTTATTACCTATATTATATGTATATATTATTATATTGGGCACACGATGTAGTTCATACAATATGGTGTGTATTATGGGTAGGTATATATTATATATATATTATTATATTATACAGGTACGACCTCTATACCTACTAATAAACACGACTATTATTTATTTATTATTATTACTATGCTATTATATGTTATATTTATATATTTGAGTTGCACCGGTGGTCTATGTATATATATTTATACTACATCTATATTATATACCTAATATTATTATAAATCGTATTAATGCGATATATATACGCCAAACGACGTTATTATTTAACAAGCAGGACTATTATACCGTCGTCGTCGCGTTATGCACGGTATTTTTTCGTATAATATACGCAAAAGTAATAAAAAAAAACGACGATGTTAAGACGAAAGCATGTGCAGCGTACGTACAATATATAATAATAATGTAATGTCTTTCAGCGACGTGCGTTTTCAGTGTCTTACACGACCCGCGTGTAGGCAGGCGCCGGCCGTATTATTTACAGCGGTTGTGCCACGATCACCTATATATATAATATATAGCTCCTCCACAATCCATACACGCGTATAGTTATATTTAGAGATCAATATAGTTGTATAATAATATTTATATTACCTATACCTCCCATGTGTGGCTTTATTATTATATTATACATAATAGTACATATTATATACCTATATAATATAGGTACTGCAGTATAATAAAATATATTTTACAATTTGCTGCGATAGCCATATCGACATAATATTATCCGATCGGATAATATTATTTTATAACGGTTTGCAAGCAAGTGCCGTGATGAACGAAGTTTCTAAAAACTTTTCGAGCATTTTTAATACGACTGTCACAAGTGTGTAACGACGTATCTATAATATGCAGTGAAAAAAAAGTTTTTAGAGATAATATACAATATATTTAAGTATTCAAAGATAAAGCTATTGGCAGTACAATATATTACATTATACGATATTGTAGAAACAGAAAATGAGCAGCAGCTTTTATCACTATATTATTACAATATATTATTGTTGCTAAAAGTAACGAATAAACTCGTTCGTTTTAAGTTTAGATTTTAGTAGTCACTTTTATGGTTGAACATTTTTTTGACGGGTGAACTCAATTTAACACTTATACTTTTGAACAAAAGAAGCTCACTAAGTTATTTTGTGTGCGCGAGTGGGCTTAAGATCGGCCAAACAAGCACAATTGTTGGATATTAAACTATACCATATATATTATTCGTGAATACCTGCAGCGTCAAGCACTGGATGGATGAAAAATAACTATCATGTATTTACTCGTAGTTAATTCGGTTGGACACCAATTATACTAATGAGTTATATAATCTATATTTAACGTTTTATTAACTAACCAAGTTGGTGTTTAACATTCGACTAAAAAGTACATCCTCGGCCCTCGACACAGTGCTGTGGCGGTGTGTGTGCCTGTGTCTCGTTACGGCAATCTTGGATTAATTTTACAGGTAGGTATGTATTTTTAAATTATTTATTATGAACGAAGTTTGAAAACCAATGGTGTAAATTTTCAGGCAGCTTATTAAAAGTAAGTATAAGTAGTAAGTAATATTACGTGCAATAGTGGTTTTAAATTTGTAAATAATCGCGTAGACCGTATCATCCAAACTAATATTTTAAGTGTTTAGCCAAATTATGGACTTCAATAAATCAAAAATACTTTTGGTAATTTTGTGACAAAAAAAATTAATTTTGCTTTCTTCAAAATATTACTATAGTAGGGCGTGTGCCTAATTAAGTCTCTGAATAAACAGACATTAAAAAATGAAGGTATTTATTTCTCGATCGTAATCTGAAAGAAAAAGTTTTTTTTTTTAAATAAAAATTACTAATTTCTAGATTTTGTATTTTGTAGACGTGTCATATTCATTGCGACATAAAACATATTAAACTATTTGAAACCTGTTTAAGTATATAATCAAAGAAATTGAATAAGCAACTTATATATTAGGTCAAAAATGTATAATATATTAAAATGTGCAAGGTTTCCGAGAATAACGGGTCGTATACCTACTTTATTCACAAATGCAAAATTATCAAAACAAAAATTAATTATAAAATATATATTTTAAAAATGTAATATAAAGGTGAAATTTAATGTATAAATGTATAAATGTTAGTATTATATTATATACACATGACTGTTTTTTAGTATTTATAAGAAAAAAAATATGCACAACTGGTTTCAGAAAATGAAATCATGTTCTAGAATTGAAAAGTACATAGTTTACAAATCCATTTTAATCCATTTTAATCCAGATATATTATACGCGAATGTCATTGGAAAAACAATTTATCATAAGAATAAAAAAAAAAAATAGACTAATATTATAATTTATTATGCTTTGCGGTTTTTCGCGTACAACTATAATGCGAGTCTACGAATAGGCGTATAATTTATTATTATACCAAATTTTTAAACGAATGTCGCGAAGGTATTTCATCTAGTACCTTTTGCATTAGTATATTTGCTATCTTCTATTTGGTCATTGCTTCGAGGTACAATATTAAAATATTAGATCCACCCTAGAGGTCTGCGAAGAACTATTGTATACTATAATATTATACACCGATTCGCGCGAGGTGCATTTTTATATCGTGTTCCTGGGACAGTGTTTTTTTTTTTTAAACACTATCGACGTCAACGCGGGATTATATCAAGATATATTATATCGTATTACGACGTTTAGTCTGTCGTATATCGATGATGGTTATTAGTTTATTACACAACAACGATAATAATATTATAATTATTACAGTATAACTCGACTATATATAAAAGAAGTGCCTTAAATTCGATCTTTCTGCGCAGATATATTATACGCGTGTTATCATGTCCGCGGTCGTCGTCCGCCGAGGCTTTCATCGGTTGCTGCGTTGACATTTAATCGGCGGAGGGAGTTTTTTTTTTATCCTCGACAAATCCCTGCCCACGTCGTCGCCGTCGGTTTGGCGACGGGAATTTGTATTTTTTTCTAGATCACCGTCCGCGCAAGGCCTATAATACATAAAAGGTAGTATAGCTATAGGTATTAGGTATATAAGCACGAGATATTATATTGTAGTAGGTATATAATATATAGTTTCGTCGTAAAATGCCAAGGATTCCACGTGGCCATATAGGCCGAGATAATAATAATATATAGCGAACGAAATACGACGACGGATTATCATAAAACTATATTATATAATATTTAATAAATTATGATACGTAATATTATATATTATTAGTAGCGGTAGGTATAATGATATGACAGGTATACCCATCAAGGACTGCAGTGACCGCTGTATACCGCACATATGTTCTAATGGCGTGGTGCACGATGTGACTACGTTATGTGATGTGATTTTTGTAAATATTAAAACAATCGATACGTTTTTAACTCCGTTTTTGCGTTTATATCAACTTAATCACACTTCCAATAAATCGAAATTATAATTTTAACTTTATATACGTCGAAGAATCAGACAATGTTCTTCCTTCTTATTACCATATTTTCATTTAAAAAAGTGCTCATGTAAACAATTTGTTTTAAAACGATCTAATAGTATCTACTTTCAATCAAATTATTTCCATCTATTTGCAGCGAAATCGTTGCGATTATATCATCGCATAATATAATAATTATTATTCATTTGTCGTTCAATTATTATATATGATCTGAACTGCAGTAATATAGAAAACGACGAATTATGTTATTATTATTTTTTTTTTTCCCTGGTACCTAGTTTGTTTCGTGCGGACAATTTAGTCGTCCCAAAGAGCACATATACAAACCAAGCACAAGACTATACGTGCAATATTCTGCATTAATAAGATATAATATTATGTGCCAACTGCCAATAAGAGGCGGTACCTAATATGAGATACTTGCGCGTCATACTACCGCGACTGTGCGGAGCGAACGTTTCGTTTGCACCGGTGCGAAATCGGTCGTTACGTTTTCATCATCATAACTTATATGGCGTATCAAACTATCAACACATATTACATTTTGTACGACCACATAGCTGCCGCATGACAATATTAAGCGTACGATCGATTAACCATGAGCTGGGTATAAATGAGTTAAAAAGGTAAATTTAAGTTAATGTCAACTTTTTAAGTTTCTCGCGTCTAATTTGTATTAGCTTAAATGTTAAACTAATTTATTTGTATTGATATTGACATAAATAAACAACTAGTAACTTACACTCGAATTCAATTCTGCACGTGTATAATTATAAATAATTAGATATTAAATTATAAAATGATTTTTTTGGCGAGAATCTAATATAATTAAATCACGCTGGCATTCCTTTTAAACTATCTATTGAATGCTTATATAATGAAATAAATGAATAATTAAACAGATAGTAAATTAATTGTTGGTTTACTCTTAACTTAACCGAGTTAATAAATAAAGAGGAAACTATTGACTTTACATTTTTTCTATCAACAGTTCTGTTGACTATTTCAGTTTAAAATATAAATTACTGACCCATAGCCTTGGATTCGTACGTCATATTGGTATATTGCGCACCTACCGAGACACTATATATACGATTTGCGATTCTAAAAATATAATAAATAAGCTTTACATAAATTGATTATACATTTTACACCGCCATAATACAGTGCAGCATATCTGAAACATCTAATATTATTATAATAGTAATAATAATAATTACAACAAAGACATCTTTAATAAAATGCACGTACTATTATAATATTTGCGTGGTGCAGCATTGGTCGATATCAGATTTTACGGCTCAAGTATAGCAATGATGATCACACGCAATCAGGTGTAAACTATTATTTTATATATTTTATTAAGCACAACGCGGTGATTGAAAAATGCTTGTTTTTATTATTATACGTATTACTATTCTATAGTAGGGTGACCATATTTAAAAAAATAAAATACAGGACGAAAATATTATCCATAATATTTTTTAATTTATAAGTATTTATAATATATTTTTTTTATTGATTTTTAATCGTACAGTTTACGTCGCGCCGACAACAATGTGATGCAGCAATAGTCATGGTAAAAACAAAAATCCAAAAATACAACTGAAAAATATAGATTTTATATTATTATTCTATTCAATAATGTCATACAAAAATATATTAAAAAACCATTTTTTTATAAAATGAATTTTAAAAATTATAAATTAACAGTAAGTACCTACGGCAAAAAAACGGGTTATGGGACAGACTTGAAATTACGGGATAAAACGCGTCCTGAGAGAAGTTTGTCAGGACAGCAGGACACAAAGCCGAAATAAAGGACAATTCTGTATAAAACAGGACGTATGCTCTCCCTATTCTATAGAGTATAGTGGTATAATAATTTGATTCGAGCTATAGTGTGCAGCGGTCGAGGGTTGCGAAGTCAACTCTACGTGTACAGGCAATAAAATATAATATATTATAATATGTAAATATCCATATTTTTATTCGACGCGTTATTATTTTAATAATATTATATTATTCCTATTACGACTTCGTGATAGGTAAATGATTTGCGGGGACTCCCGAATACAATAATTATGCTAATGTCGTTTTACATAATTTTACATATCCTGATAAAAATCTAATATCTCGACGACGCGTAGTTACCCCGCGCCACCTCATGCAAAAGCCGTCCCGTATAATATACGTAGGTTTCGTTCGTAGATTAATACGAAATAATATGTATATTATAATGATATTATTAGACGATATGTGCAGCTTTTATAATATTATTTAAGGTACGCGCCGAAAAAAACTAGTATATATATTATATATGAGGTATATTATAATATCATTATACGTGAACCCCGCGCACTTATTATATAATATACGAAAATTAACCACTCGACTACGATTGTATTATTATCTCGAGACGTTTCGTGATCATTATAGGAATATTATAATATGCATTTAGGTCCGCGTATAACATAATACGATGGTCTCCCGTTTATTATACGTATAATATATATATATATACATACATATTTTATTTACCTCTACGGATTATATTATTATGGGTATATGAAATGTACACACATGAGTATATATAAGCGCGGCAGGCAAACAACGCAATCTTTTCAAACTGTCAAATCGATAAACTTCGTAAATACCATATACACGCACGTGCAGTATGTATATTATAAAATATCAAATGCAGTAATATTTATTTAAAAGAAAAAAAAACCGTTTGTAATGTATTATAATATTATGCAGCGCGATAATCAACTCCACTGATATCATAGTATGTATATATATTAGGCCTCTGACAAACCGAAAGTTATGTGAAAAAATCAGAGAAGTTCGTGCAAGCTCTGCTGTACGCCTGTACAGAAGGTTTATCATAATACAATGTTCGTTATTTTAACGAATTACGTCAAAATTTAAACTTCAATAGCATGTATATATTAAGAAAAAAAAATGAGTTTCTGTATTTTTAATATTTTTAAATTACTGCGTGAACAGCTGCTTATGAGGAATCGTATGTTATAGAACGTTCAAACCTGGTGTTTTAAAGTTAAAAGTGTACTGAATTTTTAAATAAAAAACATTTGCACGCTTTTGTGATCTTGATGAATTTCGTGAAAATTTGAATTTGAAGCCTTGCAATGAATTTTCAAGATTTTTACTCAAAAATAGACAGTCGTCATACGCGCAAATCGCACGAGCTTTACAATAATATGATGAGTGATGACAGACACGAGAAAAATAAACAACCGCAAATCATTGTAAAACCAACATATTAAGTTCATCGCTCCACTCAGAATCGAAATTAATACGATAATATTTTGATGAATTCCAAGCCTGCGAGGAAGTATGTCGAAAATATTACAATATAATATCATAACTGTTTCTTTACGTGTACGTGAGGACGTATACTGCGCGTCGCTTCGATATTCCATTATTATTATTATTATTATTATTATTATTGTTATTAATTATTGTATAATATATTTTATATTCCGGACGAGTACGTGGTTTTTTATCAAAGCGTATAATTTTATTGTGCGTACGGCGGGAAAATACGTACATACGGCGGGCTCATATATACCGGATTCGAGTGCAAAATAATTGTCTGAACCTTAACCCTTCCACGACCTGAGCCAATGTGACGGTGTCCGTCGGGCACGGATCTCGGTTTCGCGCAAACATTATAATTAATACGATTCTCTGCCGTATATAGCTGGCATATACGTACCTACTAATCGCATAAATTATCGCCAACGGACAATATGATTTATGCGCATTCTCCGTGGCATATAGGTGTCAAAACAGCGATTCGACCGAACACACAAATCATTATCGGCGGGTATAATTATTATTTCCACGATTTTTGGATTTTATATTTTATACCGTCGCAT
Organism: Neotoxoptera formosana; assembly: GCA_022818045.1. Classification (NCBI taxonomy): domain Eukaryota; kingdom Metazoa; phylum Arthropoda; class Insecta; order Hemiptera; family Aphididae; genus Neotoxoptera; species Neotoxoptera formosana. The sequence goes on along the minus strand of CM040632.1, from coordinate 17,244,218 downwards.
TTTCCGAACGTCCGTTCATCGCGCGATGGAAACCACGTGTAGTTATTGGTTTATATATATTACGATCGTTTTCAATTTCCGCCGTCTTTCCGAGATCGTAAAAGTTATATAATATCAAACACGGAGCGCGCTTTAAAGCCGCGCGTACCTAAATGTTATGTGTGTGATGTGTGTGATGTGTGTATGTGTGTGTGTGTGTGTGTGTGTGTGTGTGTGTGCGTGTGTGTGTGTATTTGAAAACCAAATAATAGAGTTCACGTGACGAAATTTTCACATATTCAATTCAGAGTGAGGGCATCGGTTGACAAAGAATTTCTATTGTTTTTTTTTTCTACTTACACATTATACACTGCATATAGGTATGCGTGTGTGCGTATGTATTAATTTTTTTAGTGATGTATTGTTAGGAGATGAACAGAATTTTAATGGATCGAATAACAAACTCTTTTCGAAAAACGATCGTGTGTCAAATTTTCGTTTGTTAAACTGTTCGTAAAAATATTATTCCTATGTTATTTTCATTTAATTATCTTATACGCATATATAGTTACATTGTATGCAAAATGAAATAAAAATAATCATGATAGCATTGTAATTTATGCGAGAAATATAATTACCACCGGAGAGCGACCAAATGTATGTATAATAATAATAATAATAATAATAATATAATATAGATATAATATATGTATACATTGAAAGTTTGAACAACCTACAACAAATCATGCATTCCACGACGGGTGGACAACCTGAAATTACTTCTTCTTCTTCGTCGTCGTCGTTTATTTTCTATCGTCCTCTGCTATCAAGGCCATTTACGATTTTTATGAATTTCATTCCTAATTATAATTATCGCTCGTGTGCAACTTTGCGACAATACTGCACGTCACGTCATATATTGTATACGTGCCGAAAATCACACATACGAGGCGGTTTTATCGTAGGCGCATATCGTCATAATAATAATAATAATAATAATAATATTGCATATAGCATCAATATTCGTAAATCGTATTTTAAATATTATATTATATTATCGTGATGTTGACTCGCGCAGTACAGGTATGTACGTCCTAAGGGTTCCTATATATGTATATATATATATATATATATGAAACGTTCACACTTAAGCGACGTGTAATAATTAATGGACATTATCATATACACCGGCCGACCATGTGCATAATATATATATATTATATATGTATTATATCACAATATATTGTATATATATATGTAGGTCTGTACTAAACCAATCGACCGAAACCCATCTATCTCGTGTTCATAATATAATACGTGTTATATACGAGCAGCTAGGTAGTATATTATATATTATAAATATTACATTGTACAAACTGATAGAACATTATATATTAATGGTTAATGAATTCGATTTAATGAGTTTGCCCCGAGGTCTTTGAAAAGTTTTACCGAGACTACTCCACTCGACTAAAAAAATATAATTTTATTTGCAAAACGCTTTAACTCATAATATACAATATGACAATATATTACTATAACCATTGATTATAATAAATAAACTAGTATTTATGATCAATGTTATAACCGAACGAAACCAATGTAGGAGCGAATTATTGACGGGAACGATTATTAAAAACGATATATACTTTCAGACGACCGATCGTAGCCGAAAATTCGCATTACGAGTTCCTAAGAAGTGTCAATACAAGCCTATACAGGCTACGGGTTCTATTATAATAATATAATATACATTATTATTATGTCGGTACATCGTTATATAAGATAGTCGCACGATAAAACGACCGGCACAGGGATAGATTTGGAGTCTAATAATAATAATTCGAAATAGACACCGAGTGTTCGTATACAGAGATCAGCGAGATCCGTAGTGATGATACTTATAATATGATTTCCCGATGTCGCGACGGACTCTGTGGCTCGGACGACGTGCCATTCAAAGGTCAGGGCGACAAGATCAGTGAAATATTATATCATATTATTATAATACTCAGATGGCTGAACTGAACGACCAGTTAGATCGGGACACCAGGAAATGTTTTAGTGCAATCGTCCCGAGTGCCTGCGGAGATTTTTGTGTAAATAATATATTCCTGGAAAACGTTTGAGTGCTGTGGTCATATAGTATTATATGTTCCTCGATAATAAAACGTCGATATTAATAAGAATGCGAGAGAGGAAATAAAATAGGATCGGGGCTCGAGAACGTGTCTCTGAAAAGCCATTCGATTTTTTCGCCTGAAATCCTGGTAATTCTTTTTTTTCCAAAAAATCTAAAGATTAATTCAACAAGCGTTGAATACATTCGTGTAGGTACCTACACATTTTTTTGGTCAGACATTTTAGGTACCGCAGACACAACTATTATTATCACATTATATTATATTATATTATTATTGACCATAATAAATAATGCCTATAGCGTTGATTATGTCGACGTAAAAAATCGAAACGAGACGCGTATAATATGACGTGGTACAAAACACGGCCACACGGGTCCACCACGACCGCGCGAAGGAACAATAGCTCGTCGTTCGGTGAGTGATGAATGACTTATTCTCGTCCTTTCTGGCCGGCCATAATATATCCTTTGAAATGTAAGCTCAGCGCCGAATCGGGTATTCTGTGCGGTCACCGCAGCCGTCCAGAATTTGTATTGAAAATCATACTACACTAACAACGCCACCCGAGGCCACATCATCGTTGGACATTTTCAGTTTTTACTGGCATTTTGCGAGCCGCAGGGTTCTTCTAATACGTCGGAGACGGTGGCGGGCCGCATCGCGAGCAATAAAAAAAAAAAAAATACAATTCTGTCCAACTTCTGTATAGATGCGTTATATATTATCGACGACGAGTCAACAATTGTTCGTAAATGTTGGCTTAAAAGAGCGGTCTTCCGTCACGAGCTAGTAAAAAATCGACCTTTATCGGACTACAATATAATATATATATAGGTTCCCCGGTACACGCATTCATGATATTTAATAATAAAATAGACAGACATAATTGTTGTGAATTATTTGATACCAAAAAAGTTCCCTGCAGTAAATATTTAAAAAAAACAATAATAATGTAAAAAAGTATGTACGAATTTGAGGACCATCGAGTGATATACACAATCTATGCACTGCTGATTATCTACATTAATAATAAAATGCTTAAAATCAGTTTGGATACTAAATAATATTAAAAATTCTTTACCAATTGTCAAGAACGATCCATCTGAAAGTTAGTCTCCTAACAACTTAGACGAATTATGAAACTGTTTGACCTAGAAATCATCATCTGAAATCCATGTACCTAATATATAACAATTTAAACTACTATCGATCTAATTTCAAAAATTGCATTTTATCAATAATAAATAAGATTGTTGAGTAATAAAGTTATAAAGACACTACTGTGGTATTCTCGTTAATTGTAATTTTTTATATTTTATTCTTTTAACTTATTTGAATTTACCACATATTTTTACAATTTTACCAAAACTCATGATTGTTTTTCCCGTAGAAATATATATTTAATATATTACGTCATATGATATTTTATAAGAATTATCCCCTACATGACTTGTATTGGGTTGAATTTAGTTATAGTACCAACTTCAAACGAATTAATTAAAAAAATCATTTTTAAATGCCATTTGAGAAAACAGTTTCTAATAATAAGTATTGTATTCGAAACTGATGCCCATATATGTTTTTAGTAATTATTTTTCCTAAAGTTAATATGGTAAAACAAAACTGGTTTAAAAAATAATTTTTCATTAAACATATCTCTTAAACTAGTTTAAGAAATCATTTTAAATCACACTGATTTCGAGTCCTATAATTATAATATACATTATACGTAAGGTAAATACTATGTACATAGGTAATACACACATCACATATATTATAATTAATGTGTAGCGGCAATGTGGACAATCGGGAAAAATAATACATTGCCATGACTTTATAGAATTGCCCAGTCTAGATTGAGTAATTTAAACTACAATAGTGTTTTAATTTATTTAATGAGTAGGTATACTTGTTTAAAATATTCAGTTTTAATCAAAATATAATGTACTAATAATTTTCCTTTCTTTTTTAATACATTTATTAAATATTGCTCATCCATTTCAATTTAATTTGAACACTGTACGGACTTTTATAGAAAACTAAATTATACACGACTGAACCACACAAATAATACTATAACAACTTGAATGTTAACATTATAATTATAATTATAATTATAACCAGCGAAATTGAATTGGCTCCCAAGTACAGGTAGTCAATATTTTACCCTCAATAAGTACCTTTGAATTGGCTCCTAAGAATTTACTATTGAATTGGTTCTCAAGAATTTACTATCGAATTGACTCCCTACCATTTTTTTCAAAACGTCGCAAAATTAAACGCGTATAATATGTTGATTAATCATATATTACAGTTTAGGGAGCCAATTCAAGTATACATTTTTCATGAGCCAATTCAAGGGTCGACTTCAAATTTACCCATTTCATTGGTAGTCGTTATATAACACGTACTTGTACAATTTCTTAAACTACAAATAAAGTATTACAATATCTTAAAAGTTAAAACTGTTTTATACTGATCATTAAATTGACGGTTATTAAAATTATTTTGATAGGTCTATAAGCCATTTATTAATTTCGTGTATAGGTGAAAAAATCTTGACACGTTGATTATTGACGAAATATTAACGAGATAGTTTGATATAGGTGTATTAAAAAGTGAACAATATTATTAACAGTTACCTATGTTATTATAGAATAACAGTTGTGCAGGTATATACACTATTAATTGTTATGAACATGTAAGCAACGCCAGTCAACGCGCACTAAATCAACAGAAGACATTGCGACTTGTATAACCGCTACCTATATCTCTTTGAAGTTATTGATTATTTTTTGATTTTATAAGTATTACTAAAGTATTACGACGCCGCCCTATTCGCTGCGAGCAAAGACGTGTACTTCGACCGGGCAACGCGTATATTGCAGCTTTACCCTGGAAAAATAGAATTTTAACGATTGGCCCCAAAAATCACCGAACTATTTATTATATTATAACGTATCACATTGGCCGTGACGTCATATTGCATAACAACATTCGGGCGGGACGTGTGTGTAAAATTAAAATAATATATTTGTATACGGAATGAATAAATATAGACGTACAAAGACGCGAGTGCGACGCCGGAGGAGAGTGTAAAAATGTGCGAGAGATAAGACGAGATGAGTCGGACGAGTTTGGGTCAGACCATACAATATATAATAATAATATTATAATATATACGTTTTATAGCTGCGAGCTGCCGTCACCGCTGCCGCTGCTCAGTGTTATCGCCGGCCATCTCTCTTTTGATGTCCTGCAAAGACTTATAACGATTTCATTCGGACAGTGTGCGGCGACGGCGGCGGTAATATACACATAATATTATTGTATATGTACACACACGCCGCACGTCTCGCGTAGCAGCGCATTTCAATTTTATTTATTATTTCCAAAAAAAAAAATTCTTACGTATGACATAGCACTCTGCACACACACACGCACGCGGAATAACAAAATGTCGAGGTAAACGAACCGTCCGGTTTACACTGCACACACACGTACGACAATATAATATAATATTCGCGCTTGAGCGTCCAGGGAGGTTATTAACAGTCGTTGTTTCACCGTTTCTTTTAATTATTAGGTATTATTTTTTCAGACATTCTCGGGCAACCGTAATGGCCGTCAGATTTTTGAAGTTAGAACGAATATAATAATATATATATATTGCGTTATTTAAACTCGAATCGAGCACGAATATACGTATACTTATCCAATAATTAAACATTACATATTTGATTTGAAATATATCATACACGGGTATCGTTTATTTTATGTAAACTAATTATTTTGAATATCAGACAAAAGGTCAGAGATCGCTTAGTTTCTATATCCCTCTCTTTTTATCTTCGGTACACCGATCAGCTGAACGTATTTTGTTATAAATATTCTAATTTCTGAATGTGTTTGATCGCGAGGTCCCTCTTTTTTCATCAGGTGTCGTGGTGTGTAATAATTGATGTTTGATCGATGCATTCTATGCATGACCTACGTTGCTATTTTCTCGTAGATGCCCAGAAAGAAGATCCACGAATTGGTAATTCTATATTATCTACATTCGCGGTTTTTAGACATGGGTTTATTTTAACAAATTTTATATTTTCGTTATAAAATATTTTATGGGTGCGGTATTGGACAAGAGTGTTCCCTGGTTTCGGTGCCTTGCGGCTGCACTAGCGTACCTTTCATCGGCTCTGTGGAGCTAGTCTAGAGACGCTGAGGTTCACGGCCTTCGCTATCGCCATTCCCTGTTAACCGATGGACATGCGGACCTCGCCTCGTCAGTCGTCATACAGAACACGTACGACGCGGTACTGTTATACCCGAAAGCGGTCGAGTACAGCAGTAATGCTGAACCCTCGAAATAAAACCACATTTCCTCTCGATGATCCAACCACAACGCTCGAAGCCAAGTAGGAAGGCTTTCATGACACTGTGGCTGTATAGATTCCGAGAATGTGCTTGGTGCGTCCCCCCCCCACCCGACCTGCCGATTACAATAAATAAACGTCATTGATAGGATATAATATGTGTGTCATGGAACAAGGTTGCAATCCTGACTCTCCCGACCTAAGGGCTATAGGCATGCGACCAGAGACCAGAGACTTGACACTATCACTATCGCTGCAAGGTCATGGAGACATGAAGCGTCGAGAGGTGTATTATCACCGAGTCGTCCGGCACTCGCTCGTTTCGCAGAATACACTGCTCGTAATATATTAATATATAATATGTATAATAATATATACGCACTCCACCGGAAAATGGATCTATAGCCCGAGATACCACCATTCAGTGCAGGGAAGACGTCTTCCGAAAAGAGATGGGTCAATTTTGTTTTGACACACTCCCCTGATCGGAGAAATGCCGCATACGATATCTCCGCGCTAAGGTCCCCTGTCGTAGTGGATTGTCGAAAATAAAACATCCGGCGACAACTACTCCTTCCCATGAACCACGTGGTTCGTTCCCTTTTAGTCTGGTTAGGTCCCTTTTACATACCTTACAACCTATGCCGCATACTCGGCGGCAGTAAACGTGTAAAACCACAAATTACATCGCCATAAATAAACACTGAATAACATTTTCAAACTCAAACTATTACAATTTAAAATGTTGTTAAAATTATTATATAGTTGTTGTGATCGATGTTTTAAGTCGTTGGTTGCGTTTTTCAGTAATTTCTCTTTTACACTATATTAGGTACCTATTGTGTGTTTATACGATTTGCGTAAATTAAATTATAACCCCGTGCTGCAGTGCAGTGCGAGAGATGTCGCCGATTTACTGTTTCTGTACATTAAAATCTAGACATCGGCAGATGTGATCGGCTGCTGTCCGTGGTAGTCGGCCGTGGTAGTGTATTATTTGTACAGTACGATATTGTACACTCGGCTGTAGTTATTATCGCACATACCGTCTCTCTGCGGCAGTGTATACGTCGTAATTATTAATACTTCTGCCAGAATCCTGCATGCGATGCGTATGGCAATAAAAAAAAAAAATATTGAAGAAATAATAATACGCGCCGGGTCGTAAACCGCCGCCGCCGCGTTTAGCGCTGTATAATAATAATAATACTAATAATATATAATATCTCTGCACCGACAAAACGGTAATTATTATTATTATTTTTATTATTATTATTATTGTTGAGACTCGCGTGCGCATAGGTATCCGCGTTTACCGACGACGTTTCCATTGTGCGCGACACATTATATATTATTATTGTTGTTGTGTTATATTATTATTATGGTTGTACAACGGATCCATTTATTACATAATAATATTAAACCTACTATTATTGCCTGGCTATATTATTCTTCCGTTATACACGAGTAAGACGTTTTTGGAGTCGTCTCAGCGACCGTTAATAACTGCGCAATCGTACAATATTTACAAATAATATTAGAGGTCTTAGTTATTCTTACACGATATCACGATGTATACCTATCAAATATAATATAATACAATAATTCGTGATTAATATTCATGTATATTCAATACTATTCGGAAGATCTAACATGGTCAATGCTGATTAGGATCGCTGTTATACGTCATAGAGGTGAACAAGTCGAGCGCATTATATAATATGTCAAACGGGTACGAGAGCTTCACCTATAAAAAAAAAAAAAAATCGTTTTGTTTGAGAAAACGTGGCTTTACGAAAATTGTCCACTACAGCTAATTATAGCACACGATTTAGATTCTAATGTTCAAAACGTAGATTAAGCTGTTCGAAATCGAATATATAATTAACTATATACCTACTAAATAATATTTAATAATACTATGTATTATACGGTTTAATTATTCAAAAATATAAGCGTGCGAAATGTGATCGGCACTGGTATACTTACGTTTTTCGTGAGAATTTCTGCACCTGCTCGTCGTTATATGCAATATGCATACACACTATACATTTTTTTTTAAACTAAAAAAATCGATTAGTGATTATAAGCAGTACTATAAGCATATACCAGAAGGACGCCGTCGACGGGTTATACTCAATATCCTGCGATTGTGTTGTGGTTGCGTTGTTGTTTTTTCCCTTTTTATTTTATCGATTCATCCGTTCGCATAGACTCAGCGGAGTGTAATGACGGCTTCCCCCGGCAGAAACCACTGACCGAAAAATTGGATCAAATTTTAATTGCCCCCTGTCAATATATAACGTCATAATAATTTACTACACTCAAACATTATACCATATAATATCTATTAGATTCAAAACCCTTACCCCCGCAGATACTCCCTCCGGATTTCATCGACTCGAGTCGAGTTAATTGTCTCGATTATATATTGTATAATATTATATTATACATCAAACATGCGTGCACAAAACACGGTGCGTTGTATTTAAGTCTGTTCGTGGTTCTCAGGCTGCCGCTCCCATTATTGTTACGATTAATTTTGTTTTCGAGGCTAAGACAGTATAAGACATCAAAGACGTTTTCGTTTTTGGTTTCGATACGCACACGATGCTCGTATATATGATAATCTATTGATATATGTTATGACGTGCGTTTGCGACAATTGATAATTTCAAGCAACTGAAAATCGTCGTCGACGAATCTATGCAGCTGATGAGTAATAACTATTTACATCTCTTTGAGTTGTAGTCCGAAGACCACGTGTTGCTTGTATTAACGCACAACATTAATGATTTTACAATATGATGTACATAATATTATAGCAGTTTGATCAAGAAAGAGATCAGATTCGAGTTTTGTTTGTTAAATCATAGGTTTTTCAATCATACAATGTAGACCAATATTTCCAAAACTGTGGGTCGCAACTCAATTTTGTGAAAAAATGTAACGGGTCATGGATAAAAAGTATAATATTTTAAGATTAATATAATATTGAATTATATAACACTATCTATTCCTCGGGACTTGGCTAGCATATCTGTAGTTTTGTTATGACGAGTGATGATGAGCAAGTGACTAGTGAGTAGTACAACTAGATACTCAACTTTAAAAAAAGAGATGAAATGATTGTTTAGAAACAAAGAAACAACTGTATGTTAAACAACTACTCAATTCAACAGGACTTTTGTAAAATAAAAATAAAACTTTGCTTACTTAACTTATTAATGCCTATAGTTACTTATAAAAATAGTTAAAAGTAACATTAAAAACTAAAACTATACTATCCCCTTTCACCTCTTTCTAGTTTGAATTTGGAAAAACGCCATAACACAATATGTTTTTTTTATTGATTTCAAGATCATTACTATGTTTCAAGTAAATTTGAACATAAATATATTATTTACCTTACAGACTTTGCAATCCCTTAGCCTTCCCTTCACTCTCTTGGGGGTTGAGTTTTTAAAAAACTCTTCTTCACTCTCTCCAAATTTTAGTTTTCTATCCATGCAGTTTTAAGGATCAGTGTAGGCAGAATAAGCGTCTAACAGTTGGTCACCATATCAAAAAGAATGAAAAACATTGATGTGGACGATGAGCGCACATCACGGGCAATTTTTTTGGAAGAGGTTGTGCTAATAATAATTGTCTAAAACTAACATACTACTGGTGTTAGATATGAGAGGCATTTTTTATAAGTACATTTTCACGAAGGGAGACATTTTGAGAGGGGGCGGGTCTGTGACCCCTTACCTTTCTCGTGCACTATAGTTGACAATATCATACGCCACATCAGACTTCTCGTGGATAATTAATAAGTGGCTGTATATTAACGGTATACGTACCTCGTGGTGTTTTTTAACTACTGACTATAAGATAAGATATTTTTTACATCTTAAAATGTAACTTTTTATATAGGTATTGTTGTAACTCAGACTCAATTCCTTTTTAGTTTTTTCGGTTGAAGGTCTGTATGGTTCTCGATTTGAATTGATTGAAAACCTGTTGCTATCCTGTCGCACTGAAGACGAAGGCAGGATAGCAACAGGTATGCTGACCGCGATAGTAACTAAATCAACCAGTGGACGACGGTGCAAAGGCACGGAGGACATCATCGGTTCCGAGTGTTTCTGCAACTGGGAGTTTACTAGTTGTGCTTAAAATTACATTTTCATATACTAACTAGCTGATCCCATGCACTTCGTAACACGAAGTGTCAGCTATATTAGCTGTCCTATCCTAGCTGTCCCTTACAGCGTTGCCTGAATCATATGCCCATATATTATGTTAAGATTAACCTCAAGTGATTTACATACATCTAGCCACGCCTAGGTAGGCAATCCACTGCATCGGTTCATCTATAATATATGCGAGCAGTAGTAAATTATCAGGTAGCCAATCCACCTGCGGTGGATTGCGGACCCCATGAGATGCGTATGTAACTGGAATCAGAATTAGGTACATTAAAAAAAAAAAAACAACAACCAAGTTAGTAGGTTGCAACCAATGGCAACCATATATAAACAAATATTTCCATCGTAAATCGCAAAATCCCCGTGTGAGCACCTCCCGGGGTTTGACCTTTTTAAATTAACTTATCTTCTTTCCAGTGGTTTAATCTGTCTCTGTCCCAAATCTAATCGCGATCGGTTGAACGGTTTGTGAATGCATAAAGGATAGACAGATAGACAGATGGACAGACAGACATTCATTTATATATAATACGATTTTTATCGATATTTAAAATCGATTTCAAGCCCTGTTATTATCGATATTTGTATATTATATTTTTATTTTATTTTTATCTGCTAGAGGGTGCCACTGGCGTAACTCAGTTTTTGTTTCTAAATATTCTGGACACAAGAGTTAGGTCCATAATTTATACTATAAACCCGCTCCTCGACATGCTCTATCATTTAAAAAAAAAATCAAATTAATCTGCCCAGCCGTTCTCAACTGATGCAATGTTATACATTTTTGACTCCATTTTTATATATATAGATTTCTACTAATTATATAATAGTAATATAATCTATAACCAATGGCAGCCATTTAAATAAATACAAAAAAACTACTGTGTGATTAATATTGCGCACTTAAGAGGCCATAACTCCGGAACCACTTATCGCACAGCATACAAACTTAGATAGTAACCGATTCTCAGACCTACTGAATATGCATGTAAAATTTCATAAAAATCGGTCAAACCGTTTCGGAGGAGTATATGATAACTAACATTGTGACACGAGAATTTTATGTATAAGATAATTGTGCTCGGTCATTTTCTGGGTTGGTGGACCAATTGCACTTAATAATAACAGTATAGTATTTATTTTATTCAATAGTACATAATATTAATTTGAATTTGAATACGATGAACATATTAACATATAGATAATTAGTCAAACAAGTTATTCGATGCCGCATGTACTTCTAATAAATTTGTTGGTTTTGTATGATAAATTGATAATAAACACTCTGTCTTATAGAATGCACATCGTTTAATGTCAAATCAATCGAGTTCGATTGCACTTCGTTGCAAATTAATTTTAGTGGTCGTGTTGTTATTAATATTGTTTTTCTTTTAAAGAATTAGCAACAAATTTTATTTTTCGAAAAATGTTTGTATATTGCTCTAAAATATAAGCAGCGCAATTGGTACACTGACTCGAAAATACAAATTTTGTTTTAGGTGCAACTGCTCTACGCCCTTGCAACTCCTATAAAGCCACCGACGACGACAGCATGTCAGCAACTATTTACCGCCTCCATCGCCACCAATGCATCGTTACTGCCTATACTGCAGGTTTCTAATCGATGTTAAATTTGCACGATTGTTGTAGTTTTGAAAATACGAGTGATACCTATTTAATAATACGTAGGTATACACTATTTAAATATTTTTTAAAAAACGTACGATGTACAATAAATAGAATTGTTATTATTATACGATTAGGTACCTTCTGTTTTTATCATTATTATTAATTATTTAAATGTCCACCCGAAACATTAAGAATTATCATGCCATTCATCCTAAGTGTCTGTATTGACACATAATACATAGTTTAACAACTCAAAAACTACTTTTATAGGTACTCATTTGAATTTTGATGTAGGTACATTAACATTTTCATTTGTAGAAAAAAACTTTTGTTCGACATATTATGACACTCCGTAAAAGTGATACAAATGTTATGTATTAATAATTAATATAATAATTTTAAGTATACTTAAAAATGTCAACAATTAGAACTTAAATAAATGCATAATTCAAGGGTTATATTATGTGGGTAAGCACAGAGGATACTTGATGAATAAATTACCCTGTATAATATACATATTTAATAATATAATATATTAATTGTATATACAAAACTGCGGTTAGCTGGATACCTTTATGTTGTTTGTATATTGCTCGTTCTTCTTGTTTTTATTATTATTATTATTATTATAATTATTATTATTATTATGTTTGCCATCAATTATCAATAAATTCCGTCAGCTCTGCTACATATGCTACAACATCACTTATCATATTTGGCTACCGTGAAAAGGTGCGTAGGTTTTTCGATGATTTTCGTGTTGGTGGTACATATTTTGTTTTCAACGCGTATGATTAATACATATTAATATAAATCCTGTCTGTTTGCATGTCGAATGTGTTTCAAAACAGGCGATATTTGATCCGACAACGTATAAATTATATTACGGTTTATTTAATATAGTTAATACCTATATTATTATATTATTATTTGTTTATATTTTATATATTTCAACGCTTCAAGTCACCAACGTACAGCAAAGGCAAACCAAACGCCTTCTATCTCGCCCTTCATCGTCGATCTCGAAAAAGATATAGTCACTATCACACTATTTTCGAAATAACTACACAATTCTACACACTAAAATAAAGATAAAAGAACCATAATATACAAAAGCCGGGAAATCGTCGATTGTCCAAATAGATGGGATTGTGGTCATATATAGGCATGTGTAGAGCTACTGCAACTACCTGTCAATATGCGAAGAAAACTGTCTTTGAAAATTTTGTTTTAAAATGAAAATACACTCCAACTACCTACTTGTATACGTTGTGTATAAGGGAAACCGACTAGCCACTAATTATTATAGAGGCTACAAAATCCACAACGACCTACAGTGTCGTTGTTAACCATCAGAAAAATCTTACCCATAAAATGAAAAATTTCAAATTGCACAAAACAGCTCCACCGACGGCTCCCGGGCGTCTCTCGACTATAGCTCGCATATATGTACCCAAAATCGTCATAAAAAAGCTACTTATCACACGTCATAACCACACAACACCAACGTGGCCAAATCTCTCCAGATCTTAGTTTAATCCTAAACAATTTTATTATACATCGTCTAAATCAATGATCATCATCACGCCTTTGATTTCTCTATTATAGCTACAATTATTACGGCGTGCGTAGTATGTAAAAACTATCTTATAATACACGATTAGTGGGTATTGTTTGCTATTCACACACTCGCTTTTAATAATTATCTTTCTATACACTAATGGAACGCCAATGATATTATGCTTTGCCGTTTAAATAAATTAACTGCACCATTCATGGAAATATAAATCCTAATCTTCTTTTTCGAAATAATCAGGCCATAAACCTTTACATAATCACATAATATAATATGCTTGTTGTACAAATATCGTATGAATTGTGCGTTTCAAAATAAAAACAATATGAAAAAAATTTATATTCCAACAAAAAGGTTTAGTAGGTATTATTATTATTAATATTATTGTTGTTATCGTACACAAACCTATAGACAGGTGCAATAACAATACGTGCAGCATATAATCCTACATAGCCGGTGACAATAATAATTTAATATCTATTCGAGTACTTAAATATTTCAATTGTATACGCGTTGTAAGTAAATACTGTAAAAACAAATTAAGCACAGGAATTAAGAAAGTTTACGCGGTTATCGTTCGTCGTCGTCGTCGTTACGAAACACTCGTGACAGCTGCGCCACCACCACTGCTGTTGTATAGCGGTAATCTAAAATATTCGATTATTAGAAGTATTATCTGTTTTGTGTGTACCTAATAATATAGTTGCGTTCGTCAATCGGATGTGTATAGTCCGACGACTAATATGAGTAAACACTCGAGAAAAAGAGAAAATATTACGATGATGACTACGTCAGTAAAAAAGATTAAAAATAATAAATATCGAATTGAGTGTGTGTGCGTATTACGACGATATCTCAGACGCGTTCTAAGTTTTTAAACGATTCATCGAAACACAGGAAACCACTGACTCTTGTAAAACGCACTAATACATAGCAAAAATGTATTTATTTATTTTGAATAACTCACATAGTATAATATACCTAAGAATATAGTTGTCATTACTTTTCATAACTTATAATCATTCATGTTTATAGTCGTTATACTCGTTAACAAAAACTAATTAGTATAATAGAGTTGACATCCAGTGCAGCTAATCTCAACATGAAATTAAAACGACGAAAAATGTTTTAATATTGGGTCAATTTTATGAAATTATATATTTTTTTATAGTTATCTTCAAATGTTATTTCTTTAAGCAAAATACAATATAATATTATACAAATAGATATGCCAAATTTTCAAAGGATACAAGAGGGGCGGGGGGGGGGCAACAGTAATTACCAAAATAAGATTACAAATAATATTATACTAACAAATGCATTATGCGGAAAAGCTCAGATGTGCGCCATTTTATCTGCTTTCCAATAAAATACACGCATAAATATTTTATGGATGTTGTATCTTAAACTCCAAATATGAAACGTACTTAGTGGAGTGCAGAACTCTTTCCTAATTTTCTAACACCACTTACCCACCCATCCCCCTACAAATAATATTGGTACGTTTAATTAAGGGATTTCATGAATACCATAACATTCTTTGAAAAAACAATATTTTATATAAAAATATTACACCAATTAGGTTCAATTGAAATAATACCTATTAAAATTAAAATATGGTAAAAATTATAAGAAGTACTTAAAGTAATTATAATTTATTGGTTGGCATAGGTATGTGTTATATTTGCATTTGATTGGTATTTAAAATAATTTTTATTTTAATAATAATAATACATAATATTATACTATAATACTATTCTGTATACTAAAAAAGGGAAAAAATCAAAATCAAATTCAAAATCAATTTGATCTAATAGCTTTAGTTTGACGACATAATAATGAGCCTTTACAAGCGGGAAGCCCCGTGGATGTGCCCCCCCCCCCACCAATCTGCCATTAATCGTATTCGATTCAATAGTTTCACACACAATCGTCGTACAAAATTCCAAACCCAAAACCGTCGGCCAATCGATTTGTTTAGCATCCGTCATACTCTCTGTGTGCCCATCACACCATACACTCGCGAGCAAGGCTGGGCAAGTTAATGATATTTTTTTAACTCAGTTAAGTTAAGTTAAGTATTTTTTTTTCAATTAAATTAAAAGTTAAGTTAATAGACAATTTTAAAACATCAATTAAGTTTAAACTAAGTTAACAAATATTATTAACTTAACTTCAATTAATAAATTAAGTTAATAAACCGAAAAAAATAATATTAATTATTACGTATGCAACCCATATTATATGACCTATATATAAAAACTAAAACTAACGACATTTTAGTTTTAATTAATAAAAATACATACAAAGTTCTTTGCAAATACACCTTTTTTTCCTAATAATATTTTCTATATTCTATGAACTTATAAATTATATAAATATTATTTTTCTGAAAAATTTCTGAAAATTCAAAACTAACTACCTACATTGGGAATATTCAAATAATATAAGTTAATTTTAAGTTAACGTAGATACAAACGAGTTAAGTTAAAGTTAAGTTATTTAAAACAGTGAACTAGTAAGTTAAGTTATTAAGTTAAAATTAACTTAACTTTTAACTTAACTTGTAACTTATTAACTCGTTAATGCCCAGCCTTGGCATTGTGCGTGCACACTATAATATCATGACTGTTTTCACTGTTTGTATTATTATTATTATATTATAGGTACATAATAATAATAATGTGGAGTTTCGGTCGGGCGAACGCGCGTTTGTCTGCGGTGGTGTGTGTACACAGACGAATCAAATACGTAGAAAAATAATCGTGAATATATATTATAATAATAATATGTTTATCGGCCCAAACTAATGCACCTATATTATACTCTCACATATTATTGCTGTGCAGGCGATAATGATAATATATGTCTGGTATATTATACAGTAAGTCGATACGAGACTTTGTATCGAAACAAAACATCAAACATCCAAGAGTGCGAAAAAAACGCACTCAAGTATTATAAAAAAAAAAAAATTAAATAATTACGATATTATAATATTTACATACGCTGCAATATAGTAATAAAGTGATTGTGCGTATTGACGCGCGGAGAAGATAAAAGCGAAATTAAATCGTAGGCTTAACAACTTTTACACATAATTCTCATACATACATACACACACACACACACGCACACACATATTATAATATACATAATATCATATAAATACCGTACTAATGTACTGTGTACGAGAGAGACGCGTCGACTTGCGACGAAATAATTTAGGAAAAAAAAATCGTCTTACGAGTTGCAGCTGCTGCAGTGTAGCGAAGGACGTATATACCAATGCACCGAAGCACTTAAAACGTTATTTTTTTTTCTACTTGCAAAATAATAATATGTATAATATATAATCAAATTTAATCGCACGGCTTACTAAAACAGAAGAGCGGTTTAACGCGTAACCATACATCGAGGGGTCGGTCCATCCGTAAATAATAATAGGTAGGTAACGCTATATAATGTCTAATTGCTAATAAGTTGAGTAATAACAAAACAGAAATTGACCGCAACGTTTTACGTTTTTTGATTGATCAGACATGATATTATATATTGTAGGTCTAATTATATCTATAATAATAACTGGTTCTTATAAATAAGTCAATAACATTAATAAAATATTTTTTATGCTCCAGCACAATCGTGTAGTATCATAATATTCATATCTAATTTTATTTCGTTTTTGGATTTTTAATTGTACTAATAATCCCCCCCCCCCCCCAAAAAAAAAGTTTTATGTTTAGGTATTAGATATTGCAGTTTATTATTATTATGATTTAGTTTATTAAATAGTTTTATTTTAAGTTTTATTAAGTTTTATTCATATTATATTATACCAATGACAGAAAGAAATATATTAAGGGGATGAACTGCCAATCCTCCACTCTGACATATTAACCTATTTCAAACCACACGGAAACTTGACTCTATGCCCAGTCGTTTTTTTTTTTTTTTAATTTCAGATAGGTACTCGAGCGACCGAGGGGCTGTGGTTTTATTTTACGCGACCAAATAAAACTGAAGGCATGTCTAGAAAGTTTGGAAGCATTCGGATTCGTATAGTGGATTAGATTACTCATAACATTATGAGAGATAACATAAAACGATTAAAAATTAATTTGATTGATGGTCGGTGTGCATATCATCTATACTGTTATTAAAATAATATGTTATCGGTTATCTTCGTATTTTATCGTGTAATATATACATATAATAAAACAACAGTAATTATACGCGATCCAAGCTAAAAATCGTACTACCTATATGTATATAGGTTTCCAAACTTTCTAGAAACACCGTTGCAGTATATATATATGCGTTTAACGCTCCTGAGGTATTTTTATTAACATTTAATAAAACGAAGTTATTGATAATAAATTATATTAGAATAAAAAAATTGAAGAAATTTTTTACTTTACAGTTAGCAGTAACTCGAAATGTTTAATGTTATTTTCTGTGTAAGCAAAATAAATAAAATTATGATAAGTAAAAATGTAGGTATTATATAGTATAAAGCCCGCATGATACCCACTACAAGATTGGTATGCAACTCGAACAGATCCTTTTTAAAAATTGTCACTAAATCGGGGTCACCTCTTTTCATTTTTAGCGTGTGTTTTGGATATATTTATTGTTTATTTATTTGAAAAGGCAATAAGCCTCCATAGACGAAATTCGTGTGGTGGCCTATCAGTTCAAATAGGGTACAATAAAATATGTAATTATGAGGTAATAAGTCTTAATGGTACAATATTACGACATTTAAAGAAAAGTACATAAAAAAAAATTGTATAATAAAATATAATATCTGTACTAAACTTACAACAGTAAAATTAAATCAATTGTAGTACACTTAAATACCTACTAAACAATGTTTATTTAAATTATTCATATTTTGTTCTTTCGGCGGATAACCAAATCGAAATTTCGATTGTATAAGTCTTAAGAAAATTACGATTTTTAACGTCTATTATAGGTAGTATATATTTTATATGTTTTAAATATGTATAATAAAGTGGATCGTGTTAGTTTTCAACGCATACTATATACTTTGAATACTGCCAAGTATTATTTTCGTGTTTTATAATATATTATTTGAAATTAGATTTTATGCATATATAATATAATAAAATAAACATTTACACTTGTACATTATATTATCTAATATATTGTAAGCTCTCTGCAGGCTCGTATATCCGACGATGATTAAAGACACTAATTTAATGTGCACAAACACACGATGTATAATAATTATATGTATAAATTATAATATTATACGCGAGTACCTATGATATATTATAGTTTATGACCTATGTGTAAGAAAGTGGATTGAGTTAGTTTTCTGCGCATAAAATGTTTAAAAACCGGCAAGTTTTAAACTCGTAGTGTTTCTATAAAATATGAAATTATACTTATTACCTATACTTAATATAATATATAAAATTATAATAGTTATAGGCGCTCCAGCTGCAGCTCGTTATATATGTATATGCGCCACGATGATATTAATTCGTACGACGAATGCGTTTTCAGGCTGCAGACACGTCTCGAGTGTGCGCAAACACACGATATTATGTATAAATTATAATTACGCGAGTTTTAATATATAATAATATATTACTATTATTATTGTATATTATAATGTGATGTATACATGTACACCGCATTGACGCGATGGTCGTCGATCATCGAAAACGGGACAAAACGAGAAACACCGCCTCGATCGATGATACCGCGCGCTCGGTATAATAACTCAACGAGCAATTATTATTATTATTACGTTTTTTTTTTATTTTTAATCTGAGTACTACGTACAAGGTACGAGCAATATTGTGTCGTCCGCCGTATAATAAATGATTACAATATATTTATAAATATACATATAATTTACGTACGAGCGGCGTACACCAATAGGTAGGTATGAGTTATAACCTTATAGCCGTGCGCACTATAACCGCTGTATCCCGCGGTATTATGTATAATATGATGGCTGTACAAATAGCTCTTTGGATATATTATTATATTATATTTTCATTTTCCCGTATCAATCAAATTCGCTGCTGATGCTGATGCCGCTGCTGCTGCTGCTGCCACCGTCGTCGGTCGAGTCGCCTCCGAGTGAATGATTATTGTTGTTTTCGTATTTAAACGACGGACAGCGCTAATATAACATAACGTGATATCATGTGCGTTGGCAAGCGGCATTGAGCCATTAACTATTTATTTAATTTTCTAATCAACTAACTACCTCTACTTTGGTTTCAGTACCTACCTCTCTAATCAATGTGATAATCAAATAACCTACATGTTTCGGGGGGGGGGCTCAAGCCCCCTCCTTTCAACATGACATGCTCAGTACCACAGAATATGATTAGGTACTAGCTTTTGAACTGAGGGGACCTGGCCCACAACTATTTGCTGACACTTAGCTTTTTCCAGTGGACATGGACATTTACACGTTAAGTCTTAATGCATATGTATTTATATCCTTAGACATTTGCCATGGCTAAAATTAAAGTATATTTTTATGTTTTTTGTTTAATCATCGCGCATATTATAATATATTATACTATTTAACTCTAAACAAACATAAACCAATACATGTTTCAAATTGTAATAAATTAATAAACACAAACCGTAAAAACAAAAATTATTGGAAATTATTGTTATTATTAATTGAAAAAAATAATGGCGCACAATCACAATGTGAACAAAGCTTCACATTGGTGGTAGTAATTTAAGAAAATATTTTTCAACTTTTTTTTTTTAATTTTTGGACTAAAATATATTATTATTTTTGAATTATTAAGTTATAACTCAATGTACTAAACTTTCACTTAGCCCAACAAACTCAAGTAAAACCCATTAACTTCTTCATCATTGTATGCAAGTCGTATATATTATGCGAAATATCGTCATAAATCCGTTGTCGGGTTGTATAAATCACCATACTAGCTTTGTCCTTAAAAAGGAAAAACTAATGTAATAACATTCGCTAATTATATGATAATAATACTTGAAAGCCATGAAGCTCATGGAAGACACTGACCTAACCTAACCTGCTGTGTCGGTGGCAACATAGAAAACTTACAGTACTTATAATTGTATATTAAATAGTGTTCAGGTGGTCGCAACAACGTTGGAAAAGAGCCAAATATATGTATACCAATATAATGTATAGATAGTTATATCATATTATAATAATAATTATATACAATGTACACATACATACAGGATGATCTATTTACATGGGTACACTCTTTTTTAAAATCAAACCCCCTAAAAGTTATGGTCCACGCTCCACACGCTACTCGCCACTCGTCAAAACTTTAAATGATAATAAAAAAAAAAAAACAATTTCTTCGATATTAATCAAAGGTAATACGAATCGACATTTGTATGTTATTATAGTTCTTTTATATTATTATTCTGCTTCCGATTACGACATCAGAAGCATATACGTTGTCATTATAGAACCGCAGTCAAAAATACACATTGCAGATAAAATAAAGTAAAAATGTACTGTTATAAATATTTCAAAATAGTATTATAATATGAAAACGTTTTTTCAAAAACGCAAACAATTTGAGAAAGTTAGAAACTTAGTATAGTTGTAGTCTGCAGTTTTAAACTGATCACCCCGTATAGGTAGGTACGCAAAGTTTCTTTGACACCTGTTAAGCGGCGTACGTCTGTTTTCCACGCCGCGTGATTGTGTTTTCTGCATAATAATACACATTTTAATATTATAAATAGTGACCGTCACCAGATAATAACATTATATATAGGTACAGCAGATATAATATATTATGCTGATGGCTGGTATATGGTTATACATAGGCAGTTATAATATATATTACCAGGTAGGCAGGTTGAAGGTATACATAATACATCTATCCCGAACATGTCGCAACACTGCACCGCAATAATAAATAATTATAATTATTATACCTCGTTTGTATATATTATTATCATGTTGTATATTATATTATATAGGTACGCGTTTACATGATATCATTTTTGTTGTTGTTGTTGTTGTTTTCGTTGTTGATGTGTGTCGTCTGTCTCGGTCGTATGTACATGTCTAAATAATCTTTTGGTGCCTATCTGGTACATAATGAATACGATAAAGGAACGTGCAGAGGGGCAAACAAATTACCAATAAATATTTTTTTTATCATAAAAATACAATTAAATCTATACCAAGTTTTTACATTACTCAATTATTGGAATATAAAATAAAATAACAGAATAAAATATGAGGAAAGCACCCCGCAGTAGTGACCACCGCACATATATGTCATCAACACATATAAACTAATTAGTTTGTAAAGTACCTAAACTACTAAACTATAAATCGTTTGAATTTTTTTGGGAGAACCTATGTTAGAATATTTGTCGTTTTAATAATTATGATTTACAAGCAGTTGGTAGTTTTATTTTGTGAGAAGGGAGCACTGGAAGTGTCAATAGAGGTGTTATAGTCTCACAGATTTATCATAAAAATACATTTACTTAGACTTATAATTTTTGTAAATATTTAAAATATTTAATTATGCACAACAATTGCCAAGTAAGTATTTAAATATTTAGCAATAAATAATATAATATAACGTAGATAGAGCTATGTATTTTAGTCTCTATTAATACGTTTTCGTTTTAAAAAATGTCTTTATTTGCCTTATTTATCTGCTCATCCTGAATGAATCGAATTCTGTCTCATAATAATATTAATATTATCAATAGGACTATATAATACGATTAGGTATATATTAAATGGATAGTGTATGGTTGTACATTTTTTCTACCATCGAGTCATTAATTCTATATATATATATAATATAAATTCACGCAAAATCAGCTACTTATAATTGTTTTTCGCGACCATCATGCTCGCATAGGTACTACACGAGTCATTTGTTTGTATACAAGCTGCAATAAGCGCGTATAATGTAATATATTGCAAACTGCTCGACATGCCAACTTATTATTTATGCTCCTCTGCAGTAGAAGGCATCCGCGATGAAAACAAATACCGCATTCACTGCTGCTGCTGCTGCTGCTGCTGCTGCTGCTGCTGTTGCTGCTTCAGGTACCTATCACATATTATATAGCTGATACTTTATTATTATTATAATTTACTACGATTAAATTCGAGTCTCGACCGTCACTCGCGGTGCAAGGTAATACGAGTTCTTAGTGCGTCTTACAAAACATTAATTAATAGCGATTGTTTGATATAACAACTACGATATTACCTAAAGCTCGTTGGAATTTAAAACAAAAAATTGTTTTCTGTATAATATTTGTAATTTTTATTATTTTATTTTCACTACGTACCTAATAGTGTATAGTCGTTATATTATATATGGTTAAGAGTTCCGAATTTTAAGATTTATGGGGTGGAATAATAATTTAGAGCCATCACGGCTAACTGCAGAATCTTTTAAATCGTACGAATAATACTTACAAGCGAAAACGTGGGGGTTGGCCGGTGTGGCGGTCGTAAAATTACCCTCCAAACCGGAAATCAAGTTTATTACTCTTTACGTCATGCGTAAATCGATCATTTTTAATATTCAGGATTATTATAACTACCCTGCAGAGTATATAGTTAATGACTTTCACAAAAAATACGTTTGCCCGCTAGGCGTTGAATTTCAAATCATTAAATCCGGAACCAATTACAAGTTTTATGTGGTATACGTGTTGTAAAACAACGATGGTAAATAATATTATTATATTTAACAAATATTTTAAATCGCCCAATCGAATATTGCAATGCATACGTCGTGTATTATGAACTATGTGAACCTATTAAGTACACACAAAAAAAAAAAAAATAGTAAAAATTATTAGATTTTAACAACAAAGCTCTCGAAAAAAAACACATTCTATAATATATGCTTACTATAAATATTATATTAATTATTAGGTATATAATATGACGCCGAACATCTCTTTAATAATATTTTATCGTCGGATATCGTTTATATGAATATGATGTGTTTAATTTTTTGAAATGCTAAACTAACAGTCGTTAAATTCATAATTTAGTTGATTTAGTTGATTGTTAACCATATCTGAAATATTCGTTAATCGAATCTGAGCGGTATAATAATAGGTGTTTGGGTGTCCATATGATATTTCTGAACGAAAGGTAATACCATGACCTTGGTATATTGTATGTGTATACACACACCCCGGGGTAAATCTGAAAAGTCGGTCAAAATGTTTGCTATTGCGTAGTGCGACGAGCGTCGTTAATGATATGATATTTTTTTTTTTTTTTTTTGGTATGTCGTTACGCGTCTGTTTATCAATGATCTATAGAGAACGAAATAAAATACTTATATATACGCACTGGACAGCTGTAAACTGCCGCAATATCTGTAGTTATGATTTATGATTTTGAAAACGAAAGGAGTGACCCCCCCACACACACACACACACAAACATACCATGGTTAACATACCATTGTACACGTCGTACAACTCGCCATAATACGCACTGTCCTTCGACGATTTTCTATTATAACTCCTAGATTCTTATAATTATCTGACATTTAGTCCGACTAGTCCTGCTATAGTCTTGAATCTCTTGCCATATTTCGTGTGAATTCGTACCTCATAATAATAATGTATGTCAGTGGCACAACCGGGATTTTTGAGATTCTAAACGGATTGATAAATTTATTAAATTTACAATAATGTGTATTTAAAAAGTTGTTAATAAAGCTATTTAACAATATTAAACATACATAAGGCACGATTATGTTTTACAAGCATTTAAAGTTTAAACATTAAAAAAATTCGTCAAAATCACCGACTTTTTCAAATTATTTCGTAGTCAAAATGTATAAAATATTACATTTGTATAGCTCAGTCTTAATAGTGTAATACAGAGTTCCTCATTAATAGTTTATTTTGAAACTAAATAATCTAAAAATTAAACACACTTAGAATAATATAGGCTGGCAGCTCTTTGCCAAAATTATTTTTCATATGCAATGGTTTATCGTTGATTTTAAATTTAACATATACATTACAGTGACTTACTCAATGACGAGATACAATCGACACCTATTTTCAGCAGAGCGGTTAAACCTACTATCCAGCTTTTTTTTATAGCCGTAAGGGTGGAGGTCTGAGCCCGGAGTCCCCCATCTGTCTTTAAATATTACATATATTATCTATGGAGTCCTGCGCTCTCTTCGGTGTGTTTGATTTTCAATATATGTACTTACATTGGAGGACTTTATCGGTCGATTTTCGTGTGCGTCGTAAATGATTTCATAAACACGTTAGTCTCGCTAGTCCTATAATATTATTTACCACCAAATCGTAGGTACCTATATGAATATACGTTTGTTCGTTAAAAAATCATTATTTTTATTTCGTAGAATCATAGGTTTATTTTTATTAGTAAGTGCGTTTTTTTACAGGCGGCCTGTGATCTCTAGGAACGTATATATACACTCCGACGAGCTGTGTAATATTATAATAGAAACCCGAGTGTGTGTTTCGAAATAATGTGTATAATATGTACGCCTACAATAATATGGTCGACGGAGACGATGGACAACTTATCCAAACATATATATATATATATATATATATGTGTGTGTTTATAATAGGTGTACACCGAGCGGACAGGTGGATGAAGTGTTGAAGAGATGGAAGACGAATACGTGTCATATATGTATATAAGCCTAAGTGTTTAGGCGTAATATCAGCGTGGGGAGATGATAATTATCGTGCGTCGAGTTGTGTTCCGCGCGGAAGGATAATAAATAAAATGAGATTTTTTTTCAACAAGAATAATTATTTACTATCAATTGAGACATTCTATATAGTCACATTTTTTTTTTTCGGAACGCACCATATATACAAATATATGGGTAATAACGTCGTTTTACGGTTCGATTGCAGCAACCGTTTGATTGGCGTGAAATATAATATATATTTTCGAACGAGAAATATGTATTCCTGCCAGACATATAAAATGCAGGGTATACCGTATACGTCATAATGTTGAATGTTTCCCATCGTTAAAACCAATAACATCAATTAATATTAATTAATGTTTGGATCACTGCATATTTCGTAAATTAAAACCGCGACTGTTCGAACTGGGTCAGTCGGAGACCTGCAGAGTGTTTCCCGGCTGCTATGACCCATATGTACAACGTGGGATACATAATATTATAATGTAATGTGTCGATATTTTACTAAATTTCCGTCGTAGTTGAACGCAAAATAACGATTGCGCGTTGCATTCGGTGCCGTCGTCATCACTTCCAGAGTACATGCGCGCCCTAATAGAAAAATAATAATAATCAACCAAGCGTGCGGTGTTAAACCGAAAACAAAATCGTACGACAATCGCGACCGTCCGAACATTCGTAGAAATCGAGAACTGCAGTGACTGTTATTGCCGCGGTTAAAGTTTCGAATCGTTATAATATCGTGAATAATAATATAATATAACGTCATAATAATTAAGCGAAACTGCGCGCAGTGTATAATATACTTTTCGGATCTCTGCAGCAGGGGTGCATTTTCATGGTTTTAAGTGTTTGCAAAAAATAAAACAATAGCCTTATCATTACCGCATCCATGATGTCGTAGTCGTCGAGTGACTCAAAAAACGTACGTCTAATAAAATATAGATAAAAATATTATACGCACTTGAATCACTCGCGCTGAGTCCAGTTTGAGAACCGCAGCAGTAGTCATACTTATTCGGTACCTACGGCGAAATCGCGCGTATCGTATTTCCACGCCGACTCACCGACACGGGCGGATGACTTTTTTATTTTTTTTTTTATTTTTCGTTGGCAACGCGAACCGTTTTTTTTCCTCGCAAATAATCATTTTTTACGCGGAATTGGACCTCGTCCAGCCAGTGCCACAACGGTACAATATAATATTATTATAATATAGTGACCGAGCGCACAACAACTACTACTGCAAACCGTCTCTCTCTCTCTCAGCAGCAGCAGCAGCAGCAGCAATAACAGCGGACACACGCGAATAACAGGGACTCTGCAGCTATTATAATAACGC
The DNA here is from genome assembly GCA_022818045.1 of Neotoxoptera formosana. Lineage (NCBI taxonomy): Eukaryota > Metazoa > Arthropoda > Insecta > Hemiptera > Aphididae > Neotoxoptera > Neotoxoptera formosana. Next base: position 17,217,254 of record CM040632.1, on the reverse strand, counting down.
ATAAATATATATAAAGCGAATTTATAGTTTTTTTTTTTTTTTCCATACAGGGTGTCTCGGCGTGTATATATTCTCGAAATCGCCTGCTGTTCGAGTCAACTCGATTTGACGGCTCCATAATATGAGTTTTTTTTTTTTGTAATAGGCCTGCGCCGACATTTAAGCAGCCAGCCCAATTCTTTTTCATCGCCATCGTGCCACTTTTTCGTCATCACAAGTATTTTATGCGTTTACGGCGCACTTTTGAAGTTGAAATGTGAAAATGTGTTTAATGAATCAAAAAATTGGAAAGTTAAAAGTCGGAAATAGCTTTTGTCGTGCATGCACCAATAATATATACGCGTTTATAAGCTATAAATATAAATCACCTCCATACATAAATTATAATAACATTATACGCATTATGATATTCACATATTGTGTTTTATCATTTTTGCGACGGCCGTGGACGTCGACGATTCGTGAATTGTATGGCGGGGCCAATATATGAGATGCGGAAAAAAAATAGGGGAGCCACAGTACACCCTGCAGCCACGCCCCAAACGATGGCGCTCCTGTAGAAATCATACAGTGCAAGTATATAGCCGAGTATTTCATGTCGACAAAACAAATCATTCTAAACGGGATAAATATAAATTCTACTTAATACGTATTATCTATGTAATATTCGAGCTACATCATGAGACAATATTGAGTTGTACTCAGCACTGAGCCTATAGAAATCTTTAAGAGGGAAAATTCGAACGTCATTCGCACTTTATCGAGAGTCTATAGTTACCCGTGAAACTCGACTATGTAATTTGGTTTTTAAAATATTTACATATATATGCGGACGTCGTCCATCTTTTATAGAGAAACGCACTCGAACAACAGTTTTAGTTTTATTTTCGGTTTATCAAGACCAAAGAAATACCTGGCACATTAACCATGTTAATTGTTATAATTGTAATAAGTCCTCCTACCTCATAATGATATAACGTATTGTTTTTCCGAAATCGTTTATTTAAAAAAAATATCAACGAGAAAAGCGGCGGTCGGGTGGTGTGGACGCGGTGAGTCACCCTGTATGCATATATTGTATATCGTTGCATGTTAGGTTAGGTTATGTCGGGTACTTATATAATATATAATAATATTATACGCCGTACATATAATATACACACACCGTATACAGCGAGCTGCACATAAAAAACACGACGCGCGCGACACGTCGTCGACGTGTTCGTAACGGACACCACGTCCTCCACTTCCTCCTCCTCCTCCTCCTTATCTACTCCTTTTCGTAGTACATATTGGCGTGCTTTCAGTACACAACAATATAATATAATATCTCACCACCCCGACACAGCCGCCGCCGCTGTGTATATTATATATTATGGTCTATATATATATATGTAGATATATAATATATGTATGGGTATTATTTTTAAAACACAATAAAAACCGTAGCGGATAAGACGCTGTCGTTACACTTTACACGCGCACGCGACATAATTCAGGTCGGCCCACGTGAAACATACTTTGCGATGACCCGTGGGAGGGGGTGGTTTATTGCGTTGTGCTGCATACTATATATTATGTATATAGGTGCAATGTGTGTGTCGTACACCGCGAGTTTTTGTTAGGCTTATAATATACCATTACCTAGGTATTGAACTTCAGACTTCAAAATATTGTTGACAACAATAATAATATTATAGTGGCCGGAATTATAAAACGCGTAAAAGTGTCCGTTTGCATGTCGCGTGCGTCGAGTGCGTAGGTAATACTAGCACGATCATGAGGGTAGTTTTATTTAAAGTATAAACACAAATGTATTAGTTCTTGTACTAACCTAACCATCAGTCTTACCTAATATTTATTGTCTACGATGACAAACTAAAAATTATCAACGAATACAATATACAAAAATGGTGTTTATTATATAGCTGTGAACTATAGGTATAAGGTGTCGAGTTTATTATTTGTATTCTTATTAAAAACATTACTGTTGAACGGATTAAAAAAAATTAATTTTGATTTAGCTATCGTCAAATTTGGTGGATTTTTTGAGATTTTTAGTAGGTATATATTTTGAGGTTTTGCCTTTCTTTTTTATTGTGTATATAATATAATTCCTGTATCTATAGGCCTACTATATGTATATAGGTACATAGTACACGCGGAACTGCTTATAAGGATTTTATATGTTTAGTAAAATTATTTACGAGTTTCGCTGAAAGAAGAAAACGTTTTTATTTTTAATACGAACGACTTTCACTCTCAATCGCACATACTTTAACAACAAAGTCACCTGTTCGAAATCATAACACACTTTTTTGATTGTTTGCTTTCTCACTCGTCTCACTATTGTTGACGGAACTCGTAACTACCCACTACCAGCTCAGTCTAAGAGGGGACGGAGACGTACCACAGTTATCATTTTTTTTTGAACTTGGTTACATTTATTGTGTATAGCAGCCTATATGGTTAAGACTACCTTTAGAGAAACAAGCTTATAGACTATACATAGAATATTTTAAAAAACTCAACTATTTTACCACGAGTTTAAAAAATTTATTAAATATGTTGGGTATTAAAATTTTAAACCACACAAAGAAAATACCGTTTATGAATAATATCGAAAACAGGTACTTGCTCAATAATATATTAGTATTTTATGGAAAACGAAACGAGACGGCGGTCGCGTACCTATATATATATGGTACTTATAACTATTTATGGGAATCCAACTTTTAACATATTTTGATTATATTTTTTATTCTCTAGCCGTCTGAAATCGTTAAAAAAAGAGAAAAACTGTCTCGTAGAGCCGGAAACGATGTGCTCAGTGACCGTCGCCTCGGCCGGTGTCGCATGCGGCGGCCGCCGATGGGTATAAATCATTTTCCACCGGACAAGCTAATGTTCTATCTAATTTGGCAACGACCTAAGCAATATAAAAATATTATTATATGGACGTAATTTGTGGTAAAAATAAAATAACAGTATTCACGTAATATAATAAATATAATCGTAGGTATTCCTTTTATAACTTAACCTTATTAGATATTATTATTATTATTATTATTATTATTATTATTATTATTATTATTATTATAACCACCGTAGAGGTCGTAACTCATTGGCGATGACTGTAAAACGAAAACAAAAAACAAATTTCACTTACCTCTCATATATATATATATTTTCGTGTACATCGATAAGTAGACACCACCGACGCCGTGGTATATAAAAATACGTGTGTGTGTGTGTGTGTGTGTGTCTGTGTGTGTCTGTGTGTGTGTTATAGAGGTGGTGGAGCCATTAAATAATCGTTAAGATGGGAAAACTATCGGTGGAACGCACATTTCCTGTTAACTAAAAAACCATATACCTAATGCGCATACGATACATATATATATAGTAGATATACCACGTTCGTATACATTATAGAACGTGTATATGATGCGCGAAGAGAGGAAGACGGAGAGAGATTGGTTCGGTTGACTTTATTACGGTCGAAGGGTTGAAATTTCGTGTAAACACAATTCGTCGCCAGGGTAGGCCATTAAATCGTTAAGAAATCTGAGGTTCATGCGATATATTACACAGTAACCACGCCAAGGCGAGACTAATAAGTAATAGTACGAAAAACAAAAAAACAACAACTGTTATAGTAATATATTATAAACTCGTACACCTATCTCGTATACAAAACCTAGACCGGAATAAAAGAAATCGGGTTTATATTCAGACTAAATATTGTTGAAAACGCTTTTGAAATGTGTTTAATTTTAAATATACGATTTGTGAGCATGTATTCGTGTACAAAATAACCTAATTTAACAAACAATAGTATAGTCAGTAGGATCTGGTGAAGTGATAGAAGAGATCGTTCAGTGACACTATGAGTCAAAAATTTGAATTCAGATGATTTTCAAAAACATTCATTTATTTTTGAAATTTTGTTTCAAATTTATATTTAAATATATTATGTTTTAATAAGTTTTAAATTTAAAAAAGTAAAACAAATTTCAAATATTTTTGATACAATTGATTATTTCCGAGAGCTCTTCGCAGGACGTGTATTAATTGTCTAGGTAATAAGGTATTTCTTTTAGATGTAACTATTTTAGTATGATGATTAAAATTGTTTAAACTGAGTGAAGACAATAATAAGTCAAAGAAAATCGTAGTACATTTTAGCATAGAATTATACTTAGGTATTGTGATTTTGTTTAGTGCTATGCATTTTGAAGTATAAAATCATAAAATTGTAGATAATTCAAATATATTACGTAGTACAAACTACAAACTATAAGTTTATCCAGTTAATATAATATACAATAAAAGTATAAGTAATGTACTTTAAATTTGGATAGAGCTCTTTGCAGTATTTTACAACAAAAAAATTAATATAACAATAATGATAATAAGTTTAAAAACTGGCATCAAATGTAAGTATTTATTTTTTATTTAACAAATTCTGCACTTGGTTGATTAACCTCGCGGTCTAAACAATGATTGCAATATTATTATTGTGGTTTCTATAAGTTTTTATATTGTCTACGCGTTTAAAAAACCGGTGACCGCAGCATTTAATATATGTATATAAATTAATTAGTTTCTTGCTTTGCAAATTTCACGATCTTTTTTACACGAAAATTTGCAACAGCCAGCTAGGTCTGTGTAGTCCTGCAGTGTGATAAATAAACCATTTTTTCGGTTTTATTGTGGTTTTTTTGAAGTGTTTGAGTGCAATTATTACTTTTCTGTAAATGGCAAAATAACGATTAACTCCAGCGGTTTATAGAAAATTAGATCCAAAAATAATGATAACAAGCTGTAACTCAAAACGTGTATGCGAATGGAAAAAATCCAACTATTTTTGAAATTGCAGCTACTCGAAAATACACATACATACCTACTTCGGTTATATATTATATACCTACCCAAGAGGTTTCATAGCAGTCGTAATAGTTCATATTATGTTACTCTCATCCATCACCTTTCACACCGAACACTCACTTTTTGACGTAACTCGTACACTGCAGATATCCATATGGCTCGTACCATATAGGTATATTATATATTATAATATGTACTTACGATATAGTTTTTATTTTTTTATACATTTCACAACACTGCATAGCAGATCTGCAGCTGATATTATTTCCCTCGGTAAGTCAGTACAAAGTCACCTGTATATGTAACGCGTACATATATATTTGTATAATAGGTACCTATTATATATTATTATCTTATTCGTTTTCTGACTTGTCTGTTCTTGTTATATTATTACCATGCAAATGCGGTGTAATGACGATAAACAATAAACGGTCCTATATATGTATTACTTTATACTTAAAACGTGCCCGGTTATTTTTGTTTACTGCGTTTAACCATTTCTATTGATTTCGTTTATCGAAATATTATAACTTCATTAAATACCTAATCGATAACGAATATTACGCAGGCACGCCGCCTTAAACTCGCCTTCGTTGAATGACTTGCGACCTCCGCGCAGACGCGTAGAGACGTATATATAATACCTAATTTCGGTTTTTTTGTCGCTCTATAACACTTTGTATTTTTTTTTTTTTTATATACAGCATACTGCACATGGGCTAAAACGTATGCACAAAGATTTATGTCTCCTATTGTAAACAGACGCGGCGGGTGTGTTGTATGTAAATTGTTTACAAAATATATGTATTAACCCCCGTTAATCTCCATATTTTGCCGTCGTCGCACGAAAAACGTTTATTTCGAAATCGTGTTACCGCCGCCTAGTCGTATAATATAGATTTTCACATATAATACACAAGGGTAACTATAATATTATTATTGCTGCGTTTAGATCGAGGCCGATTTTAACCGTTTTACACTTCACTGGTCCATGGCGCACATATGGGCAATTTGGAACGGTAAATGTTTATGCGTTCCGACCACATGTTCGACATTTCATTTTGCTTGGCTTTTTTTGTGTATAAGGGTGATTATTGTAAACAAAAAGGATAAGTAATAAATAGGTAATAATAATACTAGTAATAATGAACAATAACGAGTAAGAACAAAATAGATTTTAATAATATTTGCTAAATAGGTATATCGAGGGTGGATAAGACCCTCGGACAGTATCTTAACAAATTAAAAAAAAAACAAATAATGATCATAAAAAATTAATTCTAACAAAATAATTTAGACAACTTAAATTCGTATTTTGTACAATTTATATACGTAATGCCGTTAATGTTTGTAAACCGCTATGTCACTGGCAAAATGTTAAATATTACAGCTATTAATAAGTATATACCTACTATAGGTATAATATGTATATAACATAAATTAAATGATTAAAAGCAAAATTGTGGGCGTGGTGAAAAATTATCATTAAAAACGCGACAAAAACTAATATATTATATAGGTAGTTAATAATTATGATTGATACGTACAAAAAATCCGCTTAAATCCGTTTTTATATCACTGGTTTTGGTTTTAATGAGATCAAGCGATTTGTTCGCTTTAAACAAAAATTATTTTGATTTTATGCTCGAAAGCTTATGATAAAATGGTTAGGACTGTTATACTATTATATTATATTTTCTATATAAAATAACGATGAAATGAAAAAACGGGTTTACATATAGTTTTTCAATGGCGAAATCAAAAATACAACAATATGTTTGGAAGCAATCTTTGGTTTATCCTCTTATACGCGATGAGAAGAATAAAATGATTAAAGTCGTGTGCAACAACTATAATAAAGTGATTTCCGAGATGTATGGTTATAAATGGAATATTTAGTAAATCATATATTTATATCGTTAAACTTAAATGACAAAATACATATACGTATATGTATAGGTATATATTATTTAAAAGAAAGAGAGTTTGAAATAAATAATATTAAACGTAAACATTTTCTTATAATATGCATCTCTAATTGATTAGGACGAGTTGTGTTTACAAAAAACTTTAACAAAATAACAAAAATATTATACATTTTTTATTCCACTATATTCTTATACAATAGTAATAATAATAATAATTGTTGTTCATATACATACGAGGAAATGTGTTTCACTATAGACTATGTATTCTATATACACGTACCTATCATTAAATTTGAATTCTAATTATCATAAATATTTATAATTTTTAATATAATTAAAATTTTAAACCTAAAATTAACGTTACTAGTATATTTTCATTTAAATACACTCCCGGCAATCGATAAACCGGCGGTGGTGGTGGTTACTGGCGCACGAGCGTATACGGTATTATATAGGTATATAGTTATCGGTTTTCCGGTAAAATGGAAAAAAAAATTGGAACATATTGGTCGCGATAAAACCTTAATTATTTATTACGATAAAATTCGAGGATGGTGAATCTCGTTTTCACGACTTTGCGTCTGTTTTAAGCTAAAAAAAACGTCGGAAAGTCTATGTTTCTTGTTCGAGAAATAGGCACATCGACTGCAATGAACACTTTATACATTCGTGTCGTCTATATAATATAGGTAGGTTCTGTACAACGTTATACGAATATATTTATACGCCGATTATAATATATCATTATAATACAATAATAATATAATATATATTAGCGAGTGTTGTCAGTGTTATTTTGTCGATATGGGAGGAGAGGACACACTTAATATAAAAAAAATATATATATATATATAGGTGTCGTCGAGAAATTTAGGCTAAGAATCGCGCAAAAAAAAAATAGTACAATGAAGGGCGAGTGTCGGGCGAGAGGGGAGGCGCGGGACCCCTCGGGGGATCTGCGGAGAATCGGGTCAATCATTCCGTTAATCAGCCTAGTATTGTGCGCGCGACGCAGCCGGGGGACACGACCGGATCATTAATCACACAACCGCAGACGATTAAAAAAAAAAAAAATGAAAATAATAATAATAATAAATAAATAATAATAATAACAGACGAGAGGAAAAAAGGCGAGAAACGATAGATTTCATTATTGTATAATAATATATAATATAATATTATTATCATTATTATTATTTATTAATAGTGTGCGCTCGGAGTTTGCGCCGCGCTCGCGCGTGTGTGTGGGCTACTACAAACTGCAGTGTTATATTATTATTATTATTAAACAGGTACCATACTATTATTATTAATATTATTTGTTGCCGCTGTCCAATGTTTGCTTTATAGGAGAACCGATGATATTACACACGTCGACAACCACGGTACTTACGCGGTTTGACCCGGAATGGCGGCGAGGTCGCGGTCGTTTGTCCGTCACTTATCCGTTCTTTTTGTTTTTTCTTCTATTTTCGAATGGCGAACACGCGTGCATGTATATATATATATATATATATATATATATTATAAACATAACAATATGCACGATAGTTGTATGATATATTATTATTATTATTATTATTTTCTCTATAGCGCACAATAGTCGTTCGTTAAGGTGTCATTGTGCGCGGCGACGACCGGCGACCGAATTCCTACGGGTCAACTGCAGCAGCAGCAGCAGGCGCTTGTTTCCGTGCAAAAATACCACGAAAAAAATAAAATAAAATAGAAAAAACTCTTAAAAATTCCCCTCCTCCTCTGCACTCCTCGTCGACGGTTTTCTCCCGATCGCGCGCCCGCTCGTCGTCGACTTCCGCACAGCCTCACTGATAATAATATACAATACAATACAATATAATATATCGCATAATATTATTATTATATTATTATCAAGTGATACGGCGGTGACCGATCTCACAAGGCCGGCACCATTTGCCTGCAGACCGGCTGCTGGCCGTCGACCGAGTACTCGCCGCCGCCAGGGCCGGCCTTTGGCGCGGACACCATTCCGACGCCTCCGCCGCCGCCGCCGCCGCCGCCGTTCAACATCATCAACTGCTGCTGCTGCTGCTGCTGCTGCTGCTGCTGGTGGTGCTGTTGTTTCTGCTGCAGTTGGTCGGCACCGCCTTTGGACGAAGGATGGTCCATCAGCTGCTGCTGATGCTGAGCCACCGCCGCCGCGTTCTTGGGCTGATGGCGTTTCTTGTGCAGCGCCAGATGATCGGACCGGGCGAAGCACCGCTCGCACACCTCGCACCGGAACGGCTTGTCGCCTGTGTGCTTCCGGTAGTGTCTGGTCAGCTCGTCTGACCGCGCGAAACTCCACTCGCACGCCGACCACGTGCACCGGTACGGTTTTTCGCCTGCGGACACACAATAAAAATAATATTATTATACTGCACACACCGCCAATATATACAAGTTTATTATATGAAGACAATATTATTGGCACATCTTATGACAAGTACCTATTATACATGGTATTTTTATTATTATTATTATTATTGCAGTTGCCGTTGCGTTATTACAAAGTACATAATAACTATCATAACTTCATATATTATGTAAGAGCTGCATAATATAATATTATGTTATAGTTTACAATGACAACAATACCTAAGTGTGGGGTATAGGTACCATCATTGTAGAAACTTAAATAATTGCATATTATAATGATTTTATTCTTCTCATTGTTTTTGAAAAATCGTTTTGATATATTGCCTCGTTTCTGTTTTCATAATGCTTTAAAATATCATTTTCAAGATTTAGGATATCAAAATGAATGGCCAAGGCATATGAATCATTGGTATTTTGTATACTGCAATCTTCACGATCAAGCAATATAATATTTATATATATGATTAGGTATTTAATATTTTTTCTTAGTGTAAAATGCTTTTCATAATAATATTTTATTTAAGACACATTATTTACATTTCTTTCTGAAATATTTGGTCGGGGGGAAAGGGTGTCGTCAAAATATGCGCCTGTGACAATTATTATTCATACAAAATATTATAAATAATTATAATGACTCATTGAGACGTTTCTGCGACTAAATAAACGCGTAAATCGCATTGCGCACGTGCATATATTATATTCTATGTGTGCGATCTATCCCGGGGGTATTGCAATAATACGGATCGATCGACTCCACAACATTCCATTCGCTAGATTCGTATCAATCATGTATTATAGGTACCTACAATTTGTGTGTGTGCGAAGTGTGCTTGTTTGTATGGCATACGTATCTATATGATTATCCGACGACGAGGTGCGACGAGAAAGCCGCGTCAAACGATAAATAACTGTATATAACACATACTGCTTGCTCCTATTTTATTATATATACATTATACATGCCTACTCGACGTCGCGTCGTTAAAAACGTTTTCCTACCGCGAATATACTGTATATGATATATATGTCCGTGTACACTTTATACGACTCCACAGCTCCGAATAATAATTTATGGGCACATATAAAATATTATATGATGAGCGATACAGACAAACGTAGGGAAGAAAAATTGAAATTGTGCGCGGCGTCTAGGTTAAGATACTAGATTTAAAACACTTATTTACTCACGCGTATATGCTATTTAAATAAAATTATTACTTATTTAAATAATTTTTGCTATCGAATTTTAAGAGAAAAATGTGTTCGAGGCAATGCATATGGTTTTTGTAAATTATTGTAGAACGAAAAAGGTATTAACTGCCTTATAGGCTTTATATATTCTACATTTGTATTACTTTTACCAATTAACTAAACCTGCAGGGATGGGCCACTCGAAATCACTAAAGATACTCAGTGATAGACTTATTGTGACTTCTTCGTTAAAAATATTTTTCAAAAAGGAGATAGGTATTAGGTACCTATAATAGTATTATAACGATAATATTTTTCTCTCCAAACATGCAGGTAACATCCGATATAGGTTGTTAATTAACACATTAAAAGTTTTGATTTTGCTTGGTGGTATATATCCTTTTAAACGCTATATCCATAAATGGCAGATTTTATATACCTACTATATACATACCTATTAGTGATAACTAACAATATCCGGTACAATTTTAGCCATTTTCGATACATCAAATCTAGTGTTATGGAATGTCGGATACACGAGGATCCTTGTAGCAGATTAGGTGATTTGAAAATAATGTTATCCGTTAGGTACACAACTTAAATTTTCAGGGAACGATTTGAATTTTATCAATGTTTTGCTTGAAATTGAAATTAATTCACTAAACGGATTTATATAATGATATGTTGACTACGATTAAATAGATTCAGTTTTCACTATTGCTGCAGGTTTTCATGGAACTGATATGGCCAAATTACATTTTTTTTAAGATTATTTAATAAATTCAATATTTTTAGAGATACGTTTAATGTAATGGACTATATGATGTTGGAAAACGTATGGATGAGATATCGATGTCAGAAATTATGTCTTTGGACGACTAATACGCACTATATTATATAACACCTATATGATAATATATTATATATTGTTAATCTGCATCAGCACACGGAGCTCGTCTGCAGCGTTCCTATTTATCGCGCGCGCCGAGAGACGGAAGAGAAGAGAAAAAATGACAAATTATACGCCTGTTTCACCGCAGCCCACACTGCATAGGCAAGTGTTCCGTTCGTAACCGTTTTCGTTTTAATTGGTCGCGATTGACTGCCCGCGATTTCGAGTAGGCCATCGACGACAATGAAGTTGGAAAAGCTAAAGACAAAAAAAATTAACACACAGACCATATTATATGTATAATGCGGATGTGGGACGCTTCGCCGGGTAGTACCGCGAGTGCACTACATACATTTATATTATTATTATTATTGTATATTATATGATAATGTGCGCTTTGGTCGCGAATTTTTTCTCTCGGCGCGCGCCATTGTCTCGCGACGTGCCGCGGCGGCGGCCCACGTCCCGAGTCCGCCGCCGCAGTCGTTTATTATGCATATTATTATTATTATTATTATTATTATTATTATACTATTATTATCATTATTATTATTATTATCATTATGTATAGCGGTCGTTGGCGCGCAAACAATGTAACGATTGTGTTCGGATTCGGAACCGAGTGCGCGATCGAAGCCCACTCGACATTTTTGTTTATATGTATAATATAATATAATAATAATATAAACGTACGAGTCAGCCGAAAGGGGTGAGCACGTCCTTGACCCAGCTGCACCGACAGACGAGTCGACGAGTGTCTAATATAGGTACAGTTCAGCATTAAAATAGTACGCGTATACAATAATAATTGTATTATACGTAAGCGTATAATGTAGGTAATATAGACAAATACGTATAATATATTACTCATCGTATCCGATTTGCAGGCTGCAACCCTCCCGAAATAATATAATTGTACGACGAGTGATTTACTATTCAATATTGAAAGCAACTCTTATTAACATCTCTGCAAGGATAACGGCTATCGAACGATTGAGAACGTTATACCTTTTTGGCCGAACGATTGAGAACACTTAAAAATAACAAAGAACTTACCACTGACCCTAAAAAAACCCAAAAAAGAATACGATTGAGAACGAATTTACGTGCAACGTTGCCATATCATTTATTATTTATCATTTAACAAATATTCCAGAAAAAAGTCATAGGTATGTAATATAAATATGTTTAAAAAATTTTAAAAAATGTAGAATTATAAAAATATGTAATAAATATATATAAAAAAAAGTAAAAAATGTAATACCTATGTATAAAAAATGTAATGACAAATGAGATACCTATATATTAGTTATAGCGGGATAGCGTAATCCAACATATTCTAAATATTTTAATAAATTACTTGAACTTTTATTTGCTTCATACCACATATATTTATTATGAATATTAATTAATTTTTCCTTTTGTTTCCTTCTGTTAGAATACTTGCAGTACATTTATTATTTGAACACTTCCATTTCAACCGTGTGTCTTTACGTTTCCGAATAAAACGATATTTATTACTATCTAATAGTACCTACTCCTCGTTCGTTCACTTCGTATAATTTTAATTTCATTATTTTCCATTATTTGACGAATAGTAATTTAAAATTGTAATATATTATAATATTTAATATATTGTAATATAATATTTTATACACTGACGAATACTTCGTTGACGTTTGTGCGACGACTAGTGCGACGAAGTCATTCTCTCGTATATCTGGTATTTAAGTTATAAATAAGATCCGATAAACGTCCGATAAATATTAAATATCAACCGGATCAATCGTTCAGCCAAAAAGGTATAACGTTCTTTATCGTTCGATAGCCGATTATCGTGCTCAAATTATCTTTCGATTACATTTGGCAACGTTGGAAAAAAAAAAATATCGAGCGTTCTCAATCGTGTTACCAAAAATAACGTTCTCAATCGTATTTTACCGAGGATAACAAATATCGTAATATAGCTATTATTATTATTATTATTATTATTACCCATTATAATTTTTATGTAGTTATGTAAATTCCGCGGCAGTAAAGTGTTCCTATATAGGCTATATAATATAGGTATATATGCTGCGGTTCTTGTATATCGTTCCCTCCATTCTTAAATCTTGCATATTAAATGTCGGAAAACGAGAAGGATTTTTAAATACTGTACTTAAATGTTGTATACAAAAAAAAAAATATCAACAACAACAACCCCTATGACGATTCGATGTAAAATAGGATAATAATATTCTAAGATTACCCTATTTATTTTATTCCAAACTATACATATATTGTTTTCTCAAACGTTAGGGAAAAAATCGATTTCCTCATATCCGCGCCCATCAGATATAATATGATAATACAATTTTTATATTACCCGCGATAGGCGAATCGCTCGTCTGCCGCAGTACAATATACCTCTGCAGCGCATGGCACGAAAAACCTGCGTGGGCGTCGAAGAATAAAAAAAGGACGCACACCCTAAAAAACGCGCTTTGGAATGGCGCACGAATATAATATAACGGATATGCGATGACGCCAGCGCGGTGTCGCGATTCTGCGTCGCATAACATTATATTATTATTATTATTATAATATACAATATATTATAATTATATATACGCTCCGGTTTGCGCACGCCTTGTTGTACGCCGCTCTACATTACAATATTTTAATAATATATTATATATTATACCCGTACGAATCGTCGTCGTCGTCGCCGACGTAATGATAATAAATTATATCGAAATAATACAATCGATTAACGCGCGCATAATATTATAGGTATACATATATACCTATGGGGGCATATCATTATGCGACAGAAAAACATTATTTTATAATAATAATATGTACATCGTAATGACGTATAATATAATCGCACTGCCGAGGACGGAAGCCGAGTCACGTCCCGTGAAAAAAACAAAAACGACCGTCGAATTAACCGTCGCGTCGTCGTCGTCGCCGCCGCCGACATCCAGGCGGGCGCACACGGGATAATTCAAAATCGTTTCAAAAACTACGATGACGACGTGTCATCGGCGGCGTGCGTATAGGTGTAACTACTCGACTTACCCGTTTTTACCCGTTTATAAGGAATTTGTTTTGACCTACCTGCGACGTAAAAAAAATATATTTCATATAATACGCGTAGTAATAATAATAATAATAATAATAACGACATGCAGTGACGGCCGTGCGCGTCCGTCTCTCGCGCGGTTGCACGTATAAAAGCGCATAATAACAATAATATTATATATGTGCATTGTGCACGCGCGTGTATAGCCATTTAACATCGCGTTCAATATAATGCCTAATGTCCAACCCTTCCACACACCCCCTCCCAACATTGTTGTTGTTGTTATTACTGTCGTCGACGTCATTTATGGTGTACATTATATATTTTCGGCTCTACCCAACCAGAGTTCCTATTTGCGCGCCGTGTAGTAATATATATATATATATATATATATATATATAATGTGTGCAGTGTATGAGCGCGCGATACGCCGATACGCACTTTACACACACGACAGTTTATTATTATTACGGATCGCGTATACGGTTTTTATTTATATCTGTTTTTTTATTTCCCCGTCGTCGCGTTATTTAGTTTTTTAATTCGTACACGGCGCGGCGGCGGTTGACAATAATTCAACAACGTTTACGCGGTCGCTCGAGTGGAAAATTGGACCATCCGGCGACTCGGTGGTGGCGGTGTACCTATCGTATACCTCCGTATACTAAGGTAATAGTTTACCCGTGTGTTTACCGTGTATTATACTTATATTATACACGGCGTGCACGCATTAATATTATTATTATTGTAACAACGCGCGTGTTCCGGGTGATGATATCGGAAAATTGGCCGGCCGGGGATGACGAAAGTTTGACAATAAATATAATATATAGGCAGGCACATTACTCGACACCGCGTCCGACGGCGATGGGAGGGTGGTGGACGAGTTTAAAACGTTTATATTTTTCACGATATATATACGCGTATTCATAATTATATAAATATTACGCTGCATATGTGCGCGCCGGCGGTTCTGTTGTGTTTCTATGACTGTATATTATATAATAATAATAATAATATGTGGTTCTGTTATATTATATTACGAGAATATACTCGAAAACAAAACGAGTTCGTTTAACCGCGATTGTCTTCGGAACACAATCGCGAAAATTGACGTTTTCCAAAAGTTGCCCTGCGCGCGCGGTTAACGAGAGTTATTGTATTGACGAGTCGAAGAAAAAACCAAAAACGATGCATTCTCCCATCGCGTACAGCGGATGCGCCGCAAAATATTTTTGTTTAGTAAGTATAATATAATAATAATAATGTACAGGTAGGTACCATAATAATACCGCGGCGTAAGTCTATTATTCAATATTATCATAAAAACGTGGCAATCACCAATTTAAAGAACTTTGTGATATTTTTTTTTGCAATATACACACAATTATACGTGCCTAGGTAGTTATTTAAATTTTAATTTACAAAACGTATTATTATAATAACCATAATTATTGAAAAACAATATTCGCACGTAACTATATACGTTTATTATCCAACAAAACGTCGTCGGTACAGTCGGGAAATCGTATATGACTTCACGAGAATACGACAAATGAAGAATTAAAGTCCATGATGTGTGTACACACTGCTGTGAACTATTATATCTATACTAACTGAGAAATATATTACTGCACGACGATGCACTTTTATTCAACGATGGCTATATATATGATATCTATGATTTAGGTATTGTTTAGCACATTTTATACAGTTCCAACGACAATTTACGTTCTAGATCGATGTCATGTAGACAAAATAATATGTATTTGTATATTATTACAATATAAATCAGAAGGATATCGGATTCCAAATAAACAAGCACAACAATATTATTATTATGTTCACATTTTGTTTACAATCAACCAACAACCTGCAGAGTTGTACAGTATTATTATACCCGTACATGATATTATTTTTTCATTTAGGCACGAATTTCATACCAATCGTATTATATATACCTAACATTGGTACGCGTACACTATAACTTAAAAGTACCTATATACCTACCAGCTGGCGGGCGATTTTCAAAAGACCAGATGTGTGAGCGTGCAGTGTATTTTTTTTATTAATTTAGTCGCTGTTTAGTTAGTAATTTTTTTTATTGGCGGACACACAGACACACACGCATTTTTGTTATTGCCACTATTATATTATTATACTCGGGTAGGTATATTGTATACTATACAAACATATTATGTATATAGATATACTTACGGAATAAAATTTTTTTTAAAAAAAGGACACAGGGTCGTTACCGCAATATTAAATCAACATCCTACATACGTCTCTATTAAGACTAAGTGTTTCAAACCTTTTTCGGAGTATATACTATTTATATATAACTATATGAGCTTAAACGAAATTTCGGCCTACACGCGTCTCCGTCGTGGATGGCTGCATGAGCGGCGGCGGCGGACCGACGACAGCGAACCGACAGATGGTGGCGGCGGTGTTCGATGGTAAATAAATTCAACGGAATTGGCGGTAGTGCGACAGTAATGCGAGTTTTTATGGCCGTGTCCGCGAGAATATTAGCCTCGCGGGAATAAAAGACGGCGGTTTTTTCTTTTATTTTCCGAGACTTTTATAATATAATATTAACAGCGTTTCGCAGTTACAACATTATCTCGCACGCGTATATTATTATACACATTTAAACTGTGCGCACGGACATAATATATAACGCGCTGTGGGTGTGTGTGTGTGTGTGTGTGTGTGTTTTCGTTGACGCCGTGCGTTATAATACTGCTCGGTCACACGATTAAATAGTCGCGAGCGCGTGCAGAAAAAAAACGCACATCAAACGCGCCGAAAGCGTAAAAAAATTTTCATCCATACAAACCACCGACCGAGAGTGAAATAAAATAAAATATGTATTATGTTACTGCAGCGGTATTTTATTTAGGTGTTTTTTTTTCCTCGCCGACCAGAACCGAGTGGGACGTCGGACACCGCGCTGTGCACCACCGCCGCCACCGCCGCCGTGCTTCTATATATATTACCTATATGTTTTATATAAATATTTAGATTACATACCACGAGAACGCTATTAATTATCATGTAGGTACTGTAAATATATTCACCTTTAAAATCAAGTCTAATAAAAACGTATTTTTGCACGCGATTATAATAAAAGCGGTATATACCTATATTAACAATAACAGTCATGGCGTGCCCATGTCAAAAGCTTCCCAATCATATACCAAACATATATAATAGCATTATTGCGTCCTGTTTACTGAATAATAAATATACGACGGATTATAATATATGCATGGATATAGAACATCTTAATATACCTAATATTTTTTTATTTTTTTTTTTTTACAAATTATTACGGGCGTAGCCCTTTTTTACTATTAAGAAAATAATAAAGTAACAACGACACAGTAACAAAGAATAACAAATAAAGTTTACAGTATATACATATAGATAGGTACAGCAGATAACATATAATGATTATATATTTTCATAAACAGACATAAGGAAGGAGGAATCCTCATTGGCACGAGACATCAACCGCCTATAATAATAGGTTCATTTCGAATGTAGTTGGTGGTAAACTGTAGAATGAAAAATGGAACAGCTGCCCTATAGATGTCCGCCGAGGAACTTTAAAGCAAAGCAGAGTCGCCAGGGCGGAAGAATCAACTATTTATTATTCAAGAGGCTTTTCGTGGAGGATATACCCGCTATGTATGCCTATATACGCTCAACCAATGATGTTGCACCAATTGCATCAGACACATGGGTCAGTCATGGCCCATGGGGCCCTGCACAAGGTGTCTACAATAAATGGCTGCAGGTGAACCGCAAAAACTGTCGATGGACCCTTTCAAGCTGACAAGAGTCACTATATGGAAGAGTTTACTATAGTCACCGCATAATGATATTATATATTATGAGGCTATGATATAAAACAATAATTGTACAATTATTATTGTACTTATATATAAATCCACTATCTGCCAAATTTCGAATTCAATTAATTTCAATATTTGTATTGTAATAACTATATATGGGTAAACATAACTTGTCATATTGTGTCTTAATGTTATAACTTCAAATCATAAATTATTATTATTTAGTATTATTGGTGGTGAGAATATACCAATTACCAGTATACCACAACCTTAATTGCATGTAGCCACTTTGGTAGTTATATAATCATATGCTCTCCGACCACACTTGAAAACAATGCATATATCTTATAGTCATATGTACACTAGTATAGTATATATATATATATATTAGTGTACACTTATACATCTATATGGTATAGCTATGGTATATACGCGCAAATCGTATCTTCAGAATAGGCTACAAGTGTCCATTCCGGTCCCCATTTCCTCTCCTCCTCAGACCACATTTATGTGTGTTATTAAACCACAATTATCGATAAATATTAATCACCGATTTACTCTATTCTTGAAATGCATATACATTATTGGTTGTCATTTACGGACCCTATATCTTCGCCTATATACGAGTATACCTATACCTACCTACCTATACCCTTTATTTATATATTATAACGGTCGCATCACTTAAAGACAAAAAAAAAACACCAACAAATATGTGTTATTATAGGTATATAATAATATACTTATGACGTGGTCATTAAAATAATCAACGGAGTAACAAAATTCCGAATGTTTCTGAGCACGGTTGGGAGCCGTACCGGTCAGCGTACTACGTGTCTCGAATTCATACGATTGCGTATTTTATTTATAAGCCCGCAGTGTGGTAAGTAATATACACGTCTGGTAAAAACATTAATTGTTAGGTATAAGTATAAAGTATATACACCTATATGGAAAATAAGCAACGATTACAGTATATCTTTTTACACGACGAAAGGGACATGATAAATGAAAAAAATTAATTTTTACGGCTATACATAGTAATTATTATTATACACATGTATATAGATGTATAAACTTTATAAGTATAATTTAATATATGTATATACATAATTATATATACCAGCTGTATTGTATAATTTATTGAATTAACTTTATACGCACTTGTGTGCATAACACATTTATATTATATATTGTATATATAACGACTATATAGCGTAAAAATATGTCGTTATAGGTATGTGTGTTTTCCTGCTTTCCAGTTTTAATTAGTTGTAATTTATACATTTATAATCGAATAATTACGATTTTCGAAACGGTCATATACAAACATAATATAAAATTATAAATACAATTTTTTCATGCTTTTATGAATTAATATTATAGGTTTTTGTCTATATAAATTATAAACATAAAGTTTAATTTTTTTTTAAACATTGATGTTAACATGAAAAGTCATACTGCGTGGAACAATATTAATATTATATATTACGAAAATACGAACTATTATATACGAGATCAAATAAAAACGAGGGCATTAAAGTCTCCACGTACGCATATATTATTACCTAATTATTATGTATATTATGCTTAAATATTACATTATTATATAGTCTCTCTCCACAATATTATGTAGACCGCTGCAGTTTATCAATCATAATTATTCATAATACACATTTTAATACCAGCTATATATGTACGTACAAGTTCGATTTTCATATACATCTAATATATATACGCCCGAGTGCGCGCACTTAAAAACACGTTGAGTTTCTGTTCGGAGCGTTTAATGCCATTAAGTTTATACACCTTGTTTACATTTTCATACTCGTCTCGGACGTGCGAGTATATAATATATATAAACGAACTGCAGCGTTTATTAAAGATTCTCAAGTTTGATACTTAGCGCGCGCGGAACAAGTTTTTCCACTCTCTTACCACGCGGCGTCGGCGGCGGCGGAGTCGTTCAAATTCAATTAAACTCTGAACAATATTCTCTACCCCCTCGCCGCGAACGGTGTTATTTATTTCAGGTACAATAATAATAATAGTAATACGCGTATCGTCGTCCGATTGTGCATTTCGTTTATATATAAACGCTATACCTATATATATATATTATTATTATTTATTTTTTCAAACGATTCGCGCGTTTATGAATCACGTACAAAATAAATATAATAATAAAACGCGCGAGCATTTACTATATAATATGTATATACAAACTATCTATATACGACTTAACATACCTATATATATAATAATAATAATTATTATTATATAATATATATGCGTAGTATAACTCACGCGGTTGCACATAAATCTCGTCGCGTGCTTTTCGCGTTCGTACCTATATATATGTTTATATATATTATATAAATACATTTATTTTTTTATTTTTTTTTATTTCGTTTTTTGCACACAAGACGAGCGTCCTAGCGAGAGTGCGCGTGCGCACAATCGCGTGTGGGTGCAAAATTATACTTAGCTAAACCATTATATTGTCATTATATATTATTGTTATTATAATAATAACGATCTAGATTAAACGGCTAGATGAGATTCCAATCGGCAGCAGACAATTATTAAACTTACAACGATGTGCGTTTTGCGCCGACGGACGATGCGTATCGATTTTAATTGTCCCCGGGACGTGTCGTCGTCGTCGTCGTATTTTGTATTGCGCCTTTCGCCACCCCATTTTGCTGCGACCTTATTGCATTCTTTTCTCCAGACCATATGCACCGGCTTATTATTATTATAATAATATACGATTTTTCTTTCTCGCCTCGGAATTATTTATCGCAAGGGTTTAATCGCTGCGGCTATAACACGTCGGAGACGAAAATAAATTTATCGGTCTCGGCCATTATTATATACGAGAATCGGTATTTTCAAACGTGTATATATGATAATATTTATTATTTAATATACAATATAATACCGCAGCATAAACGCACGGACACATCGAATTTTAATAGCTATAGCTTTTAATGAAATGGCACACGCCTTTAAATGTATACGTATAAATAGACGAACGTCATAAAACGACAGTTTCCGATTTAGGATATTATATATTATGATGATGAGTTGTGGACCGGAGCACTTTAGTTGGCACATTCACTAATCGGACCCCACTGCAGTAGACTGTCCCGGCGGTTAATTAATTTCAACAAATTGTCGAGAAACCAAATTTAAGAGCTATTAAAAAACGACAACAACAAAAAAAAAACCACATAAACCCAAACCAGATTTATACACAAGCGCCCGAAAATATATAGAACTGTACACCGACGGTCTTACATCGTTTAAAACGGAATTTATTAAAACGATCGGATCATTAAAACATATTAATATTATATTACACGCATATAATGATGTATATATACATATATATTATACATAATAAGATTATAATATAATATAGGTTATTATAATAAACTTATCCGTCCATATCGAGTTTGATATTATATATATATACCGAGAAGAAAAATAAAAATAAAAATAAAAATCGTCTAAAGGTTTACAAACTAATATAATAAAAATGATAATCTCAACATAGGTAGACGAAGTGGTAGATCTATAAAATATATTGCGTTTATAATAATATCATATAATATATCGATATTTGTATACGAATTGCCTAGTTTACAAAATCATTGAGCATAATTCAACGATTAACAATCACTGAAAATAGTAGTATTATTATTATTAAAAAACGGTCAAATCATAAAAGTTATTTTCCACGTATAGAAGCATATACCTATATATGGGGACTATTAGCTATCCAATCAGTTCTCGGCGATTAGCTTTATACGACATCGCGTCGAGTTACGTTTCCTCCGCAGATGCAGGAGGCCGGTGTAAGTATTATTGTTATTATTATTATTATTGAGTGCAGGTACTCAAAAGAATTCCGTGACGAACCGTTGTAAACTATATTTCCCATAAGCGTCCTCAAAGGTGGGTCACCCACGATTCTGCAGCAGGTCTGAGGTACGGTCAAACTATTTCTTCTAATCAATAAGGTCCATTTCGAGAACCGAATAATCTAACACTCCGATGGATCTCTTATCCGTCCCACCAGTACCTACAAAATGTCTCGAAAATAATATTTTGAACGTTTCACATCGTTGAAATCCTCTATTTTTGACCTAATACCAAACTATTCCTGCAAGTTATATACTCTGTGGGAAGACGTCTAAAATTGTGTTCAAGTATTGTGACCTGTCTGCAAAACTGTTGTAAGCCGGGCACTCTCAAAAATGAAATTTTTCTTTCCACCGAAAAACTCGAGTGTGCCCACCACTCACTTAAGTTATTAATATACATATATTGTATAATTTATTGATAAACACGGTAAATGGTAAACGATTTCGACAGCCTACGGCGGTATAATATAATATTATTATACAATCATCGCGGCATCGCGCGTGCTGCAGCGATAACCCCGATGCAATAATAGGACCTACTGCATGGACTTTCGGAAGAAAAAATATACAATGCGCGCCGTACATTGAAGCCTCTCCAACTCTAGCAGGAAAATAAGGACTAAGCAAAACAAGGCTGAGGCGAACTATATACGGAACGAAATATCACATTTAGTATAGTATCGCTGGCAAGGATTTATATCCTTATATCCTGCACACACGCAGAAATGACGTTAAAAAACCGCTCACAAACATATTATAATATTATAATCGAAAACGGTTATGATATTATATATGTTTTACACGCGGGCCGCGTCGCACGTACCTATATCTAATAATAATATATATACGCACACGTACGACGAGGGTGGAGGGCGGGGGGCGGGGACACCTCCGAGCAAATATGCTATAAAGCACAATGCCAAAATTCTCGGCTTCCGATCCACGCTACAATATGATATTATAATAAATACGCGTACCTATATCATCATTATTATTATTATCATCTATAATAGATACGCGCGACGAGATTGATATCGTGCACGACGTATATGCGCGCCGTGGCTCTCACGACAGCGCAGCAGTGTCTACTGGTGTGTGCCACGTGCGCGCGTGTGTGTTTATTATTGTTTTCGTGTATATATACCTACCTACCTCTATATATTGTCTCCGTCGGTAATATAAAAATTATACTATTATTATCACCGGTGGCGTGTATATACTATACATATTATATTGATATGCCTATTGGTAAAAAATGTTTAAAAAAAACTCGCCTCGGGCGGTTTTAATAACTTTTTTGTCCGTCTCGCGACCGCCGCGATACGCGTACGCGTTAACCGTGCGGCATGCGCTCACATAATAACCACATAATACATATTATCGTACAATATCAATGTGACGATATTGTCCGCGCGCGCGTGCGCCGGTATTATAACATTATTATTATTATTTTTATTAATATCGTTGTGTTCGCGTCTATGTGTGTGTGTACGGCCGTTATGTGTCTTATATATACTATATGTACGCGCGGCGACCGTTTTGTCTCGTCCCAGGGTCGAGGACCTCTTATTCCGACGGCTCTGGCTCTCCGACACCGACCGACCGTCTACGACGACGACGACGACGTCTATATACTACTCATTATTATTATTATTATATACTTTACACGACATACTTATAGGTACATGTGCACACACACGAGCCGACCCGACCCGAGGCGCTCTGTCGCTCTGCGGCTGACGCGGAAGAGTGCGGCGGACGAGGAGAGAAACGCGCACAAATTAGACGCGTTATTATTACTCCGAGTCATCGACGTCGGCATATTATTGTGCGCGTATAGGTACAAAAATAATATCTGCATAAAAATATCATAACGTTCGACCGTTTCTATAATAATCGGCGAGATCCGATATAGTCTGCCGCGGTGATAATTATTACTATCGTATACGATTGTCGGACGTCGGCCCGTCGCTGCCGCGTTGGCGTGTATATATATATATATATATATATATATATATATATATATAATGACGATTTGGTCGGCCAATAATAATATATAATTGTTCTGCGTCGCGGTCGCATCATAATATATCATCGTATTATAATACGCATTTATATCATACCTATAGTAATAATAATTAGCGTTTATTTCGCGCGACTTTCTCCGGTCTGACTCATCTCTCCGCCGCCGAACGGATTTCCCGCGACCTCGGACGACACATTTTGCCCATTAAAACGAATAAGTATACGAGTATATAATATATAATACGAGTGCGTTAAATAATGTTAGACACCGAGAGCGATGTCTATATTATTATTAAGTAGAGCGGCTGCGGACCCAAATCGGTCGGGTCAAATATCGTGAAATCGAATAAAAACCGACACGCGATACGATCATCGGAGTGCCGAGCTGTATCGACATTATATTATATACCTATATATCGTAATAATATGTACGCATCGCCGCGGTTCGATCGCGGAATTTATCGTAACGGTGAAGTGACTTTTTTTACTCGTACGTAAATTAACAACTATTAATAATATTTATACATATATATATATATATAATATATATTAATTTAAACTATAAAAACAGTTTTACGACGTATATCGGATGATAAAGCGTTTCGAGTCCGCGCGTCGATATACTATTTCAATGCAACATTATATGCAGACACAAATGAATAACTATACAATAATAAACACGAATTATGTTGTAAAGTATATTATATATATAATATATAAAACGGACGGTTTCTCGCATCGAAAATGTACTCGCGCAATTAACTATGCGAATCGATAAATAATTTAAGTATAGGTATAGAGGTACCTAAAACCTACATTTATATACCTATAGAATTATAATATACGAATAAATTTAGGTAGGAAACGAAATATTCTATTATATAGTTACCACGTGGTCGTATATAGAATTTGCAAAGCACCCGTACCACGCGAGATGATACATATATATTATAATATACGTACATAGTACGAAATATTTGGCACACCCTGCAGCAATATCTCTTCACCGGTCTAGGAACTCGTCTATGATGCTCCGGTATATATATTGAGTATTATACCTATATATAATATATGTGTTTCACATTGATCAAAAACCGAATCACGCGTGTATATAATGATTATGTACGGTGTACGTAGGTATATAATAGATTAATAGTTTATTATATGCTTTAATATTTTGTTTTTTAAGATATAATACGTAACTATTATACGCCAGCACTGAGGTACACTGCAGCGGCGGATAATCGAAATCTCTGCGCGCCGGCCGATTGGCAAATGTAATTATACCGCGAACATCGTGTTAGGGTTTAATTTAGTGGTATTGAAAAAAAAGGCGCATTATACAGCCTTCCCGGACGCTATTCGACATGCGCCGGGAGGCGATTTGTTTGGCTTCGACGTGTCCGAAACCTCCAATTAAATAGCGACGACCTCCGCACACGCGGTAGTCATCACATTATATATCGTAATATTATATGATACATAAACATATACGTGTCCAGGGACTACACTAACGAGGTGTTGAAAAAAAAATACTCTGGAGGCCGTTCGCGGGGTTACTCGGAAAAGGAAAAATACTCTGTTCAGAGTTCTTATTTGACAAGAAAATTCCGAGGCTCTTGTCGACGGGGCTGAACGAAAATAGCATAAAAAAATATTTAGAAAATCTACGATATTTCGGACCGTATCAAGTATGACAAAGGAGGATCGTAGGTGTATAAAAAAAATTGTTATTCGAGAAGACGTAAATATGATGTCCATCTAATACGAATAATATCAAACTATTTCACGGTAGGCAAAATCGAAATCGAAATTTCCCTACATAGAGAGAAGAATATAAGAGAAAAATATTTTTGATATAACATCATGTCCGGCAGTTTTTCTTATATTATAATATTATAATATTAGATAGGTATTACTCGTACAGTTGTGTGTCTTTTTCATTCGAAAATATTTTACAGAAATATATAACATTATAGGTTAGAAATATAATTCTCTTAAAATGTTGTTATTGCTGCAGGTATTTCAACTCTAATATTAACCAAGACGCCTCAAATATCTACTTCGCGTGCGGAGGAATTTCACTACATTACATTCTGGACAGACCATTATACTAATAGCGAAACGAGTGCCAGCAGCAGCAGCAGCAGACTGTCTGGGCTGAATAGTGGTGCCACGCGTTGGCGTCATCCCCGAGAAGTCCGATTCGATTACACGGTTCGGCGATCGACCGCGTTGTGTTGTTTGTGAGCAAAAAAGGCTTTTGTATATTGTCGTATATGTGACTAAAGGTTTTTTCGATTGTCTCCCCGGTACAATAGCGGCGCCTGCGAAGTGATATAGGTACCCTTTTACACGGGAGGTGGCATCGTGATATACATACAATATATATAATAACGTTCATTCATGAAAACACTAAGACATAAATCGCATATATATATAGTCATATAGGCTGTGACCGTGTATATTTATAAACTCGTATATCAGTTATGTGCGTGTGTTGTACAGTAATAGGTTTTGGAATGCTGTTTGATGCCGTCCGATAACCCTAATGGGTTGTATTTTCGGCGCTTCGATTTATTACACATATTATATACGTATTGTATGGGTATAATAATGGCAGGTATTCTAACAATATTCTATATACGGATTATATTTAGATTTATTATATATATATATATTAATACATATACTGCAGATATATATACGATAAGAATATAAAATTACCTGTGTGTATTCTTTGGTGGGCTTTTAGGTGAGAGCTTTTAGTGTATCCTTTGTTGCAACCTAAAACCAAAACAATATGGCAATCAACAATCGGTCGTAATAAACTTTTGCTATACATGTATCCGTCGACCCTGTAATTTTACGACTACGAATAGTCGAATATATATATATAGGTATACGATTTTATTTAAATATTATATGCAGTTTGCACATGATATCAATGTGGTAGCTAGGTGAGGGAACTAGTAGGAGTGTAAACATTTATTGCATTTTTTTAACGTTTATATAAGTATAGTTACTATATCCTTTAGCATTATTCCATACAAAATATTATCCTACAACCACTATATGGGTGTATGGCATTTGTAATTCTGTTAAGAACTCTAATAAGATTATAAATGAATCAAATTATTTTTTGTGCATATTTTCATGATTTCACATTTTCTTTTCAGACTTATGGTGGAAAGGAGAGGTTCTATTACATGTAAATTGGTCAAAACCAAAAATTCTTTGAAACTTTAATGACTCTTTCCATCAAAAAAAAAAAATCTAGCTAAGATCCTTGTATGCATATGGGATACGGTAAATGATGCAGTAAAATATGTTTATAAAAACTAAAAAGGCTGGTTTACTTACCGCCAAAATTGCAATGATGAGTCCGTCTCCTTTCCAAGTCCGGGTTGTTTCGTCTGTTAAACTTCATCGATCTTTGGATGGCGTTACAGCGGGGTGTGGTGTACGGCGGCGGTGGTGTCCGCCGTTTACCGGGTGAACCTGGCTCGGAAATGGGAGGCGTCATGGGTGCCACGCGTGGGAAGTAACCGTGGTGGTGGTGATGCTGTTGATGATGGTGATCGTGGTGGTGATAATGCACGTGCAGATAAGACGGCGTGTACAGCCCCGGGCTGGCCACCGACTGGTACTCGGGACTGTTGGCTTCCGGTGCTTCCACTTTGACATGGGTCACCTGCAGCGATTGGTCATCGAGCGTAGAGAACATTTGAGGGTCCACTACCTCATTCATCTCGAACCACGGGGGCTCTTGAGATTCGTCAGGATGATGGCCGTTCTGAAGGATCGAGTCCTGCACGGTCCGAGCACCCATGCCGGTTGTCTCGAAAAAATCACACAAGACCGGCTCATTTCTGGACTTGATGACATGTTGGTCTTCCACCATCAGTCCTTGTAGCATCGAATCGAAGTCGGGGGTCTGAAATAATAGAAATTATAATTATTATTAAAACATCCAAATAGAATACCTATACGTTGGTATTAACATCACATATCGTATTTTAAATGATTGTATATACTATTAGCTAGACAAAATATCTTATAATATTATAATATAATATTACCTACATAATATCTATGATATATAACTTTTACCTATATTATATTATAACTGTAAAAGCTTTGAAACCAGTCAGCGCAGATAATGGTGATCCTATATTTTAACTCTATATATAAGTATGCGTGTATATATATATAACAATAAACAATAATAAATGTTTGGAAACATATAACGTTATTAAATGTGTTCCTTATATTATATTATTATACCCGGAGCTATATTTAGTTTTATGTAATAAGTAATAACTAATAATAGTAAGTGTTTAATAAAGCGGTACATAACTATAATACAATATATGTATATAGATACAATAATATAATGAATATAAGATACAGGTATGTATATAGTATTAATGTCAAGATTAAAATCACATAATAATAATAATAAAACTTTTTAGATTGTTATTGGCCATTAACCATATGATATTCCAATCCGTTTACAAAAAAACGATAATATATTATAAACGTTCAGTCGGCGTTACTGGCGTTAAAGTCTCTGCGTCGAATAATATAATAACTCATTGAACAAATAATCAAATTAAACGTCGCGTCTTTCGTTTATTAGGTATATTATGTATATACAATAAATACCTAAGTATTATATATACATGTTGTGTGTTATATATATATATGTGTATATATAATATAATATAATCTCCCTATATATTATATACCTATATTATAAACTCACACACTCAATAATAACCACTCTCTCGACTCTCGATATGTATATATATATTCTATACACACAAGTTTATCTACTGGTTTCGTTACGTTCAGTTTTTATAGGTCTATGTGGCCGCGATATAAACCGAAACCGAACGTAAACATAAAGGTATATACTCGCCGTACGTGTTAAAATAGAAAAACACGGAAATGGTTTTTGGCAACGCATAGGTCTCCAATATCTATGTATATACACACACCACACACACACACACACACCTGATGACGACTACGACGACCGGATCGTGGCGAGCGTGGGCTGTGTCTTAATGGGCTCCGGATATGTTTATGGCAACGGCAGGAAAACCGAGACACATGGTCGTAAATACGAAGCGGTATTTCGGCAATCGCTATAGCAATGAGGGTATATATACTCACCGTATTATATTTCAAATCTTTTTATTTCATTTTTTTTCTTTCTATTAATCACGCGTGGACGTCTCGCGTATAGGTATATAGATATATATACTACAGCACAGCACCAGGGTATATTATATTAGATATATAAACCCCAACACTATATAATTTAGCGATAAAACGCGCTCGCTTAACAGTATATTAGGTAAGTATACCTACTTGTATAAATATATATATATATATATATATCAGACTTAAAATATAAAAAATACGCGTCCAGACTTAATACAATATTATGTATAATATACACAAAGTTTTCCTGGCATGCATCATTTCAGCCTGGAAATTTAAAAGGTTTGATTTTTATTTCGCCAAAATCGATGTAATATATTTTGTCTCCAGACGACGTGTTCTCTCAGTATTACAAGTGAAAAAAATAAAAAAAAACAAATTTCGAAGGAGTAGTTAATTATTTAAGTATTTAAAGTTTTAATGGGTGGAATGAATAGTGGCACAAGGCTATCCCGCAAAATGCGTTAATCCACTCATCCACTCCGTTCATCAATAACACTTTAAATACTTTGAAGTGAGTTATAACTAATTAACTATTCGTTCAAAATTTGATTTTTTGTATCGTAAATAATCTAATTCAGAATATAATATCAATTGGTTTAAAATACGAGTATATATATATATGTATAAATATATATTGTTCAACTGATGTGTAATGGTGCAGAAATGGAGTAAACTGCTATGGGTATGTATAATATTATTTTAAAAGTTCACTGCTGAAGTTCTGAAAATATAAATTAGCACGTTACTATTCAAAACTATCGACTTGTGACAATAATAATATCATATTATATTGTATGACATGCGTATGTAATTAGTGTGTGTGCATGTATAATGTATATAGGTATACTCTGCACCGACACAAGACCACACCATATTTTGTTTTAATTTGTTTTTACAATATAATTTTTCGCCTCTATTGCGTACGTTGATAATATGTATGACACGCGCAGCACGTCTATTATAACCGAAATCGTATTATACATTATATTATATTATACTGCTATATATTAAATAGCTGACCAAGTCGCTCGCCTCTCTTTTCGCTTTTCCGCATCGTAAAATATGATGAACGCTGCCGCAGACGTTGTTTATATATTACAACCACGAATCGGTGTAATTAGGCATATCACAATATAATATATATGTATCCAACCGTAATATATTCCGGACCATCTGGTCTGCCACTGCTGCTGTTGCTGCTGCTGCTGCAGTGTTATGCAAGGTTTTCCGCTCGGCATTGTGAAATAATAATACGAACTGCGTTGTGTGTTCGGATGTATGTAATAATAATAATAGTATAATAATTTTTTAGGCATCTCTCGAACAGGGGCATCACCCACTTGAATAGACGTGGTGACGGAAACAACTACGTGACGTCAGCTCAGCAAAAAAAAAAAACAATTATTTCGATTACCATAACATATTATAATATATATTATACGCATCTGTCACGACTAAACCTCCTAATCATATTATACCTATAGGTTATTATTGATTAGGTGTATCGTTTTAAAAACGTTTCGATTGACGAAACGTGTCGAATGACTTTGGTCAAGTTTTTTGCCAACTGGAATGCGTCTAGTACGTATACCTAATATATTAAAAATAACTTCTCAACTTAGAATATATCGCAAAAAAGAGACGCGTATATTATATAATGAGAATTGTATAAAAAGTGAAGAGTGTATACATATATAATATATGTATCGGCAATAGTCATCAAACACCATTCGGATACAAAAATAATAATTTGTCGTCGAAATCGTTGGAAAATACGAATGAATATTATATTGTAATATTTGTAACAATGGGTGTAATATAATATGTAGGTACAACAATATATAATATATAAATTATACATTATTATAATCCCTATATAGGTATATATATAATATGCTATATACAGCGCGCACTTATTACGATATCTTTCGTCATTATCAGTACATAATATAATATAATTACATAAACGTTGTGGTTTTATTTATTGTGTTTGCTTTACTTTGTGTTCGCTGCTCTATAATACGACTATACAGCGGTTGGCATATAAGCGAGTTAATAATATAATTCTGTTTGATTAAGAATAAACATATTATCTTGTGCCGCGCACATAATATTAATGTATATATATATATATATATATATAAGATAGGTACGAGCTCGTGTACTTGTTCTAGTCGATAAATCTATCGGCCCCGCTGAGAAATACGTTCGAATTCATATTATATACGGCTGCGGCGTTGGTATATAATATAATAATAATAATAATAAGAACTTGGCACGAAACATAATTTATCTAGCATGATAGTTTTCCTACGACGCACTGCCGTGTAATATTACAATACCTATAGGTATACGTAAATACGTCGTTGCTGAACAATAGTTGTTCTATTTTAACATTCAGGGGTGCGAGAAAACATATTTTGCGACGGCTGTTGCGGGTCAGTATGGGATAATATATTATCGTTCTCGCTATTGTATACCATATTATCATCTTCGAGAGACGCGCGTATTATTATTACAAGATAATTTAGTGGACGACGATAACTCGTTTTTCCTCAAACCTCGGAATCGTAGCGCGTGTCCCGGCGTATATTTTATAGAACACGACGAACAAAAAAAAAAAACGAATCTATATGTCTTATGCGTATAGTGTGTGGTCCATTCAAGTGTCCAACACTTATTATTTACAGAAAATTTCGACTTTTTTAAAAATATTTTTCATCGTGTCATTCCAAAACAACATTTCTGAACAAACAACATTTTTTATCGTTTTAATTTTTACTTTTTTGTATGACACCATACATACATTATATTCTTAAGCACAATATTATTCAGACTATTTCAATCTAAATAGAGATCAAATTTTGGAGTACAATAAAGTTATGAGCATTTTTTCAGAAATATTGTTCTGAAATTACATCAAATTATAAAAAAAGGATATTTTTAAAAAAGTTAAAACTTTTCGGAATAATGAGCGATGTATAGACACTGCTTGAATGGATCACTTGATATTATATTATATAACACGATTTAACGACGATATAATATAGCGAGTAGGTACAGAGTGCAGGCCCGTCGTGTTTTTTCCGTTTTATCGTTTAACATCGCACGCTGTATACAAAACGCCACCAAATCGCAGCAGTGCGGACCACCCCGTTTATCGTTACACACTTATGTATCTATATATGTAGGTACAGCGAAATATCTATGCGTATATAGAGCCGTTTATATTTATATATTAATTTGTCTCCTCATTATAATATATACCATCGTGTTACGCGGCATAAATGTACCTACCTACCTATATACAATATAATATAAACGCGTCCGTATACCACTCGAATTATACAATATAATATAGTCACTGCGCGCGTTATGTACATTATAATATATTCTACATAATATATACCGCAGTTGTGCAAGACAAAAATATGCGTTTTTTGTAACGACCGCGCGAAACGCAACCTCCGCAAGAGGTCTCCGAGCGCACGCATGTATACGGGGCTATACACATACACTGCCGTCCGCCAAGCCACGCGCGGCCGCGTCTGATTGATGGCGTTTTAATGAAGTGTCTCGGCGCGGCCCGGAGAACGGTCGCCCGGGCCGAGGAGAGTCGTTAATGCGTACAGCCTCGAACTTGACGTGTATTATACACGCGTGTGTGAGTGCGTGTGTGCGTGCGTGAGTGCGCGAGTTCCATTGTACGTACCTATATAATGCGGTTGACCCATTCACTTTGCACCACATTTCCCGAGGTCTGCTGCTGCTGCTGCTGCTGCACCGCGGTGGAGCGGCGTGGCGTGCGCGAGTGTTGTTGCGCAAAAAAAAAAACCACAAATCGTACCTATATATATTTTTAATCGATATACATGTCGAGTGTCCATACGATGTGATATTATTATGCGAGCGCGTTATAAAGGTATATAATAATATTATTGCCTATATATTTTTTTTTTCATAATGTATTTTCGTCGTCCCCCGCCGAGTCGAGCGCGTTCGCTGCTGCACATATTGCTGCCCGACGACGAAAACGTGAGCGAGTCGTCGAGCTTTGAAAACGCGCGGCCGATATAAAAGCGCGTCTGTTTATTATAATACAATAATGTTATTCAGGTGTAAATATAAATAAACAGCTGCAGCGGGTGACCGCAATGCACTGCGTTCTTACAGCGTAATAATATATATCGTCCGCGGCGGGTAAGGTCGAATATTGATTTTTAAGTCGAACGCACGTCGTCACCTCGTGGAAAAACAAAGTTGTACCTCTATGATCCGATAGAGACACATATAGTAGGTACACTGCAATATGCAATTATTATTATTGTCGACTATACGCGGTTATCGTGATTAAGTTCCACGGAACGATCGGACCTAGTGCTGCAGTTCGAACATTATAATATATGGTGCATTTATTTTTTAACCCTTTAGTGCAAGTCGAACGTTTTGGCATATAATATTATGAGCACTAAGGAGCGAAGTCCGACAATCCCCACAATATCGTCGTATTGTGCATATAATATAGTATAATACTATTATATTTGGTAGGTACAAAGACGCTCGGTATAATATTAACATTTATATTACATAATAATATAGGTATTGGTATATGTTGTGAATGCACGAAAACCGACGACGTCATCCAAACATTTCGCAGTTTTTGTCCGACGCGATTATTATTCGCGTATATTATATTATAACATGTTTGCGAGTCGCTATATTATACGCATATACACGTGTTGGTGTGCTGCAGGTATCATATTATTATACATATATACGTATATATAGGTGTATGTACGTGTATAATATATATATAGGCGTATAGTACACGCGCAGGAAATCGAAGTCGTTCCGTGTCTTATATATTATAATGAAGCTTAATTGTCGGAACAATATCTTCGACATGTCTATACGGCACAAGCGCATAACATTTTGTGTGCGTGTGTGTGTGTGTGTGTGTGTGTGTGTATTACTCGCACGCTTCCATGTATTTATAATACTACGCTGCTAACACTGCTCACACACTCACGCGCTCGCACATGGTACGATATATTATTATATAGCTTGTTCGCTGTACATTTTTTTTTCTTCTTCTCGCGTCTTCCTCGTCCAACACCACCGCCGCCACAGCAGCATCCCTCCGGCACACGACGACGACGACGGCGGCGCGATTACACGAGTCATATTATATATATATATACGCGCAACACCATCGCGCAGTCCACCGCCGCCGCGCCGCCGCCGCCGACCACTGCCTCGACATCGGAGCTGCTATATCGTGTGCGCCGAACACTTTCCGGACGTGTACGACGACGCCTATATATATGCGATCCGACTGTATATAATATAATGTCATACGTGCCCCGGCGAACACGTGTAATTCACACATTGATATACGCGTCCTCTGCACAACTCTCTGTAAAGCGTGTACGCACATATGTATATAAAATACGACGTGTACCTGTGCGTGTGTATAGAACGTCGTCGAAACGATATCATATAAGACGTGCGACGTCGCGCACAAACACACATGCTCGCGAGCAGACGAAAACGTGCGTGTAGGTGTGTATATAGGTGGTATGCATATAAACGATAGTTTTCGACGAACAAGAAAAAGTTCATCGGGCTTTAAACTTGGACTATAAACTCGCCGAGCGCTGCATAATATTGTCCAAACCGGAATTCTATAGGCACACCACATTGGGAGGAGGGAGCTAAAAATACTGCAACATATGAATGGACGTGTTTACAATATTGACAGTCGAAATAGTACCTATATATTATGTATTTAATAAAATATATTTCAATACCGTTTTCGATATTACACGAGACAAGACATTGCGCGCAGATCGAATAGTATATTATATTGAACGTGATGACTAATGACTGGTGAGTAAGACGTCGTAATTGACGAAACACGAAACGCACCACAAAAATAATAATTATGGTAATATCATCTCCGTCGAGGTTGTAGAAAAAGTATTAAACGGTACGCGGCGGTTGACTCATGGAGGATATCATAAACTGCAACGCACAAAAACTGCAATTCGAAAAATACGCGCTATGACTGTATATGAATATAAATAATATAATATAATGAGTAATGACGATATTCGTATGAATCGTATACGAATCAAGTTAGCATGAATGAAACCGTATTGGTTTCATGCGTAAAAAAACACGTTGTGTGAATAAGGTAATTTTTATTCGCATTTAACGCTAATTGTTTTTGTTTTTTTTTTCATCTTAACGCGATGTCCGCGATATCTACCGAATATTACACCCGAGGTGTTTTGACAGCGATAAATCATCGGACCAAAAACGTTGGCCCTTTTAGCGAGTTTTTTTTTTAATAGTATAGGAAAAAACCTGTAATCGACGTTATAATACTGTTATTTGCAATGTGTCTATAAATTTGTTTCTTATAGGCATCGAAACCGGTCCGCGTGTCGGAGTCGTCGGATTACCTAATTTCCTGTTATTAACTCCGCTCAGCCAGTCGTTTAACAATCGTGTATATTGCGCACGAATAGATATATATATATTATATACACCGTTCGTATAGGCCTTGAGTGGAGAATGAATAAAATTTAAATTTAAAAAAAAATAAATAACGACGTCCGTTTTTGGAATCAGTTTTCCGTTCGGTGTTTCCGTTTTCAAATCGAATTTAAACAGTCACATACATTACACAACGATATAATAATATTATTGTATATTATACGCTTCGATATAATATACTTACACACGGATCACCGGAGAGGGAAATTCTGCTGTGAGCGTATATTATATAAACATAATATTATTATTAATATGTATATTATATTATATTGTTTACGAGGCGCATCTCTGAGCAATCGAAATACAATGCATATAATATGCCTTTAAACACGCGAACACACACACGATATCAAATGGATTTTTATTTATATAATAAACGGGGGACAGGTCTCGACGTCTGATGTCTCCCCCGAGGCGCGTTGCACATTTTAGACTTTGATTTTTGACAAATATTATAT
Source organism: Neotoxoptera formosana (assembly GCA_022818045.1). Classification (NCBI taxonomy): domain Eukaryota; kingdom Metazoa; phylum Arthropoda; class Insecta; order Hemiptera; family Aphididae; genus Neotoxoptera; species Neotoxoptera formosana. The sequence continues at coordinate 17,180,806 of CM040632.1, read as the reverse complement.
ATTATCGTATTCGGTATTCGTACTTCTTAATAATATTATGTAGGTACACGCTCGTTTACAACGAAAAGCAGCGCTCGCACGGGCACAATATTAATTATTATAAACGAACCGGGCGCTATTTTAATTGCATTTATTATTATTTGTATAATACGAAACTGCGCGGGCCTGCTGATTACGAACGTTTCGTTTTCGTAGGTATATAATAATAACGATTATAATATACGCGAGTATTTAGTCATTTCACGAACTGAACGGCGTTCAACCGCGGTATACGCGCTCATATATATATCTAGATAAAATAAAAATATATTAAAAAAAACCAACGATTGGAATATATAGGATGTGCAGTACCCCCGGGTAAAGTCGATTCATCAAAATGTGTATATACAGGTTTTCGTAATATATAAATTTACTATCTTTTTTTCGTAACTCGAGGCCTTTTTAGATTATACTTCAGCTAATAAGCAATGATTCATAATATTCAGGTATACGCTATTTATTAGTGGATAAAGAATTATTACTTTATATAGTTGTGTACGTATTATTATTATCAGGACCACCGCGCAGCTACTTACAGGGAATCCGCTTAAAAGGCCATAGGGTTTACGGCTAAATTAATAATTAACAAAATTCTCTCGGGGAACTCTAGACTGTCGTTGCTTTGGTCAAATATTTATTGGAAAACCACCTGCGCTTGTCTGAGGTGTCATAATAATTTCCTTGTAAAGACTTAAACTATATTATCAAATGTAACGTTGTCGTTATCGTTAGCACGATTAGTGTAAAATAACTCATTATTAAGGTCCGAAATATAAAGTGATTTATCTATCAAAACTGCAATAAGGTTGAAACAAGTTTCGCATCAGTAATTTAATAGTCTATAAGATGAAAATAAATCCAATGAAAATTAATACGAACACGAAAAAAAACCATTTGTACCTATACAAACGAGCGCGTCGTATGGTGTAATATTTTTTTTCTCAAAGTCAATATTCATCGATAATTTATCATTTATATTCTCGACAATAAAATGGCGGGCGCGACTTTAATACGATTACAATACAATAATATAATATATATTTGAATATTGCGTCCTGACTCTTGAGAACACAGTTGCAGCTACAATTTACATAAATTAGATTTTTTTTGTTTTAAATTAAATCAGACGTGTGTGGCAGGTAGACATTTTTTTCTACTTAGTAATATTGAAATACAAGGTTTTGTTTGTAGTCGGGCACACTAGGAATTGTTAATGTCTTATTAACTTTTATAAAATGTGAACAATAAACTAATATTGACAATATTAACATATTATATCTGGACGAATTTTATGTAACTAGCTTAAGGTTATTATAATACTATAGTATAATAGGTACTATATTAATCTCTCATACGTCAATATAAGCCTATGCGGCTCGAGAGACGCAGTTTGGCCACCCCTGTTTATTATATAGTAGTCTAGACCTTTTTGTTCAAATTAAATGTTTGTCTATCAGATCTGAATGATTAATTTTAGTAAAAAAAGTATCACGTCCTAAAAAAATAAGTGTTGCGCAGTCATAATATTTTTTTTTTATATATAAACCTTGTACGATACCTATTCTAATACATCTTCCTATGTGGATATGACTACTATATGAAAAATAAAAAGTCCACTTGTCACAAGTCCGATTTAATTCTGCTGTAAAACAAAAAAAAAAATGTTAACAACTCTCTCGCAGTATTGTGACACTCGAATTTTGCTGGAGTCTATATTATCGCCGACCTCGCGGTACTTCGCGGCCATATAGGCCGTAATACACGTATTGTGTGGGCTTTCGACCTTAAATACCTTAAATAATAACTATGGAACGGACTCCGAAAACTTCTCTCGATATCGTATATTGTGCTTTTGTATTGTGCACGCTTGTAAAAATGGGTATATACATGGGTACGTCTCGCGGTGACAGAAAGGGGTTAATAAAACCGACGACGACGACAATGACGGAATGTCGCCGCTTTTTAGATCTATGGTTTCCTGTTGCGGCACAACCGACGACGTCAGCCCGCTGGTGACCTTCTTCTGGCAGTAGGCACATAGAGGTACCTACCTAGGTATCTACCTATAAAGTATAATATATAGGTACCTTATATATATATATGTATTATAGCGCATATTATATTACCGCTCGCGTTATGCAAGCCACTGCTGCAGTCGCAGAGGCCGCGAGTCGACAATATAATACGAACTCGCGCGTAATTTAGAACGCCGCGGCGAGAGAATTTTTTATTTTTTCTTACACGCCGACAAGTGGTTGCGAAAGACGCTCGCGACATTTGCGTACTTATATATATATGCGAACGATTTTATCGGCCGGGCCGGGTGTTACGCCGCCGTGCGAAAAACCACACGACTAATTGGATGTACCTTTAACGTATATATATACATACGATAATAATACACATTATTGTGTGTGTGTGTAACGCCAAAGCGCAACCGAGCCATAAAACGACACGCGCGCGCGGGAGAAACGTGGCTAAAAGTCAATATGACTTGATTAAATCGCTTTATGTGCGCCTATATACATTTAGGTGTACCCATACCTATAATATTGTAATAATAATAATATAACCTGTTTGAAAATGAAGAAAAATGCGCGTTCCCGGAGATAAATGCAAATTGCCGTCATATAATTGCCGCAGTGCGCACCGTGGCGGCGATTTTTATGCGAACCACCGCCGCCGCGACTCCACTGCTGCAGTAAGCACAATACCATATGATAATAATATATTGTATAGGTAATATTATATTAGAACCGATGTAATATATATGTTATATTACACCCGCGATGGTATAATCTTATAATATTATTATTATTATTGGTGTAACACCGCGTATCATAATATAAATATATAGGTACGAACGCCGTCATTTCGTGACCGCGCTGCACTACAATGCGCGGATATGTTATGATAATAAATCGCTGACTGCGGAGAACGACGCGTGTACACATAGGCATAGAACATAAATAGGTACTATTATTATAGGTACTTATACGATATAACGCAACTTTGGCACAGATTGATTTGAGAGATTCGATTTCGCATTCGCCAGAAGTTGTAAAAATATATTTCACTACAATATAATGTGGAAACGAATAAGAGCGGTATATTTATAGCGGTATCTATATACTATATATACACGTACGTGAGTGTATGTATTATAGGGCTGTAGAAACGGGGTTAGGGGTTCAACTTCTCCTCCTCCCCCTCCTTTACGACATGAAAAGTATATGTAAATGTTTTCACAAACATTTAAAACTTCTAACATACCTATTATATATTTAAGTTTTACTATGATGACCCCCTCACCCGTATAAAAATACAATATATTTCATATTAAACTTAGGACGTTACAAAAAATGGTATAACACACAGCATTAAAAAGTCGCAGAGTATACCTATATATACTATTATACAAACGTATTGAACTGACAATAACATTATAATATAAAATACCCATAAACCAATAATTACATACCCTCGGTAGAGCCTAAAATAAGATCAATACAAATATTGTTCAGTATAGCTTGTAATTAAAAAAAACAACTAATTGTTAAGAAAGTAGAAATAAAAATTGTAATATATACGCAGAGCAAGCACATGTGTGTGTGTGGTCGTGTGGGATAACAATAAACTCGTTTACAATAATAATTATCAACGATATAATATGGTAATGAAAATGGTAAGTTTTATTTTTACATTAACTTATAGATACACACTTTCCATATTACAGCCGAGATCGGTGTAAAAAACGATTCCTTTTATGCATTCCTAATTACACTTGTTCGGTCGATAGTAAATTTTAATTTGCTACAGTTATGAATCATAATATACTTTTATTAGAGTTGAAAACGATTAAATATATTATGTTAATATAACTCCGTTCGTTTAACTTTATAATTTTAGAATCTGAGTGGAATGATGAATATAAATTATATAATTATAGGTATACATAATATATTGGTTTTGGTTTTACAATGATATATGTTTTTCTGTGTCTAAAGACAATTTTTATAGTAGAAAAAATGCTCCAATCTTCAACTTTTTAGGAAGATTTCTGGTAGAAAATGTTATCTAATAAATTATTCAGTACCTACTTCATAGAGCTTATATAAGACTTAGACGAACAACCACGCGTAGGGACTTGTAATTTCCACCGAATATTTATATTTGCATTTTCTAGACATTATACAATTTTATGTATATTTTCGACTTTTTTTTTAGATATTTATAGACTTTTGAAATGTTTTAATTTTATTTAAATTAAACTTTTATAATATAAAAAACAATAACCTACTCAATGATGAGGCACAATATTGATACCTACAATACAGCAGAATGACTTCCCGGGCTTACACAACTAAGTTTTAATATTTAAAACTCAGGTAACCAATAGTTTTTAAACATTCAAAAGCGTCGTAATTTGTTGACCGATATGAAACTGTGCGTTAAATTTTACCAATCATTGAAATGCCGAATCATAAACTCAATTATTGTGTTATATTAATTATTATTCGATTGTAAGATATTCATTGTTTGATTTTATTTTGAATCAATAAAAACCGTTATCATGATAATATTCAAAATAGTTATAGTATCCAATCATATAATATAAAATGTCAATTAATTATAAAACAAAACTTCAGTTTCAAATTATTCTGTTTTTTTTTTTAAATTGGTTTTTTGTTGTAGCATTCGTAATTTTTATCTTTTTAGAATTCGATTTAACGAATTGATGAGTTTATTAATCAATTGTAACGTATGTGGTCATGTGGAACCAGTTTTAAAATAACATATATATGTTTGTGTTTAAATTTGATCAATTAATGTATTTCGAATACATTAACTATTGTCGGTTGATTGAGAAAACCATATTTGTCGAAAACATCAAACCACTTGCCAAAAAAAATAAAAATAAAAAATTTAAAAAAAAACTTCTTGGAAAAAGTTCAGAAACTATACGAGTCTTAAACTGGTTTTAAAATTAAAATCTATTAACCGATTGTTGAAACATCCCACCACTGTCGTTTTGAATATTTGTGCCACAGCTATTATGAGCATTTGAAAAAACGAACGTAAATCATAATATACAATATTATATTATAATGAGTAATACTAAAAAAAGTAGACGAAATATAAAAATTATTTCTAGTCGATAATTTATTCAGTTGTACTAATGTACTGTTACATAATATTATATCGATGCATCCATATTTGACTACCGTACACGAGCGTGTTATGCGTACGCTGAGTATAAATAGGCGATAATGTATATTATTATATTATTATTCCGTCGTATTTCAAAATGTGTAAGACATATCCAATCTGCAGAATAATAATAATATATATATATAACATATTATTTTAATATAATATAGTATTCGTTTTAAACGTTTTCTCGATCGGCCGAAATACTTTGTATAGTTTACAATATATTATATCAAACTATAAACACGAGGCATTCTAATCGTATATACCTATATATTATGAGTATATATATATACGAAAACAGCACAGCAAAACGACAATAATAACGTCATATTTTCGGCGAATAATAAGAGCATAATATAATATTATTATGGTATGGATACCTATATAATATATGTAGCATAATATAATATGAAACGCAACAGAGGAAATGTCGTAATTCATCCGAAGATCGGAACTTTGAGACAATCGGACGTTTTGACATTCGGGGCGTCATCCATTGTGTGTCCGCTCGGCGCACAACAACACACATAATTACACGATTATTGCACCATTTTTTTTTTTTTTTGTGTTCTTATTGTTGTCGTGTCTTTGGATTTTGTTTTCGTTATTATTATTGTACCTATCTTCTACTCTCGCGCGCGCGCGGTCTAACCCACGAACGAAAACGATTTTATTTCATTTTTTATTTTTTTATTATTCCTCATCCTAGCGAGCTAGCCCACGCTCGTATGTGTGTGTAGTGTATATTATATATTATATTGTACGCTCGCCACGCGAGTTCATTGTTCCCCGGACGCGCGTATATTATAATATACACTGCACATAACACGAGATATAAATATTCGTCAGATGTACCTCTCTACGTACACCTGTTTGTCATGTATGTGTGTGTGTGTGCATTATGGGTATATACACCGTACACGGCATAATCGTAAGTATAATAATAATAATAATAATAATAATAACAACTTGTATACGCGCGGCGGGTACACGGAGACTGCAGAGCGACGCTATATACTACAGCAGTCCACCAGCATTATTACGAGGCATATATATATAAGTACCATATATATATATATACGACACGACGTAGGACCGAGCACGTCATGTGATACTGCAGCGGGTACCTAGGTATACGATTATTATCGCCGTGGACCATTAAAATTAGGTTGTTGATATAATTATCACCGAGCTCGATCTACGCGCGCGCGTGTGCCGATGATCTCGAAACGCGTAAACGCAACAGGTAGTGATGCTGCGCATAAGCCGTATTTTACATTATAATATTATATAGGTATTCGTGTGTGTGTGTGTGTGTATATATATATAGAAGAACTGCTATCTGCTATAATATATTTTAATAGCGAAAACCACCGCCGCAATGGTACCTATATATGTATATACGAAGAATATATATCGGACCAAATTGGAACCGGGCGAAACGGCATCACGCGACCAATGTGTGTATATTATAATATTATATACAAGCACGCGTATAATAATATATAATAACGATATTGTGGCCAGGCCAAAGTGTATATTAAATATGTTTATACTTTATATATATATGTGTATAAGTAGTCAAGTATGCGAGCTCGCAATTGGCCCAACGCACGCACGTTTGATTATAATATACATTTTAAATGCTGTTTACAAGCGACCCTGGTAACTTTTTAAACCACGTCCAATCGTTATGTGTGTTTATTATATATTATATGATGATAATTATCAAATTAGTAATACCACGCCGCTTTAGTATATAATAAAATATCGTGCAGCTGCGTATCACTTGTTGTTTGGTTATTGAAAAAAAAAAAAAAATGTAATGTTTAAAGATAAATGTTGCGTTAATGTAAATTGTAATAATAATATTTAACAGTAAAATATATAAGTTCAGAATAGAAATATTCTATTATAATGGACCTCTCTGCATCGGAAAACGTCGGGCCGTACTACTTTAATAATATTTGCAGCAGTATATTATAATAATTTACTGATAATATAATACTGCATTATATGTACGGTCAAACATTAAAAAAAAAACGTAACACGCGCGTATTTTTTTTTCTAAGTGGATTAACGAAAAAAAAATATTTTCTATTGTAAAATAACATGTCAAATTTGAAAACGCGCCAAGTGTTGCGTATACAATGCGTCTTATACTGTGTACATATTATTACAACAATATATGTTGCTATATAGTATAAACCCATTATTGCGTGCCTCATTGTTTTAAATCCGATCGATTGCCAATTTAATTCGAACACGATTGCAGCGCGTTTTATCCGATATTTATACTATTTGAATAGCGGACTTATTATATTAGATTTGGCGTAAAGGTCCTCGGCGACTGCGTACCGTGGTAGTGTCGTTGTATAGTTATGCATACGTGGGCAATACGAAAAATTAAATTATGTATGCCGACCTATAACGTCAGAAACAAACCTATATATACCTGTTGGCTACCGTATTTTCTTTATTTTTTATTATTATTTATTTATTTGTTATTTTTGTTAACACGTAACTGCGTGCGTTTACGGTGGGCGCGTTTCAAAACAACTGTTTAAATTGGACGTTTTGTCCGTAAATAAAATTCTTACACGCCTACAATTCGCATGCGCGCGAAACCCACTTACGACCTCAATTATAAAATAAAAACCGACTTTGTGGTGAAACATAATCGTTGCATTTCGTCGAGATAAACAAAAATAAAAAAAAAATACAATAATATTATATTATTAATAATGTAATTTGTCAAACGACTGCAGCACAGCACACAAGGTTATTATAACGCGGGGAACCTAAGTTCAAAGACAAACCGTGCGAGGGTGATGTGGGGGGGGGGGGGGAGACTCGCGCGCGTTAAACATATTATTATATAATATAATAATCTGTTATATTATATGATTATTGTCAATATTATATCCCCCACAACTGCATATGATATTATAGTGTTTTACCTATATTATGGCTATGTGTATACTGTATATATGTAGTATATACACACGGCACACGTGCGAGAAGTATTCGAATCTAACCGTAGATAATCGGAAACAGCAAGTAATCGTGACTTATCGCATTCCAAGTGATTGACTCGTGATATTGCGATTTCACATATTATGCGCGAGACGATCGCGCGAACGTTACAATACGACGCGCGTTTATATACCATCATAGCTATATACATAGCTGCATATTATAGGTATAGGTACTTGGTATGTATGTGTGTGTGTATGTATATATATATTTATAAATGAGCATAATATTATTATTATTATTATTATTTATACTCATATGTATGTGTGTGTGTGCGTGTGTGCGCGCGATGTCTGTAAAACGTCGAATGTCCGATTTTAACGGCGGACTCTTAAAGCTCTAAAATTAATCTCCAGGACATAATAAATTGCAGTCCCGACGAGCCTGACGTCGGATAATATATGTTTTATTTTTGAAAAAGTAAAAAAAAAAAAATATCAAATAGATGCGGGCGATAATATGCTAATACGGAATAATTTCCAATCGTAAACGTCTGCATGAAACATCGGAGGCACTCAAATCTCGCCGTGCGGTATCTCAAATTGCGTATTAAAATGTGTCCGATGCATTTGTCCATTAGGTTTTCATTATTATTATTATAATTATTTGTATTTTTTTATTTCAGTTTTTTTTTCTGCACGCGTTCCGTTCGGATTTGCATTTACGACTCTTTATAGCGTTGTTTCCATACCAATTCAGTTTCAGATGTATTTTCGAACGGAATATCATTTCTTTGCTGCAGTATACCTTAATTACGGCTATAATGTACGAACTTAGGTATGAGGCTGTGGTATATACACGACCGCTGCAGGTGTCATCATTGGAATACGCATACTATTATATATTAAAACATATTGTTGTATTTAAATAATTGTCAATTTCGAAAAAATCTGTAGGTACGCTACAGCAATGCAGGCTCACGATTTGTGTATTTATGGTTTTTCGTCTCCGGTAGTATAATTTGAATATAAACGAACAAACGAGTTATGCCCTCTAAACGATAAAACACTGAAGCAGCGAGGAATAACAAAAAGAAATAATAATAATAAAAAAAAAGAGAGAAATAACAAAAATGATAATAACGTAACTAGTCACCCGGGGCCCCTATAATTATTGTGTTTCTTCTCATTTAAATAATCTTCTGGACAAACAATTTTGGTTTTCGACCTTACTGTAATGAGCGCCGGATATGCGCGTGCGTTAATTTATTATAACTGCATAGCCAATAGCTATTATACATCTGTATGATAATAACAACTGTGTAAAATAATTACAATAATAGTAATAGTTATAAGTCACAGTCGCTTGTCTGCTCTTTTATCTCGGATATCATGCTGCAACAAGTGCTATATATTGTATACGGGTGGTGACAGTAATTTTACCCGGCTCGTACCGTGATATCGATAGAGAGGGGGAGACGTGACTCGTTTCAAACATTTTACGAGACGTTTGTGCTTTTAGACGACGGTAATAGCCTGCAATAGGTATATTGTTTACATCGGGACTAGAAATATACGTTTGTATAAGATATATAATATTATTATTATACTTTTAGGTAGCCAAAATTAAAACGACGTTTACTTGGTTTACTGACATAATTTATGACCAGAGGGCGAATTATGAAACCGAAAAAATGTCACGTCGAGGCAATAGAAAAACGGTTTACACAAAAATAATAATAATAACCAACTATAGCAATAAAATGAAAATAATGTAAATACGTTATAGTATTAGGCGATTTCCTGCGGTGGCCACTCGGCCATTATCATAATTTCTTTACTCCCCCCTCCCCCCTCCAAAAAAAATAAATATATTTATAGGTGTAAACAATCGGTTTAAGTGGCGTGGGGCGACAATAATTTAGATCTTGGAAAACATAAGAATAATAATAATAATAATATACAAAACACTAAAAAAACGAATTTATTTGTTTTTTTCCCCGCGCGTACCACGATACGCGACGCGTTGCACCTTGACCCACACGCTTTCTGTAGCCCGTAGTTAATAGTATATTATATGCTCTTCTACGGAAAAACTGGTTAACCATCATCATAACGTAATATTATAATACATATTACGTAGTTATGTACGTATATAATACGAAATGCGAGTGTATCATATAATAAGACTCACCAAAGTGTTCGATGGTTTCGGTCGAAAAAAATATATAACGCTCGCGCGTATCGATATTATTATTATTATTTATTATTTTATATACATACGAATAAAATACAAATATGGAATTGTTTAAAATCTTTTCGGTCCGTGCTATATTATATAATAATAATATTATATTATACCTACGTCTCGGTCGTTCGACGGACTTTTCGCCGTCGATGCGTTTCGCGGCGGAGAATAGAATATTATTTTCATTTTGAAATGCCATTGACCGCCCACGACACTTTTTTTTTTTTTTTACATACAATATATTATAATATCTTCTCTCGAGACCGGTTCTCGCCGTTATGCTAAAATTTTTACCACAGTAATTATCCATCCGCACCGCGTTATGTTTATTAATAGTCGGCACGGTTTGAAAAGCCGGGGGTATTGTTTTCGCTAAGCGCGTGCGCCGTGGGACGCCCACCGCCGCCGCCGTAGTCGTCGTCGTCGTCGTCGGTGTACAACAGAAAAATTACAAACTTATAAGTATAATTATTGTTATTATATGTACGTATATTTGAAAAAAAATTGCGCTGCACGCGCGGAACGTGGTGGTAGGGGGAAGGAGAGGGGATGGCAGTTTTTTTTTATATCGTCAAGGTCTTAATAGGTTTTTTGAGCGTAAAAAAATAGAGAAAAATATATTTAGGCGTAGGTATATACGGGATTTGAGTGAACAAAAAATATGCATATTTTATTTTTAATTCTAAATATTATTACTTGGAAATAAACCTGTATGGATAAATCGTGCGTGTACAGTAATTTCCATATTAACTGTGGTCGTTTCAAACAAATGACAGTGAAATCGGTTCTGCACGATACGGTAATGTTCCAATATTAATTTTCACATTTTCACAAGATGTTTCAACAATCGACTTATTCACCGTCACAATGCCGAACTCTCTTCTCTCACTATCCCTGGCAACTCCTAGGCATTCCTCCAATGGGGGAGGCCTCTACAATCCGTAATTTCTGTCGCTTTTTTATTCTTATAACCTCTTGCACTTATTTTTCCTATGCGTAATAATTTGAATGATTATAAAATTTGAAAAAAGAATTGCTCCACGATGGAATATTATATTGTTCGTTATTGGCGATGAAATGAAAATCATTTTTGAGATTATATCGATTTGATTAAATTTGTAGGTATAGCGATTCAAAATATTCAAATAGTACCTATATAAAAAGTAAGAATATGCGTAATACCAAAAATACTATCATTATAACAAGCATCATATTTTAAGCAGGTGCATTGAATTTACATATGATTGATAGTTACCTATAATTTACTAATTATAACTTTCCGCAGCCAACAAGATTTAAACATTACATAAGTTCTCTTAGGTAGGTATTATATACCAATGGCACGAAGTTCATGGTTATAATATTATATCATTAATAAATATAATATAACGACTGTAGCAGTCGTCGATCTATTATAATTTGTAAACCCAGTTGCTTCCTAAATTAACTAAAAAATACGAAAAAACATCCTATAGGAATTAAAAAACCAATTATTTTTTATTATGCTTGTAAGTTATATTATATAATTGGTGCATTATAACTTCAACTTCGTGGACATGTTATAATACTTACTATGAAGACGGTATGAATGCTTGATGAATTTGATGATAAATTAAAATATAATATAACTAGGTAAGTACATATTATTATTGATATCAAATTTCCAAATTTAAAATAAAATAAATTGAAATAAAGTAAAACGTTTTTGAAAAACTTCTATAATTAATTAGTTATAAATTATTAAATGCACATTGACTGCCAGCAGCAATGATTATATTTGTGAGCTTCGATGAAGTGTATAATTTATGAATACATTTTATACATTATTTTTTACATTTTAAAACATATTGCGTTTATATAATGTATATAATATAAGAGATAAAAAAAAACCAAAACTAATATCCGTATAATATTTTAATTGCAATCAAATGCATTTAGATGTTGAACTATAATTATTCGAGTGATAAATAAGGCCATTGTAGTGTGCTATCGCCTTACTATGGCATTATTTATTGCTTATTTTGCATTATTTATCATGCATGTATTCGGGCTAAAGGATATCTGCAGTGCAAACGGGTGCACTTAATCTAACATTATGGTCAATGATGGATTCCAGGAGCAGTTGTTGTGTTTAATGAGTATCAACAATATGCAGATATGCCTAGATATAGTATATAAGTGTATCAGCATTATTATTATATTGATATAGGCAGTTCATTAAAGTTCATGTATCACTTTCGGTAATAAATAATGATTGACGTCCGTGTGATATTTAGATTTTAATATATAATATTATATAATATATCATTCACTACGAGTAAACGCAACATGGTTGCGGTGATTGCCGATTGGAAGAGGTATAAGCTCAACTGAGTTTAGCCACCCCAAATATTTGCCAAGCCCTACAAAAATGTTTTAAATGCCCATGTTTGACAAATATGGTTATTTTATAGCACGTATTCAGACGTTTTTAAATATTTTAGTATTTTACACAATGAGTTCTAGTTTGGTATATTTTTGTTCATAATTTTCATTTTTGGCTCGTCACACACTCCCCAATAAAACAATAATATTTATTTATTTATTTATTTATTAATTAATTCACGGAATAAAAAATTCCTTATTTAGTACAGTACCTACATAACAATAATTAAGTAAAATAAAATAGCTAACATATACAAGGGGTGATGGCCTAAAAAAAAAAAAAAATACAGTATTATATAAAACATACAAAATATTGTATTATATTAAATGTAATAAATTATTTTAACAGTATTTAAAAAATACCTAAATAACATATTTTTATTTATTTACTTTAGCATCTTTATAATAAATAAAATATTATGTTTACGTTTTTTATACGATTTATGTATTATTTTTACTTATTACACGCAATACAAAGGTATAATATTTATACCACGAAAATGGCGTGGAGCGGGTATGCTAGTTTGTTTTTCCCATTTACGTTTAATAGGGTAATTGCTAAATAAAAAATAAATAAGCCCACTAAAATTCGACAAAATCTACGGCTATGCGGTAACAGTTTTTAACCTACCCGTGTATTATGGTTTAAGCATTACAGTGCACAGTACTGCACATCACGTTTAGAATATTATTGCTATTGCTGTTAAATTTATCGAAATCCGCTAAGAATAATAAATACACGCCGCTTCCATATAATATAGCTTTCAGCGATACGTCACAATCGTGATTCACCGGTTACACGCAGCACGCGCGTATAATGCGTGTATACGACGCGGTGTACAACAGGTCGTACCTACATAATAATGTACACAGGTGGTTCGAATATAATAAATTGATACCATTGCGCTAAAGTAATAATAATATAAGTCGTTTATCGTTAAAATCTCGCACCCGAATAATAATTGTTATATTATTATAATATTATTATTATATGTGTCGTAAAAATAGTGTATATTAAACGTACGCGGTTTAAGTCTCGCTGGGAGGTCGTAAAAAATTGCCTATTTTTTTTTTTTTAATAGACGAGCGCGTACAATTACCACGCATAACGTATATATAATATTGTTTGCACGTCGTATACGCATTAAACGCGCATAATAGTAATAAAACGTAAAAATGTATAAAAAAAAAACCGATAATATGATATGTCACAAGCGTTTCCTGCGAATCGCTCACACACCATAATAATAATAATAATAATAATAATATAATAAAATACGAAAATGGCTCGCATATTATACACACTGCACACATACGCCAGCTTTTTTACACCAGCGACGCGAAACGGTTTGATGTATTTACCGTTTTTCCGCGAACGGATGCGGACACAAGGACGCGCGAGCGCCTATATGGCTGTACAAATGTGTATGTGTACCTACGCGTGTTTGAGTGTTTCCCAACCGATTGCTGTGTACAGTACAATACATAATATTATATATATTATAATATATATACAGGGCGTTTCGTCAGTAATAATAAAGTAGACGCAAAAGTCAAACTTTCGACGCTAGATATTCAGTTGCTCATATTATTATTATTATTATAATGTAGTCGTCTGCGTTGTCACACAACGTCTGCTATTTCCGACAAACTCGCATATTGTATTATTATTATTATTTTATACTCGAGAAAAGCGCTATATATACAGACCACACGAAATCGTACTTATAATACGAGCGACCGCGTTCGATTGAATTCGGATATACAAATATATATTTTTATAATATAATAATCGTAGACTGAGCAGGAGTACTATACGGGCCATCACCGAAGGATTTCAAAATATATACCTGTAGGCTATAACTGTATAATAGGTAGGTATATGTATAATATGGTTTGAATAATATATGCACACCAAACATAAATAAAACACAGTAAAACGCTACGATAATGAATAGTGTGATCGACATAATACATAATAATGATAATAATAATATAACGTACGTTTACAACGGATCGCATTGCGTTATACAATATTATAATATATACACGAATCGATCGAAAAACTTGGACCTTATAATCTATAGTATTATTTTTTCGACCTATTATAAAAATTTTTGCTCGTTGCTTTTTTGGGAGGTTTGTACGAAACTTGTTATGAAGAACGTAAAAAATAATTCCAGAGCTCATATTATTATGTACAATCGTTTTATTATATACGCTCTTAGTATAACGTTTTCTCATGAGATATCTGATATATTATACTTTATAGGTCATCACACTAACAAGTACACTCGTATTTAGATGTAATAGTATTATGGCTGTTCCCGGCATATATTTTTTAGAAGATAGAATTTAATTATTTATTGAGAATAATACATTTAAGACTATTACGAAATAATAAAAGATGAATACTTATAAGTATTTATATTTCAATATAATAAAATTAAAAACGATTGCCAATAAGCATATTATATATTTTAAAAAAGTTAAAAAAAATCGAGGGAATGGTCGAACCCGATCATTGCAAGACATTTTAACGAGGATCTATATATATAATAAAGACAATAAACTATACTATAGCAATATGTGTTCATCATATATATTTTGGGCATAGCCCATTCGGCTCCCGATTTTTCTAAACGGCTCCCGTTTTCAAAAAGATCAATTCCCAAACGGCTCCCGTCGAAAAAGGTTTTACGAACAGGTCAATTCCCAAACGGCTCCCGATGAAAAAAGTTTTACTATCAGGTAAATTCCCAAACGGCTCCGGTTTTTTACAACACAAATTCCTTCCCACTTCATACAGACTTAGGACTGTTTCAAAAGAGGTGTGGTTAAAAATGTGTTGTTGTTTTTTAAAGTTTAATTATAAAAATTATATTCTGTGAATTAAATGTAAAAAAGTTTTAAAAAATAGACAAAAATCGTAAAAAAATGTATGTATAAAAATATAAAAAAAAATTATACAATAGGTAAATTTTTGATGCACAATTTTTTTGTATAATCTGTGCTAGTTATTTTATTTGATGAAAATTCTTGGATAATGTTTTCAATGAGCTCCTGTTTTTTTGTCGGTTTTGGTGTATTTACATGACTTCGAGCTTTAATTTGTGTTTCGGATTGTACCTGATGGTAAAACTTTTTTCGACGGGAGCCGTTTGGGAATTGACCTGTTCGTAAAACCTTTTTCGACGGGGCCGTTTGGGTATTGACCGGTTCGTAAAACCTTTTTTGACGGGAGCCGTTTAGGAATAATAAACAATGGGCGGGAGCCGTTTGGGAAGCGACGATATATTTTATAGTTGAGACCATCACACGATGCCAAATGATGTAAGTACGCGAATTGAATTCAAACCGAAAACTCAGATATTGTTATCAACATCACGAGCTTATACGCACTATATGCACACGACTCCGGCGAATCGGAAAAAAATATTACCATATGCAGACGTACACATTGCAGTTAAAGATCGATATCTAGGAGCTTAGATTAAAGTATATCGTCGTATAATAATATACATATAATCGCCGGGAATAATCGAGTCAATTATACCTATACCCGTAGCCACAATAATGTATTTTTCTATATATATAATATCATAAATCTAACGCGCAAAAACACGTTCGTTCGGGTCGGAAATGACACGCTTGTCTAGCGAGACTCGAACACTCGTAATAATAATAATATAATACGTTAGACGAGTTATCCTCTTGCGTCCTGTCACCGAGGCGGCCGCCACTATATAATATAATATTCCGACTCGGATAGTTCGATAAGTTTTCGATACGTCCGTAAATAATCGTAATACGATTCCATTCGCGTGGGTCGTCACTCGTCGCCTCGGGGCGCGAGCGTCCGAAAAAAAACCGAAACGGCAGCCAATCGCGTCGCATTAAATATTACACGACGACGATGACGACGACGGTATTATAATAAATACATGACCGCTGTCATTGTATTATTTATATATACGTTTTGGGTTTTTTTTTTTTTTACTAACAAATAATATTACATATTATTATTATTATTATAATATTTATTATATTTACTGGGGCGAAACTGCTGCCGGTTGCTGCCCCCGGAGGGAGAGCCGCCGCAACGGAGGCATCTAAATGATATTATCATCGGTGGCCCGAATGATGTAAAATGTATATTACGTACCTATATAATAATATTATACACAGTATTATAATTTACATATACCGGGTGATCCACTCAGTCAGCTACACCAGTTTACAATCGATTTGTGCATTTTTGAAAAAAACATACATCATCGTAAATCGAAATTCGTCCTACATTTTCATACTTTATACCTTGTATGAAAATTTAGGTCATTATATTACTATACGCTTTTCTTACTGTTTTTTTATCACAGTAAATTCAAGGTTTAGTATAACAATCTAAATTACAGCACAGTTTATTATCTTTGTTTCATAATAATTATTAAAAGCACATGATTTTGTTAAAATGCTTATGTACAAGTAATACCTAATCAATAGGGTTTTGAGGTATATCAAATATTGAATAAATAGTTTTTTTAATCGATAATAATAGCATTCAACAAACATTCCAAGTTTAATTAAACCAGCTGAGTATAATGTTCCACTACTTTTGGTAGGGTATCCCTCGCTATTTTACTCTGCTCAGTGCTCGCATACATTTTTAATACTTTTTTTAGATTATTAAACAAAAAAATAAATATTCATTCAATATTCGATATACTGTTTACTTATACGCTTCGAAACTATAGTGATATAAAAAAAAAAACATTTGATATGTACCTATAACTTTTTTTTGTTGTAATATTTTTCAACGTTTTAAACATGAAACAGAAATTAATGTGGCCAAATGGATCACCCTGTACATAATATATCTGAGTGTGTGTGTGTGTGTATACGCTTATGACGGCGATAAAGTAATAAAAAAAATACAAAAATACAACTTTATAATCGAATCACATTATTATAATGCGGCTGCTGCCGATAATTACAAATCCGTTTATATAAACGAGAAAAAGCCCTTCGGTTACCTACGGGCGACGTGTTTTCAATTATTACCGTCCGAAATGTATATAATATTATTATTTCGCCGACCGCTGGTAGTATATAATAATAATAATAATAATAATAATAATATATAATATTATACACACATGTATAGGTATAAATTGATATAATAACACACACATATGATATACAAGTGTATATATAATATTATATACGTAACAGAGTCGTCATAAATCCGGTCGGTTGTCACCCTCAGCTGCTGCAGACACAGCCGCACTTCAGCTCCTAGGTACATATTATAGGCATATAGGGGAGGAGGGATATTGTTTTTTTTTCTTTCTTTCTCGAAATACTATAATATACTCTATAATGGAAAACCGGTACGTTTAATCACGAATGTAATGTAATTTATATTTTATACACACAAACGTATATTATATGTGTGTGTATTACCTATGTAATAATATGCATATATATACGCTGTAGGTACCTGTATATATATATATATAGGTGCATACGATATATCAGCTTTTTATTCATTTTTTTTTTCACCACGGCGGCGGCGGGGAAAAAAACCTATACCATATACAGATATAATATTATATTATAATATCGTATGTAATAACAATATGTAAAGTATCGGTTTCCCCCGCCGGAACGCTTAAATCCTTAATGATATCTGGATCCTAATCAATTTCCGTCGCCTAGCGCAAACCGAATATTTTAACATTAATCGAACTACCCGCATTCGGTCAAACTGGTTTCCCCGCGGTCCATTCGTAGTCCATTCAGAAATAATAACAATACAACAATATTGTTGTTGTTGTTGTTATAAAAACTTACTATAACCACGATGCGATTTATATCGTTATAATAATATTATCGTTATTATAATATATTATATTATCATAATCATCATCATTCGTTATTATTATTATTATTGTGATTATCAAATGTTTTTACCTTGTTCGGCGCGTTGCAGTACCAAGTAGATTTATGATCCATGCCGGTGCCCATCTGTAACAAACATAAGATACGAACGATTTTAATATCACGTTGGTACAAATTTAATAATTCGTACGCGAAAACATTTGCCACTTTTAGACAGTCATGGCGTACCTATGCGCACGTCTGGGGGTTTTGGGTGTTCAACCCCTTCCCCATCGGTATATAAAAATGATTAAAACTTAAAATATGTTGATAATATATACATAAATAAATAAGTATATGAATTTTTTACGTTATCCCTCCTGCGTCATTGGAAATATAATCTGAGCGCATGCCGCTGATTTTATGGATACCTATACTTTAGAATTGGATAGATCTCTAAAAGCGTTTTTCTTTTTTCGTTATTTTTATTACTCACCGCAAATGTAAATCAAAACGATCTGTACAATAATAATTATAATATATAACGATAATATTTAGTGGGTATTGCCGTATACTTGTGAGAGGCTTGAGTTGTGTGGAGAGGATAAGTCACCAAATGTTAATAACCGCATTTAAATATTTATTTATTAGTTAAATAAATTAAGGTTCCAGTCGTGTCGATATAATAATATTATTATACGTTATCCTAAAAGTATAGTCGAATAAACAGTAGCACAATCAGAATTTTTTAGGGGGGGAGCCGCCTTATATATACATCGTTTTGTGTGCCAAACGTTGCAAATATTTTTCATAATCGTGTCATCAATTTTTCTCATCATAATGCGATCTATCAGAACATCGTTATTAGTTGATAAATTATTATCCATATAACTCGTATAATATATTCTAGACAAAATAAATATAATATACTTAATAAATTATTTTTACGGCCCAAGGAGGTAGGACCACCCTGGTTGCGCCACTGCAAATAATAATATAGGTATAATATAATATCCGTTCGACGAGAATAATAGTTTCTTAAAAAGGCTACGCGTGGAGCTATTATTAAAAATAACATTTTTACATTAAAATTAGATAATACCCATGTGTTTTTGATCTAAAACTATTCTAAAGCGATTTATTTTAAACCTAAAGCGAGCATGTTTTTAGGACTGATAATATGATGGCCGGTAGACGTCATTAATCATCATCCGTTTTTCCTTCGTCCATATAATAACTTGTATCACATTTTCCACAATCATCTATTATTTTATTTAATAATCTTTATTATTAAACCAAGTCTATTCGGATACCTAACTCATCACAATATAGTAGATATAGGTACTAGAATTATGTACGTTATCCACGGCTTTTTCGCTGAAATAATAATATCGCCATCGCATATTATCATATAGATTATAGATATGATTAAAATATATGTAGCGAGATATCTCATAACGCCCGAGGTGCCTAATTCGAAAATAATATTGTATAGTAGGTATAGGATTTTATCGAAAATCCAAAATACATAATATCACGAATTATAGAAGTCAAAAAAGAACAGAAAAACTACAACCAAATGTGGATTTAAGTATTATTATTATACGTTTACGGTGTATTATAATAGTAGTATCGGGATCAATCAATTCTTAACCGGTTTTCTCGAACCGAAATTATACCTCAGAGTTGGAATATCATTACTTATTATTAAATCGATAAATAAACATATATTGATTTATCCGTTTGTCACTACTCACTATAATCATAATCAATGCGTGCACGAGCGGTAACTATATATGGCACTCGAATAATATAATAACTATAATTATTTCTTACGATTTTGCACGCACCGACCGATTAATTGAAATCTATGCCAAAAAAATGGAATTATTTATCAAAATCATCATTAATTTCAGATAAAATCGTTGTAATAAATAAAATAGAACTATATTTTTGTCGCGGGCAACGCGTGTTTGAACGTTATATTATATACGTCGCAGCAGTAATATTCTAATTTAATTTTTAACAAATACCTATTTTTTTTTTTTTTTATCCGAGAAGTCCAAGCCCGTTGCGGTATATTATAATAGCCAATAGGTATTCTAATAGTAGATACCAGTTGTTATCCAACACTAAATAATTTAAAAAAAATATCATGTTCCGTTCGAGTTTTTCGACTCGATAACAAAATTCCTCAAATATCTTAAAAACTACACGTTACGGCCGCATCACTAGCACTAGCTAGTATATTATATATTATTTAGGTACACACATATAGGAAATGAATTAAAATATAAAATAAAACGTGACGTATTAATAACGAGCGTGAATCCGAGGTAAACGTATAATTAAACCAGCTATATAATACGTATGCGTATACGATATAATAATAATACGGCAACAATATATTTTTTATGCGATAATAAATCGACTCATCGTTCGCCCGGCGGCAAACCATTCAATTATTATACCTGCCTATAAATTGTTTTGCAACGCGCGTTGATTTTGCTGGTGGGTTTTCAAAAATACGAAAAAAATTCCGTCCACCGTATTATTTATTATTAATATTTTTTTACGACGCACGATAAATACCTCGCGGAATCCGCGCGCGCTTTCTTTCGTTGATTTTTTTTTCTCCTGGTGATTTTTTTTTTTTTGTTTTTTTTCTCACTTCCCTTGCGATAAACACACGCCATTATTACGGCAATATAATAATAATAAGGTGTTAATTTCTCGCACTATACCCACGGCGGACGAACGGACGGACGGACGGACAAACACGTGTGCAGGCGTCGGCGGCGGCGTTCGTTCAAACGACGCGCTCGCACATATACTGCCGCAATGACACCTATAATAATAATAATAATAATAATAATCGAACGTCGTCGGCAGAAAACAGACGTATATTATTATAGTGGTTTATTTTTCTTTCGTACATTAGGATATTATATTTTATAATATATTGTGTCGTATATTATATTATTATGTATACCGCTGTTTGTTTACCGCGACGAGGACGGTTCACGCGGTTTTCACCGCCGCGTATATATGCGCGAGGTACACTATATTATAAATTATAATAATACAGGACGATCGTTTTCACTCATATCGCTGCATATAGCTGCGCACATAAGTAAGCATTAACTTTTTTCCAAACATTTCGCTGTCTAGTTGTCAAGTGTATTACTTTGCAACGGTTTATTACGAATGAAACGAGCGAGAACATTCTGCGACGAAATCAATCATATACGTACTGCAGACCGCGTAATATAATAATATGTAAGGTATCATAACAATTTTAAATATCATGTTTTCAAAATGCTCAAAAAAAATTAACGCTTTTCGAGACGACGATAGAGACGGTGTTAACCGCTTAAAGAATCGCGCTGTATATATATTTATGTGTATTTAAGTAATAATATTATATATTATTATGTACAGCGTATATTAGTATATGTGCACGCACGAGGCGCTGACACACGCGCGAGCATAGATAAGATATAGGCGAAGAGGACACGTTACAATACACACACGAATCGTTCGGGAAAGTGGTCCCCACAGATCAAATATTTACTCAAATAGAAACCCGTTTTTTCCGACTTTTTTTTTTTTGTATCATATATAGCGATATACCGACGAGAATGAAAATAACAGCTAAAACGTATATTAAACCTATTGTATATTTTGTACGCTGCACGCGCGTGTCATGACTATTATGAGATCAGCTCGGGAGTCGGGAGCAACTGTATACATCATCATAGCCTATAGGTGTATCTGTGTGTATGTGTGTGTGTGTGTGTGTGTGTGTGTGTGTGTGTGTGTGTGTGTGTGTGTTGTCGAGTTTTATTTTATATTTAATAATCGTGCACTAGCAATTAGTAGCAAATTATATTGATTGTGATTATGATTGTTGTCATCGTCGCGTATAATACACGCCATTATACAGTAGTCGAATCGCTCCGATGTATAATATGTTATACGGCATTATAAAACATATATATTTGCGAATAATCGTCCTCTTCTGTATATAGAACTATAGGTATTTTGTTTTTAATTTAAAATCGTTTTTTTTTTTTTTAATCTCACGATACATTTGCAAAGTTAAGCAAAGTATATCAGCTATTCTATATACTGTTGCGCATTAGTTTTATATGCTTAGCTCGTGTGTGTGTGTGTAAGGAGGATTTTTACCGTTCTGCGTTTATATACTTTGCATCCACTTCTGGCCGTGTTTACAACCTATGCACGCAGAGTGGGTTCGACGTGGGCAAGTGGTGGCAAGAAAATTACCAATGTTTGGAGAACTTGAGTGCGTCATACTTTTACACGTACATATAATATTATACATATCATTATAAAATATACGCTAGGATGAACTGAGGAAACATAATTCTCTATTCTTGTAACCATACTTGGTCGTAGAGATATATTCATACGTTTGAATCGCGATGTATCCAAATCGAGGTAGGCAAAAAACGATATTCTGAAGTCACAAAAATAAAATCAATGTACATTTAAAAACTTAACGAAAGTATATATAATATAATAACTCGACGATTGGAGAGCGTATATTATTACTTTTAGGCTATAGCAATATCGGCGTACAGGTCGAATGCAAAGAGTGACATAAAATTCGTTCTCGTTTTAAAAACCTAAAACTTAGTGCAAAGTTACGGCTTTATTATACGGGATTCAGTGCAACGACATATAGTGGCATAATATATACCATTATTACAATATTATATTATACTATACATAGGTAGGTATAGTTATTATACGCATGTTCTATATACGTCCCGAATAAATTAATAACTCAAATGTTTAAGTATAGAATTTTATTTTATGAATTTTTTTACGAAAAGTCGAGCTATTTTTTTTTTAAATCGCTTTGAATTTTTGCGTTTCATTCACTCGTAAAATGCATAATATAATAGATGATGAGTCTTTATTCGATCCCGCGTGCTCACACTGCGCGCGCGTGACCATCGCTGAAATTATATAGTCGTAGAGCCACAGAACACGTCTCTGCGGTATAGAGCCGAGTTTTGAAAATATTATAATATGACATTAAGCGCGTATTCTAACGCGGATATGAGCATAAATATCACTTTATAATACAGCAGTGTACACGCACGCAGTTCACCGGACGGATAATATAATAATATATATTATTTCATATTATATGCGATTACAAGCCGCATAATATGAACATAGGTACTGCACGCGGCCGAATAACGCGCGCGACAACGTCGCGTCGTCCACTCCGGTGTACTAGTAATCGTGTTTATTTTTTGGTTTATATATATTTTTTATTTTTTTTAATATCACGGGTACGTCGCACATAATGATGCGTTACCTATACCTATATACGTATATAAATGAAATGTATAGCTGTCGTCGTCTACGTCGTGCGCATCAAACTATATTATAATAGGTAACTGGTATACGTATATATTATTATGTATATTTACCGCTATATAGGTTCGGGCAAACGATCGGTGGGGTGGGAGGGGGGGGGGGGCGCACACACAATCTAGTTGCGGTTGCGGTAACCGACTGGCGAGTGGCGACTGGCGCTATACATATATATATAAATGCGTATACATAAATATATATACACAATATAACGCGGACTATATAATTTTTTATCCGTTGCCCTCCGTTTTTTTTTATATATATATTATACGCGCGTGCAGGTACAACACACGCTCGTAAGCCGTAAATACCGACGAGCAGGGTACGCGCGTATATATCATAATATTATATAATGTTAACACGAGCACGCGAACCGTTTAAGACGTTCCTATCGTGCAACTATATATATATATATATATATCGAAAGCGCGCGCGACCGATCCGCATAATATTATAAACAATGCGAGACCCAGTATTTACGCGTGACTGAACCGCCGCCGCCGTCCGGAGACTTGAATGATCAGCTCGTTTTATTATCATTATTATTATTTTGCGCCAAGTCTTCGCGCAAAATATACAATAATATAATATAGAGGTACCTACCTACCTACACACAACGAGCTCGGCGACCGTCGCGTATAGTTTACGTTCGCACGCGGTCGCATTGTCGGCGTGTCGCGCGTACACGACTGCTGTGCTGCGGCGCGGCGTTTGCTATTTTGCGCCGCCCGTCGAGGGGGGTCGCGGCCAAAAACAATAGGCGGCGGCGGTGGTCGTTTCGCCCGGCCGAGTATATACCGCATCTATACCTATACCTATATATATATATCGTGTATGGCGTGTACACGTGTATATATACAATCTATAATATACTGCAGGATGATTCAAAATGTTCGTTACAGCCACATTATTGATTCAAAATGTAGACAAATATATAATACGAAAGTTTTTTGATTTAGAAACATCGAAAATGAATTGTACATTTTATAATTTTTTACAATATTTTAGAGAAGTTTTTGGCGGTCAACTTTAGAAATTTTTAAAAACTTTAAATATCTCTCAAGCCTAGAGTTTCGCATTAATTAATGTTGTTCAAACACTAAAATGTATTAAAAATATGTCTTTATATTGTGTTTGCAAAAAATGTATAGGTTCTTATTTCGAGTTTCCAAAGTTATGTAAAAATCATTTTAGATGTTTCTCGACAAAAAAACGTTCGTACCATAAATTTTCTTTTATTTTGAATATTCATGCGATTAAATGGTTGTAACGTACATTTTGAATCACCCTGTATACTTACGACGTGCGCGTCCCCGCAAATCCGCTACGAAAGGTATATTTTGTTACATCGAAGTGAAAACATAATAAACTGCACTGCGCAATAGTACCGCTGCTATATAGGTATAAGTTTAATGCACTGAACGCGAGCATTGCGACTATATATCTATATATATATATATACGTTATATTATTAATATTATATTATTGTAACACGGATTCGGGGTTTAGACGCCCTTCATATCGGCAACACGACGCCGTTCGATATCGTTTTGCATCACAAAACTGTTAAAGATACGACGATTTAAACGGGAAGCGTTATCAAACAGTATAATATTCGTGGAAAATCTGTTTAACGCAGAGGACGATATTGTAATAATGAGGCGAGAAGCGAAGCGGAGCCATGATGAGAGATGCTCTGCACCGTTTGGAATACTGAAAATAAGGAAAGATTATCGATGGGATTCGTATATAGCTGAATATCGCGATGGTTATGCGCACACGTTGCTACGCGGGGCAATAATTATTATAAAAAGGTGATTTACAAAAATTACAAATAATAAGTCTTTTGAATTTATATCATTATTGAAAAGCTTTATAATGGAGCACGAACATTGAACAATATATATTTTAAGCAAAAACCATCATCGTTTTGAAGTACACGCGCATACAACAATATAACAATATAATCATTATTTTATTTTAATTGTGTTTGAGTAATTAATTTAAAATTGACCCACTTATCATCGTGTATATGACGTCTCTCAGAGAGATTTTTTTTTTTTATCGTCGAACTATATGTGCTCGGGAATTATATTGTAGGATAATGTGAATTTAACGCAGATTACTTTGTTGCAGTATAGGCAATGATTGTTGAACATAATAATACTAATGTATAATTGCTTAGGTATACAGCTGATGCCGTAGTATAGATACTGATGTACGGTGTATAATTGGTGTATTATTCAGCACTGTCCAAGTCACACTCCGCCACACCGTCAGCTCAAGTGTTTATTTACTTTATACAATAATAATAATTATTACACTTCTATAGGATATAATGTACATCATTATTTTGTGTAGTGAATAGTGTCTACTCGGTGTACATATAATATTATAATAAGATACGTACAAGTACGCGAAGCAGTTGAGTCGTGTATACGAATATTATCTTTCGAACAATAATAATTGATATTCTGGATACGATGCTAAATTGCCACCGTGAATTACAACTGCAATGACATTCACATATTATTATTATTTAGGTATTGTGAACAACGAGTGGGTAATAAATAATAATAATAATAATAATAATAATAATAATATTAATGAAAAACACGAACCACGCGCGAATTTTGTCCTATACACAACCACTAATAATATGTTGTGACAATGTAACCCCAAAAATTATATTCATATACTTTAGACGCGTTTACGTCGAAGCCATATCATGACGTGTGGGCACTATAAAAACCAAGTATTGAAAATCACACTCCTATATTGCTCACGCTTCCTGGTTTCTATATACGTTTAGTAAGATTAGTTTTATTAATCTTAAATTATTGGAAATAACCCGCAATCATCAATATATACAATATTATGATACTGACTAATAAGTTTAAACTGACATCGTGACACTGCGACAGTAAACACACTAGATAAAATATATGGGCAGATTGCTGCGGTATCTATATATTTTTAGTAACTACTTATATATTCAATATCGTGCATACTCAAACCATCTTAAAACAGAATTGTCTATACCACGTGCGAAGAAGACAAATCTATTGGAATCATTAAGACAAAACCAAAACATTAATCGATTTATTTTTTATTATTTTTAAACTTGCAATGTGTTTGAACTTTGATTTTATAAAGTATGTACTATAAATGGGGGAGTGACTGTACATTATGCTGACGGAAACTATTAGACACCCATTTCTCGAAGACCGAAGGTATATATAGTTTTTATGTACAATAATATATATACTGCATACTATAATGTACTGCATTTGATATTAAATACTAAATACTATAGGAATATTCCTGTATTTGAATATTTTTAAAATCTAACAACTAATACACTTATTGTTCAATAAAAAAATCAAAAAAAAAAAATCAAAGAAGAGATTATAATAATTGGTTTTATAATATCATCAGCATAATATAATTATATTATATTAAAGACAATATGACACCTGCAGGTTTTAAAATGATGTATTTAGATAATAGTTTCCAATCTCAAAACACACAAACCACCAAATTATTATTAACTAGGTACCTACCCAATAGGTACACTTGAAAATTCTACATCAGGAACCTAATGGGCTGATGTCATTGCTTTGTAATAATAATTTTTACGATTAGTCATTACTCATTACCATTATGATAAGAAAATAAAACTGCACACGGATTACTATATAGTTGTAAATGCATACAAACCAAAAAAAAAAAATGTTTCTGAAATTCTACATCATATGTCAACAGTATAATTAATAATTGTATAGCAGTATCTATTGTTATTATAAAGACATAGTTAATATTTATTTCACGATGTGTATTGTTTTAATTTAATTTTCAATCAACTGAAATAATTCAAGTGCGAACGCAAAGATATTATATAGATAATATATGCCTACACAGTTCAGCACTGCTGCCAATTTTTAAATTCATACATAAATGAATGACAAGTTCTTCATAATTAATAAAACAATATTATAGGTAGGTATAATATGTAAAACACATTAAAAGCATAATATTATTATTATATATTTTTCATATCATACGTGCAATAAAAACACTCGTGTTCAATCGTTTATAATAGAAATTAAAGTGGGCATTAAAAATGAACAAATTATAACACATTGTAATATTATTAATTAATATACATAACATATGCATAATGAGAACCATAAATGAACCAATTTATAATAACCCATAAAATCCGATCAAAATACTCTAAAATTTAACGAAAGTTAAATTACCTACAAATACCTATATCTATAATATAATTCAACTTTTTACCATCTGATTGAAAAAAAAAGTTAACTTTCAACACATATAAATACCATGTACTAATACAACATTATATACCTATACTCTGTTCAGCGAGAGAACACGCCGATTCAGAGCATCCCCTCCCCGCGTACCCTTGCCGTCGAGACAGGTCCTATACGGCCGGGTGCCGCGAAGGAATGAGCAAAATCGACTTATTCTCTCGCTGAACAGAGTATATAATATAATACATATATACAATACAAACAATCTGATTGTCTCTCAAACTCATCCTAAACTCATCCTGCCAAACGTCGAGACGAAGTACAAAATTGTTTCAGCTGAAACGAACTATACCGCTATTTTGTAGTGCATATAGTATTACATAGGTACTGTAATAATTATGCTTAAACTGTATTGTATATCATATATTTTAATTTGTTCGTAAATCGTGATGGTATTATTAAAAAAAAAAAAAACATGCAAGTCAGAATAAATTCTGTATACCTACAATACATAATATACTTTATTAATATTCGGGGCTCGGAACTTGACAAAATGTGTTAGAGTCTTAGAGAACTTTGAAATTTGTAGTTCAAAAGTTTAAATATATACAATTAATTATGGCGCACATATCCGTCGAAATGTAGTGAAATATTATGCAACAATAGAAGTTGTTCTTATAACAATAGATTAATATGATTGAAAAATTGTTCTTATTAAATTAATATTATATAGCAGTGAAATCATCAAGCATATTTATTTTCGATAATATTTAGAGAATTAGGTGTATTTTTTGAAGTAGGTAGATACCTATATTTTTTTAAATATACATAATATATTCAAATATCGAATATTATTAATAAGTGTAAAAACGTTTGTCTTATAAGCGTTAATTTCGTTCGAAAAATAGACAGCGGCGGCGGCGGCGGCGGCGGCGGCTCTATAATAATGTGTTATTATATATGTCTATAATTATGTGCGATGATACAATATTACGCGGGAACTCCGATTTTCGGTGATATGTGCGTGTCATGTGTCACGAGTATTTTACGCGCTTAGGACGCGACACGGACCGTTGCCGAGACACACCGTCAAAGGTCGGCCGCCGTTCACCCGGTACAATAATAATAATAATAATAATAAGACTCGTCGGACCGACGCGTAACGTAAACATATAATAATAATAATACGTATTATATATATACCGAGCGAGACTGTCGCGCGAATCGGTCGGCATCTGGCGTTCTTCAACACTTCAACCCCTTTTTATTGCCACCGATTTTTCAAACTGTCGACACTAAACAGCCGGGACGGTGTAAAATAATAATAATAATAATAATAATTACGCTTTACCGTATAATATACGAAAGTGTGATGTGTGTGTGTGTGTGTGTGTGTGTGTGTGTACAATATATGGCCGTCACGCGCGCCTAGTATATACATATATTAGGTATAGTATTATATGTTATTATTATTATTATTATTATTATTATTATTATTAAGAGCGAGACGTTTTGTATAGTGCGACTGCAGCGAGACGTACGCGATATTGTATATTTTATATGTATATATAGGTACCTACTAATTATTTCGTTTTTGACGACAGATTGGACCGAGTAAACAGAGCTAATTGGTGGCACTTTTACGCCACCCTCTGTAAGACCTGCACAGTGTTCAGTGTTCGAGACTTTGCACATTATTGTCAGTCTTGTAGGCCGCGTAGTAAAATTAAACAGTGCGGTAGTGATGGGTACGAATATACTGTTTGAAGACGTATGTACTGCAGAATTCAGATGCAAAATGCTTTAGTCTCCCATATTTGCTGCATATTTTCTAATAAGTGGTAGGTAGTGTCAAAAATGAAATAATTTTAATTTCCTACAACGGATTAAAAACATCAGATAACCTATTTATTAAGTATTTAATTCACAAATATTTTAATACTGCTACATATAGCTTATATTACATGCACTTATAGCTTATATTAAAATTCATTTTTTTTTAGGTGGAGGGTATTTTTATAAAAGCATACATAATATACTATCTATTTGAACGTTGTTTTAAAGTGACGAACAACTGCGATGCATATTCCTATAATGGTACAAATATTATACTATATGAGACGCGGTGTTGACACTCCATATCATTTCACTTGAAACATTTTATAGATATAATGACGCACCGAGAGATTTATTTTATTATCACTTATTAGATACCTATACCTACAACTGGCATACAGAAATTTCAATAGCACAAATAATAAAAACAATCTATTATAATATATCGGTGTTGGAAGTTCATCACAACAACATTATATTCTGCAGTACCCTTGACTTCTTAATCGTGTAAGACCCGCGTAAACACTGCAGCAGCATATACCGGGTATAATGAACAACTGCGGTGTATATAGGTATTATTGATAATAACACGATACTACTCTAATATTATAATATACTTTCACCTATTCCTATACAAGCTTCGTCATAATATTATAATACGCGATATCGTTGTATATTATATCCTCTCCTCTCTGCAGCATAGCTCTCCGCCAAGGCGAGACAACTAGTGTATAATGATCGATAAATCTTTCAACGTATCGGTAAATTACGCGGCCTCCGGCGATAATTCAATATCGGTGGCGGGCGAGGTGGAAAAAAAAAAGTGAAAAAGGGGGTATGTATATGCGCACGTGGTTGATTTATATTCGGCCGGCAGTGCACTTTTACGAAACTGGATTACATACGACTCGCGTACCTATATACATACACATATATACACTGTCATCGACCGGTTTGTAAAATTTCATATTATTATTATATCGTTATTATTTCAGACCGACGCAGCAGCAGGGTAAGTAGATAATATTACACGCGCGTATACCTATATAACATAATATTATATCGTAAATATAATATATACGCGAGAGAGGTGTAACTTTTTATATTTATATTTTCCACAAAGTCGACGGACTTAATAGAAGCGTATAGTATACAATTGTTATGTATATATACCTACGACGACGACGTATATACCTATACAGACGGCGGACCTGATAACGGCTGGTTTATCGCGTATATTATAATATAATATAAGGGACGCGACGGCGGCCAGACCGGAAACGCACATGAATGACGGTCACTGTTGCCACTGAAAGGCCGAGCCCCTGCGGTCACCGCGAGATGACAACGGGTTATTGTAATGTGTGTGCGTGTGTCTGGACCGCACCACATGTTTTTTCCCGGTCCATTGCGGGTGTTGATTTAGGACGAGTGCAGCGGAGCCCTTATCGATGGCTATAATATAGTCTCTCCATTACACGCACACACACAATCGCATTACAATAATACGGCCGAAGACTCTCTTCAAACAGTCGATCCGCTATCGAGAGAATAAAACTGTTTTTTTTTTTTTTTTTTTTTTAACCGTTTTGGTTAATAACGCAGCACCGTCGTCGTGTTTATTGTCCGTGGTAAGTTTCCGGTGTCGGTCAATTTCGTTTTGGGAATACGGATCTGACGTGCGTTCAATGCGTTTCGATTGTATCTATATTTACATATTATAATATTATAATAATATCATATTATATACCTACTATATTCTGGTTGGAACTTAATAGTAGTCGAGATGAAATTCAAAAACTAAACGTCTTCCGAGACATTTATCTATAATTGTGACACCCGTTTGTTTATTTCACTAGACGCGTTTAAATAACGTCTATTATAATGCACTAATCGTTCGAAAATTATACACAATGTTTGTATACGAACGATAAAATCAAGATCGCACGCTGTGCTTCAAACTAGTTAAAGTTATTTATTATTTAACGGATTTTCGTAATAGTTTACGGAAACCATATGAAACACATATCATACGTATATAATATTATGTACGATTATGGTGGACATCATATTCAAACCATCCATGCTCGTACAGATTTCAAATTCAAATTTTCAAAAAAAAAAAAAAAATACTAAAAACGTGTACATTTTATAAAATCCTACTAAGTTACGACGTTCACCTGCTTATTAAACTTGTAAAACCATAAAAATACATATTATAAAGTAACCTATATATTCGTGTATACGTATTATATATTATGAATGCAGTTAATATTTTTTGGTAGCTACAGTATTCGCCGCGATAACGGTTCGAATGGCGAATACATTATAATAACATAATATTATATTATTTTACATCGGCAAACCGCATAATAATAACACTGCACATAATACGTATTGTGTGTTGTAGTAGAGCTAACGGCCATCGCAGTTACGGTCCAACAATGTTTCTACACACAATATAAAACGTACCAACAACCTACTTTATTATGCATATATATAATATATTTGTGTGTTATACACATCTCAGCTTCACATATAGAAAGGTACAGAGAAAAAAAAGATTTTATACGAAAACAAGACAATAAGGTAAGCTGACCGTATAGTGTAGGTACCTAGTACCTACCTATATACATATTATAATATGCATATAATAATCGTTCGCTGACGCTGTTTCAAAAATTGTGTATAATATATACCAATATACCTATCGCGTAAATAAAGCACCTACCGATATAAAACGGCTGCGCAACAGGGCTGTCGGCTAATAGCTAGGCAATAATAATAATAATAGGATAATATTATTATTATATTATATTGTAGTCGGCCGACGGAGATTAAAATATTGTAAAAATATGTTCGTAGTGTAAAATTAAATTAAGTATCGCGTCACGTTTTGAATCCACAGCCGCACACATACAGGTACCGAATAGTTATACGATTATGGTTATTAGGCATGTGTCACAGGCTCACAATAAATATCTATATTAACGATCGATACGAGAGTATAATATAATAATATAATACTGGTGTGAAACCCGACGGCGAATAGAGACAGTTTGATAGGACTCGATGGGGGTTCCTAATTTTCTTACCGAAAAAAACATGTAGGTACCACCTATATATACTATCTATATACCAGTACGATAGTAATATGATATAATACGTCTTGAATAAAAAAAAAAAATGATTAGGTAGTAGAAAAAACCGATATTTTTAATAAAATGATATGTTGTCATAAATTCGTTGACAAACTTATACGAGGTCGTGGGTCGAAATGGGACCTATAACCGTTTTTTACGAGGGAAACAAATTAAAGTTTGGCTGCAATTCGAATAGGTATAATAGAATAATAAAATAAAAATAAAAATAAATCTAATGATTATAAAAACATTAACTCACGCGTTTCGATAATACCAAACAAACATACTATTCGAAACACACATTTATTTTACTATAGAAATTTCTTTTACTAAATATAAATTGATTTGTTATGAGATTTAAAAAAAAAACATAATTTTGAGACTTTATGGACATTTAGGTGTTAGAGAAAACGTTAATGTAATAAATAAATAATAATAATAATACACCTAATAAACGAGTAGATATCTGATATGCGTTACATAAACAATATTCTGAAAAATTATATGGTCTTACGTAGAAAAGATTACAACTATAGAATACTAAATACTCGTTATATAATGATATATGAACAACTATTGTTGAACATTATTTTTATCGATTGTTCGAGTATTATAATTAGGTTTTTAATTGACAAATTAAATATTTAAAAAAAAAATGTACGCACTAAATAATTAAAAGTTTGTATAAATAATATATAAAGGAGTTTCATCACGAGTTTTATCTGATCTAATTAACATAAATAAACCGTAATAAATAGATAATAAGTACCTAACACTGTAACACGCGGCTTTTACGTTTAGACATTAATATCGATCTAAAGAATAATAAAATATTATGTTGAATTGAAAATAAATAATAATAATATACCTACTATCTATAGATGGTCTGTTGTCAAAGACTATGGTGTCGGGTAGAGTTTATAAAGAACACGAAGTGTGTAATATTTTAGTTTCGACAGCGCGTACCACGCGTGATTATCTAGTATCATAATATGTTTGAGCTTAAAAGTTTAAAACTTCGTTAAATATTTAAACTTATGTTTAGGTAAACGAAGGGCGATATCTTATCGTGTCTGCCCGCACTTTTTTCAGTCCTAAATATCGCACACGTCCGGCGCCGATAGAAGATTTTTACTCTGCTCCGATCTCTCTGCCGCTAGTTTTCGCGATGCACTTAAGGCCCGTCGGGCTCACCTATACTGCTCGCAGTGCAGCAGAACTGCATCATCATAATACGAACGACTGCAGCAGTCACGTATATATACTCCGCGTGACTGTATTATATTAATCCTCGAGCGCGTATTATATATACGAGTCTATATTATATGGTCGGGAATTATTGTCCTGTTGCGAAGTCCCGCGCAGAGGTCCGCGATGGAAAACCGTTCGGGACCGGCCGCCGCGGATTTCGGTATAGCTACAGGTATATATATATATATACAAGGTCCGTCAGAACAAACGCATGTTTTTCGAAATAATACTACGCTAAAGGTAATTTCTGTAAAATACTTTTTATTACATCAAAAAATGTAGAAACATATGCAATTTTTTTTTACTGTAACAAAATTTAGGTTTTGAAAATAATGTCAGTCATATGGCGCCCATCACACACAGCTCGTGCCTCAATGGAGGTTCTTCGCCAAAAATTCCCCGGACGTCTCATTTCACGCTTTGGTGACGTTCCGTGGCCCCCTCGCTCCCCTGACTTGTCATTGTCATTTTTTTTTTGTGGGGTCACTTAAAATCAAAAGTCTATCAATACGACCCGCCATCCCTAGATGAATTGAAAGACGAGATCACACGAGTTGAAGCTCGTTGGTAACACGGAAGCTCTGTCGCCTTAGTATGGTATCCAACCTAACCTACCTACCTGCCTGCCTGCCTACCTGTATTAACTCGGAGCGGTGCAACCTTGACGCGGACAGCAGCAGCAGCAGCACATAATAATAAAATAAAAAATAATATAGTGTACTGGTGTGATTTGTTACTGTCACGGTGTCGCCGAGAGACGTATCAAGATCTCCTCCGGGGCTACCGGTGTATGCGCGCGTAGTCCACTTGACGTGTGCGTTTGTGCGCGTGCATTGTCCATTGTGTGTGCGTCCTTTTTAATCCGCGACACAGGACAAACACGAGCGTGCGCGCGGCACAACCGCACCGCGGTGCAGAGCGAGGAGACGCGTTGTATATTATTATTATATGTATTGTATATATAATATAATAATAATAATAATAATAATATGATATTGTTATTAAACGTAGGTATATATAGGTATATGCACGTGAATGGGTTTCGGTACACATATTTATGTGAATGTATATATGTATGTAAGCCCACGCGACGCCCGAGACCGCCCGGCGCGCTAGACTCGGGACAATTACACCCCCAACCAGTAACCAGGTAACCTTTTTATTTATATTTTCTTCGTATTATTATTATTTTTTTTTAATCCGGATTACATTGCCGCGATGTGCTATATAGTATATAATATATATAATATATATATGCTCTTATCGGCAGACCGGATCATCTATCTTCGTCCACCGACCTGTCCATTGTTGCATTTTTTTTAAATTTTTATTATTATTATTTTTTTTTTTTTACCAAACCTCCCGCCACATTGTCCACTGTCTTGTGTTTATTATATTGATACGATATTATTATATTATAGCCCCTTTATACCGGATATAGCAATCACGCAGCAGTCGAGTTGTACGACGTGTCCTACTATATATGTTATGCCCTATAGGGAGGTAAATTTAATATACAAGTGAATACTTTACCTTTATATACGCTATAGAGTAAGTATACGACGTTTTAAGGTCGTGATAAATTGAATTTTTTTTTTTTTTTTGTCACATTTAGCGATTATAGAAGAAAGTACCTATATAATATACTACCATTAGTACCTATTTATATGATGCGTCTCTACTGCACTGCGCATAGAATATTATAAATATATTGTTCGATTTATCGGCCATTCTAAACCAGCTATATACATGTAGGAACGTCACGGTTTCATTTTAGCAGTTCTTCCTCGCCAGAGAAATAATCGAAATTTGCATAAAGCAATAAACTTATAGCTCTACCGGTCTATAATTCCTCCTATAAAAAAAAATGTAATCTTACTCACAGCAATATTATAATAATATTACATATTGCGTAAAGTAATGAATGTTATTAAATTGTATTACGTGTGTATAAAAGGTAGGTACATAATATTATTATTGTAATATTATACTATAACCGATTTTTTTTTTTTTTTTTTAATACAATCGATACTACTGACGTATCATTAATATACCCGTGCCAATCACTGAAATATTCACAACTAAGCTTGATCATTCGCAAAAGTTTATAATCGAAATTATCGTCTGATTGGTCAATATAATTATATTACTAATTAACTTTTTGAAAAATACATTCTCGTAACTTTTAAATCAAATGAATCAGCTATAAATATATAATGTACAACGCTACAACTATATGTCCATATCTAACGTATAGAAGAAAAAAACTATGTTTTAAGAAACTGACCTATAACAATCATATCAAAACAAAATATAATGAGGTCCGTTTAAAGATAATAAAATACAGCTGATTACAATATATTTTAGTCATAATTCATGTGAAACAGATATTTATTTATTAATAATAAAAGCAACACATGTCGAACTTAAAGTTATGTTATGTAAGAATAAATTACGTAAATATTCATATATACAATATACAAACAACGATATTATTACCAAATCGTGGCTTAAAATTTCGGAACCGTTAAGGCTTCGAATAATAATATGTCGGTACAATTATCTTCTTCGTACGTCATCTAAATCAACAGGCGTAATATTGGGATTGTTAAAAGTATATACTATGCATAATTTAATATTATATCTTCGTTATACAGTTTTAAGTATTACTTATCTATTTCTGATTATTTATTAGTTATTAAAGTGTCTTAGCATAAAACATAAATAAAATAATTGCAATTATTATGTTTGGAAACATTTCCGACTACGATGATATTTGAACAGACTTTATTTTTCCATGACAAACAAAGTACCTATCATAATGTTGACAAATTATTTAAATATAATGTCGGTATAATATTATAAAGTGTGCGTATCGCCTTATTATTATTATTATTATTACCAGAAATACAATTTATTTTGTTCTGTTTATTATTCAATCCTGATGTGTGATGTATTTTTTTCTTTTTTACTACGCCCGAATAATCGTGAAAAATAGAGCTATGTATGTGTGCCAAACCCTTCAATTATATTATAGACAACGTGTCGGTAATTTCGGGTTGTATTTGAAAAACAGGGGGCGTATCGTTACGGGTCGGTTGCATAGTATATAGGTACATTATACGTATAGTATACAGTTATGATTTGTGACTGCGAGCCAAACGCTATTTAAACGACCAGAAAAAAGAAACTGGCTCATTTAACCACCCTAAAAAGTAAATTAAAAAACGTAATCAGAGAAAAATAATACTTGCGTGTCACTTAAGAGAAAAAAATATAATAACTATACCGGATTGACGATGAATCCAATGAACATTGACACGACCGGAGAATAAAAAATGTGTTCATATAATTTATGCATTCGTCGATCGCGGAGTGATCGCAGTCAATATTCCGATTACAAAACGCTCATACACATTATTATACTTTATATTATATATTAATATTAATAAATTATATAGGTATACATTAATAGTTCGATAAATTATCGTTCCGGAATCAACGTGACAAGGATTTCTTTTTCACAACACTAAAAAACTCGCCATTAATGCGTGTTTTTATAATCCATCAGGACCACCTGATCGTATGACACGTAATTTTTTTTTCCCACTGAATAGCGACAGTGTATATATATGGTTTATTCCGATATAATTACACTTAATGCCAACCAGTTTTCATACGTCTATCAATCAACTAACCGGTCGGAGTTCGATTGAATCGTCTGAAAACTTTCCCTTTCTGCGGCGATGACAAACACATGCTGCCCTGCATTCGATTGCCACCATCATGTTTCGCGTCTGTCCGACAGTATAATATTATTATAATATTTCCATGGGTCCTTATATAATATTATTAATATTTTGGCAAGACTACGTTTGCACGAGTATCATCAGATACTGATTAAAAATTTGAACGAAAAAAATCTATAATTACACGCCGGAATTATATATTATTATAATGGTGAATAATGTGTAATTTGATATACGGCATAACATTAAAAATTTTAACATCTTTACGGCTAGCTCACCATAAATTTGTATAATCTATGACATCAAACGTACATTAAAAAGACGTTTTAAACGTGTTTTTTAGAAACGAAGACTACGCTGTTATACATGTACAATGTATATTTTTTGAATAGTAACGGCGTTTAAATATGTTCGGTTTGTATGTATATAGAGGTATATTATATACTATATAGGTACCAGACTGACTTCAGGCCATTTTGTAGGACTTGATACAAACGGATGACGGTTACGTTGGATATAGGTATAACGCAGATTACGACATAACGAAATGACTATTATTGAAATGTTTTTAATTGTCTTGGACTTGTTTTTTATTATCAATAAAATACAAATGTTATAAATAAAAATGTGAAAAAATGTATTCGTATTATAACTATTATATAATAAGTGTTTTTTGCTTGTTTTGTCTTTACGAGTGCCCTCGGGGCGTGTGATGGCTGCAGAATATCAATTTGTGGCTCGTATTTTTTTTTTGGGAAAACCAAAACAAGTTTTGGTGCATAAATATCATTATTGAAATCAAGTTTATGAATTTTATTTATTTTTTGCCAAATGATGCAAAAAAAAAAAAAATACCCAACAATTATATCGACAAGACAAAAAAAACCAAAAAAAAAAAAAACCCCCCATTTCTAAAATTGCCGTCGTCGCGTTCTGCGATATTGTATACTCTTTTTTTTTTCTTGTTTATTTTTTATTTACAACTGCGGCGGGTATAACGCGCTCTAAATGTCTGCAACTCCAGCTGGTTTTACAGCAGCGGAGGCGTTAAATTTATAGAGCATTTTATACGCTCGTCGCAGTATCGTCTATATATTATATAGGTACTATAGGTATATGTATAGGAATATACGCGTTACAGGATCGTTTCTCATGTCCCGCTACAGGTGTGAACGTGCCCTTTTAACGAAAAATAAAAAATTCGAACCCGAGGAAAACATCATCCGTCGACGATCGACGACAACAATATTATTCCGGTGGTGCAGCGCGTGTTGTGAGTGCGTGTGTGCGCGTGTGTGTCCAACACTCGACTCGTCCGACGATACGACTATTAAAATATACAATAATAACGTCGTACGGCAGTAATATTATTATAATAATCCACCGGCGATCTGTTGTGTTTGCACTGAAGCGAGTTCGGGCAAAGACGGCGGCGGCGGTGTGATAATAATTTTATCGTACATTATACCAGCGTTGTGTTTACTCTTCCCCGGGAACTATGAAGATAACTCGTTTTCACACTTAATGCGGTGTGTGTGTGTGTGTGTGTGCGTGATATACAGGGTGATTCACCTATAACGTGCACCCCCGATTTCTAGCAATCGTTTTTTTAGATTTCTTATACGTGCCTACCTATATGTATATATATACATTTAAAAACCATATTTTCAAATACTTTAATTTTATAAGTTATTGGATGTCATTTAAAGGATTTCTGGTGGCAATACAGACTTCTTTCTTTTTGAAAACGACGATGAATGTTAATCGAAATTTTAAATAGAGTAGATTCAATGTGAGGGGTGTGGGTGGGGACACGATTATTGTAAAATCGATTTCTATAATTTCCAACCCCGAGTAGGAAGCATACTAGTTTAAAAAAAAAAATTTATCTCGCAGGGTGTTTATTAAATGTCACTACTAATCTATTCGAAAATATATATGGTCCTAAACTAGTAAACTTATAAATTCTAAACATAGCAGTTTGAATAAATGCACGATTAAAGGATAAAATGGGATCATGCTTGGCTGCGATTCACCTTGTATAATAATATAATATATAATATGTCTGTATATAAATTACGTAAACGGCCACTGGCCAGATGTTCGACGAAAGGCTGCACGGGAGAGTTTCGGCGCGTTTTCGAAAATATTTCACCGCGAGTTTTTATTTAATATTAAAATAATATAAAATGACACGTATCCGGGTGTCCCCCGGCTTTCAGAAATTCGTCAAAAATACATAATACATATAGCCATATAGGTAAAGCCATCATAAGTATTTTTTTTCCTCTCGTCAACGATATACACGATACGTGTTATTGTTCAACAGCGGCAGAAATTCAACGGTCTTGCACGGGCGGCAGCACATTGTGTATATTATGATGTATTTTCTCTTTGTGTGCGCCTAAAAACAAGACTGGAATATTTTATTTTATTTTTTAGTCGTTAGCGCGACTGAATGGCAGGAAATCTTGAAATATTTGTTTTATTCGTCCGTGCTATGCGCTCGTCATATATATATATACATATATATATATACTCGTATATATTGTATACACACAGAAACGAACACATCGTAAAAACGACGTTTTAAAAATATCGAGTGAGCCTATATGTATATAATATGTGTTATATTATACATACGTAACTTTACATTATGTATGTAAGAACCAAGATGTGATCATTTTAACTGTAATCGCACTCGTTATTTCGAAAAAAAATTTCGGTTTTTTAAAATGATCTCAAGAATTAATTGAATTTTACTAATTTTTATCGTCACAATTTTTTTTTAATTTTTTACTTTTTCATAGTATAACATAATATACGTAATATGTTGTAAATATTTTCTATATAGACAACCAGTGCTTGCTGTAAAAGAATCACACGCGGCATATGAGTTGGATACCTATATTATTATATACTGCGGACGTCAGATGATGATGGGTATGCGCAAAATTTTCGACGCCACGCAAGCTATAATAATATATGAGACACATTTCGCATTGTAAAACCGCGGTCGTCGCTATTATTTCGTGTTATTGTCTGCGTGGACGATTTTTTAACGAGTACTTATAGGATTATTGTATGGGTAACATATAATATATATGTGTGTGTTATTATAATATAGGTAGGTACGCAACAAGTGGTATACGTCGGTTGCGGCTCGGAAGAAAAAACCACTCGACAAACGTACATTTGATTTTAACGAAAAACCGATTTTACCATTTGATTACCTATTATATTATATTGTATTATGATGTTCGCGGTCTGTAATTATAAAATCGATTATGCGTCGCGCGGGCGAGAAAATCCAGAAAGTGGGCAGACGATGAGGCGTTCAAATTATACGGTACACGCGGCAATGCTGCGATCGTTACGAGGCGTTACACATACGGAGTAGAGTTTTCCGGCGACGGTGATGGTGGTGATAAAAATAAAACATTTTGATGGCCGATTTGAATATTAATTTTATGGACAGCATAAAAACAAATAGAAATCGGATTTTAATATAAGTCCTATATGCATATATAGTGGTAGCAGCAGCGACCCTCGCGATAATTCCAATCTTTCACGACTTGACTCCGAGAACATTGTTTCGTGTTCTTTAAAGTGATAAAACATTTCTGTTCGCGAGTTTCAAACCCATAATACTAACGATTTGTTTTGGTGTTTTAATATAATATTATGCAGTAAAATAATATGACATTTATTGCCAAGTG
Organism: Neotoxoptera formosana; assembly: GCA_022818045.1. Lineage (NCBI taxonomy): Eukaryota > Metazoa > Arthropoda > Insecta > Hemiptera > Aphididae > Neotoxoptera > Neotoxoptera formosana. Next base: position 17,138,636 of record CM040632.1, on the reverse strand, counting down.
ATTAGGCGAAAGGTTTAAAATAATAAAATAAATAAATTACGTACATTAATATACGGTTATTGTTATTTATACTACCTATATACGAGTAAGAGACACGCTTTTTACGTTGAACGACAATATTATTGTTATATGTACAAGCAGTTTATAGTTGCAACATAATATATAGGCAATATACTCTGAGTAATACAATTACAATATTAATGTGTAGAGTAACACGAACGATTATAATATTATTTTACAGCCTATCCTTAATCTAACCTAACCTATCCTTACAGCTGATATTTGAATGTATACGATGAAACTTCTTCCTGCTGTAACTTCTTTAAAATAAAGCTCGCACACAACGAGAATATATTATTATCAATGGTTACACGTATTATCGCTATATCTATAGTATCTAGAATCGGTGTTGAGCGTGACGATGTTATACCTAATATACGAATAATATATTGTTTAAAATCAAAGTTTGGAAGACTAATTCAATATAGAATTTTGAAAAAACGTGACGAACGTCAAATAAAAACTTGTATCCGTTCAATAATGTACCACCTATATATGTAGGACAATAATAATAATATTAATTATTATCGACATCTGCAGAATAACACGAACCCATAACAACCCTGCGCAGCGAGACGCAATAATAACGCGTCATAAATCCGCAATGTGTCGATGTGTCGAAACGATAGTTGTATTATATTATATTATATATGAGTTAGTGTCAGTCGGTTTGAAGAAAAATATAATCAGCAATATAAATAGTTTATACCTATACGCGTCGTATATAATAATAACTATTGTCATTGTTTTTTTTATTTTCGATAATACCGCGTAAGAGTATTATAGGTATAAACCACGATGTGATGGTCGACCGGCGCGGTGACGGTTGTAAAACGCGGTGACACGTCGGACGTGCGTATACAACTGCAGGAGAAGATTGCCAATATCCGCGACACTTTGTCGATTGCGTAACAATTATATTATATTAACGCTCTTGTCTGCGGCACACGAGGAATATAATATGCTTCAACATATTATTATTATCATTAAAATAATATTCTAACACGTCGCGTATATGTATATATAATAATAATATTGTAATAGTGATTTATAGATTGGCCTGCGTAGTGCGCGAGACGCGAGGAAAACGCGAGGAGTACCTATACGATATTATATTGTTGTAATATGCGGTTTCTTTTTTTTATTCCTTTTCTCAGCTGGCTGCAGCACTATTAAGTTGGCGGTCGTAAATCAATAATTGTTCTTGCGTACAATAATATTATAGGTATATTGAGATGTGCACGGACGTCATATAATAATATATCCATCATCGCGCGGGACAGAGCCGTATATTATTATCTCTTACAGGACAGTCGCGCCGGTTTACGGCCTTTAATAATATTCCCATTCTGCGTTGTCATTTTTCAACTCTATATAATATGTAGGTATAGTATAGGTATATATTATTATACATAGGTAGTTGCTGTTAATTAATATATTATTATAAATAACAGACGATTTTTCTAACCTCGACTTGTTATTTTTCACAGTCTAATGCAATATTTGCAGTATACTTTGTTACAATATTATATACATTTATATTCGAGAAAACCTACCACTGCAGTACCTATTGATATATGTATTTTGAAATTTTCATCGCCCACTTATATTATATAATACGCGGTTCTCTCTTTTAACATTTTATTCAAATAAAAAAATATATATTTACCTTCTCGCTCGATGTCAATTGTATATTTTATATCAATTCTCCACACTGATAATATCGTCCAACTCTATGCAGGTTAACATCCTTTTAAACTTCGTCCTCGTCATACTGCAGTTTATAAATAAGAATACATTGAGCTTTATGCTCACTATATAATACGAACTTAGTTTTGTTGTTTAATTATAACCTCTATATTATTATCCACAATGATGATTGAAATACAATAATTTTATACATACAGATCGTTTTACACGTCAATACGCAGTCTTACGAATTTGTCGGCGTTATTCGTCCTGCTGCAGTCATCGCAACTCCGACCACAAAATTCGACATGAAATGTTGTTTAATATGTGACGTGGTGTAGGTACACATACGCCGTATACGTCAGTATATATAGGTAAACAAACAGAACGATATAATAATAATATGATATTGGAGATTTCGTGCGGTCATCTCCGTCGCCCACTGCCCCACTACTACTATGCTCTGTACATTATATATTATAATATAGTATGTATAATATTATTATTATTATAATAGTAATGGTATATATAATATAGTGTAGTGGCAGCCGTATATATTATTATTATTATGTATCTGTGCGTCGTCACGGATGACGGGCCCCGCGGCGGGTGACGAGCCAACCGCGGACGACCGCCGAACGAATGAATGAATTGGCATTCATGATAGTCGTAACCGGGCCGGAGATAAAATAAAAAACCGTTCACGGACCCGTGACCGAGAGGAAATTGACATTGCGACCATATTATTATTATTATTATTATTGTATAATGTTGTAATGACGATAATAATATCGTCGTCGTCGTCGTCGTCGTCGTTGGGCGGTGCGATCGCGACAGAGGGCTGTGCGCAGCCATTTGTGCTGCCGTACACAATATAATAGTGTCACATTATTATATACTATACTGTCGTTTTCGTCGCTGTACACATAATAATGTATACATCATCATACGCGGCGATAGAGCTTCGATCGTTTCATTTGAATGGCTTTATTTTTTCCTGGTCCGGATGTGTCAAACGGACCTTGTAAATAGTATAGACGACGACGCGTGATGGACATACGCGCCGCGAATGCACCGACCAGTGCAATCACGCTCCATCGACGACGTCAGTGTACAGTGTCACCATACTCAGTGCAGATTATATTATATAATAATATATATTATGATATATTATATGCATCAGATCGTGTATATCGTGTTGATATATGCTCTCGCGAATGAACAAATATTATAGTTTTAGTATAGTTTCCTCTCATCGAGTGTCTGCTGCAGTTCATACGTGCACTATAATATATACTTAAATATATAAATACTGCACTGTGCAATAGTGATTCGAATAATTAGCCTTTTTTTATATACGTTTATTTAGTTTCTGGTTTTTGGAATTTTCGAGTTTACTAAAAGACCATAATATGCGTATTATTGTTGTGTATATTGTTTTGTTTTTTAATTGAATATTTTCAGGTTTTCGTGCGGTAAAAGAAGTCGCTTCTATATAGTAAATTATATTGTATTATTTATATTATTTCTGATTTGAACATATTATAATTTAGCGCCGTAATAATATGATTTTATCGGTATCTATTTGAATTCGTTCACATATTCAGGTATGTATTCGAAAACCGTTGCAGTAGTATACCTATATATGTATAAGTAGTAAACAAGGAATATTTATCGTCCGATTTCAGATGCAGATGTCATGATTACGTATAATTATATTGCAGTCGCAGATGAGATATATATTTTGTTATTACGGTATATTATAATAATATTATTATAACGCAATGGAAATCGTACGACGAATGAAAACGGAGAAAAGTCGGTTGAACTGCAGTATACACATATATTATAATATATTATACATAGGTACCCCACGCGTATATATGTCCGAGGTAGGTATATAAGTACCTTGTAGAGCCAACATGCGCGAGGCCGGCGGTAAAAATCATATTTTCAAGAGCAGATCTCGGTAATGGGTTCCAAGAAAATCGTATTCTTTTTCTCCCATATAATATAATACGTATAATAATAATCGTCTATTATTATATTATGTAGGCACACGCGTGGACATGGCATGCCGCGATGCCGCGCACCCGATGATTATAATATCATTGATACGTTCGAGTTCGACGCCGTATAATCCGCGCAGTGCGGTCCAAATATTATCTACTGGCACGAAAATCGTTCGTATACATGCTGCACTCGTAATATTATAATAATACATCGATAGACATATCGCTGATGTATACCTATATAGTCAGAATCTGCGATCGGCGCTATATTATCCTGTATATTATATATTCCCAGAAGTCGAGTATATTATATTATTATTATTATTATATAGTCTCGTCGGAATCGAAAACGCAGTCTAAATATCCAGTATATATGCATGATGTGTTTTGTATTCGTGTGTATTATACATATTATATATTATATGTGTAATAATACAAATTCTTCTGAACTCGCCCTGGGGACAAACGCTCGAGCCAGACAGTTTATATACGTTTTCTGAAACGAATGTTTCCACTTGTCAGCCGTCATAATAATAATAATAATAATATATAATACCGTAATTTTTACTATTTGTAAAATTAAAATATATATATGTTTATATAATATTATATGTACCTGCGTTATATATATATTATGTATAAACGAGATCTTGTTCGGCTGCTGTGTGCGTTGTACGCGAGTGTACGACGGTGTACCTACCTATACCTACCTATATATACCATACACACCACCAGACAGTAATTATTACACTGACGTGTGTGTCCCGAAGGCGAGTTCGCGCTAATCCTCGGTCCATGCGCCCTAATTACAATCTGCGTTTATATCCCAAATCCGAAAAAAAAATAATAAAGGGCAACAATTATTATAATAAGCCATCAGAGTGTATATTTGCAGACGCTGAAGTTTTGACACGAGTCTCGGAAAATAACCGGGACGGTTCAAATGCCTCGGGACTCGGCTTAAAAGCGGTAACCACCATGCGTTGAATCGACGGAAAAAAGGAATCTCGGTATATAATGACGAAACAACTTGTTAGAGGTGGTATGTAAATGTGTCTATACCTTCTTTCAAAAAATAAATAATAACAAAATGAAATGCTCGAGGTTTTATACGAATCCCGTAGAACGGATACAATTGTTAAATATTAATTATTAAAAATATTTATGATATTTTGAACTTGAAAAAGTACAAAAAAAAGTAGTACCTATACCTCTATATGAGTTTTGTGATGATTGTTATCACGAATAAGTACTTCAAAAGTTCAAGCACTCAAAACAATATTAGATTTAATTATTTTCTGTATTATGAAAAACATTTCCATAACAATATTACAAAATTTGAAAAAAAAGATAGAGTTTGCAGAGCTTTTAGAAACCTATACACCTAATAATTAATATATATGAATAGGTGGGCACAATGAATACGCAGGCAAAAGATTATAAAATGTCTTTAAATATGAGCGCATCGTAAACACTTTCAATAAAACTGGGATTTAAAATATATAGTGTATCTATATAGGTATTAAATCGCACTTCGATTACTCATTAATTCCTGTATTTAAATTTATGTAAAACACTCTGTGTGTAAGCTATATCAAAAATTCGTTTAAAATATATTTGATCCGATCGAATCGAAATGTGTGGTATTTCATAAAACATGTTTGAGAGAAAAATTAGTTTAATTTAAATTTTGACTGTGTATAATTTCACATAATATACACGTCGGTTCGACGTATTAACGAGACTATCGGAAAACCACCTCGAACATAATAATATTCTATTATAATATTATATTATTATGCGTTGCTGTGAAATGTAATTCTTTTCGTCGTGCGATGATTGGGCGACCGGTCGTTCTCGTTTTTAATTAATCGCGTGCATCATATTATATACACGCGCCAGTCCGATTTCTAAACCGTTGTTGTCCAGGCGAAAAAATCGAGAAGCGATAGAAACGGTTCGGTTATTTTTTTCCCCCGATTTTATTTTCTGACTGCATATGATATATATATAATACCTAATACCTAAACTTCACTACTGCAGAGGCATAACCGCGTCCGTCAGCTATACAGCTACGTTGGTGGTCGGACGCAATTTGCAGGCATATATTATATACCTACGATACGTATTCGGTGGCAAAATTCAAGCCTTCCGCCCGAGCACTAATGCGCCGCAGACGAGCATAATAATAATAATAATCCGAACCAAACCAAACCAAACGCGACAATATAAAGCAGTCTTTATAATACTATATAGGCACGTCATATTTTTAAAGTGGCGGGAAAACGAACCGTTTGAAAAAATAACGCTCGCCACAGCCGCTATCAATACAATATAATAATGCAATACGCGCGCACGATGGGCGCACGTTATCGTTTTGAAACGCATAATATTTAAAGAGAAAAAAAAAAAATTAAAATAAATAAATAAAACGTTAGTAAGTATATATATATAATAATATTATAGATAGGTCGTATATATACATAATATGCGTATCCCCCGAGACATCGGGACCTCCCGCCGCTACACCTATACATAATATATATACACGATCGACGAGAACTGCGGGGAGCATATATATACCTTCCTATATATAATTTCGTATGCAACTGTGCAAGAACATATTATGCCGTGTCTGCTGCAGGAGGATCTGTATAAACGTTGCAGCAGCAACAGCAGCAGCAGCCCCTTTAATCCATTAGTTTATTATGATATAAATATATATTATCATATGATGGAGGTACTGCGCCGAGTATAGGCATATTGTATGTTATAATATAGCGCCGCCGGTAGCGCATTAACGCGTGTTGATTTCGAATCGGACGCGGGTGAACTTGCGGCGCAGGATTTGCGTTCCGTACGGCGTACGAGCACTTAAACCGGTAAAATTATCAGCATTTTTTTTTTCGTCACGGCATAATATACGCGCAGGTATGTATGACCCACGTGGGTAGGTACTGGAGACATGAGCGTGCTGGAAAATTCGCGCTCTGTCGCGAATGCGCCGTCGTCGACGATCGAAAATATACAAACTGTAACGACTGCGTACAAATGCGATGTATATAATATATACTGACGAATTTGTAGTGATTGTGAATTTAAAACGTTTCGTAAGAGACGTCCGCGGATACTTTTCGGTTTATCGTACAAAACGTTCGTCATACCACAGCAAGAATAAGACTTGCACTCGACACCTGCATATATTGTACAAAAACAAACAATATAGCTTTATAAGCACGCATCGTGCCATATATGTATACGTATGACTAATATCTTAATGAAAACGTATTAGAAAATATGTTTTTCTATCATATCTGCTGGTATGTACAGACCGGAACAACGGTGCGTAACACGCATAAATATAAGATACGACTTCGTGTCATAATCTCAATTAATATAAGTAATGATATTATAGGTAGGTACTCGTCACTCGGAAAACACGGTGTGGAAACGGATACTCCACAATAATGACATAAAAATGATGTAAACATTTGACGACAAATTACGCACTTGAAAATTCAAAAAACAATCAGAATATTATATTTATTAGGCGCTATCGAAGGATTAAACTGCAGGGATACGCACGTGCTCGACGAGTCCCCATGAATGCCAACTATATATTGCAGGGATAACAGATACCATATTATTACCATGTAATCGACGCGACGTTCGGCATACCATTACGGTTGTGCAGTGCGTATACCATAGCGGTAACGGTGGTCGCACTACACACACACACACACGCGCACACACATTTATATACATTGTGACCAACGCGGTACGTGTGTATATAATATGATAAACCCGTTGGTCCGGGTGTCACCATAGGTGCCCGTAAGCCTATAACTAATTGCTGAATTCGAGAAGTACGTGCGTGTATATATATATATATATATATACATGTATGTATATATATACACGCGTCCATGAATTACAATCAAGTCGACCATAGTTTTCTACCCTCACCGCCGTTCCGTTTCCCCTTAAATATTATTAATATGTAGATCGACTTGAGACCGCCACTTGATTACAAACCGGTTGCTTACCGATAGTTTTCTTTTAATAACGTACATAAAGATAAACACGCGTATATATAGGTGTGTGTATATATATATATAATATATAGGCTAACAATAATAATAAATAGTATGATAAATCCGTGGTGGCTTTTTTTCTTCAGTTCTGGTTTACGCGACAGTACTGCTGCTTCTGCTGCTGCTGCTGCAGAGTTATACCGTTGCCATCAGCTATTACATATGTACGTATGTTTTAATAATATCCGAAGCCAGCGTTGTGCAGTGTCCCGCCGAATAATTTCTCCGAATTTTTTTTCCTTTTTTTTATTTTCTCTTCACATAATATTGACTCGGGAAAGCGTATAAGTTCGTATAATATTTACGTTTACTGTTTTTTTTTTCGTTATTTTTTTTAAAAAATCATCGGAGACGCGTTCTTTTTTGGAAACCGTCGATCCGCCCGTATATTATGCAAATGAGCGCGGTCGGGCTGTGCTGCCCGTGTGTACCTATACCTATATAATATACGTGTGTGTGTGTGTGTATACGCAAACAGAAAACCTGCGGCGGCGGCGGCGCGTGTGTTTGCCTACTAAAAGCATTCCGTGCCACGGCGGTCCATTAGTAACGGTCAGAAACGTCCGAAGAAGTCGTATGCGCTCTCCTCCGCGTGCGTGCGTGTGTGCGTGTGTGCGTACACTCATTGTACATAGGAACCGAAGCCGCGCACTCATTACTGTAATTAACAAAAATAAAAACCAAAAGAGGAGGCCGACGGAGGCCGTGGCGGCCGCGAGAGAGCGAAATATTAAAAGAAACGTCAATACAGCGATATTCCTGCTCTGCCCGGCGCGATAGTTTCTCGTGATTCGGCGAGCCGATCGGCTGCAGAGTCATCACCGCCGTCCGCAGCAGCCGACCAGTCATTATTCATATTATTATACGTAATACGTATTATGTATACACTACGTATATAGCAGCCGTTGCGTCTGCGGCTAAATCTACCGTGCACAGTGTAATAAGAAGAAGAAGAAGAAGAAGAGGAAGAATATGAATAATGAATAATGATGAATCGGAAATAATTGTGCGGTTGCCGTAAGACTACGGTAGACGCACTCGTTGTTATTAATTCTCCGCTGCAACACGAGACTTGAGAGCTTTAAGTTCATTTGTGGCCAGTCGGCTACAAGTATGTCGAGATTTCAACCGAATTCGACAAATAAAAATCAATCAGTTTTCTTCACCATTATGACTATAGTAAAAAGTATAATTTCAACTCAGCAATGAACTATAGGAATTATTAAATGTTGATTGGGTCACAATGAAATACAACTCCACTTACCATTTACACATTGTTCCTGCTGAATCCCCTTTTAATTTAAAACTAATATTGAAAAATGAAGACAATTAATTAACTAGATCTTGACAAATTAAATAATACTTTGCTTATCCGTTTCCGAGGATCCGGCACCGCTGTCGTCCGCGTCTCTTAGCTCGTATATAGTCTGATCGTGTTTGATATCGATAATGTTCTGAGAGGAGAAATATTACACTATATATAGCTGATGATATGAATTTATTCAAGCTGTTAGGTGTTTCTCAGACATTTGGGCCACAAAACTTTCATTATTATTTCAAACTATACAGGGTGTAACAGGTCTATTTGACTAATGCAATAACTTTTACAGCAGTAACAGTGATTAGCAAGAAATAATCTTAAATTTTAACACACTATGAAAATTGTTGAAAAATTAACAACTTAACCAAATTACAAGATCTTGAATTATTAGAAAAATATTAAATACAAAATTTAAATTATTTATTTTTGTCGTGAAAAAATAAAATAAAATATAAGATATACAAATTATAGCACAGAGCTCTACAAATCATTACAAAAAAAAAAACTTAAAAATATTGAATAGAAAAAAAGTTATTGCATTAGTCAAATAGACCTGTTACACCCTGTATACCTATATAATAATTTTGTGAGAATTTCCACATAGCTGAAGTTTTTTTGCATCGTGTTATCGTTATATTGCTTAAACTACCAAATTAACTTATTGTATACAAAATATAACCGATTGCCAATATAGGTACTTTTGTTTTAAATTAAAAAAAAAAATAATAATAATTTAGTCCGTTCATTGGTAGCTTTTGTCCTTAGTACTGAAAAAGCGACGAGCATAAATAAATGTCAATATTATAATACATTAATGAATTATATTAATTATTATGTACAGGTCACGTCCACAATTTATTCACGTGGTTTTAATTACGACTTTGTCCGCAGCTATACGAAATAGCAGACTTGAGCATATTATTATTATTAAGATATTCTTACACCTATACCTATAGTTACTACTTTCATAGTAAATCGATTACAATAAATTAACGAGAAATGTATCTTTAATAAAGTATATAAAATATTGTCGAACGTGGGCCCATACAGCCCACAACACCAGTGGCGGCGCCAGAATTTTTTTTTAAGTAGGGCCAATAGGAGACCAACAATTATTATAAGGTTGGGTCATCAAAAAATGAGATTTCAGCAAAAAAAACAATTTATAGGTATGGACTAATAATTACTATAAATTTAACATTTTAAATGTCTCTATTTTATTTCATCTAGAAAATAATATCTCACTATACAATCAATAATTGTTCTGTTTTAGATACATCTTTAGTTTCACCAGTCATGGTGGAAAAAAATTGATTCCTTCATTTTTTTGGAAATTTTATGTAAAACCATGATGGAAATAATATGAAATATGAATAATTTAATTTTGTATTGAACATTTTAATATATTATGATTATTGTCTTAAAGTATGATTTAGTTTCAATATTATACTTATAAACTTCGTGTAGAATATTGGAAATAATAAGAACTAAAATTATAACCTATTTCGACAAAATATATTTTTTACACGACATTCCATTAAATTAATAGTTGTCCTGCACACCTATTCCATTCATATTTACAATAAAAACTATATTATATTGGTGTTCTCTAACTGTAAATTGTATAAAACTTGTACAGATTTTTTAATTTAAATCTGTCAGTCCGTTGTTGTTGTACCTATAGGTATTTATTTAAAATTATGTTTCTGAGTATTTTTTCCTCATTATGTAATTATTTAGTAAGTATTATCGTTATTTATTAATCATTAATTTGGTTAGCTATAAGGTTTTACTATCTAATCTAAATCAAATAGGTATATATAGATTTAATACATTCTTATTCTCGCTTATACCTAAAAAGTAAAAACTATAGTATTCTAAGTATTGCATATAGGTACTGATTAAAAATGGTTTTAATTATTTACAAGTTACAACACATGTACGATATACCTACAACAAAATTAATTTATCGATTTGGTTGACGTAAGAATTGTGACTGTAATAAAAAAAAATAACCTTTGTTAGATATCCATAAAAGTTTAAAAATAATTTTACTAAATGTACTTCAATATGTTGTAATCAAAATTTAAATTATTCTGTAAATTAATAGGAAGTAATTGTATACATTTTTACATTTTATTATTATCCACGGTATTTCACTTTTTTTTATCCATCTCAAACTTTTTTATATATTTTGATTAATGACATTGTATAAGGTAGCTTTATTATTTCGTTAATTAATATGCTCTGTTATAGATAAAATTATTATTCAATGAAACAAAAAATAGACCGAATTCTGAGAAGGTAGTATGAAAATTCTGATTAACGTCTTCATGATTAGCACACATATTATTAGTCAATATTTTTCTTTGAAACATGTTTTGATATTTCAATTAATAATTAATATTGATACCAAAGAATATTAATAGAATTGTTAAAATTGGTAGAAGAAAATGTAGGTTATAAATACTAAATTAAAAAATTATAAACCTTAAATTTTTTAATAAACAAATAGACAAAACGTAAATTTCTAACATTTTTATCAAGGAGAATTGAATGTTATATTTGAAATGGCTATTTCGGGACATGAAGTTAAGCGATCTGTAAATTCTCAGTTAAAAATAATTTTGATAGTTTATAGTCGAATAAAGTTTAAATTCTAAGATGATAACATGCTCTCTTGGTTTCATCATAACCAAAATGCCTGTCGGATGTATATATTCGCAGGAAAACTGTTTATCGTCGATAAATTTATATACTCGAGAAGTTTCATATTATTATTTTATTAGCGTTATCAATCGGCGTCGAGGTCGGTGTGTGGAACGCAAACTATTACAATAATTGTTACAAATATTATTGCGTCGTGTTTCGTGTGTGTGTATATATATATATATATATATATACATATATCATACTGCTCGCTGCAGCCACAGCCACACGGGCGCTGAAACACGCGTGCGATCGGGCACGCACGCGCACTCGGGGCGGCCACACATGTGACTGTATAAATCAACACCTATATCAGAGCCTATATTATAATACCCTATAGACGTCTTTTTTCTCCGCAACTTCGACGTACGCGTATTGATGCATTAGCCGTTACACACACACACACACTCGGTCGGTCGGTCGGTCGGTCGGTTTATCGTTGTATATTATACAATTTGCCGAAATCTCTTGATCTTTTGACACCGGGCCGCGATAAAAAAATAAAAATAAAAAGTACCGTGTTAATTAGTGGCAATAACAATTTGAACGGAGCGTTTCACTGCCTGTAACACGAGAACCGGGACGAAGTTTTGTTTTTTAATTATACATGTATACATTATGAACTGATATTATACATATATACATGTTTACCTATAAACCTATTATTATATAGATAAGTCAAACACAAATTGGAGAATAAACGTTATTGCTGCAGGTAGGTATATAATATATATATAGGTACAACGGAAAGCGAACAGTTTATAATATGTAAACCTATATCCTATAGGTACGTACCATAATATTATATATTATTCAAAATTATTGTTATATCATATACACTCGTGTACGTATTATACAAGTATACGTTTCGGGATTCAAAAGTACCCATGTTTACAAAATAATTTTTATTTACATTTGTAAAATTGAATATTATACTTATATATACACTTAACTTTTGGTTTGTAATCCATATATCGTCATATCGATAATGGTTACGCTAAACTTCAACAACCGAAATATTTTACACCTGCAGTTGTACGTACCGCGTGGTGTGGTTCAACATCCGAAGTCATTCCCGTCGGTCTTGTATTTAGGCATACGTGCATGGTTTAAACTTGAAATATTCCAATAGGTACCGTGTTTTTTTTTTTTAAGTCGCGTTAGCTGTCACGTTGTAGGTATATTATATGTGTACGCCCACCGCACTAAGCCGTCGCAGCAGTGTTATATTCTCGCATTGTGTGTTTGTGAACAAGTGGGTTTTTGGCGAAAACCGTCGTATAAATCATTTCGAAAATCTGCCCGAACACGTCGTGTGCCTATGCTATATAGCTATACCTATATTATACGCCGTCCGGATGTAAACGTCAATGTCGCCCGAGGCTTAAGTTCTGGTCTGCAGCCCGCGTGTGCAAGAAGATCGTTATCGTCGGTCCATTCAGCTCTGCAGCGCGGCCAATAATATTATTATGCGTATCCATTAATACATAGGCACTATACGCTTATTATCTAGGACATATAGGTGCACATAACAATGTATATGTAGGTATATATATTACACATTATTATATTATATACTATTATTAATCAGCATTACATGGTTAACCTATTTATTTATTTTCGTAGAATTCCTTCTGCTCTTGTTCTGTCTTACAAAAACATATTTTTATATATTGCACGGGTACATCGGGTCACGTTAGATTATGCAGAAAACGTTACGTCAATAGCAAATATTATATTTATTTATCTTTGAAAAAAAACACACACAAATTTCAGCCATACGTATATTATTTATTAAATATTCATGCAATATCTTCGCTGAATAAAAATGTTGTTGAATTTTACTAATAATAATGCTAGGTATATATTATGTAAATTTACACAATCGGTATTACAGTAGCGACTGCATGTGTGAATTAATTTTGCATGAACAGCTTAGAGCGTATACCTATATATACATTTGTCATAATTCAATTTAAATATTTAAATTTACAAATAATGAGCTTGTAAGTAGTAATGTATCTATGATGTAATATTGTATGCTATAGTAGAAGTTGGGCGATGTTGGGTTATTTAAAAGATTTTAGAGTGTTTAAAATTTAACAAACGTATAACATTGCTAATATTTCGATTCGACAAAAATAAACGCAAAGCAATAATAATTACCTACATATATATACTGATGCATCAATTTTAATACATATATATTTATCATTTTCTACTGTCTAAAATGTCAATAACCTACCCATTTATTCTTCGTAAAAAAAACCATCAAAATTATATAGTATAAAAATGTAAGATAATTGTTAAATATTAGTTTCACAAACAATATACATATGTGATTCTGTATGAAAATAGTTCTTCGGGGTCAATAAGCAAGCCTAAAGTTATCTTTTATACATATATAATACGAATATACCATATATAATAGACGCGAGCGACAAAAATATTATAATTGACTATCTCTGTAGGTTTTCGCTTGTCACTCCTTCTCTGACCGCCCATGATTGACAGTCGTCCTTGCAGCCGGCAAAAACCGCGATATTCTCCAGATGCGAGTTTCATAATATGCTGTGTACACGTAGGTACCAACTGCAACATCAAATGGACTATTACGGGCGCACGCTCAAGTGACCTTTGACGTCCGTCCCAGTAGTAATTAACTCAAGTGGATTGCGTTCGAAAGAAAAGTAATAGAAACAAACAATTGATTGAAAACATCCGGTTTCCATATGATTGCTAAGAACAATATTGTCCTCGTGCTTGTAAAAAAATAATATAAAGAAATCGTCGTTCTGTATACGATCTGATTACATATTATATAGGTAGGTTACATCGCAAGTCTTTCCTGTACGTTTTCCGCGGAACGTTTTACTTTGAAAAATCTGTTGCCCCGTATATTATATTATATAACGTAGGATTGAAATTCCTCAAAAAATGATATATACACACCAAGAGTCTGACCTTATAACGGCTCAGTTTTTCCGTATCGGGGAGGAGGAGGAATGGCCACGACTTGGCCCTGCAAACTATATAGGTACTATTTAAATATTATTAACCAGCTTATGTTGCACAATAAGACCAACAGATAAACTATATACGAGATACATATTATAAGAGTACCTACATAATATGTACCATAATACTATACACATTATCATACGTTTTCATCGTAGGTAGGTGCCTATACTATTATTATTAGTCTACGCGATTTAACAGCTGCAACTATATATAATAATAACAATGATACTGCCACATTTTTTATTAATAATACACGTTCGTCGTAACGTTTATACCTATTTATACCTACGTTATGTTATTGATATAAGACAAATATATGATTGGTCATTCAGTGTGAAACGTACAAGGGTGTAGGTACACTGTACAGAGTGTATATAGTAACACAAACCTACATAATACTACAACAATATGTACGTATTACACTTTTATACACACACACATTTTGACGTATATAATACCATTGCAATAATAGTCGTATGTATTATATTCCACTCAACAGTTACTGTTTTATTGAACTCTGTTCACGAGCTGTTTTTAAGTGGACTAATTTGCATAATGGTTAAGAAATTTTAGTTATTTTAATATCGTGTTCAAAATATTTAAATAATAGGTACACTACTCATCGCATCGTTGCGGGTACATTGATAAGTAATAATAGTCGTGACAACAATATTGTTATCCTGATCTAAATATCGAAATATCTTTATTGGAAGCTTTAATTATTTAATTTAAGTATAATATGTAATAAAGTGTAGATACGACACTCGATATCTCCAATTACGACACTCGAGTTGAACAATAAAAACGGATATCTATTCGTTTGTATACATTTTTCTTTTTTTTTAAACAATAGTTTTGAGATTTTGGCAGAGCTATAGATTTGAAACTAACTCAGCTGTTATAAGATAGATGCTTATTTCTTTTAGATTTCTATACTTTTAAAAGTAAAAAAAAATAAAATAATGAAGCACGCTTTTCATTGTTTTTGAGCTCTCGAGAGGAGCATTATAAGATTAGATTAGCAGTGAAATCCTCCTACTGCCTGCTCGTATATTATACGCTAAACAATTTCTATATATACGGGAGCTCGTGCAGTTCCGTATCATATAGGTAATTGAATTCGTATTCCTGATGGTCAATTTAAATGTATACAAAGCTAACGACGCACATTTATTACGATTTGTTAAGTGGTAATACATTCTAGTCACTTATGCCTCATTCTTTTTATATACGTGCAGCGGCGTTGTCGTATTAATCATATGTAATATAACTTGCGACTTATTACTCTCTCTCTAACCGAATCATAAATTATACAGAGAATTTGAGTTAAGACAAATAAGAACATTACAAAGTATTGCTGTTACAATCGTATTTACTATCTCAAGTGGACTATTTGTTTAATTATAGGTGTCGTTCATAATCTATTGTACATTTGTACGGGTTTCGACCTTTTATCTCTTTTAATCTGAAAAATGCTCATTAAAATCAATTAATTCAACACATAGGCATCATGTTTAAAAGTTAAGAGTTTAAGACTGTTCTAAAACAATTTTAACAGAGACATTATAATTTTTTGTATGTTTAACGCACAATATTACAAATAAGTATTATATATAATTGATTTTCTAATAATGTTAACAATACCTATACTTATACCTATAAAAATGTAATTGTTATTCTTTGATTAAAACGTTAGAAGAATTAAAATAAAGTTTATTATTGGTATCTGTTCCCAATTATTTTCATATAAATTTATTTGATACCGCGTATAATACTTACAAGTATGAAATACTAATTTACCCACTGCAAATGCAATTTTAACTAATTATACGAATGTTGTCAACGCAAGAAATAAATAAAACATATGATATACCCATAGTACTTATATATATAATTATAATAAAACGTATTTATATACTCGTGTGTTAAGTAAATATAATAATATATAAGTACACGGGAAAATATATGAAATATAATTTAGTGATCACTGCAGATTAGCATACAAAGTAAATACCTTTACATTTTTATTTAAACGTCTAAAGAAACGTGTCAAAAACATCAAAGAGAAAACTCCACGGTGAGAACGAACGGTTAAATTATTAACAGCAATAAAATAAATAGGACTTCTGGGAATCTATGAAACTTCTGACGTAGGTATAGTACCTAGGTAAAATAAAACGATATGCAGTATAGTTAAAAGAATAATTTCAAAACAAATTATGCGGACGAGAATAATCAATTTATATAATATAAATATATAGGTACCTATACATATTTGTGTGTATTTATTGTGTTTTAGAGAAATTAGCACGGATGTGGTCATTCGTTGTTATACGAGCTGTTAAATGATCCATTGTAGTAATACCCTTCTTATAACCATGAACATAATATTATATACATCTGAAATTTATGTGATTGCACGCATCGTCGTATAGTATAGGTACCTACCTACCTACCTACTTATGTGCGTATACCTATAATACTCGTAAACGCATGAATATAATATCAGGATTTCCTAATTAAACGCTTTCAAACACGCTGCGCAGTAATGGGCTAATGCATATAATATACCGATGAAAATTAAATAATCCATTGATTAAAATACGTTCTGTGACAGTAGTTATTACTATTTAACTTTTCCCCTTGCTGTGTTCGACGAGTGTACACAGTCCGTGCGTATAGGACGTATATAATATGATAATAGTCAATGATGCGCTTTCTTTTATCATCATATTTCATCGCCGTCAGTCGGTCGCGGGCAATGGACATAAAAAAATCATACACTCGTGTGCGCGTATTACGAGTACTTAGGTATATATGTATTGCTAAATTGTATATAATATATTGGTAGGTATAAGTGCGTTGTAAAATTCGTCGTGTAGCTGAAGCCATCGCATATAGGTAATAATATATTATTGTTAACTGATAATACTGACGCGCACGCGCGGTCCACCGGTGCAGGGTAATACAATCATATAGGACATATAGGTACATCGCGAATTTTTACGACAGCGCGATACAAAATAATATTTTAAATTTTAATAATAAATCGATAAATCATATCATAACATATATTATAAAGTACAAGAATTGTAGCGACGGTGTAAGTAACCAATAATTATTTATTGGTGATAAATATATTATTGTGAAAACTATAATATCAACACAGGCAATATTATTTTTAAATTGAGTATAATCGACAAATCATCTGCTTCGATTACATATTATATAATGTATATACTACATACATATAGAGGTCTAGTAGAGTTATAAAAACGAGCTTAATAATAATATATTAATATGTATAGTATAATACCTAACAAGTATATAGTAATATGTACTTATCTAATAATGTGACGCAGAAGGACAAAAACGCAATATTATCACACACACACAGCTTTTAAATTAACTTTATTGTTTTTGAAAAAAATGTCAAAACGGAAAGCGTTGCGGGAACCGCGTGTGATTAGCTACCTATTTAAACGGTTTCCGGTCAATCGTGTATTATATGCATTTCCGTTAAAAAAACAAGGTCGAGTTTGTTTTATGATGATGATAAGTCTGATATTATATATATATGACTGATTATTGTATTTTCAATCTATAAACATTACAAATTATACGGTTATAATAGCAAACTAAAAGAATTAATAAAGTTTTTTTTTCACATAGTGAAATGGTTTGAGGAACGTTGTGAAACACAATAAATATTGTTATTATAGATACATTCAATTCAATTTAATGGCAAGGGTTCAAGGGAAACGCGTGATTAATTTTTATGACAACCAAAATATATAAAACACCGTTGTCTGTTAATAATAACACATAAATAAACTCCGCAGAAACACGTGTACCCATATTAATCATACACTAATTAAGAACACGACTACTATAATATAATACCATTAAATATAAATACCACCTTTCTCTCGAACACTAGAACATATTATATAGGTAGGAACCTATAAATTATATGCATTGTATAACGATGGCGATTTTCAATTTAAATATTTATCAATTTTACTTTTTCGGTACAGATAATATGCG
This sequence comes from Neotoxoptera formosana, assembly GCA_022818045.1. Taxonomy (NCBI): domain Eukaryota; kingdom Metazoa; phylum Arthropoda; class Insecta; order Hemiptera; family Aphididae; genus Neotoxoptera; species Neotoxoptera formosana. Next base: position 17,119,683 of record CM040632.1, on the reverse strand, counting down.
TCTTGAGCATTTTAAAATAAACGTAAATTATGCAAGCACTTACCCGCTTCTCCTCTGCCTTCGCTTCCAGTTTGTCGCATCCATAGAGTAACGTGTTTAGAAACTGCGAACACATAAATTGCAACAAAAATTAATCATGCGTATATAGACGATATATATATATATATTTATTATCATTTCTCGAGTTTAAAATGTATAACATGATCCAGAAGTTGTTACGATAAAAAAACTATGTATAGGTATTTATATATTGGAAAGAAGAATGCAAGGAAGCTATGTGTTCTCATGTGTGACCGACTTCCTAATAAAGTGGATAATAGAAAACGAAATCGTGTATAAATGTCCATAACTAGAAATATGGTCTATTCGCTATATAATCTCCGTTCACTATCAAAGTTATTGCTTCATGTTCTCTAACTCTGCATCTTGTGTATTGTTACCCTGTTCACGACATAAGAGTGAAAGGATCATCAAACTTTCAAATGTTATTTAGTAAATGTATCAGAACGTTTTTTTTTTTTTTATAAAATAGTAAATTTAGAGCCTATCCACAAACTTTATGGTAGTAGGCCAATATTATCTAATGAGTAACATCGTAAACAAAATACAGAAAAATTGTGATAAAATGCCCATGATGTATGTACTATGTATATACATATTAGTTATTACTAATTTGAGAGTTTATAGACATTGTTCAGATAATATAATATACGTAAAATACTTGACAATGCAGTGCTATATAGTATATATATCAAATATCAATATATAGAATTATATCGCAATAGCAATCAAAACGATAAACAACTTTATATATAGCGTACCTATATCAGTCGAACAATAAAATATTTCAGGTAATATATAATGAGAATGAGTTTAAAATATATAGTTAATAAATATAAAAGTAACAGTTAATACTATTTTAAGCAATTTCAAAACATCAGATGTTAATGAATGTTTCAATTTGTATCGGATAGGTTTTTACCAAAGAAATCTGCGTGGGCGAATGTCAGTGCGTAGGTCCGGTTGTAAATTTTCGAACATCCACTATATAATACTATTATACGTACATGACCATAACACATAATATATAATATGATATTGCAGCGGTAAATATTTCAATACATGGCGTCTTATATATCGATGCACCTGTACCTACATATAGGTGCTAAATATAGTATTTTTTAATTAGTCAATAGATTTTTTACTCATAGCACTCGGTCAAGGACTATAAAACGAGAAGAAAAAACTGTCACGAGATTTAGCAATCTTTACACACATTTATACTTGATATCTAGATATTGACAGTTCAATTGCATTTGTATGGGTTTTGCCGGTTTTACACGCGTGCAGTGTTAAAAAATATTTATTCCACGGTGTCTCTGCAGTGATAATTATTATGCAACGCGAATAATTTTATATTCCCAAGATAAAATTTAATAAACACACATCACGATTGAAACTTGATAAAAAAAAAAACAACTGCATTAGAACTGAAATAATTGACTTGAAATGTTTTCCATCGCGGATTAATTCCTGCTCACATATTATGCAGTACGACGAGATCGGTTTGGAATATAATATATAATATTATACCTCTATAATATTAGGTATCGCATGTTATAAACTGTATTATAGTATACAAAAGTAATTGAAATAATTTTATACTATATTAGTCATTAGTGTACAGTGTACACAATATATAGGTATAATATTATAATAATTTACCTTCAATATTGTAATCCACAGCATTAAACAGATTAAACAGATTATCGGAAACGATACATTTTCCGTGGCGAAAAAAGTCCGATATTATTATACTACCTCAGAGGTATATATAAAATTAAAATACCGTGAGATCGGAGTCTCTGCATAGTGATGATACGTTTATCAGTCAGAGGTAGTAAAATATGATATGACAACAGGTTGATTCTGTAACCACGGACCAGGTATGCCTTGGGATATCAAGGGATTTGGAAGAAAAATTGTTCGTTTTTATACTAATAGTAGTAAGTATATCTTAGACAAATAAGACAAATATTAATTCCTCGTATTCCCTTTGAGGCGTTGAGTACCTACAGTAATCTCCCTGCATAGATAATATTGTATATTATAAGTACATAACACATATTATATCGTGCGTACCTATCTCTATCTATATATATTAACTATAATTATACAAAGTAGTAAGCAGTTTTTAGTTCGTCCCCGCTAACTGAAAAATAACCAAACCGATTTTTTTGAATTTTTGCACAGATATTCCTGCACGACGTTCCCCTGATGATTTTGGTACCAATTGTCTAACCTTTGATATCCCCTCTACCACCCTTTCTAAATAAGTTTTAGTTTTTAAAAAAAAATAATCATAATAATTGTGTTGATTTACCTTGGTATAGGTAACACGTGGCTAAATGCATTATTTTATTACTCGAACAAATCTGTTCTTAATAATAATAAAAAAGAGACAGCACGTCTCGTTCGTTGTCAGTGGCTACGGCGCGTTGGAATACCTAAAGATCTACGAGCAGAGTGTTTTTCGCATGGCCAATCACACGCGAGATTATCTCGAATTGGGGACCCTAACGTTCATAAAAAAATGTTAAGTCCTACTGGTAATCAAACTGAAAATATTCCCTATTCGGAAGAAAAATATTATTAATGTTGATGCGCGTATATTAAGGTTTTTTTATTTTTTCGTGCAATACTGGGCACGGACGAGCCGCCGTGCGGGACAGCTATTATTATATAGCCTATAGCTTAATATACATTATATTATTACGATATATTATTATAATACCTACACACATCATGCGCGACGTGCGTATATATACACAGCGCGCACTGTTTATATATATAATAATACGCGCGCGCATCACACGTCGCGCGACGTCCACCGGGAAGAGCCCGGAAGCCCAAGTAGGTATGCGTATATACGGATATAATATAACATTATATGTATAGTTATTTAGGTATAGATATAATTACAGTAATTTGCTCATTGAAAACAATAAATTGCCGCGGAAAGGTGGGATAGATTTTCTCGTCGGGTCTATTAACAGCCATCGTATACAGGTATATATGTATACCCTATATATATATTGCTAACACGAGCGTGTTTTTACGCCTCCCGGACTGTGTACAAAATCTTGTATATAATACTATTACACACCACACGTATATAATATTATATGTATAGCGACATCGGCGGCGGCGGCGGCAGGTCGGTTCCTATATGTATAATAATACAACATAATATTATATCTATAGGTAAGCTGGTGTGCGCAGACGATAAAACCTGATCCGATCGATTACCACCGATAATATATACCGCCGAGTACCGACACGTATATACATTTATTATTATTATTATTATTATTATTATTGTTACGCGTTTTGTATTTTAATTACTATTATTTTATTGTCCGACCAGTGGTGACTAAATTTTGTCTACGTTTACGAGCTATATAGCCGCAATCGACACAAGTCGTATAGTAGGCAGGTATTTTATATACACATCGCATTACTAAACAGTATAATAGTATAATAATATATATTGTAGCTGTCCGTATAATATTTTATTTAAAACCCGCACAACAATATACGACTCCATATACATTTTGGTGCTAAGATTTTTTGATACTACATCTGGCTATAGGTACAACCTTCTATTATATATACGTTATGATAATGACCCGGCAACTATAACATATTTTGTTTTTTTTTTTATACTTTTATATCTATACTTCATTTGGAAACTAATGAGTGTGTACAGATTTTTGAATTAATTTTTGATATACGATTTAACCCCACGCAAATTCGTTGTTGTTTTTTTTTAACCATTACAAATATGGAATATTATAATATACTTCTATAGCGATACTTGCAAAATAATACGCACTATGTTAAATGAATATTATATATGTCAATATCATATTATATAATATTATATTATATAACATGATATATTAATATTCAATTTGGAGGAAATCTATTCTATTTTTAAAATTTAAATTTTTAAACGAATCTCAATTAGAACTAGGTAGGTACAAATATTATTAAATAAAATTAAGGAACACATCAAAAATGTTCAATACCTATATAAACAGGTAAATTACTTCATCCTTTTATAATATTTTAATTTTTCCATATTTATAAGCACTGAGCATGTTTGCATACATAGCTAGGTACTACCTATACTGTAGGCACTAGGTAATATATAGGTACATATAGGTTATTATATCTAAAGTATACTGTATGTTTTTCATATTATGTATAATAAAGTAATTTTTTCTACATGTAGGTATTATTGTCTATATAATATAGTATTAAACCAAAGTTACAACAACTGTCAACGTATATTTGCCGGATTTGCATGTATAATATTAATTTTAACTTAATAAAATACTTTTTACTTTATATATCTACTAATATTATAACAAAAATATTTTTAGACTTTAGAATAGGTCATTATTCTATACTCTATAGTATAATATATTTTTGTTATATACCTATATAATACAGTTATGTGAAACAAATATTTTTAAGACTAATGTTTGAAATGCATGTTTATATTTAAAAAGCAATATGTCTATAGACACAAAAAATAAGCGCGTGAACACCTATATAGCGAATAGTAAATTAATTAGGTATAGGTACAATATCTTTCTTTGAATTTAAAGTATTGGATAGAATTTCGAAAAGTGTTTTTTAATCTTTTTATCATCGTATAATTTTTAAATAAATTCGTTATAATTTATATGTATGGCTACAAAAGCAAAATATTCAAAAGAAAAAACATGCCAATATAAACGCATAAAATGCAATGCATTGCTATATGAATACATAATAAGACTGCAGGAACTTACATACATTATACAATAAATAACAGCTATTATTTTTTTTTATAAGTTAAAGTATTAATGTAAGGTTCAAACATTTTGTTTATATTATGTGATTTGAATATTTGTAATCAATTTAAGTTATTTTATTTGAATGAAACGATTTAAGATATCATCACGTACTTCAATAAATATCTAAACTTTGAAACTTCGCCAGCTTTAATTAAAGGTTTATTATTATTATAGGTATGTGATAATACAATGTGTGTTTAATAATTTTATATATTTTTTGCACTATAAGACTAAATTTAACCTAACAAAAAACAGGTAAGGTACGTCTGGTACATAAACATTCAAAAGTGAGAACTATATTTTAATATCAATATAATATGTATAGGACATGATGTAAATACATATCATATTATATATAGTACACTACGTATTTTAATTTTAATTTCAAACAATAATTGTCACCCAATTATTTTTTTCAAATTAATAGAAAAATGAAATACCCAATAAGCAGTTAGAAAATAAAATATATTATTAAACGAAAATCGAAGAAAGTGCAAGATAATCCACCTATACCTATACATCTATACATTTATATAAAAATAATTCTGTAAAAAACTGCACGTTTTTAAATTTTAAACTATAGGTATATAGTTTAAAATGATTTAATTCTTAATTTATAAAATTATTTCTAATTAATTACATTTAAGAAAATGCATCATCTATAATGTAAAACTGATAAAATTTAATTTTTAGAAAATATAGGCAGAATCTACAAAAATGCTCACATCAGACAAACTTATTAAAATCCAGTTTAATGTTAACATAACCAATTATCCATTTATAGATATCAGGTGTAAGTATTTATATCGTGTAGGTATACATGCACGGGTACATCATGAAAACGTGACTAAAAGAATGTGTTTCGCAAAATGGAAATTTTACCAGAACTAGTAGTACCTATACCTAGTATAGGGACTATCAATATTATTGACATCACGAAGTACGCGCGGTATATTATGTAAACAATTTAAACACGTATCGGGTACGCGTATTATACATATTGAATTCGTTCTATTGAATAATATAGAAGAACTTACTATCCATCTATAGCAACAAATTAATAAATTTTATTAAAGAAAAATTAAGTACCTATACCTGTATTATATATTATACTAATGATCATTGTGTTAAGCAGTAACACGAGTTCATATATACCTAGGTATTATAATTATATTATGTAGCCTGCCATGTAGGTATAGGTATAAGTACGCGTCATTTATTTGCGCTATACCGCGGTTGATATATATACCTAAATAATAGATAAATCAAACGGAAAAACACGCTTGTTTTAACGATCTACGCTGTACATATCTCGGTGTAAATCTAAATAAAATCGCGATTCGTCTAGCGGGAAATTGTTTGTAAAACATCACCCGACAGTAGCGCGTATATATATATATATATATATATATATTATAAAACAGCTATAGTCGAGTTGTGTAATAATAATAATAATAATAATACAGCAATATAATAATGTGCAAAGCGACGCGCGTCGTACCTACTATAGATATAGATATTCGTACAAGGTATATAATATATTGTGCGCTCGTGACTTACCTGCATTTGCCAATTAAAGTCCAACTGTTCGTTCGCCCAATTACTGCCGCCGTTACAAGAGTCGGGAACGATTTGATCTCGGGGCGAACAATTCACCGAGGACAATTCCATGCTACGGACGAAACGACGGAATCCAAAGCGTCTAGCATGCGTAGGCTGTGCGCCTTTATATCGGATAGACGTCGAAAATTAATATATATAATATGATATAGTAATTATAACGAATTTTTTTTTTTGCTTTTCGAAAACGAACGAACCGACGGAAAAAGTATGTATACGAGTAAAAAAACAAGTTATAATATGCGGAAAAAGCGAAAACTAATAAAAAAAAAATATTATTATTTAAAACCTCGGTGTGGGCAAAATACGAAAAAAAACAAAAAATAAAACTGCGCACTGTATCGCGGAAAAACGCACGAAAAACCCGTGGACAACAATTTACTTTTAATAATATTATTATTTTGTCGTCAATCCTTGTGTATTATAATAATAATAATAATTATTATTATATTCACCGGCGGGACAGGTAGCGCGGAGCAGTTCGTGTGCCGCGACGGTGGTTTTCGAACTGGTTGCGGCGGCCCCCGTGAACCGGACCGGCGGCGGCCGGAGATGATGTTGTGGGGCATCATGAATGAAATGGGCGTGGCCCCGGCGTATCGGCACACCAGTGGGACAACGCGAACCCCTCCTCCTCTACGCATTATCGTCACGAGGTCCGTAATTGATTTGTAATAAAAAAACGAAAATCGTTTACGCGGTATAATAATATTATAATAAATAGTATACCGCGGGGCTACCTGTTGTTTCCCGACGCGGCGCATTACACTGCAGCAGCTGCAGTTTTCGCCGTTGATTCGGCGTGATTTATACTGCTGCTGCTGCATCAGCTAATAATAATTATAAACGGGAAATGCGCTGTAGCTCCATATACATAATATAATAATACATATATACGATAGCTGATGCCATCGGTCATCGGGCGTGAGGGTCGCTCTGCACAGCCATCCGAGTGCATTATTACCTATATCTATTATAATATGAGAACGTCATTATTTCGGAAGTTTATTATTATTGTATTACAGTAAGTTTATAGGTAGGTACATATTATTATGTTCCAAAGGATAATAGGTTTATCTATATAGGATTAGAAAAATTAACATGAACTATAAAATATATATATATATATATATAGGTTATAATATATAGGTACCAACAAATTGTTGCAAATAAAAAGAACAATTTTTCTTTATTATTATCTGTACTGTGTCGTCAAAGGATTAAAAAAAATAAAGTAGCGTATTCTTGTCATTTGTGGTTTATACCGCACGTAATAGTGGTCTACAATCATAACCCATATATAGTGTCATGTAATATGCAGCGTCTACCCTTTACCACCGTCGTAGGTTTAAGCGTATATATCTACAAATTTACTACCTAATGTAGTTATATAATACATATAGGTATAAAACCGCAACATTCTTCGTCACAATTTGATAAATTGTAGGGTTTTATATTTATAAATTATAGTTTTAATTCCAGTTATTGCTGTGTGGATTTCCGAAATTTGATCTCTGATATACATCGAGAGTATATACATCAGTATATGATAGTCTATATACTGCTCCTGCGTACAGCATGGTGTAGGTATGTACATATAATAGGTATACGATTTATTACACTGTAATTTTTCTAAGGAAAAATAACACATTATAGATGATGAAAATATACTTCCCTCCTTGTGTAATTGTTGGCTGTATATGAAATTATACATTTTATTCGAGCAAATAAAGGGAAAAGGATCGGAAGGTTATAAGTACCTTATATAAGGTTGGCAAAAAGCAGTTTTTAATTCAAAATGCGTTCAAACAGAGTTAAATTGTTAACACTATTTACATATTTGTATATTTTATTATAATACTCTCCTCCTTATAATAACAATTATTCATGTTTATTAATCTATACATATATAATATATATAGGTACACCTATATAAGAATATTATAATTATTATATATACATATATACATATTATATACTTAATATACAGCGTTTATATAAGAGTATAACATTGAAGCAAGGGAAAGCGTAGTTTTAACTAAATTCATTTTAATTAATGAGTTTGTAAACTATTGTTATCTCAGCAAGCATCATATGGTTTTAAGAATAGTTTTCGAATTCGGTGAATTTTTATTATTCTTTTCAAGTATCAAATTTAAAATATATATATTTGCACGATAGTGCTATAGATAAAACGCGAGATAAAAGTATTTTTTACAGAACTAGCTCTTCTTATTAATATGTTAAAAATTATAAATAAATAATAATTCACGATAGTCCACGAAATCTCATGTATTATTATTTATTACTATTGCAATGCTTAGAAATGACATACAATTGCTGTTTCGCTAGAGGAATATACCGCTATAATATCCAAATAGGTATCTATATACAATATTTATCGGTATAAATATAGGAAGAACCTAACCATACATTCATACACTATATAGATATAAATAAATACAACAATTATGTATCATAGACTATGGTATTAATACCTACAATTACATATATATAATTGTCTATATACACACTATCATAATATAGTATGACACACCTCAACGGAAATAGTGATAGTATATAATGACACATTGCAAAAAAATGTAAATTGTTTGTTATATTTTGGTAGATATATTACACCTGCCTATATGCTATGTGTATGTAAATATATATATACTATTTGTCTGTATATATACGCATATACCAAGTACCTACATCTTTTATGCTAGCGGCATCCGTTGCAAGGTCATAAATATTATTTTATTTTAAAGGAAAAAATAAACAACAATATATATATACTATATAGCTGCTGCAGTATGCCAGTATTATGTGTGGCGTTGCCCGGGGATACCTAAATGAAACCGTGATGGGCAATATTATAGTAATAATAGTACATTTTTTACGTGATGATTGCATGCAGAAATAAATTAATATGCGGTTATATGATTTTTATATTATTAATAGTGGATAAACCACCCTAAAATAACCGGTTCAATATAGTATTATCTAAACCTAACTTGAATCTTCTAAATTGGTATAGAGTAATTTTTGATTATCTATATATAGGTATACATAAAAGCCTCAGCGCCATACGCACTTTGCCTTTTAAATATATACCTAAAAGCTGTTACCCATCGTAGATTCGATTCTATAATACGCTCTCACGACCCTTCCGAAATCCAACTATAATACTTATGTGTGCAAAATTTGGTGCCAAAATCCAAGGGTTTTCATATTATATTATACATAATTTAGATAAAACCCGGCTAATAATATCTGTTTTAGCTGACGATTTGATTATATTTGATTTGATTATAATCCATCTATTATTTCCATTTTTCTTTAGATGAAATAATATACCTATGCTCAATTGTTTTTTGTCGAAATTGGTTGAGTATTTTTTCAGTGTATAAGCCTCAGCCATACACTTTGCCTCTTTGCATCTGCTGCATAGGTATATAATAGCTGTTACGTATTACGTATTTACGTGTATAAACGAGTAGAATAGCTTTATTATTATAGCCTATAAATGACAAAACATAATACAATACAGGCAGTGTTATATCCGATCATGATAACTATTTTATTATCTGTAACTAATAGATAACATTGTCTAATGTCTATAACCAATGGCAACACTATGTATGAAAAAAAATATATTTTCGTCAGTCGAAACCCAATTCACCTGTATAGGTTGTATAGAGACTTAATATATAGTATATTATATGGTGTTGAAAAACGAAGCGCCTCATACCCTTCCTGTAGAGTCTCAAGGAATCTATATTGATATAACTTTTATTGATAACGGTTCAGTCTATATAATATATATTATAGGTATACCTATACAATTTTACAATCTTGCTAAATATATTATAATACTAAAATATTATAGTTATAAGCATTAAATATTTTACTTAAGTATTTAGATAATATAAACTGGCTAATAGGGGTCTTGCCACCTTTCCCCAGAGGCTACGTCAATTAAGGTTGCAGGATAATATAATATTATAGGTATGCCATATAATAATATTATATAATATATATATTATATAGTTTATATCACAATATGTGCGTACCATCGTACCAATATCCATATATCTTTAACATATTATATTCATATTGTATTACAAACAACTATTTCATCGCGTGTTCAAATTATAATACGTATAAGTATTAATAAACATTTATTCAAATTATGATGCGACAGTTGAAAATATCAATATTTTACAAAAAAAACCGTATTCAAGGATTCAAGACTGGTACTTATTATTAATTATTATATTAGAGTTCAATAGGCAAATAGATATTAGCATAAAATTTAACGGAAGACAGTCCTCGTATTATTATAATATAAGATGAACGTATACACCTATAATACGTATATATAGGTACATACGTTCGCATTTTAAATTTTAATACCTTTACTGTGTAATAGTACCTAGAATACCAAGAATCAGAGAAAAACGAACGACGACCGATTAAAAATGTCAAATTCAACTGCTGCTCCTATACCTACATATATATAATGTAGACGGTGCAAGTAAGTCAAAACTCAAAATCACTGCTTTTCAGAAAACAAAAAACAATTTGGCTATGTATAAATAATTCCTTTTTTATTTATATATAGGTATACTTAACTGTATAAGATGAGAAGGGATATAAAAGTCAAATATTCGTAAAATGAATAACTACGAAAAAAATGTTTTTCTTCACATAAGGCGCTTATACTTGTCTACATAGGTACCTAATATAATATAATAATCGACATTTTACCAAATTGACTTATTCGTTTTTATACCCGCGCATGCACCGTCCACATAGCTAAACACAGAGATCGAACATGCTGTAGCTATATATAGTACACGTGCATATTATAATTTATAATAGATCATACAGGCATCATAACCCGCTTTATTATACAGGAATATTTGATAACAGTTATTATAGAATTTCATAAATCACGCATATACCTATACATACATGCGATTTGTATATTGTGTATATATTGTTATATATGATATTATAATATGTATAATATATTACCTATGAATGCAATATGTGCCATATAATATTATATTATATAGCCATCACTCTATTTAATGTACCTATATAGTATATATAGCGTATAGGTATATGCCGTGTAAATAATATTCGATGTATACATGTATATATGTAGGTACAAATATATATTATATATGTATATATATGTATGATGAATATATGACGCTCGAGTGCTACAGTGTCAATAGGTGAAATCAAAGGTCAAATATTCAGGATGTAAACACATATAATAGGCAGGCAATATTATAATATAATATATTATTGTGTATTAGAAATTTGAGCGTATAAGAACGCACGAGCGAAAAAAAAAACAAAAAAAAAATTACGTCACTCGAGATGACTTATCGTCGTCGTCGTCGTCGTCGTCGTGAAGACTCATCCATATAATACCATATTATTATCATACGCCAAAGTATATAGTAATGATTTCGGTCTTAAAATAATCAGAAGACAATATTATTATTCTGCACAAGTCTGACTCGTGTATACGATTGCAGACACCATGTATACAATATTATATACATGTGCGTGTATAATATCATACACCTATAATATGTATACATATACATAATATAGCGACTATAGGTGCGCACGGGCAGAATATAAAATTCGGATGTGAACGTTTCGCAAGTCATGACGAACGCCTACACTTGACATTGCATTCGGTCGCGGACCGCATTCATTCTTCGCAAGCGAACAAAATATTATAATGTTTATACGTATTGTCTATATATATATATATGTAATAATAATAATACCATTGAGTATATTTATATATACACATGAGTACCTTATATTACGAATAACTCTTGCTTGGGAAATTCCGCTGATAATATAGGCATTCTGTATATATACCTATATAAGGTATACCGGTACGCGACTTAACTATAATATAACTTCAAAATGTGTAGCAGGTATATAGCACATATATAGCCCATGTATATGATATATTTTAAGCACGCCTATAGTACATATATTGAATTCATATATTTTATATATTGATGTTTAATTTTAAATTCCTATTAAAATAAGTTTAAGTATTATATTAGTATAGAGCCTGTAATATGTATCGTCAATATATACGTACGCATGTACGTATTGTGTGTAGATAGGTACCTACTTCTAATTTGTTTTTATTTTATTGTGACACATATATATATATATTTTAAATGTTATCAATAAAATTGATTTCGTCATTGTTATTAGTAAACAATAGAATATTATATCGAAACAATACATTTTATTATTAGTGTATATATATTATAGGTACTTATAGTATTCTAAGTAGGTACCTGTACCTATAAATTGAATGCGATCGGTATTGAGAGATGAGAGTCTAATACGTATACCTAGGTATAGTTATATTCAAAATTGGTAGAACTATATATACTGCAGCTATTAAAGACATCCGTCTTCGCGGGGATGAAACACATCGATTATTTAAATGATATAGTACCGATAGAGATCTGAAACAATATATATTATGGTACCTATAACAATAATTTTCAATACATAACACGTATAGTTAGGTAGGTATGGGGAGGAGGGAGTTAGGATTTAACACCCCTCCGGCCAGAGCCGTTTATGAACGAATAATAAATTTATATACATACATAGCAATACTTTTACACATTTATTGTGTAATTCTAGTTTAACCACATAGAACCGTATATATATACCCAGACATGTTGAAGATCTGACTGTTCATATATATATATATATATATACCAGGTCAACTGAAAACCGCCCCAGTTATAAAAAAACCCCTATCTATCTGATATCCACTGATTATCGTTCTTACATAATAATTAGTATAAATACGTAGTGTTTCCTAACGGTTGTAGGTTATAATATAATATGGTATATTTTAACATTTGTTCTGTTTTTCGATGGTATAGAATATTCGATGATGGTATTAAAATCGAAAAAAAATCATTACCCCCCCCCCTACCTAACCACCTTGTATTATAAACAATATAATAATATTATATCAAGTGTTATTGTTATAAAGCGTAATTATAAGGTTATATCAAAAGGTTATAGGAAGATCTTTGTGCAGGGTTTCATTTGTTACGTACCAATAAAGGGCCGCGAGGCTATTAGCCGGAGAGGGATGGACTGGGAAGCTTGGATAGTGCGGACTTGAGAAGGTTTGGCATACTCCCAGATTGGCTAACGTATGCCCAAATGGGTCTGAAAGTATAACTTATAATTAATCTAAATATTTTGAAATTTTCATTGTGAATAGTAAATAAATCCTCACGTAATTTTGAAAAGTTTCAATAATAGGTAAGTACCTACCTACTAAAACCAATTGAGAAAAGTCGTTATTTTTTCTTTGAATACCAGTTTTGTCAAAATTTGAACTTGAAATGTCTATAAAAAAAAATTGTGCGTACGTATTTTTTGTTATTTTTTAATTAATGTTAGATCTGCTTAAGAGGAAGACCCCAGCGGGACCTTGTACTAAATTATCAGAGCTTAACTATAACAATTAAATGTTTTGTGAATTTTACTATCAAAATTACTTGTACATTTTCATGATTTGTTATTATAACATGTCTTATTGAAACACATAAAGAAAAATTGTGATCATGTATGTTCGATATTTTTTAATTGCTATGAGTACAGCAACTTATGTGAAACCTTGTTCTATATTTTCAAACTTTTCGACTGAGAAACATTTTTCTCACAGTTTATATAAAAAAAATCAACAATTTTAAATTTTAAATTTCTATAAAATAGGTAAATAGTGTCTAAACGTTTTGATAATGTCATTGTGTCAATAGTTAAAATTGTCCACAAAATAATGGTATAAGTATTTTCTAGGTATCAGGCATCTAATTTTGCTACGAATGATAGCATTTGACCTTTTTGATTGACACTTACAACAAAATTTTTTTTCGACTTATATTAAAAAAAATTGTTTTTGTCAGAGCTATTTAGTTATACAATTATAATCTATTGACACAATGACACCATTCTACACCATTCGTTGGTATTGATTTATAAATTAAATGTCAATAATATATTATGATATAATACCTATTACACAATATATTATGCGAGATTAAAGTTCACGATTATAGTACCTACCTACATCCTTTCGTATGACACTATGACTAATAATCATTTAAATAAAGAAATTATGAAGTTCAATTTTATAAAATATAGTGACTGACTCGTGTTTTGTATGCAATGATTTTTCGTTAAATTCAAATTCAACACATCCGTTATAATCAATAAAACTTATTTAATGATGCAGTTGAAACTTGAAACTGACTATGCAGCAGATGAGTTACTTATTTACTTCGGCTGATTTTTATTTTTGTACTTCATTCCATATTGGCATATTGCATAATATTATTATCTTTTATTTCGATGTATGGAAATTATCAGCTGCAAACCATACTATGGAACGCGTGCTGACCTCTACCGCTGCCGATGTGAAACGCGAAGTAAATCTTATGTTCGTTCCATCATAGAAAATAATATTATTATGATTTTTTCATGTTATTATTATTATTATAATAATACCTACCGGAAAATGAATCCACGACACAAGTGTATCCAAAATGCATATTCACAACGCCGTGTAACCTTTGAATGGAATAATAATTTATAGAAACCAGGACCAAAATAGGAACAAAATATGTTTTTTGATTGGAAAAGGGGCCTAAATATTTTGATGTAGAGATGAAATTTTTTTCATATATTTCAATTTGGTTTAAAATCTTTAGGTTTTAGGCTTAGCCCCTAGCCTTCTGTTATTTACACCTATGAGAGGACACTTATACTATATACGACATCTCCGTCTTACCAATGTATAGCAATGCAAACTGTACGTTCTGAATAATCTCATAGGTTTTTTTATAATTTAATTTTAAACAGAGTTAAAAATGTTCTGATAATTTTAAAATAAAATATAAAAAAATAACCTATGAGATTCGTTATTTTTTTAAGAGGATGACAACGCCACACTCTTAGTTTTCTCTCTCTGGCCCACACGCAACATAGAAAAAATAAATTCAGACAACATTTTTTTTGGATTTTTTGAGAAATATTAGAGTAAAATTACCCATTACATTTATTATTTTATTATATTTTCTTTTTCTTTTTTAAATTAAATTTATTTGTCACTACTTAGGTATAAACTAATATAAGATTTGCTGTAATGTTGATTTGTCTTTATGCCATACAGTCAATAAAATAAATAAATAAATAATAATTTATAGTATACATAAATATATTTAATAGTAGCTGATCAAGTGCACTTCGTTGCCCATTAAAAAAATTAATAATAGTGTTATGTTGAGAGCAAAATACATACCAATCCCTATTTCAACCCCTTACAACAGCCTTTTTTAGTATTAAAAAGTAGCCTATATCCCTCCCAGTGTCTAAACTATCTATGTACCAAATTAAATTTAAATCGGTTCAGTAGTTTCGAAGCCTATTCAATACAAACAAACAATCAAATCTTTCCTCTTTATAATTTTAAATATAGTAGGTATAGTATTTTAAGTATTTTATAGCTCAAGATCTACCAAACCGATTTTGATAAAAATTTTAGGGCATATTAAGATTGATATGTAGATGGTTTCTTTGAAGTTTGTACGCTGTGCGATATGTGATTCCGGAGTTATGGCCTCTTAGGTTAGGTAGTCGAAATCAATCGAAAGTATGGAAATATTTGTTTATAAATGGTTGCTATTGGTAACCGTGGGTTCTATGTACTATTTATTTCTAGGGTTGTCCCTGGTTACAAATAAACAAATACATAGCAACCATGGTTACCAATAGCAACCATTTATAAACAAATATTTCCATCGTAAATCTCGAAGTCCCTGTGAGAGCACCTCCCCTCACCACATCATTTCACCCCATAGTCAATATAAACCATCCAGGGTGTCACCCAAAGGCATACAAAAAATTTCATTCAAATCGGTCCAGCCGTTTAGGAGGAATTCGGTGACATACACACGTACATTAGAATTACCTATATATATAAGATAACCAGCTGAATAACCCGACTTCACTCGTGTGTTAAACAATTGTCTTGTATATACATTGGTTTCATCATATAATATGATCAATTCATGATTTTAGATATACTTATAAAACAAAAGGTATGTTTATTTCTCCTCAATATCACAATGATTTGACTTAAAACAATCTCAATGAATACAAATAAATATGATTTATTTGGAAACTTCTTGATGCTACCCATACAACTCAGTTATATTAACGAGATAATGCATCTGACCACAAAAAAACGTCTAGCCTACTCTCTCTAATATAACCTTATTCAATTTTAGCAATACCTTAACATCAATTGAACACTTAATTTCATCCTTTTTATTAGTATTACAGAACTATTTTACTTTATTTGAATAACAATCATTATCAGCTTTGTATTATAGTTGCTATGGGTATTTTTTAAAATCAATCAAATTATTAATTGGCCAATTGAATAAACTGTTTATTTAACTTAATTCTTTACAGAAATGATAATTAAAAATTAAATTTGTATTTAATCACCATAAAAATATTAATAATTTTTTATAAAAAGTAAGTAAAGATAATATTAATGTTACAAATCAGCTTGAAGATAAAAAATGAATTAAAATTCATCACAAAGCAAATGTAAAAAACGATGTAATTTTCAATTATTAGTAAGCATCGCTTACATTTGACAATGCCAGTAAGGTAAAGTAAATACTATCAGGATCTTGAACAACAAATTTTTCTTGGATTAAATTAACTGTATCCTATGAAAAAATAAACATTTAGTTAAATAATGCAATAGTGTTTCGTACATATTGTAAATAACAAACTTACTTCAAGCAATGAATCTGGAGTTGTAGGTCCATGATTAATAGGATCAAACTTTCCGCCGTCTAATAAATAATAATTATATTTTAATAAAATGTTCTAATAAGAAATTTTATTCCTACCTAATTCATATAAACTTCCATCCTTGCAAACAAATGCAACAAAGTGATAAGGTAGTACATCTTCTGGATTAGGTGCCTGAAATAGAAAAAAATTTAAAATAATACTGGGATTTTTAAAGGAAATACTAATTTGAGTAATTTGAATGACAAATTAGGTTTTGTTTAATTTCTTGAACAAATAGCATTAAAAGATAATGATTCTGATACCAAGTTGAACGGACCATTATGGTTAGTATTTTTGTCCACAAAATGAATAATAAACCATAAGATTTAAAATAAATTATAAACTCAATAACATGTTTATTGACATTTAAAAAAAATTATATATTGTCAAAAATGGATTAATAAATGGACAATTTAAATTTCACCACATTTATGGTCACCCCAAAAAACAAAAAAAATTTTTAAATTTACAAAAAGAACAAACTCCTTGCTTAAATTGTACTTTAAGATTAGAAGGAAACATTAAGATAGTCTCAAATTATGTTCACCTAATACTTTAAAATTACAATACCAGAAGACAGCTCATTTTTTAGTAGACAATTGATTGGTATTTTCCTCTTAATCAGTGCTACTAGAAATTGTAATACATATACATTACGCAGTATTATGAGTTTTGTTATTAGGAAAATTGTTAAGAAAATAGGCTTCTATAGAAACTATAACTTTTTATTTTAAATTATTATAACTTTAATTTTTTTATTTTCATCAATTTATTAAAAAGAAATTAATTGAGCATACTTTCAAGCATCAAGAATAATTGCGATATACCGTTTGTACAATTTTCGGAAAACATTGGTTTTGGGGGGACTGATTTTTGATATTAGTAAATCAATACTAGCCATACAGTATTATCATTTTAAAGTATTTTTGAACACAAAAGAAAATATCAACACCTTTAAAGAATAATACATAAAATTATTTACCGCAGTTTGTCCTTCAATAGCGATTTCCCTATGAGTATTAATCATATCTTCGGCTTTGGTCAACATGTCACCACGATCACTTGGAGACATATTTTTTCCATCATCCAAAAAACGTTTTAATATACCATCATTTAGTTTTATCCTAAAATGTTTATTTAATTTTTATTTATAAATTATCATGTTAAGCATAATGACAATCAATCTTACTTATCTCTATTATTAGCAACACTATGAATTAAAGCCATGGTTCCACAAGCATTGTGTACATATTGTTTGACAAAATATATATCATCTGATACTTGTTGACCTTTATCTTTCAATTTCAACTCTTCTTCATTCTTACGTTTTTGATACTACAAATAAAATTAATATAATATCATTAATAAATTGCATTTGAATCATTACCAAAACAAAAATAATTAAATAATTCTTACAGCATCATTGTATGGAAATAACAAAATGACAGAAGCAACTGGTCTAGGAACAATGGCAAGTTCATCGGGCCCAAATCCAAAAATATCACATACTTCCCATTCATTTGGTACCCCCAAATTTTGCAAAAACTAAAACAAATTTATATAAATATTTTTCATATTTATATTATTTGGTACACAAATTAACTTAAAGCTTACAAAACAAAATAAATTAATAAATAGCTAAATTAATTACATAATTCCACTACAAAAAAAAAAAAAAATTTGAATCTACTAAAAGATTTTAATAACATATTAACTAAATAAAAAAAAGAGTAGGATTTAATTGCTTGACCAAAAACAGCAAACAAACAATGAGCATATGAACTCTAACGACCAGATAATCATCCTCATGACTAACTCTCCCATTAGAAAAAAGTTTAGCCCGACATAAGGACAATTTGAACAACTGAAAAACATATTGCAAGCCAAATAAAAAAATTCAGAACATATATACTTTGAACCACCAAATGACAAATGTCAAATTTTTAACATAAAATAATGCCTTTAATCCAACAAAAAATATTATAAAAAAAGATTATCATAGTCAAAAAAACAGTTAAGTTAAAGTTCAATTGAAGGAGTTGTTACACCAGAATAGCTTTTTGTACTTGGTTGGTCTTCTTTTATTGCAATTTTGACCCAAATTAATTTTTCTACCAGTCCGGATGTACATGCAAATTAAATGAATGGAAAAATAGGCACAGTTGTATGCTGACGCCTCAGCATGGAACACGTCTTATTAAATCTTTAACACCTGTTTTTATTTCCATTTGTAAATAATTTCCTGTTGGGATTTATATTGTTCATCACTTTTACAAACTATCTGAGCATGAACGTGCTTTTCTGGCAGGCAATAAATTATTGAATAAATTTATTTAAATAAATTATTATTTTGTACACTTGATATAACAACATATTTTTAATCAGAAACGTGTAATAGACAATTAAATAAATACAAACCTCAAACCTTTTAGTCTTTCAAATATATTCATTTTTACCTGAACTTGTAATCATTTCCAAAAAAATTTTTTTAAGTTATTTCTTACCTTGTTCATCACCTAAAATAAAGATACATTTATTATTATATTAAAGATACATGTTTATTTTGATTGTAAATTAAATTAATTATAAAAGCATATAATGATGAAAAGCATTAGAAACTTTTACAACAAAAACAATATTGCTAACTTGTAGGCAAAATAAATAGATAAGTCAGTTGGCACACCATTTTATGAGTTTGAAAAATATTCTTGATTGCGAAATAATCCTAAGATTATAGAACAATTAAAATTAAAATATTTATTGTTTTTAAAAAGTATTCAGGTTTTTTTTTTATTTACAAATACAAAGGTGTATGTGCATTGAGTTTGTATGTGCCAACAAATGAAATTTAATTTTAAAATTTGTCTTCTTTAGCTGTTTTGGTGGTATTTATGGATTTATTGAAACTACTTGGAAAATGTAAATATGGATATATGACTCCTCTATTAGTGCTTGACTTACAATTTAGGAGAGTTTTGTATTTTGTCTAATAACTTTATGAGTTTTTGATTCATTCAAGAATGAAGTTGTAAGCCTCACTTGCTAGTCGTTTCACTCAAATTTAAAAATGATCAGTCACAGAAATAATAAAGGCAAAAACAAAAGTTGGTACTATAATATTTTTACCAAAATATTTCGAATAGTATATAATATGTAGGTACTTTAATATTACTCACCGCTGGATTGGATTCTAAAGGTATCCATGACATTTTTACTCTTTAGAAACTCGGGACTTTGACGAAAAGAAATATGTATTTAAAAAAAAAATTAATCAAGCGATTTAAATAACAAAAACTATACGTCTATACAATGAATTGACTCGTGTAAGATGTTGAATTCCTTGAATTTATTGTTAATGCCCTACGTGGTTACATACGTGAAAAAATAATAACTGTTGGTTATTATACCTACTTAGTACTTGGGTAGTCGGCTACTTTATAGTTATTAGTTACAATATAATGAAAAAATTGTTCGCTTTTAATCTTTTATTGTTAGTTAGTCGGCAAATTCGTCTTATCACTGCGTGTTCTTCCCTTTAACTCTGTGATCCGAACAGTGTCGCCAAGTGCATTAAAAGCTCTTCTTTCTTTTCTAACTTAATTTTTATCTTGTAATTTTTGAAAAATTCAATTTCGAATTTTGATTCAATTTCAACGCATGGTTCCGGCGAAGGCGAACGACCATAAATATAAGTATAATATTTTAGTGGTCGGGGAAATGTTCCGCGACGACGGCTCTATAATTCCCTATCAGGTTTTATTAGAGATACGATAAAAAAAGACAAACACTTTTAGTAGAGATTTTCTCTACATCGTGATAATAGGCACAATTTTTGTGTGCTCATCACCCACAAATGTTTAATAAGCAAATTTGTATTGGTTATATTACTCATATTATTACATTGTAATATTGTATGCAATCGGATAGGTATACTTTCATGGCTTAAATATACCTACTTATAAGTTATATCAAAGCTATTTTGTTGACAAATACGTATTATTAAACCAAATAAAGCTTAATTAAATATTGAAAATATAAAAAAATTAGCCGCCCGCCGCGCTCAGAATCGCCCAAGTACGGACCGGGTCTAAAGGTTGCCTCCATAGTCCATAGACCAATTAATATTAATGCAAAATTTACACTGCAGCGGTGGCGGTAAAATCCTTTGTTTTGGTAGTGCCGGTAAATTGTGTCCTGCTGCATTTTAGGGGATCTTAAATAAGTCAAACAGCCAGTGGCGTACCCTGGGTTTTAGTTCTTCGGGGTTAGCCTGGCTCGTGAAAGGCCACCTGTGTAAGACACCAACTGTAAATCCTTATAGTCACTCCCTTCGCTCGCGATATATTTTTATAAAACATAAAGCTAGTTACATACAAAACAAATGCACATTTTACAAACTTTTATTGATTTAATTTTAATCAATTATTAATAAATTGACACTTTGACAGATAACTTACATTCAACATTGTTCAAAGTTTACATTTCAAACATTCCTTAAGGTCAGTTTAAAACTGTAAATGCTACTTAATTATTAGCATCATAAGAAGAAAAAATGAACATTTCTGTCTTGTTTTTTCATTCTTTTATTTATTAAATACTAAGTAAAAGGTACCTATGTAGTTCTAATCTAATACAAAAATAATAATGTTATTAACTTAACACATTTTTTTTTGTCACTTTTAGGTACAATTTATTTTAAAAGAAATTAGTATAAAAAAATAAGTATGTACAAAAAAAAATTTTTATGATAAAAGTACTAAAATAATTTTATTTCGGTTTTTTATTTGAGAAAATGTGATTATATTAAAAATTGATGATTTAAGCTGTGGAGCTTTCAATGCTTAATATTTCAAAATTGATAAGTGTTGTTTAGTCGTTGTTGAGCGAAAGTCTTAAGAAGTTTTAAGTACTCTAAAACAGTTTTTTGCAGTTGCTCTGAAAATACTATTTAGTGTCAATAGGTATAATAGGCATGCGTGATACATTTATTTAACCCAAGCTTGTTTTGCTAGTAGGTCAACTTTAACATAATCGGTGGGCGGTAATACCAGTATGTAAAGGGACCCACATAAACTCAATAATATTATAAGAGATGGCCATATTGTTAAATATCTGTTGGGAGATTTTGTTAGACGGATAAAATGATTATAGAGAAGTTTAAGTTTAACTGTGTAGTGTGTTGTGTTTTGACACTAATTTTGTAAACATTTTTGTAGCTTATGTAATATTGTCATGTTTGGATAGTAAAAATAACTTAGTATATGTAATTTATTAACAAAAAAGATTTCTATTACCTACCTATTTTGTAGGTTAAAGAATGAAGGGTACTGGCATATTATTCACCTAATTAAATATGCTTTTTTATTTAACTTGTTTGGTGTCAGACAGAAAAACTCTTTAATAACTGCTATAGCTGTGTTTGTATGTAAATGTATAGGGGGAATAAACACAATTTTATCTTTATTATTTAACTCTAAATTGACAGTGCCAATTGTACAATATTATGCTTTATATGGGTAGTTGTGTAATATAACTGGCTCTTTCGTAAGAAACCACTGCTGTTATATAAATGTAACCTTTTTAAAGTACTGCCCTAATAGTAATAATATAAACTGTCAATATTAATCAAAAAAGAAAACTACTGTATAACAGTAAAATTGGCAGACAGTCTGCAAACGTGTTAAGCACTATTTGACCATATTCAATATATTTTTTTCATGTTTTTACTACACCTTAACATTTTTGATTTGGTTAATTAATTATATAGAAATAACCTATGTATTAAATTGTTATTAAGTACTTATTTTAAAATAAAAGTAAACATAATTTTTTTAATTTAAATAGGTAGACAAACTTTCGGATTTGGTTTTTAATTGAGTGGATTTGATAAATAAAAACAATTTAGGTTTAATTAATTAATTGTTTTATTGATTGTTACCAAATCTTAATTTATTTCTAAATTTTTTTGGATTAATTCCATATGCCTTCAATCGGTCATCCGTCATTGATTCTAAAGCACTAGGTTCTTTATTAGGTTTGTACTTTTTAACCGAGAACTTATGTTTTTTATGTAATCCATTCTGAGTATGGTCTATTTTTCGTTTTTCGCCCTTTCTAACAGTTTTGTTTTGATTATGATTTATTTTACCCTTATCAGTTTTTTTGACATTTCTAACAATTTGATTTTTATTCTGTGTCTGATCAATTTTACCGCCTTCTGCTTTCTTAACATTTTTAATAATTTTAATTTTGTTCTGAGTATTATCAATTTCATTATTTTTAGCTTTTTTAATATTTTTTAAAATTGATTGATCATTCTGAGTTTGGACATTTTTACTATTTTCAGCTTTCTTAACATTTTTATTAATTTTATTTCCATTCTGAGTAATATCAGTTTTACTATTTTCAGCTTTCTTAATAATTTTGTGTTCATTCTGAGTGTTTTTCATGAATTTGGTCTTGTTTGTTAACTGTTTGCTATTATTTCCTTTTTCGTTCTGAAGGTCATCACTGTTTTGAGGTAAAACTTCTTCTACTTTAAAAACATTTTTTATGGGTTTCTTTTTCTTTTTCTTCTTTTTTGTTGTTACTTTTCCTGAATTTTCTTCTTTGATTTCATCTATCTCATTAAATCTGAAAAATAAACAAATATATTAGAAACCTAGATATTTTTTTGTATAATCTACTTAAGTTTTTTTTTAGTTATTACTAATTACGAAATTATTATAGAAATACAAAATATGGTAAGAAAAAAATATCAAGTTTGAAGTTAAAAATTAAATATTGCTATGACTTTTTTTAAATATTAAGTAACTTATTTTAAAAAAGTCTAAAAACATACTCTTCTTTAAAAAGACTAGGTAACATTTTCTTTTTTAATTCAATATCTTTAGCTTTTCGTTTGTAAATCTTAGCTTCAAATTTTTGAACAGCTTCAGGTTGAATTTTAGTTAATTTGCCCAGAGGATACCACTTATTAAGCTCATTATCATCAGCTCTCAAAATCTAAAAATCAAATACAATTATGAATAAAAATAATAATTTTTTTATCTATAATAAAATAGTTATTTTCACAAAACCTCATCAATTGTCAGGCCATAATCATTGGGAAGAACTTTATTATAAGTATATCGAGTTGGAACACCACTAACAACATCTTCACAGTCCAAACTGTAATATTCATCAATGTATTTTTCAAATGATCCTTTCGCTGGATTGTATTTTGGTATCTTTTTAGTATAGTTGATTTCTTCTTCATCATCATTTTCACCAATTGTTGTTTTCTTTTTTTCTTTGCGTTTTGCAGCCCTAGTTTGTTTTTTGGCTCTCTTATCCATACTTGGATCATAGTCACAATCCATCTAAAAAAACAAAAATATAATTGTACTACAGCAACAGACAGAATTTATTGTTAGATTAAAAGATGGTAATTTATTTTAATTTTTTAATGTAAATATGCAAAATTGTAAATCCTTACAATAAATTCATTCTCTTCATCATCAAACACTGGTTTCTCATCATCCATTTTATCATAAAATTCTTCATCGAATAACTCATGCATTTTACGATCATATTCAGTTGGGTTAAAATCTTCTTCTAATTCAGTTTCCTAAAATATTAGGATTTAATACATATTAGATTATCTGAATAATTTAATTACATATTTAAAATATAATAAAATATACCTCAAATCCTACACGTTTGTTTCCAGTTATTTCTTGAAGTTTTCTAATTCTATCAATAATTTCTTTTTTTTTAAGCTTTTTAAGTTGTTTAATTTCTAAGGACCGTTTTTCTAATTCTTTTTTTTTTCTTTCAGTTAGTTCTTCTCGCTTTTTCTTGCGTTTATCTTCCTTACGTCTTAAAGAACTTTCCATTGTTCGAGGATAAGTTTTGATCTGAAAACGAATCATATCATAATAAGTTCAACAAAGTTACTAAAGTTATTGACATCAGCAAATATTTCAGTAATCGTACTTTTTACAACAAGCAATAACCAATTAAAACTATTAGTCTTATAATTCAAATATTTTATTATTTTATTTTATGTAAACTAACTTATAAAAGTAAGCAGCAAGATTTATCTATAGTAAAATGAATTATTAAAAAAAAAACATTTTTTATCATTGATGATCACAAAAAACTGTTGAAGCAAGAACTAACTAGTTGTAACCAATTGGTTGTTTTTACATATAGAAATTATAAATAAATATACAAAAGGCCATATAAAATGTTATGATCAGACACCACTCTCAAATGTTTTTCTAGAGCAAATCTAAAAATATTGACTCTTTGACAATTACAAATCTAGGAGCGCCAGACCACAAAGGACAACTGCGCGTCATCAACAGTTTTGAACATGTGAAATACGTTGTTATATTATATACACTTGAAACAATTTCTTACAAATTCTTTATCTGGTTCTTCAAATCTGAAATTATATTTATGTTCAAATTCTTCATGTTTTTCGAGCATTTCATCCTCTTCAGAAAATCTCATTTCATCTTCTATTAAATTTTCTTCTTTTGGGTTTTCTAGAAATCTAATAAATATAAACAAAAACTAAATGTACATCTACATATAAACACAATTTATTGATAATAAATTAAAGATACCTTTTATTAAGGATATAATCACATAAAAACTGTTCTCCTTCATCCAAATTAGGATTGGTCCAGTAATCATGCAAGTGTTGAAGATCATTTTTTGTTTCCTCATCTTCAAGTTCATTTCGATTTCCTTTTAAAAATTCTAAATAATCTTTTTCTTCTTTTTCCTACATTGAACAAAATATACTATTTACAATTATTTTGACAATTATCAGTTATCACACTATATATTTATTTTTAGTTAATTTTAAAGTTATGTCTCATAGGACAGATCAATTTTATATTTTTTAATTTACCTGTTCTTCTGTTGTCTTTAGTCGTGGCCTTATTATGTCTTCATCGTCAGAATTATCATCAAGAGCAAAGTTAAAACTTTCTTTAATAGCTTGCTGTTCCTCTACATATGAAGGCGATGACATTCGAACTTTTTCTTTCTTAAGAACATCTAAATTATAAAACAAATATTTTAACTAGATTTTACAAATAAGATCATCTTTATCAATAAAAATAAAAATTTAATACACATAATAAACCCTCAAATGGCTTAAAGTTTTCAAAACTATTTACCATTCATTTCCTTGGTGTCATCAAATTCTGGTCCCCGCTCCAACAAAATTTTCCTTTTGTATTCTTCTATATAAATAGGATTTGAACTTTTGTTATTGCCATCAGTTGATTTTTTGATACTTTGTTGTGTATTAGACGAGTCAAAAAATTTAACAGATTCATCATAAATCTTGGGATCGTCTTTCTTAAGACAAGACAATGCTTTAAAAAAACTTTTCTCAACATCATCAGTCAATTCCTAAACAAACCAATTGACTTTTTATTATTATCAATTCATTTAATTTTAATATTAAAATATAAACCTTGGCTTGATCGTCTTCATCTTCCTCATCCGAACTCGTGTTGTTATTGCTTAGTAAATTCGATTCAAAAGTGTTCATTTTGAAGTTTTAAATACTAACGAGTTATTTAATATTTTGCCCTTTATATTTGTTTTTAAGACATATGTAATTCAATTAGTTGAGTAATTGTAACTTCAAATGTCAACCGACTGTAGAGTACAATATTATACTACATAGTCTATATTACTATTGACTATTGAGCCAATTGACTATATTCGTGCCCCGTGGTGTAAAAGTAATACTGTAAACACGAGATTCTTTATCATATATTCATATCAGTTCCTTATCACATGCTGTTAACCTATAAAATGTTTGAAAAATGATACCATAGAACAATGATACACACGTTTAAATAACGTAAACATTATATTTTTTTTCGTTCAACAACAATCTTTTCTCGTGATTACTGATAGTCATTTTATATTGTTTTTAGTGTCAATTTAACTCAATTACAGTCTATCTTAGTGTCTCAGACCTTAGGTCACAGTTTCACACCTTATAGTTGTGATATAAATATATAATTCTGTGGTCAAAGTCAATAATAATTAATAATTGTGAGTATAACCACACTACCACAGTATTATAGTTAATAAGAAGATTAAATTTAATATCGTTCTTAACGTTTTTAAAGGTTAATGTTAAAAGTAAAGTGTACGTTTATTTTGTGTATTCTTCTCGTTAGAAATTGATCAAAGAAAACAACTATATATTCTTGGAAATAATTATATTTTCTCTATTATGAAATCATGAAGAACGACTGTACCAAACGAACTAAAGCGTCTAAAATTCCCGTAGAAGTATCTGAATCGTTACAAAAGCTTTCCAAAGTTGTTGATAATGTGCGTCAGTCAATTGGCAATATTCCTGTTATACCATCTACCAGTGCTAAATCTGAATCTACAGAATTGCCACCTGTGGCTACCCCCCCATTGGAAACAGAAGAAGACATAGAAAAAAGAGAGAAAGAAATATTGTTAAGCTTTATTTCAGAGTGTGTAACCAGGCAAGAAGAAAAGAAAACATTGAGACAAAATAATCAAGAATGCGTGTTCCCTGATGAATCCGATATATCTAAACGCGATTCTAGTTTGAAAAAAAATACAGCATTCATAAGAAAACTTAAAAATTTTCCTCCTCCTCAACTTGATCAGTTACTGAAAGACATGAATTCTTTAAATTTGACTAAATATCTATCAGAAGTTGTGTCAGCTCTTACCGAAATCAAACTAAAAATGACAGAAATTGATGCTATGATAGTATTATGCACTCAGTTAAATACAACTTACTCAGATTTCTCAAAAATTTTCTTTGAACAATGGCAAAAAATATTAAATATTAAAAAAGATGATAAAATCGCAAATATGAGTAAATTTAGGGTTGATCTTAGACTATTTGCTGAACTTACATCTGCTGGTATTATTCCTCAAAAAGAAGGTCTTGTCTTACTTGGAAATATATTAACTATCCTGATTAACTCTGATCTTCAGGAACATAACAATTTAAATATCATACTTAGCTTTTGTAAATATTGTGGTGACGACTATGCTGGATTAGTTCCTAAAGAAATGCAAGATCTAGCACATAAGTTTGATGTTGAAATACCTAAAAGTAATATGATTTCCAGTGACAAACAGAAAAATGTAAGGGCATTGTTGAAAGAGTATTATTTTTCTTTAAACAATCATATAAAAAGAATGCATAATGATTTAGAGTATGCTGAAAAACAAAATGAAAAAATATTACAAACAAAAGGTGAGCTAAGGCCAGAGCGAAAAGCTAAAAACGAACAAATGAATATTACATATCAAAAACTTTATAGTTCAGCATTAACATTTGCTGATATACTCAATGAACCAGTCATTGTTTTAAAAGAAGAAAAAAAGAATAGTTCAACTGAGGATTTAACAGATTCAGAATTAGAAATTGTAGGAACACCAACACTGTCAGAATTAACTAGTCTTTGGGAAGATGAGGAAACTCAAAAATTTTATGAAGAATTTCCAAATCTTAGTAATTATATTCCTGATAAAAACAAGAAGATTGAAGAACCTGAAGAACCTGAAGCTGAATGTAATACAAAGAAAAGTTTATCAGATATTAAAGATGCCGTAGACATTGAAGTATCCAATATTGGTACCAAAGTTATATTTGAATCATTTATTGAACAATTACCAAAATGTGTTAATCGAGAAATGATTGACAATTTGGCTATTGAATTTTTAATATATCTCAACACTAAAAATAATCGCAAAAAATTGGTTAAAGTTCTATTCAGTGTCCCTAGAACCAGAGTAGATCTGTTGCCATTTTACACACGTTTAGTAGCTATTTTAAATCCTTTAATGCCAGAAGTTGCTCTTGAACTTTGTTCTTTATTAAAAAGTGATTTTAGGTATAATGTAAAAAAAAAAGATCAAATAAATATCGAAACCAAACTTAAAGTTGTCCGTTATATTGGAGAAATGGTTAAGTTTAACCTTATGATTAAATCCGAAGCTTTGCATTGTTTTAAAATGTTGCTCAATGATTTCAGTCATCATCATATAGAAATGGGCTGTGCATTATTAGAAACAGCTGGACGATTTTTGTACCGTTCTCCAGAAAGTCATCATCGTACTAAAATTTATTTAGAACAAATGATGAGGGTCAAATCTATTTCAGCACTGAGGCCTGTATATGTCACAATGATTGAAAATGCTTATTATTTTGTTAACCCTACTGATTCGCCAGCTATTATGAAAAAACAGAGACCTATATTACATGAGTTTATCAGACATTTACTTTATAATGAGCTAAAAGATGCACCTGAAAAAGAGAACATAATTTTAGCTCTGCTTAAACAAATGGACTGGGAAAATTTTGCAGAGAAAACTTATTTGATAAAATGTTTGACTGAAGCTTGGAATGTTACTTATCCAATGATTTCAGATTTGGCATGTTTAGTTGCCGCTTTTGTTGATTATGATGATTCAATTGGAACACGTGTCGTAGATGGAGTAATGGAAGATATCCGTGTGGGTCTAGAAACAAACTTTGTTAAATTTAATCAAAGGAGAATAGCTATGATCAAGTATTTTGGTGAACTATACAATTATAGACTAATAGAAAGCAATGATGTATTTAAAGTGTTATATAGTCTTGTGTCATTTGGTGTAGTGTATGATCCAGATTTTTATTCCACATTTGATCCGCCTGAAAATTTATTTAGACTGAGACTTATATGTGTCTTACTTGACACTTGTGGTGAGTTTTTCAATCGAGGACCTGGTAAACTTAAATTAGATTGCTTTATTTTATATTTTCAATATTATTTTTGGTTAAAAAAATCAAGTACCACTTGGGATACTCAAAATCCATTTCCTGTTACAGTGGATTACTTAGTTACAGACATATTGAAAAAACTTCGACCTAATTTGAAGATGAAAAACTGTTTTCTTGAAGCTCAGAAGGTAGTTATTCTACTTCAGGAAAGACTTATTCAACAGTATAATCTCAAACAAGAAGAATCTCAACTATCAACTATTGATGAAGAAGCCGACGATAGACAACATTTAGAAGAGGACGACTCTGATGTAGATTATACAGAAGACGAAGATAGTGATGGTACCGTTTGTAGTGATAAAACTCCAGTTGAGCCTGTTCGTCGTAAAATTGAAGACCCTGAAGACTTTGAGTTTTTGGAATCTTTTGATAAAATGGTCAGCGATAATATACAAGAAAGAACAAAAGAAGCGACACGTCCACAAACAGAAATATCAATACCGTTTCATTTGAAAAAATACAGTAAAAAGACGTATGAGCAGTTGCAGAATACTAATGAAGATAGCTCTGTAAATTTTATATTGATGTTGAAAAAAGGAAACAAACAAACGTTCAAGAGCTTGCAAGTGCCAGTGGATTCTGAATTGGCATCAAATCTTAAGAGCCAGGAAATGGCTGAACAGGCAGAGTTAAGAAGAGTAAAGCAACTGACTCTGGATATTAATAATAGGCAAGAAGAGGAAGATTATAAAGATTTGACTCAAGTAATGCAGAAACCAATTATTACTCTTTTTAAAGATAAAAAGCCACTGCCAAATAAAGGAACACCAGACGCAGAGACAATATTTGGGAAGAAAAAAAGGTTATCTTTGAAATATTTCATCTGCATATCAATATGTTGTCTATATAAAACACAAATACTCGTGCTGTAGAGTCTACAATGTAGACAATTTTATAATTTATTACTTAGCTAGGTTTGTTAACAACTCGCCACCGACCCATATACAATTTATCTCCAGCCACAAAACTAGTATACATTAGTAGTCTCTAATCTAAAAATTCAATGTTTTGTGGTATCAATATATCGTACATGTAGTTATGTTTAGTATATGATACAGCTACGAGAAAAGGGTAAATAGTAAATACTTCTTACTAATCAAATGTTGTTTTATTTTATTATAATCATGGTAGTATGTTGTCGGCTAAGAATGTACTTGAATGAAATATACACTGCCACATGATACTAAAATTCAATTTTCAAAAATATTTAGTTGAAACAAATAAAATATTATGCAACAATGATCAAAAAATTACAATATTTAGAATCTTTAGAAAATAGTTTGATTATTCTGTGGTGATTTATGTGTAATAATTATTATTAACTATGCTACTATTGATTTGAAACAATACATTATTATTACTAACTTTTATTTGAAAGTTTTGTTGCA
Organism: Neotoxoptera formosana; assembly: GCA_022818045.1. Taxonomy (NCBI): domain Eukaryota; kingdom Metazoa; phylum Arthropoda; class Insecta; order Hemiptera; family Aphididae; genus Neotoxoptera; species Neotoxoptera formosana. The sequence goes on along the minus strand of CM040632.1, from coordinate 17,087,968 downwards.
GTATATAAAAAAATGTTGAGAACATTAGGGATGGTCACCTGGTGGTAGGGTTGTACAATTTTTATGGTGTGGTAGCAGGGCAATAACAAACAAGTACCCTTAACTATATTTTTATTCATATTAATTAAATTTAAATTTAAATTTTATAAAACTACAGTTTAAAACAGTAACGTGCACATTTGTATTGGTGAATATATCGACAATTATTGGAAATTATCAAGTAATTATTAGACCCTATTCTTGATATCATATGAACATCACCCCATTGAAAAATTTAAAATACAATGCCATATATTTAAGAATAATACTAAATAAATACTGTTCAAATGCATTCATGAATAGAGTCAATAGTTACTTTAGTTTAAAAATCTTATATACTAATTTTTTATTCTTTGTTTTTTTTATCCTTAAGTGACAAATGGGTTTAAGTGGATGAACAAATAGTTCCAAGTGTGGTCTGAATACAACAGGAAAGACCCAAATTATTTGTGATATTAATTTAAGGTAAATTTTAAATAATAATAAAAAAATAATAGTATATTTTTAAAAAGTAATTTTTTTCAGGAGTTCCATAAAGAAGTACAAGTTAACAAAATTAATTATAATATGTACCTATATTTATATAATTATTTTTTGCTCTGGTAAAAATAATGATTATTATTGTTATAAAATGTACTAATTTAATATCGTAAAATTTTATAATACTTTGAATGTATAAAACCGTGGTTCTACTATACTTTATTTTTTTATTTTTAATTTACAGAATATAATTATATTTCTTGTATATTTCTGACTATATTGTTACTGCTGCTTGAAAGATAATTACTTATATAACTTTTGTCCGGACAATAATTGACTGATAAATTCTTCTCTTTTGTAATTTAAATTAATTGTACAATTAAATTGCATAATAAAATACATCTTACTTACCTATCTGTTAAATGTTACAATTTTTAAATTATTATATATTTTTTTAATATTTGAAAGCTAAATTATTAAGTTGATGATGAAAATAATGTTTAATGTAGCTTATAATACCTATACTGTTGTTAATAAAATTCTAAGTAGATTGTACATTTGTAAATATATACAATTGTCTGTTGCTATAATAATGTTATTATATTTTAATTTAAAAACACAATAGTATATTGAAAATATTATATTAAGTATGTGTATATTTTAATAATTTGTCTGTTGTCATTTTACAGTTATAGTGGTTTCACCTAAATATATCATATTAATTATTTTTGTAACAGTAACTAGTAAGATTATGTGTAACAAACCAAATTTGAAATTGCCAAATATTTTTCTAGAATAATTAAATAAGAAATTAATTTTATACATGATAAATGTGTATAGGTACTCTTTTTAATAATTCATCTAAAGAAACAGACACATCTTTGTAAAACAAATAGCTTCCTTATAACCTTATCCCACTCTGTATTCAGGTTCGAATAAACATTATAAAATAAGAATAAAATACCAAATAACTGAAACAACATACAACAATTATAAAAACGACAATCAATTTATTTTTAATATAATAATGTTAAATTAAAATTGGCTTAACAAAGATCTATTTGTATTATTTAAATTTACATAATTTGGCTATTTATGTTAGTCATAAATAAAACAACCTATCTATAAATATTCATGTCTTATATAATCATTAATCGTATATAATATAATATCTGCCTGCATGTGATGAAAATTGTATTTGTCAGACCACTATGTATGTATAATGTATTAGCAGGCACAGTTCCAGTGGACAAATGATTAAACTAATTTTCAAGATGAAAATTTGATTCATAAAAAAAATTATTCCAATTTTTATTAGTAAACATAATATTTTGGCAGAGTTAAATAGCTAATAAATGTTTAACTGTTATTAATTTATCATATATAAATTCAATGCAAATACCTAGGAGTACAATATTTTATTGACGTGTATTTTTTATTATTTCTAAAAGTGTGGGTAAAAAAAGTGGGGTGGCCCACTAAACTAAAAAAATTTGCTCTGGTCGTACGGTATTTTTTTATGGTCCATATGTTTTTTTATGGACTTGTAAATTATAAGGAATCGAATGAGACCAGTTTCAAACTTGTGGATGAAAAAAGATGGGTTACGTAAAGTTGGCCCACCTTTCTTTATTTTTGTTTCGTAGGTACTTGAAAATAATGACTTGTAAAGTGTAACAAATGTTTGTTAATTATTTGATAAATGTTGATTTGGATTAGACTGGTTTGTGAGAATGTGGTTGTGCCAACTTAATGACCATATATTATGTTTATTAGGTAGGTATATTATAAACATACTGTGCCACTCAGTGCCGCAACTGTGTATATATTGGTGGGTGTGCAAGCAAATATTTTAGGGCCCATGTTACACAGGTGTAGCTATGGGAAAGGGGGGGGGTAACCTCTTAGCCCCTTCCCCTTGACTACGATTTAGCCCCTCCACTATAAAAATATTTCTTATTGATTTAGTTAAATGCCGCTTAATGGATTATTTTAAATTAATAGCTTTGTTAGGTTAGCCCCCCCCAGAATTTTAACCCTAGTTAAATGCGCTTATGCCATATACCAATAGGTCCTTAAAAAAATATCGCTTACTATTTGTAGCTCTAATGCTATATTTTATTTTATATTTTATGACTAATATTTAATATATTTAATATATATTAAATTTAACAACTAATAAAATAGTTAATATTAATATACAATATACATATTATAATTTATAATTTATATAAATAACAATTTTAATATTAATTAACTTTTATTAAGCATAACTCATTTTTAATATAATGTTTATGTTTATTTTAAAAAGTTTTTTTTCCTTGCTTTTTGATTTGCAAAAGTTTCAATTATGTGATCAATATTCAATTCATTGGTACGTGCTTTTTCTATGTTTAAAATGCTTATATTTGTAAGACGTTCTTGAGTAGTTGAATTTCGTAAATAATTTTTTATTAACTTTAATTTAGAAAATGAGCGTTCTGTCGATGCAACAGTAACAGGTAGCGACAAAAAAAATTATGCAGGCAGTAAGTATTTCACTAAAAAGTGATGAAATATAATTTTCAATTATGTATACAGATAATTCTTTTATTGTTTTCATTTTTGTTTTCCCTATAAAATCTCTTAATGATAAAACTTGCCTGGTCAAATCAGATGAAACGTCAGTACTATAAAATGTAATGAAATCATAACACCTTAATTATATTCTCTTCACTGTACTTAATTAAATTTAGTGGTTGTAAGAAGTCAAAATTTCTTGAAACTGTTTCAAGTCCTTTGAAACGCTCTTGTAATTGAAATATAGCAGTATCAGTAAGAGGCAAAAAAACAGTAATGCGAAAGTTTTCTTCAATTGTGTGAACCTAACCTAACCACCGGCCCCGGGCCCATTTTTAAGGTTTAACGGGGGCCCGGGGGTTCCTTGCACCCCTAGCACCCCCGCTAGTTGCGGCACTGGCACTGGCACTGATCTGGTATGTGAATTTAGCGTCACTTTTACAAACATAAAACATTTGTATAAAATGTTGGTTATTATTTTATTAATTTAAATTCTTAAGCAAGTTACCTGAGTATGTAAAATATTGCAGTTTAAAAAATGCTTAGGTATAACATTTAAATTTGTGGTACCATGTGTTGAACGCCTATAGCGGTGGGAGGAGCCATCAACGACGAACACCGTTTGGTATTAGTTTCGGTTTATGTGGGCAATATTTATTTATTATAGCGTTAGAATATTTTGTTTATGTATTTAAAAACGATTAATATAATTATTGGGTTTCGTCGTATCCACAAGATTGTGTTTATCAAAAGTTCATTACCACAACCACATGAATAAAAATGCATGAATGCGACTTCAACCATATTCATTCCGAACTGGCTGTATGAATGGGATACCTAAGAAATTATGCAAGCAAAATCTAGGTCCATATACTTCTTCCCATGGACAACAGTGCTGCGTTGAACTCAAAAATATCACCAAGAATTCTTACCACCAAATATGACACTCTTAATTCAATCATCGAAAACCTCAAGGTGAGGTATAGAATGAAAATGGTTAATATTGTTCCTGAATCTACGTGTTGTAAGTACACCTTCCACATCCAAATATTATTTTATTTAGTAGGTATGTAATATATTATTCATTATTATTTTATATTTTAACTATGTATTAATTTAACATTTTTTTTTATGGCTCACGTGTGCAAAATAAAAAATGTTTGATATTAAAATTGTTTGTGTTTTTTAAAACTAATTTCGGTTTATGTGGGCAAATTAGTTTGATCCCAACGTACGTGTCCTTGAATTAAAATGATCCACTGACTAAAAATATAACTCAAATAATATTTATATATATTACCTATATTATAATATTTTACACTTGCAGTGAATACCGTATACTGTCCGATACTCAATGATATCGGCCTCGTCAGTCATGTCTGTTTCCGGTCTACACAGATGCAGGGCGAATCCGCAACCTCTGTGTCGACAGTCCATCGATACCTCCGGCACCATATACCCGAACGAGGTAACCGATCGGAAAGCGTCTACGTATAGTTGGTGTTGATCTGACTGAGGGGAATGATGTGGCAAGGAACTCGTTTGGATTGGTTGGTTAACGTGAACTAGAGTCAACAACGGTAACTTCACTCGGCCGGATATTGCAAATCGTGGCCACTGCGTGGAGAGATGTCAAAAACCGTAATTTTGAATGAAATTGTCATTTTGAGTTTGATATTATTTATAACTATAACATAATATGTACAGTAGTTATTAATTACCTATTATATTACCTAATATGTATTTTAATATGATTTAAATTGGGGTTATTAGGGGGTGTGGGGGCATAGCCACCGCGGCTCAGTAACGTTTAACAAGTGATGGGGACGCTCTTTTTTTAAAAGTAAACAGAGTCCCCCTAGTTTAATTTTTCCAAGTCGAGGACATCGGGCGAGACGACGACGGCGACGACGCTAGAGTACGTGAAAGTGCATGGAGGTGATCGGCGGTATATATGCGGTCACCTGATAGTTCAGCTCCGGCCACCCCCGGCCCGACGAGATATCGTGTTAAGTAGGCCGACTGCCGACATATAATATAAATAAACGATAATGATATAAAATTACGAAAGAAAATATATTAAAATATGTTTAATACACTGTTTGCGCCAAAGGCACATTGGAGTTGGTGCCTATATGTGAGTCTTGTAGTCATTAAGCACTGCAGTGGATATTACTGCGGTACTAATGTACTATTACTACAATAAATAATAATGACACTAAGCTAAGAATCATACAAATTATTGTTATATTTAGGAACGAACTAACCGGTGCAGGACCTTAATAATAATAAGCTAGATTATAAGATTACAGCCCAATACACAATTAATTGGATTAACGAAGACTGCGGTTTCCGTTTATTTAGTTTTTACTAAAAACAAAAGTATATTACAGATGACTAGCTATTACCTAAGTGTCACCGACGTGGACAACACCTAAACAAGTGTACAATTCAAGAATAAAAAATGTGAGTGAGTACGTATTATATAACGATTAAAGATGACTGATGAATGACGAGTATAGCGTTTTAATATGTTATACTTTGCCATAAGAACTAAAAACAATTGTATTGCCAAATAATGCCAATTGTGAGATACTGGAAAAGGACGCACGACAGCAATGCTGCTAAATTGTCTATACAGAGTTCCGTGTTATCGTTATAATAATGTAAGTACTTGCATTTAATGTACTATTACGCATTAGAAACTGTAAAAATTTTTTTGAATTTTTTTCTTCTTTTTAAAACGAATATGACTGCGGGCGTCTGTGTTTTCTTTCCAATTTTTTTTCCATTTAATTAACTTGTGTATTTTTTTTATACTTAAAATGCATTAGCTTGACGGGCATGAACTTGACCCACCCACTTTCTTTGATTCGACCCAAACTAATACCAAAAGTTCGCAAATAGTTAGCAAATAATAGCAAATTAACGGTAGAAGTTAGCAAATCATTATTGAAGAAGTTATAACTAATTTTTATTTGGGTGGGTCAAGTTCAGGTAACCCACCCACTTTGTCCGATCGACTCCAAATAAACACCGGTAGTTAGCAAATAGTTAGCAAATAATAGCAAATCAATTTTTGAAGTTAGCAAATCAAAATTCTATTTTTGGCCGATTTTAGAAAAAAAAATTCAGCCTACCCATAATAGTTTTTCAAGTCGATATTCTGTATCCTGACGGAACTCAATATGATTGCCTTCTATTCTTTTAGCAAACACCTTACAAAATATGTTTTATTTTACACTCCTTAACACATATCCTATGTTATGAAGAATTAAATGTTTGTTGTATGTACACCTCTACGTATACGTGGTATAAAAATAATATAATATAATATAATTTATTTTATAGTAGTTATAAAACACCACAATTCATAATATAGTTTTATATTATTCTTTCATCAATAAAATAAATATACTTATAAAAAATAATTTTTAAATCAATTTAAATTTTTTTAAATCTTAGGGATTTTTTACTTTTTTTATATTTGAACTCTATTTATTAAAATATTAAAAACATAATAATAATATAATAAACTTATCGTTAAAGTTATTAAAATTATTTAAAAATATTAAATAAGAAATAATGACAAACATACAATAGTAATATAGTTTGTTAGTTGCTACTTGCTTCTTGCTTTTTTAAACTAAACTATTGTCTGATGTACATTATTATATGTGGATTTACTGTCGTATTCGATATGTTTTTAATTTTTTAAATTTTTTTTTCCAAGTCGTCGTGTATTTCCCATTGGTCGAATCCTCGTCTCACGTAGGTCACGTAGTGAAACGATATGTAATGTATTACAGCAACTAATATGAACCTAAAAATTATATGTCAATTTATATAGATTCTATGTATTTTTTTTACGTAACTTATATGTCTAATGATATAAAAATGTAAATAAAATAAAAAAATATAAAATATATGATTAATTAAAAAATAATTCATTTGATGAAAAAATCTTTATTTGATAAAAAAATGAATATTTCATTAGTGAAAATATAATTGGAAATAATAGTTCTTAATTTTTTAAATTTGAATTCTATTTATGAAAAAATCTATTTTTGAAAAAAAAATTAAATTGATAAAGAAATAAATTTTAATGAAATTGAAATTAAATAAATTAAAAATTCTAAATGTAAAAATACAAATCTTATTAGAAAAATCTAAATTTAATAAAAATGTATATTTAAGAAAATCTTTATTTGATAATAAACGTATATTTAATTCAGTAAAAATATAAATGGAAATAAAAATTTTGAATTTTTTTTATTTGAATTAAATTTATAATAAAAATTATATGAAAAATTGAAAATATTAATAGAAAATCTATATATTTGATAAAAAAATTTACAATTTATATTTTTTTAATCTAACTTAAATAAAACAAATGATTATTAATGACTGTTTTTGTTTTTGTTTAAACCTCTGTTTTTTCAAATAATTTACCTATAAGAAATTTCATACACCAAGTATTACTATACATATACATTTTTAATTTTTTTTTAATTATCAATATTATAATAATTAAATGTTTTTATTTCTTGTAATGATAAAATATGACATAAAACAATTTAAAAAAAGTCATTCTTATTAGCTTATTTATAATTAATTACTATGAACAAATTATTAATAATATTGTTTTAACGATTGATTTGATCAATAAAAAATACACAACGACTTGGATTTAAATAAATTTAAATTGATTTAAAAATTATTTTTTATAAGTAGGTATGTTTATTTTATTGTTGAAAGAATAATATAAAACTATATTATGAATTGCGGTGTTTTATAACTTCTATAAAATATATTATATATTATGTTATTTACCGTAAACTATACCGGTGTTTATTTGGAGTCGATCGGACAAAGTGGGTGGGCTGAAATTTTTTTTTCTAAAATCGGCCAAAAATAGAATTTTGATTTGCTAACTTCAAAAATTGATTTGCTATTATTTGCTAACTATTTGCTAACTACCGGTGTTTATTTGGAGTCGATCGGACAAAGTGGGTGGGCTGAATTTCTTTTTTCTAAAATCGGTTAAAAATATAATTTTGATTTGCTAACTTCAAATATTGATTTGCTATTATTTGCTAACTATTTGCTAACTACCGGTGTTTATTTGGAGTCGATCGGACAAAGTGGGTGCGTTACCTGAACTTGACCCACCCAAATAAAAATTAGTTATAACTTCTTCAATAATGATTTGCTAACTTCTACTGTTAATTTGCTATTATTTGCTAACTTTTGGTATTAATTTGGGTCGAATCAAAGAAAGTGGGTGGGTCAAGTTCATGCCCGTATTAGCTTGTAGGCGTCTGTGTTTTACTTTCATTCTTTAAACCTAAGATAAATTGATATATATTTAATTATTTAGAAAGCTATGCTATTGCGATCTCTATAAATAACCAATACCCAGTGAAAAATTACAAAATCGCGTTTGTCAAAGTCCGAACTACAAAAATCATTTGAGGTTTGACCAAACTATTTTGTGTGTCCTAGATTTTACCTCAAGTCCAAAATCAATCTGTTTCGGCGGTATTCATACCTTTTTAAAAGTAACATTATGATTATAATATACATTACAGTGACTTACTTCTCAATTTTTAAGTACCTATACACCTACTTACTGTACAACGGTTACATACTCGCCAGTTCCCCTCTTTTTTTTGAATATTTTTTTTTCATTACCTATATTTATTTATTATATTTTAATTCTAATAATATATTACCATATTATGTCATATTTTAAAACGATTGTTGTATGGAGATGATTCAGTGATTGGTGATCAATGATCATAATTTATTATTATCGTTTTCCTGAACATTTTGCTGTGAATAACAAACTTCAGATTGTTGAAATAATTTTTATAATATAAATTATACAATTTAAGAGTTTTTTCATTCCAACACTTCGAAAGTGATGGAGTTATGGATATCAGCGATCTGGTCGGAGTTGAAAGACACCGTAACGATTTCATCTGTTTTTTTTCCCGGCGTAAACACTTCTTTGTGTGTGACATTTAGTTCGTTGGGCAGTACGTCTCTATATACGTGGACAAATAATATGTTAAAAAATATTAACTAGTATTAGCAACGATGACATTGTGGCAGTGGGGATAATGTTTTTATGTGGAGAGAAGTGATGACGATGATAATGAAGGGGGGAGGAAATTCAAAAAGTACTATTGCTAAAATATAAATTTTTCAAGAGGAGCAATTTTAATTATAATTATTTCTAGAACCAATATAAGTTAACTGTGGCTCAATTAATGTAATGTATAAATAAGTATAATGATTAGTTTACCTAATTATGTTTTTTAATAATAAACTGAAATAATTCGTTTTTGTATAGTTAATGATTGGCGCCTCCTATTCGTTTAACACAGTTAAGGGTAAAAATGTATATAATATATAGTACTTAAATTTGAAAATAACTCGTTTTTATTATTAAAATACCATTTTTATGTGTGGAAGATGTTAATTTTGGATTAACCAACAATTTTTAAATTCAACCTTTACAGGGAAATAGTATACGTTATGAACAATTCTGACGAAGTCAATCGATTTCTCGACGTTTTCCCCACAAGCATTGAAGTTTAACTCGACTTGGAAATTTTGGCAATAGTATGTCTTGGATTTCTATTCTTAGATTATGTTTAGTATGTAGCTGTGCAAGTGTCGTGTAATGTATACCTGAATTTTATGACTTTGTGGATTCCTGGTCCATCAATGCTGAATGTGCAGTTTGTCAGCTTGACAGAAATCGTATTATTGAAAGTAAAAATCACTTCACTCTGTTTGTTTTTTTGAGGTTTTGAATTTAGCTATAAAAAAAATGATGAGGTTAGACATTGTGTATATTATTTTATTATATTACGATGATATGGATGCTAAAGAGGAAAAAATAGCCTGGTTGCAATAGGTCATTTTTTTATCGACACCATCTAAAATCAATTTGGATTTATTTTATTTTCAATTCACACTATGAATGTTATATAACAACTACTAAACCTATTTTTATATTGTCAGAATTCGATTACAGTTCTTACTTTTAATAATTCTCAAACTTGTGTGGAAATATTAAAAAAATAAATACAATAAAGTCAGAATTTTTCCACTGTTCTTACTTTTTATGTAAAAGCCAATAAAATAAATAAAAACTAAATTTTAATCGAATATTCCGTAGTATGCCACAAATACTAAAATCGATTTTCGTTGTTCATAATATGGCATTTAATTTGACGAATTTTCACAATAAAATAAATATATTTTTTTAATATAATATAAGCATTGTAATTATGTATTTAAATTTTAAGCTAGGAAAAATTATAACAATATTGGTTTGATGATGGTAAATGATCGATAATAATCTACCTAATTTTTCATATCTACACTAAGCTACCTTTTCAAAAGAGATATTGTAAGTTTCTCTGACTTTAAATATGTCTGAATAAAAATTCGGAATTCATCACTTCCTCAGGAATTCCATAGGTATATAATTATAACCATAGTAATGTGCTTGCAGATTTTTTTCCATTTTGAGACAAGGATTTTGGCTAGGTCTTAAATTCAGTTCGCATTTCCATTTATACACACTCACTATTAATTTGAGCTCCGGCATTTGTATGACCACGTTGTTGTCTTCGCCCCACATCTGTTTCGTTTCATTGACGATGGCAAGAACTGTTATTCTTATCAAATTGTTCGCCATCATTTTGTCTACATACTTTAATGGTGGTACCATAATGGACGTATTTTTACCTAAATAGACAGACAGAAACAGTTAATGTTTTTAATGACAATAAATTATAAGCCGGTACATATAGGATTTCGCGTTTATTATATGTTTAAGGACTTTTTTTATTTTGAATATTTATTATCTGTTACTTATTCACAGCAATTCTAATACATTTTCAAAAAATAATTTTGTAACCGCATTAATTTTGAATTTTGAATAGAGCATCGAATTCAGCGCTTATAAATAGACACAGATAATTACATTTTTAAAGAAACCAAACTCCCTAAATGGCTAACTAAATTTGGAAAGAAAAAAAACTTTGCCATTCTGGTATTTTTAAATATATATTACTATGTATAAAATCAAAATATTAAAAACGTGTGACGTTGGTATAATGGTATATAATATATAAATATAAATGTATTCATGAAAATAATATTATTACCACTTTCAATTATATTATATAAGTACACCAACAACCAACGTTGTAATCTGAGAGTCCAATGATGAGTCTGATTGACGAATACACGGGAATCAGTAGGTTTTTATTATGATTACGTATTTACGTGCAACCTTATAGGTGACGGCTAAATAGCATCAAGTCCGTAACTGAAAAAAAATTCAGTGGGGCCTAACATTTATTTTTAAATATATATATACCTACTGGACATTTAACATTTTAAACTCTAAAATATAAAAACTCTTTATTCTCGTCATTACTGCGCCTTAACGGAAATATAAAATAATTTATAATACAATAGTCAATGGACAATATTCACAGCTAAAATTTGTCTATTCTTAAAAAATTTCGGGAGGGTCTGAATCTCTGGACCCTCTCTCTCTCATCACAGTTGTCGCCTTGAATGGCATCCATAAATAATATTTACTATTAGCAGAGATGCGCAGAGTACCCTTGGCCCTCCCTGACCAATAATTATACTTTAGCGCTGACAAATTGTTTTCCTTATAGGTACGAATATAAGTATATTATTTTGTCATTTAATAATAAAATTATGTTGAGATAAGATTCATTACATTTCTAAACATTAAAAATCATCGCTGCTTGCTGGCATTTCGACTCGAGGTTCGCCAACGATTACACAAACGACAAACTGCTGCACGCGGTGATAAAAAACAAAAATACCAATACGTCAACGGAGAAACGTACCTTCATTAGGACTCAGGTCGATCTTCATTTTTTCACTCACAAATTTGTTGAGTTTCGTGCCAGTATACCGAATCAACGACGCCGACATCTCGAAGAAAACGCTTCGCGATTCCGTCGACGTGTTCTGTGTGAAAATAAATAAATTAAAAAACAGTGCGAAGTAAGGCCACGAGGGGCGAGTATGTGCTCAAAGTTTGTCGGAGAACGATACGTAAATTTCCAACCACAATAAAAAATAAATTTCGCTGCTTTGCGATAAATGATAATCATATTATAATACGCATAATCTAACATTTCAACCTATAGACATCGAAATAAATATAATATTCCGATTTGTGCGATAATCTAGGAACTGAAATTTGTTTTTAATGTTTATAACAATACCATTATATAGAATAAGCAATTATTCTATAATATACTACCTATAGGCTATAGTTGAATAATATTATAATCTTATCTTACGTGCATTGCGATTTTGATTTTGAAGGTTTCACCCAGTGTTATCTTTTTATTGTCATAGAGCTCGAATTTAACGTCTTCTATTTGCTTGTCATTTGTTTTGTACACATTTTTGTTTTGTGGAACCATTTTAATTGCTCTTTTCATAGCCATTTTGTCCTCCAGTGAGTCTAAATCAACAGAGTCAGTTTGTCTTGTATATTATGATTATTATAGTTGTATAATATCTATAATATATTATGACCACTTTCCACTATTCTGAAGATGTCTCAAACCCCTATCGACCTATCACCTAACGCCGTTGTCAAGGTCATAGGCGGAGCTGGGGGAGTCTAAGCCCCAAATATACAACATAAAGGACATAGTTTAAAAAAACATGTATGTAAATTTGTTTACAATTTATAATATTATTTAATAAGACAGTTTAAGTTATTTATTTTGCACCAGTTTTAGATTCTGAGCGGAGCGATAAATGTATTGATTTTACAATGTTGTGTGTGTGTTTTTTTTTGTCTGTCACCACGATTAAGGGCAGTAAAAGTGCTCCGAATTTCTTCATTACCATCTTTTCTGGTAGGTAAGTAAATTTGGTTCGTACTTTGGGGGATCAAAAGTAAAAAATGTCCAAAAAAGTTTTCAAACGCGTTGGGAAAAACAACAAAAAAATTAAGGGAAAAACGGACATTTTTACTCGAAGCCAAATTACGATAAAAACGTTTTTGTTTTTTGGTGTAACAAACGAAATAATGACCGTAGGTCCGTAGATACGTCATGAAATGTTCACCGAATGTTTAAATAAGCATTTGCTACACACCATACAATTTTAATATATTTTGACTTATTTTGAACTATTTATAAACATAATTATTTTTTTATTATTATCAATAAAATTAGTTTTATGTTTGTCTGTTCCCTCTCAATCGCGTAGAGCGTAGACGATACCTACATATAGGTATTAATTTCAACTAGGTACCTAATTTACCAGTTATTATTATGTTAACTCAATATCATTCTTACCGTAAATATTTTTATAGAGATAAGTTATGTCTTCCATGTCTTCATTGTCTCCGGGTAACGACGTTTTGCTGATTTTTTTTGTTGCGATTAGCTTTCCGATACTACAAACCACAATATTTATTTATGTACTTAATTGATTATGGTCGATTATTATTATGTTTATTTTTTTATGATTAACACAATAAATTATTCATGTACAAGTGAAAATAAAACTATTGATTATAAGGTACCAATAAAAGTGTATATCTGAAACATTAGTATAAAAATGTTATCGATTTATTATCTACATAGAAAATTAACGTTTTGTGTTTACATTATATCGCATATAATATACATTATGACGATAGGTAAAAGATGTACAGAAGTAAAGAACGGCTGCCGTAGTCATCGATAACAATAATACAAAGTTATGCGCATTATAGGTAAAACTGTTAAAGTGTTGTCTAATACTCTAATATAATATACACACTCGTTACTCACCAATTCGGTTTGATACGTGGTATTACCACCTCTGATCCGTCCACCACCAATGATTCGAAAAGGCAGCGGTCACCCCGAACTTCAGCGAAAACGAACATCGTGTCGTACCCTATATCGACTTCACCTCGCCGGATTGCCTCGAGGGGCGCAGGACCACATCTGCTTATACCTGTGAGATGGCAAAAATTAGTCAATTAGAGAAAATCTGAATTATAACTATTAACTGTGCGATAGGTACGCATGTACTGCATGTAATATAGTCGAACTCAGCAAAAACGAATAAAGACATTTTTAAGTGTAAGCGCATTTAGCATATATATATTTTTCAGAATCAATCAGGACATCAGGTTGGGAAAAAAAGTAATTAAAAAGACTTGCGATATACAGTTCTGCGATCAACCACGAATATCGTGGATAAAAAATGCCATAACTTCTTACCGTCGCTCTTCTCCTGCGGCGTCCCATCGATGCACTGCCATCCGCCGTAACCCTTGGGCAAGTCAGGTCTATCTATCCAAACGTCGTTCCATACGTGAAAGTTCCAGCAACCTTCGTTGCGATTAGTCCCATTAGTCTCCGATATTGTATTACTGTCATCATAAGTGTCTATGGTTAGGCTAGCATTTTCATCGTGCCCCGATTCAAAGTTGGTTACCGACCGACACGGGATTCCCAGTGCCCTACAAACTGCAACACACCGTGACGTGTGACCGATGAGATTAAAAGCGGTTGTATACACAAGAATATGAATACTTCAATGGTCCAAGGCTCAGTAAGTCTATCACCCATTAATTTGAAAACCATTAAATTAAAAGTTTTGAGATTTTTCGAAAGTAGTGGCCGAATGTCAGATTTGACTTTGCAGTAAAAATATTATTAAAGTAGAATTTAGCAGAAGTTAAATAGGTAGCAATATATAACTATGAGTTTCTACAGGTTTATTTTTCTGGTATCGCACAAGTGTAATAGTATATTAATATTTAATTATTATTATGTATTTATTTTAGCGTTCCAGATAATTTTGATCACACTATGATCACAACATGGTGTTTGAGATAGGCAAATCAGGTACATCTGTCTCGCCGAAGCTTTAGCTAGCATACTTTACTAATACTCTATTTCGACCTGATTTTATCTACCTCGTACCTATACGAAGCCACATATAACACTCACTTGTAACGAGAACGCCAGAAAATACCCAACACTGTCCAAACTTCACAGGTTTATTTAATTTCTGATACTCTTCGAAAATTGCAATGCTGCCTATCCACGCGTGCGGAGGGGTGCCTTCTTCGTACGATCCGTACCAACGGCCGACGATCAGACCATCATCATGGTCGTTGGAGTTCGTCTAAAAACAAGCAGTCGAATGTTACATAGTTATGGTGTGATCAGATAAAAAATGTTTGTTTTGTAATCGACGTCTTAACACGAATACATTATGTGTTATACATAAACATAACACTATTATATATTCATCGCACGGAATCGCCTTGCTGAATAAATGGCGTCTTGTATTGTAATGAGTATGAAACATATATACTACTATATGATTACCATATAAATATGTCAAACTTACGATTGCCGAAATCCATCTGGTCATTTTCACTGGGTCAGCTCGGTCCTGGTGTGAGACGGACGACTTGTTGAGCAGTTCCATGATGGTGAGTAGGACCACCGATTTGAACTGTCCGAAGAACCACGAGTACCCATTGTGATGTTCGAATGTCCCTCTCCACACCTTGCCGTTTTCGTTGAGCACGTACTCGTCCAACTGGTCTTTGTCGTTCAGGTATACACCATCGTCTGTAAACCACTGGTCCTAATTAGTACTGATCTGAAGTTATATGAGTAGTCGTCGTACGCGTAAGGATTTAGATCGGGAGCAGGATAATGATAAATTTACGATTTTTATGATTTTAATTGACGATTGGACTTTAGGTCGATGATTTTTATTCAAGAAAAGAAATAAGAAGTCTATATAAATACTATACGCATTATTAAGGTAGCAAAGAACCACCCGAAGATTGTTAAAAATGTTTAAGTACCTATAGCAGAGAGGTTCCCAACCTTTTTTGACTCACAGAACCTTAAAGTATTTTTGAAAACTCCTAAGGCACCCTATAGAGTAGTACATCGTTTATTTATATTTATATTTTATACCATCGCATCGGTTATAATATGTTTGATAGCTTTAAATTATTTGAAATAATTTCACCGCGCCCTTAATTCAAGTTCGTGGCAACCTGGTTGGGAACCTCTGACCTATAGGTATAGTGTTTAGAGGAGTTCCGCGGTTCTATATATTAAATACTAAATATAACTTTGCAAAGCTTCCCCTCAGCACACAACACTGCATAAATTAATGACCTAATACGTGTGGTGATCGACATTATATAACTCACTCGGACACCAGGGATTGAACAGTACATAGACAGCCGTGTGGATTTCATGTCGATTTATCTCATTTACACCTGCTGCAGGGTCTTTGACTGTGTCCACGTTAATTTTCCACACGGAAACCGGCGCAGACGGTGCTATTTGTACCTGGAATGAATTTACAAACAATTTAATATACAATTGTTATGGTCAGTGGCGGCTCGAAGAAGGAAATTTGAATCACATGATTCACAAAAATATTGGTGGGTGTCCTATGGTTGGAAAATATAATTTGAACAATTTTTAAAGGTTTATGATAATTAAATTATAATTATAATGTTTAGCCGTACACGTGTACTCTGCATAAATCGTACATCGCAGTAACAGTCAATTATTGTCCTTAAGCTAAAGCTTGGTAAAGGATTGAATAAAAATATTGAAATTATTAATTCTTTCATCGATAACATTACATATTGGTAGGTTATTACGAAAATAGTTGTAACTTTTTGCTTGAATTTTCACTTCCGCGATTTACTGTGTATACTAATATTAAGAGCCGATTATTTAATCACTTACACAACCTATAAGTATTCACTCCTCGGAGGGTAGTGACAATTTTTTAAGGGTGGGTGGTGTAACTCAAAATATTAAATGTGATTCGAGGGAAAAAAAGTTCAAGCCGCCACTGGTTATGGTTACACCCAATTATTATACGTTGATATAAATTAACAGCCTTTATTAGACTTACAAAATTGCAACTCCACGAAACTAATAATTGGTACACTTGCCACCCCCACGGTGACCGGTCAAAATATCTCCGCAAAAATATCTCTAGTCAAAAATATCTCAGATTTAAAATATCTCCAGTACAAAATATCTCCTGTTAAAAATATCTTTTATGGAAATATCTCCCATGAAAATATTTTAATATTTATTATATTTGTATTATCTGATATATTTTTCACTAAATCAAATTCACATACATTTTAACTTATATCTTAATTATTGGATTTTATATTTATTTAATTTTTAATTTTATTACATTAATTACCTACTCAATTTATTTAATTTTTGTTTAATTGTATTACATTACTCAATCGTCCACAACCTTAAATTGTAATTTGATATATTAAATTTTTTGTAACTAGAAAATGTTCTTACTTCAGTAATATTTTAATTATACAATTTTAATAATTATTGCTGTTATAAAAACATTAATATTAATATAAAATATAATAAATATTAAAATATTGTCATGGGAGATATTTCCATTAAAGATATTTTTAAAAAGAGTTATTTTTAACTATAGAAATATTGTGTATCGGAGATATTTTTGCGGTGATATTTTGAACTGAAACCCTACCTAACTAATAATTATTTATTGATTAACTGTTTTAACTCAATTTTAAAGCTAATTTTCAGTAAATGCAAAAAATATTAAAGTCATACATTTCAAGAATATAAGAACGTAATAAATAGGTTCCTCATAAGTTATGATTGTAGATATTTAATAAAAATAAAAAAAAAAGTAATGATTTTTTTATTTATAAGCATTTGAATTTCCAAATTTTAAAATAATTTTTTTGTGTGTGTTTTGGATTGTTTAACCCTAAACACAATCAATTTAACCGAATTTATCCGAAAAATATCTGTTTAATACGGCATCCTTGTGACGTAAATACGACACTCATTCCCACACGACATTTTTTTGTTTTATCGCTACCTATCTGATTTTTTTTTGTCTATTACTCATTCCGATAAAATTGAATTTATTTCCATTTCCCCTATACATGTATATCGTATACCTACTCATATATTGCTGACTATTTTGTGTGGTATTCGCAAAAATAAGATGTTTAAACTGGTTGAGTGTTTTTAAATGGACTATATGACTGTACCAAATATGATGCATATTATGATTATTAATTTGTTAACTGACATATTATTATATACCACGAAAACTTACCACACTTATGGAGACGCGTGTTCGGTGTCTCTAATTGTATGACTTATTTTAATGTATAGGTACAGTGTATACGGACGGTGTCAATATATAACAATAATATGAATTTTCTGACCTGTACGATGACGGTAGCATTTTCGAAGTTGCTGAATCGAGCGTCCCATTTTTCGGCGATCAGTGTTTCTTTTATTTCGACGTCAAGTGTGACGCTCGTACCATTGGCTACAGCCGGGATTGGTCCTGTGAAACAAAATGTAGGTATTAATGGACGAATTATAAGTCACCCGATGTAAGTATACGGTCTTTGATGACCAACGAGCTGTCGTCGTGACTCGTGACACGAAAGAAGGACTAACACCCGACATTTTACTGATTTATTTAATTTTGTGCCTTATGCGGTAACGGAGCTATATTCTCTAAACACACTGTAATACACTTAGATTGTTTCCGTTAAATAAATTCATCATTCCAATTTTTTTTTTTTTAAATGATTATATATGCTATGCGAAACGACTCAAGACACGTAATACTCTCAGTGTTCTCTTAGAAAGTCAACTTATTTTCATTTATCTTGCTGTGTGACATTTTTAAATGTCTGTTGTTAAATATTATTCGTTGTCATACAATTTTACGTCAAATTACGTCATAGCTCACCTGTCTCCATAACGATTCTCACAATGTCTGTGATCTTGTCGTATGCTCTGTCAAACGTAATGCTAAAATCAAACGATTGCCCACGGCGAAATATGGCCGTTGATTTATTCTGTAGCAATTCGAAACGATCAGTGTGATTTTCTATTGCGTTTTTCAAAGTATGCAGATCAGTTGAAACCACCTTCAGTGCCATGGCTATATAGTATATAAGTGATGGCTATGAAACAAAATAATTATTTCTATTAAACTATCCTTGAATAAAAAACTAATTTTGAAAAATGATCACGAAAGGAACGTGCTTCATAAACTATTAATAGGCAATTGACATTTTAGAATTTTTTTAGTTTTTTAGATTCTGATTTCTGAGAGGAGCGAAGACTGTATTGTTTTATAATGTTATGCGTGGGTGTGTTTTTTTTGTGTCTGTCATCACGTTTTAGTGCAGTAAAATATCTCCGATTTTCTTCAAAGGCATATTTTCCGATATAAAAATAGTAAAAATTTACCAATAGTTTTAAAACACGTCGGGATAAACGAAAAAAATAAATAAACAAAAACCGGAATTTTTTTAAAAGCAAATTTTTGACAAAATCGATTTTGTTTTTTGGTGTAACAAATGAAATAATGACCGTAGATATGTGACATTTTTACCGAATGTTTATATAAGCATTTTCTATATGCTTTAAAATGTTTAATATATTTTTAATCTTTTTGAGCTACTAACAGCCACGAGAAATTTAATATTCAATACATTTTTTTTTTATTGTCGTTGATAAAAATATTTTGACATAATACTTTAAAATGTATACAAATTACAAAGTGTTTAATAACTTTTTGTTAGTGAAAATTAAAATGTTTTTTATAAGCATCTAAAGTTAAAATTTCGACAAAATTTATCAAAATCATGGACATTTGCAGTTTTTTTTTTTATTTAAAAAATTATATATTTATATACAAAATAGTTTCGAAAAATCAAAATTCTGATATCTATTTCGAGGTGTTTGATCAAAGTATACCAATACTGGGAAATTTTCTATTTACCTGAAAACCCGGACTGAAGCAAATTCAAAAATAACTTTATTAACCTATTTTATTCAATATTTTATGTGTTTAATATGCCACTCACATTTGTAAACAGGCAATAATCTTTTATTGTTTAATAAATATTTACATAATATCAATGAATAATACGAAAATAAAATTGTGTGACAAATTGCATACATACCTTGATAACGTATGAGTGACTGGATGAACGCTCGCGGAACGGCAAACAAATTGTTTATACTGTTAAAACGTGGGAACACGACCAAATTTATACAATAGATTAGTGGTAGGGAGGGATGCAATTATGGTGGGTTGTAAATTATAATCGATACATAAATTTTCATCAATTATTATTCACACTTTTTGAGCTAATTGTAAGCCTATGAAATTGTTGGTTATAGATTCTGCGAGGAGCGAGAAATGTGTTGATTTTACAATGATGTGTGTTTTTTTTCTTTTTTTGTGTCTGTAATCACGTTTTAGTGCAGTAAAAGTGGTTTGATTTTTTTCATCAGCATCTTTTCCGGTAGAAAAGTAAATCTAGTTGGTACTTTTAGGGTCAAAATCATAAAATTCCCTGCAATAGTTTTCAAAACACATGGAGAAAAACAAAAAAAAAAAAATTAGGAAACACGAGGATTTTTACGTAAATCCAATTTAAAAAAAAAATTATTTCGTTTTTTAGTGTAATACCAAAAATAGTAACAGTAGATACATGAAATTTTCACCAAATTTTTATATAAAAATTTTCTATATACAATGAATTTTTTTTTTTTGAGCTAATTATATAATAAAATGTTGTGTTTTTTTATTTATTATTGACAATAAAATTTTTTTCAATCTTGAAAAATTGAAAATTAAACACAAGATTTTTCATAACTTGTTGTAAGTGAAAATTAAAAAAAAAGTTGAGCGTAAGTCTCCAATAGTTTTTTATAAGCATCTAAAGTTGAAATTTCGTAAAAATCACGATAATTTGCTGTTTTTTTTTAATAATTTTCATAAAAATGTTTCTATTGAAATCTAGGATTTGAAAATTCAACACAAGATTCTCTATACATTTTTATACCTTTCTAAAAAAGAAAAAGTTGGTAATAAAGTCAAACTAATTTTTTATGAGCATTTGAAATTAGACATTGGATATTCACCCGTTTTCTTCGGGAACGAATTTTTTATTTTGATGTAACTCAAAAAGGAATAACCGTAGACATTTCTTTAAATATCGTTAAAAAAAAATTTCGTTTTGTCAAAATTCTTGAAAATGTATACAAGATTCCTCATAGATTGTTAAAATAGCAGATTAAAAATAATAAAAATACATAGGCACAATTTTCTTTAAAAGCATTCAAACTTCAAATGTTGACCAAAATTCATCATCGATCATTTCCAAATTATTTTGTAGTTAAAAATGTATAAAATGTTCAGTTTTTATAGTTAAGGATTGAAAATTTAAGACAAGATTTTTCGTAAGTAGTTTATAATATAACACCGTAAACAAAAAATCAAAAAAATAATTTTTTTTAGACATTTTAAATTAACATTAAGAAATGAAAATTCAAAACAAGGTTTTTTGTTTGTTTTCTAAATGCAGTTTTAAAAATATTTAAGATACAAATTACTGACATTTTAAGTTCAAATTTAGACGGATTAAAATGAAGAACAACGATGTTAGTTATTTCGTTGTACCGAATTTACAAATATTTAACGTGGGCGCTTGAAGCTTTTAAAGTATATTGTTATATTTTATACACTCAAATAAATTTTGCAATGCCTTCATCAAAAATTAATTTAATCTACTGTATTATTAATATTAAAATTAATTATTTTAATAGCAATAATATCTTAAAATTAAATAAAATGTATTACTCAAAACTATAAATAAAAAAAATACATATATATATACTTATATATCTTAAAATACACTTATAGCCTATAGGCCATACGACAGATCGAACGTCTTCGCTCAGAATCGTTTTTCGTATACAATGCATATATCATTATATCATTATATCATTCAATCATTGAATACAAATTTAACACATATATGAAAGTGAGCCACTCAACACCTACGGAACAGCAGAGTGGTACCCACTTGCTGACCTTTTTTCTATAAATACCATATTTAGTCATGGTCTTACGCAAACAATACGTCAATACCACGATAGAGATACACTTTTAGATAACCGTGGTCAATACCTATATACGCTTTACTGCAGGAGTCACCAAAATGATGCCATACCGGTCATCGGACTAATTTAATCTGGCCCATCAGACAAGTAAAAAAATGTAAAAATCGATAATATTATTCATTTATACGTCATAGTGTAGTAATTTATCATTTTTTTGTACATTTTCTTGTTTTCACCAATAGCAACCAAATAATATAACATACTATACTACTAGCTACTGTTTGTAACATCGTCAGTAGACACCGCGGTGTACTATAAGACAGCCATTTTTTTGGGCCGAGGAGGTGTTTAAATACATGACACCTAAAGTAAACATTACAAATTACGTTTTTCCTCATAAATATACATCATATACTATAAAAATACTATATCATTCCAAATATAAAAATGTCTTCTATCCGCCCAAAAAATGATCCATAATAATATATGTACCAAACATTAAGACGGCAAAAATATAATGGAAATAAATCAATAAAAATATAATACAAGAAGTTAGATACTTAGACACTAATTCATTATGTCTTGGTAACAACAAATTTCATAACTATGTTTATTATAAAATAGTGACCATAGTGCCCTTTTTATTAAATGCAATGGCGGCTATATCCTCAAAATATTATGTCGCTGAGGATATTTCTGAGGGTCCCCAACGTCTGCTGCTGCTTCGTAATTTTTCGTCTTCGTCTGCGGCACAATATGTAGATAAAATATATTTAGTTCAGGGACTGGAACCTTAATAATTTTTTCGGTTCTGGACTTCTGGTTCCATTTCGGTTCTTTAAAAAAAACGGTTCCGGTTCTTAAAATTATGAAATAAGGGTCTGGTTCCGGTTCCGGTTAGTTCCGGTTTTTACGGGTTCTTAAAACTGCACATTTTCAAATTTATAGTTACCTTTTATTTTTTTTTATAATAATAAAAACTTGTAAGTAGACAAAATAACAACTAATAAAACATAATAAGAATATTGTAGTTGAAGGAGAAATCTTGAACTATTTCACTATTTCATAACGATAACGATTTTAGGGTTAATCAGGAATTATATAAATTTAATAAACTATTAAATACATCTCACTATAATAATATAATAGTGCCTCGTAATCCATATCCATATATATCTATATATATCGTAGTACATCATATTGTTGTTGTCAAATTTCCAGTCACATTTTGTTATTATTTATACCTATCATATTAATAGTTTCTCTGATAGTATCAGGTATTATCTCAGGTCTGCTATATTTGTCAAAATGACTACGAAAGCTTCAATAAATTTACACAAACAAATGTTCAATTCCATTATAAGAACCACCAGGTTTTTTTCAATACAAATTCATCAGGTAATTATTTTTTTAAATTATGTGATTTACATATTATAATTGCATAAAATACATGTTATTTTATGTAGGACAGATATTGAACCGCTTTTCTAAACACATGGGAACTGTGGATAAAACCTTAAAAAATAGTTTTTTGGATTTCTTACAAGTAATAAATTAAATAATAATTGCTTAGGTACATTACTTTAATATTTGTTTCCTAATTACATATAAAATAAAAAAAAGATTAAAAATGTATTTCTTTATTTTTAACAGATTTTTATGTTTATTTTGAGAACTGTATTTATTGTTGGATTTACTAATATTTATTTTTTGATAATGACATTCATCGTGGGAATTATCATTTATAAACTAAGATATTTGCATTTCAATACATCTCAAGGTATCAAAAGGTTAGAAGGAACTAGTAAGTCTCATTTAAATTGTAAAATAAATGTATACCTATCATATATACACATATATATATACAGTGTGATCCATTTAACGCAAGACACTCAATATTTCAAAAAGTATTTAAGTTTAAGTTTTTGTTAATATTTTTATTACATGATATCAAGTTGATACAAAACAAAATTTTTTCAAAAAAAATTATTTTTTTAAAGTATTTTTTAACATTATTATTTTTAAAGTTTTTTGCTTTTTTGAATTACAACATACAGTTTTAATTTTATAATCCAAAGCATAATATTTTTTTCTGAGTATTTTGATACATATAAATCGAATTTTGGACTAGTGTTGTTTTTGAGTTAAAAGTATTTGAAGTTTAGATGAGCACAGTATAGTGGACCAACATTTTGCGGGGACATTTTGTTTTTAAAAAAACATATCATTGGAATAAAAAAAAATAAAACCATACGGCCTTTGGTTAATAATATTAGTTTAAATATTTCTTTATTAGTTTGGAAACTTTTAAAATAAATCATGCTATCTTAGATAAACATTAAAAATTGAATAAGAACTTACCTAAAATTAAAAACAAATATAACAAAACATAATTTGGTAAAATGGTTTAAGGTTTAATGATAGATCATTAACAAAGTAATTTATTCATAAAAAATAAAATAACCGGAAAGGCCGGCCAAAAACTATTCAGTTGGCCACCTTGATTAATTCGCCGATGACCCGTGTCTACACTCAACATATTATATTATAATATAGGTAAATTATTAAAATGCAAACAGTATTCTTAAAATCTTAACCTTTTCGTCCCACTCCATTTTTTCTATTGTATATTCTACTGTAGCCTTGTAGGTATACATAAACAGGTTATAATGTTATAACCTAACCTTACACTGGTTCGGCTACTAACTAAAATATTATACAAATCTACCGAATTTTGGTGACCAAACTTAAACGCAATCATTGTCTGTGAATTGTGATACCGTCGTCATACTTCGTATAAGCCCTTATAGTACTAAGTTAAACATATAAGTCTATCGCCGCTTGAATCAGTGTAAATTAATACACGTAAGTTATCGTATTCGAGCGATGCATCTTGTTACTGCCTCGTCGTGGCCACTGTGGCTGCTGTCCACGTTCGTCTGCGGCTGTTCGGCCGCAGTACAGGTAGACGACGGAGCCCTGCTCCTGACGCCCCTAATACGAGCTGGCCGAATCGACGAGGCTCAGGCCGCGTGCAACGTGACGCCCCTGAAGGGCGCTATCGAGAGCTACTCCGGTTACCTGACTGTGGACGAGGCGCACGGTTCTAACATGTTTTTCTGGTTCTTTCCGGCTGCTAGCGGCAAGGCGGATGCGCCCGTCCTGCTGTGGCTACAAGGCGGCCCGGGCGTGTCCAGCCTGCTCGGCTTGTTCAGCCTGAACGGCCCATTCTCGGTGGACGGCGGTGACGACCCTCAGTTGCGAGACCACGCGTGGACGACTACGCACTCGGTGCTGTACGTGGACAACCCGGTGGGAACGGGCTTCAGCTACACCGGTAACGATTCCGGTTACAGTACAAACCAGACGGAAGTCGCTCGGAACATGTACGTCGCCCTGGTGCAGTTCTTCGAGCTGTTCCCCGAATACCAGCACAACGATTTCTATGTGACTGGCGAGTCGTTCGCCGGCCACTACGTGCCGGCCGTGTCCTACGCCATTCACCAAAACAACCCCGGGGCCAAGGTCAAGATCAACCTCCAGGGGCTGGTCATTGGCAACGGCCTGGTCGACCCTCTTCACCAGCTGTTCTACAGCGAGTTACTGTATCAACACGGATTCATTGACGGTAAAATTGTATATTATGATACTATGCTGTTACAAATAATCCGTATGACAATATTGAAACCGGAAAAAAAAATACCGAAAGATGTACATACATATATTATTATAAATACTTAAACGCTGTTAAAACGTTTTCGATAGTTAACTATTGTCTATTTATCTATGATTTTTGGTCTTTTTGAATTTTGAAAATATTTTTTAAATCGAAAATAATATATATTACTAAATCAAATAGCATAATAATTATACAATTATAGGTTACGCGGCACGGCGGGTAATGTCGTTGTAGTAATCAGGGTGTTTGTTTTGTGTACTTACAGCTCAACAGCTGAGAGTACTCAGGTGAATAGTCAAATGTTCCGTTACAAAATAATTCTGAACAAAATTGAGTCAAGAAATTAATATTTTGAACAGTTGTAAGGAAAATAAAATTTGCATCTGTCGGAGCATAGATACATTGTTGATTTTTAAACGCGAAACATTTATCAGTTTTTAAATTCCTCAGTTGTTGACTGTTGTAAAGCATTATCTAATGATGTTGGAAGTACAGAAAAATGTTTTCTTCGTTGATCATACATTGCTTTTCTTACGGATTTTAAAACATGGTGTCTTATTAGTTATTAGTTGTTACCGATGATTCTGGAGTTTGGAGTAACTCTGTATAATTTTGATAGGTTTACTAGAAACTGATTCCTCTGCTCGTCGCTTACTGCAATTTTCTTCGAGTACTTGTTTTTCTATTTTATTAGGAGTGTAAACTGGGAACTAGGTGATAATAATGTTCACCTTTTGAGTCAATAACTATTTATTTTTTGAATTTGAAAAAATAAACGCGGTGCAATATTTGTCAGAAGAGCAGAGTTTGCATTTGCGAATAACGACAATTCTATGTTTATAGCTATTAACAACAATTAGTTTCTTATTTCTCTCTGACACAATAGTAGGTACGAATTTCTGAATTATTAATTTTAAATTATAAGCTCAAACAAAATGTATAATTTAACAGTAAAACACAATTATGCGATCACAATACGTACGAACGCGTATCGAACAGGCAACTGATGTGCCCAGATAAAACATAATATAATATGTAATACACTGTGCGGAATAGTGTGAATAATATGTGCGGAGTCGTGAATCGACGGTCCGAACTATATGTATAATTAATATAAGGACGTAGCACACATGACAATTTACTATTTAGACATGACTTAACTGTCTTAACTACACTGATGAATAAACCGGTAGAGTGAATCCTTATCATATTAAATTATCGGGTTACCAGCTAGATTGTCTCAGTGAATTTAATAAACCTTTTTACTTTTAAATGTGTCTTATGTACCTATACATTATTACTAGTTGTAAAAACATTTATGCAAAGAACTGTATTATATTTAATTTATATTTAATTTTAATTTTTTTTTTATATATAAAATATAGTAGATTTTTTTATTACAGGATATTTTAATATAAATGTAATAAATGCAGTGAAAGTGCATTGATAAAATTTCAAAAAAGTCTCTGTACTTTCATTGTGTTTATAAAATATCGACAAAAAATATATATATTAAATATAAATATATGTATATAATGTTCGATCAATTTTAACATTATATTTATTTTAAAGTAATATATTTATGACAATTTCAAATTTCTGATGCGGTTTTTTAACCATAAGAAAATGACATGCGAATTCTGGCGACAGTCGTGCAAATTCATGCGAATTGCGTGCTAAATATTGGCACTATCAAAATCACAAAATTCGCAAAATTTCTATAATGGGCCGCGCTGGCGCAACGTTAAAAACTCGTAAACGGTTTTTTAACCATAAAAAAATGTCATGCGAATTCTGGCGACAGTCGTGCAAATTCATGCGAATTGCGTGCTAAATATTGGCATATTTATATATTCGATATCTATATTTTTTTCTACTGGGCCGGGCTAGCGCAACGTTGCGCCAGCCCGGCCCATCAAATTTTGGGTTTAACCGTTAAACCAATATCATGCAAATTCTAATTTTAGTCATGCAAATTCATGCTAATTACATGCTAAATATATTGGTGCAAAAATTTTCCAATATTTCGAAATGGGCTGGGCTGGCGCAACGTACGTGTTTGCAACACGAGGTAGAACTCGCTCATCGTCGTGAACCCAGTTTTAATGCCGTCAATAATATGCTGATTTATAAGGTCACACTAGGTCACACTAGCGTTTTATTAACCTATACGTTCCATAACGTCTGTTTTTGAATTTTATAACCACTAATGCTCGTCGTCCGTTTAGTTTACATTTATTAATTTTCCGTTCAACGTCGACTATATGTCCGACACTTGTCACTAATTGCTACAACGGAGTAGTGGACCAACATTTTGCGGGCCACCCCACACTGCTTATCTAAACTTTAAATACTTATAACTCATAAACTACTCGTCCAAAATGCGATTTTTATGTATCAAAATAGTCAGAAAAATATTCTGCTTTGGATTATAAAATTAAAACTGTATGTTGTAATTTAGAAGAGTAAAAAAACTTAGTTAAAATACTTTTTGAAATAATGAGTTTCTTACTACGTTAAATTGATCGCCTTGTAATTAAAATGAACGTTATTCGATACGGTTACAGAAAACGGAAAGCACCGATTCGAACAAATCGAAAATGTCATCCACACTCAGATCCTCGGCGGCGACTACGAGGGCGCGTTCCGGACGTTCGACGAGTTGCTTAACGGCTTATTCTACCCGTACCCGACGCTGTTCCAGAACCTGACCGGCATGCACTACTTCTACAACCTGCTGATGGAGCGCCAACCGCCGTCGTTGTACGATTGGAAGATTTTCGTGGAAAAGCCGTCCGTGCGGGCCGCGCTGCACGTGGGCCGCCGGACACAGGAAAAAACGAGGGTGGTCCACGAGCACTTGCTCGGCGACGTGATGCGGTCCGTGGCCCCGTGGTTGGCCGCCCTGTTGGACGCGGGCCAGTACCGGGTTCTGTTGTACAGCGGGCAGCTCGACATCAAGCTCCACCACCAGGGCACCATGCGCATGGCCCGGTCGCTCGAGTGGTCGGGCGCGGAACGATTTCGGAACTCAGCGGTGCGCACCATTTGGCGTGTTTGCGAACGGAAGAATCGGTGCGACGGCGATAACGAGACCGCCGCCTTGGCCGGTTACGCCACCGCGTCCGGTCCGCTGACCGTGCTGTTGGTCAGGGATGCTGGTCACTTTGTGCCGGCTGATCAACCGGTTTGGTCTCTCGACCTCATCAACCGGTTCACGTCTGGAAAAACGTTTTGATCAACTGCAGGAACGGGTCACCATCGGTCCGTCGACAACAATATTTTACAGCCCCCTAAGGCTGATGTAAAATTATAAATTTTTTTTTTTACTTTATTTTAAAACAAACAATCTGTAATTTATTTTTTACAATAAGCATGTAATGCAGATATATATATTTATGACATATGAGACACGTGAGAAGAGTAACCACCCACTTTACTTGGGGATTTGGTTAGTTTTGATTAAAACTGAAAAAATGTTTTAATTTAAATTTATTTTAAATAGTTCAAACAAGTCAAATATATTGAAAAAATTGTATCACATTAATATCTGTAACATTTAAATAGCTCTAAGCATTTAAAATATACCTAATTGAATGTCTGTTGGGAAGTTATGAATAATATAATTTATATTGCATATGGTAGAAAATAATAAAGCCTGGAAAAGTGAAATTTTGAGTTCAAGTATAAGTTTTATTTTCAAATTGGTTTTTAGAATTTGTAAATGAGTCATTATAAAATTATAACCTATAAAAACAATTACGGGGGGCTATCTTCACGCAGCCCCCAGACTTTGTCCGATCGATTCCAAAAACATGTCAATATTTTGCAAATTAACTGCAAATAATTGCAAATTGGTTTTTAACATTTGCAAATCAATATTCTATTTTTGGCGAATTTAACAAATTTTTCGCCAGCTCCCCGACTTTAGCCGATCAATTCCAAAAACCTTTACTGGTTTTGATTTTTCCCACAAATTGTATAAGTTCTATAAATGATGTCCTTATTTTTATTTATTTTTCTGTTTTAATTTTTAAAGTAAACTTTTAACTTTAACATCAAAATATTAATCTTAGAGTACCTATTGCTATTAATCTGACATGAAACATACATGCATTTACCTACTTACAAATTATTACATTTTCTCGAATATTCTGTTGATATTATGGTAAACGATCAAATCAGACTAGATAGTGCATTAAGAATTAATTACTGATGGCTCAGTTTCATATTTTAACAAATTATAATGACTCAAAAGTTAAATATACCCAAATTATACAACTAGCCATCGAATCATTGAAGAATTTGAATGATGGTATATAATAACAAATCATTTATCAATTTAAACTTTTTTGCTTTAATATTCAGAATATTATTCTGATTCCATATACCTCAATCAGAATTATACATAAATAAATACCTATAGATATTAAATTGATTAACAGCTTTTAAAAATGACTTAATCATACATAAGTAAGTACTAATACTAACATACTAAATAGTTGTGAAATCAATTAAGTAACCATAAGAGTTTAAAAAGTTTGAAGGGATTGGACAAAAGTAGAGGAGCTGGTGAGAAAACTTGTAAAATTCGCCAAAAATAAAATATTGATTTGCAAATTCTAAAAACCAATTTGCAATTATTTGCAAAATAATGACATGTTTTTGTAATCGATCGATCAAAGTCGGGGGGCCAACTTCACAGACATTTTTTTTCTTTTCATCATTCTTTTTTGTCATCAAAATATTTTGACGTTTTTTGAGAAAGTTGAAAATTTCGATTTTTTTATGTTTTTTTTCTAGAAATGTCGATTAAAACCATAGAATTAGTCAAACATTTTTGAAATATTTATATAAGGTTAATCAAAAATAATAAATATTAAAATTTTAAAAAATCAAAAATACTTGGTCAAAATGTTTTTTTTAAAAAAAATTGTTATTTCGAGAAAATAAGCAAAATTCACTAAATTTTTACTTAGGAAATTCATACTAGGAAATTCATAACAATTTTTTTAATCAAATCTAAGGTTTGAAAATTCATCTCTATAAGTTTTTCAACTTTTCTTAAGAAAAAAATTACCGGAAAGTCAAAGTAATTTTTTATGAGCTATTAAAATAATTAGACATTTGATATTCATTCATTTTCTCCGGGAACGATTTTCTTATTTTGATTTAATTCAAAACGGAATAACCGTAGACATTTGAAAATTTGACCAATTGTTTAGATTATTATTGTCTATACACCCAAAAAATTTAAAAATATTTCGATAATTGTTGAGCTATTGCCTATTTGTAGGTTTAATTTTTTTTTGGTTTTTTCAATTTTTTTTTTTAAAATATCGATAAAAAAATATTGTTGGGTCAAATTTCTTGAAAATTTAATACAAGGTTCCTCATAAGTTGTTTAAATAGCAGTGCAAAAATAATAAAAATACAGTCACAATTTTTTTTATAAACATTTAAACTTCAAATTTTGGCTGAAATATTTATCATCGAACATTTGCAAATTGTTTTGTTGTTAACAATTTATAAAATGTTCAGTTTTTATAGCTAAGGACCGAAAATTTAAAACAAGATTTTTCGTAAATAGTTTATAGTACCTATAACCAAAAAAGAAAAAAATGTATTAAAAAAATTAATTTAGACGAAATTGAATTATTTTAATAGTATTCGTATCTTCAAATACACTTAGTTATGTAAGCTGACAGACCGTCTTCGCTCAGAATCGTTTTTCGTATACTATAGATACAATGATTTATATCATTGAATACATCCATGAAAGTGACCCACTCGACACATATATTGTACAGCAGAGTGGTATCCACTTGCCGACCTTTTTTAGTACCAATTTTGTAATTTGAGTTACCTATACCTATTACCTTTTTTTGTTATTAGTTTAAGATTCCACATATTTATACACATACATACATACTCACCTACACACACATAATTTCGTACCTAGCTCATCAGTATTTGCCGGCATTCCCGACCACTGCTGATCGAGCTACTCACACCGCCACACACCTCACACAAAGAATCGGTCTGTTGTAGTCAGGGGCGTCATTTGGGGGGGGGGGGGGGTCAGGGTGTGCGGTGGCACCCCTTACATTTAAAATATTCTCAATTGGCCTGCTGAAACAAGGGAATCCCCCCTTGTAGATCCGCTCTATTTTTATATGACCTGGTGAAATTTCAAAATGGCACACCCAAAAAAAAAACTGAAATGACGCCCCTGGTTGTAGTGGTAGGTACGAAATCCGCAACCAAGGAATAACCGGGTGTAAGTATTATTAAATGCTCCCAGGCCGTACAATAGGATAGCCTACAAATACAATACCTAGTTAGTATGAATAATTTATCTTAGGTATATTGAAAAAAAATAGGTGGGGGGAGGGGGTGCTGTAGCTCCAAAGCAAATGTTGCCAAAATAAATATGCTTACGCAGTTTTAATGATAAATGACCAATTATCTATGAGTTACAACAAAACAAGTACAATTTATATAAAATTACACCAAAAATTCGTCTGTGGGTATTATTATTATCGGGCTTAGAACTTTAAAATTTTATAAATATATTTTACAGTATACCAAATACAAAAATGACAACAAATGTAATAAGACATTTTTAATAAAGTACCTATACTTATAATTTTCCTCGCCTTAATAATTAATAACAATAAATATGATACAAAAATAACTATGATAATTATTATTTATCTAAAAATAATTACATTAATAATCATCACCATCATCTAGATATTGCCGAAGTCGTCTTCCTATTAGTTTAGGATAGGTTCGATTTCGTTTTTTAAATTCTTTGCTTTGATGTGTAACAGCACCATGCTGAAGTTGAAAATTACATAGAGCATTTAAGGGTTTTAGCAATATATTTTTGTATGATTCATCATTTTCTAATACTGTTAAAGCTTCAATCGCTGTTTCTAACGTAGAAAGACATCCATCTGTAGGTTGGGTCCTGATAATATAATGACTTTCATATTTGTGCATCAATTTCACCTAAGTTATTAATAAGATATTGGGGTTATAAGACTTCATACAATTTTAAGTACATAAACATACGGTCAAGTATATAAAAAAAAAAATTATTAAGTAATATACATAATATACAATAAAACCTGACTACTAGGGACATTTATAGTACTATTAATAGTGTCTGTTATAGACAGTTTATAATGTTTATAGTGAAATGTATGTGTATAACATTATCATTATCCACAATATAAGAGTATTTGGTCATATGATAAACTTACATTTATATTGTAAGAACTATTTTATGTACATGAGCCAACTATATTTGAGTTTGAACTGATATTGTCCATTATCATGCTACTGGAGAGAAATGTAACTGTCCGCGTTTATAATAGAAAAATTCCATTATAAATATGTCAAAATCTATTAAAATATATCTTTTTGCCTGGACCTAATCATTATGTCTGTTACGTACAGGTGTCGGGTTAAATCAGGTTTCACTGTATATTAATGGTTTTAAACTATAGGTAGGTAAACCTGGCCCATTTGCAGGTTGCAGGTGTTTTGCTTGTATGCAACTGTTTAATAAGCAATACCTCTTACACCTAATATTTCTTGAATCAACTAGGGCTGCAGGTATTTATATATCAATACCGATCCTTCAGTTTTATGGTTAATAACAGTATTTAAACATTTTTGATATTTCTTTTGATACAAAATGTTAGTATTTTTAATAAATACTACAACATAAGTGAAAAAATGGGGAAAGTATGGAAATTGAGTAAGTTACCTTTAGCCCTAGTTCAGAACAATATAAGTATTAAGTCTATTATAATTAAATTTTTTTTAAAATATGGTATAAATATGTAATGGCATAACATATTACTGTTAAAATTGTCCAGTTATAACAGATAAATGTATTCTATAAATTGTTTTATTTACTTTGTTAATGTTTAATGTATTATTATTATTTTTTTTTTGTATGGATACATACTACTGACATAATTAACACATAGGTTTATACGAACATTTTTCAGTAGTCTCCTTCAGTCAACTAAGCATACAAAAACTTGAGGAGTATTACTATAAATGTTTATAGAAGATCAAGGTTTCTGATAACAATAATGGATTCTCTAGTCTATATTGAAGTTGATGATTTACATAGAAATAAATAAAATTATATGAATACTAACATGTATCATCGATTGAAGCAGTTGTGTATTATTGTAAATGGCTTTTGCTTGTGGCCAAGTACCATCAAGTATAATCAAATTATGAAGTTCTGTTTCTTTTGGTAGATCAACTATATCTATTGCTTTCTTAGAAGGATATAATAAAACAGAGTGTTTAGATGATAATATATCCCATAGGCCAACATGTCTGAAAAAAACGTAAAACTTCAGATGTTATTTTTCTTATATGCAGTGCCGATAACTGCAGACATAATTTAACAATTATGAACAATTAATAATACATTGAATCAGAAGAGAATTTAAGTAAATTTAAAGTAATTATAGTGAAACTAACTTATAGGCTAAAAATAAAGCAATGAGAGTTATATTGTAGATTATGTTAGCATTAAATATGTAAGTACATTTTGAAACATGATGAGACATCTAATGGCAAATAGGGTATAATTTTTTAATAAAATATCAGTTATAAAAAAATACAATTGCTGGTCTAGGTTTAAAAATTATAGTACAGGTTAGTTGTAGTTAAGTATACATAAAGGACATTGACATAGAAACTAATTTTGTAGCTGAACCTTAATAAAAAGATAATTGGGTAAATGGAAAATAATTAAAAGAATCATGGTATTAGAATAAAATAATACAAGTCATAATATAAATTAATCATACAACATAATTTGATGATAGAAATGTAAGAATATATTATATTCAAATCTGCTTTTTTTTTATTATAAACATAATATAGTCTGTAAGTAATTTATATAAATACATGATTTTAAAGATAAAATATTATACCTAAATTATTCGTAGTTAAATTTTCGTAGTAATATACTTTTCAAAAGTAACTAATCTAAAACTAATATGTAAATGAAACTAACGAATAAAGTTAATTATTAAAATAAACAATAATAATTATAATATTATAATAAATATTTACTTTTTTGTTGGAAATTTTTTCCCTTTATAAACAACACAACTTTCTTCGTCCAATCCCAATGTCAACATAGGAGCAGTACGAAGACTTCTTTTTTCTTCTGCTGGGTGTTGCAGTAAAATAATTCGACATTTTGGCTTTAGCCTTGTTTTAGGTAAATAATTACACCAACATACATTTTGAGGTCTTCTGAAAATGCATAAAATACATGTATGTAATAAGTATAATATATACTATACTTTATAAATCAAATAGATTATAAATTATTAGGGATTATATTCAAAGTTAAAATGTATATCTTATTTATAATGAACCTAATATGATTACTAAATGGACAAAACATAACATTGGACACAATTACTAGTTTATGCTTAGTATATTTAAGTATTAAACTTACTCGCATGAAAAACATATTTGACGCATTTCAGGAGGGTCTGCAGGTAAATTTATAAAATCATCCCAGACATCATCAACCTTTTCATTAGACATGATGACCAAAATATTAGATTTGTTAAATTGTATTATAGTTCCTATATTTAAAAAACATTGGTTGATCTTCATTGTAATAAAATTAGTTAAAACCAATTAAATAGTATATAAACTATGCTAAAAATAAATTATGTACAGTAAAACTCACTTAAAATTCTCCTACTTAAGACACTTTTCCACATAAGACACTGTTTTCACCAGTCCCTATAGACATTTCCTATACTCGTAAATGTAAAAAACAAAAAACCACCCATTAAGAGACTTGATTTTTCTTTATCTAATCGGATAGAGGTTTTTTTTATCATCAAATGACGATTTAAAACTGCCTTGCTGAAGCATATACTCAGGATGCCATACAAACAAAAATAAACTCTTTCTTTTCAAGCATAAAAAAAGTGACAAAATGATGGATGTATTTTATTACATTTTTATAATTGTATAATACATAATATATAATTATGTAATAAGTTAATAAACCTGTTTTACTTTAATTAATAAATAAACTTGATAATTTTAAAATACCTACATAATTAATAAATAAATGAACTCAATATTTTAACCACCTAGGTTTTTTTTCAATTCCCATTCAAAATTCTCTTTTCAGCTGGTCCCTCAAAGAGCGTCTTAAGCGAGTTTTACTGTAATACACAATTTAAGATTGCACCATCTTAAATTGAGGTATAGCAGTAACTTACCAAGATTATCAAATTAGAATATATTATGCATCTAATTGATTAATAAAAATATACAGCAAACACTACTGCCATACAAAATATAGTTTCCTAAAACAAAAAATATATTCTATTTAATACTATTAAAATAATTCAATTTTTCTAAAAATATTTTTGTTTTCCAAGTATAAAATATTATAAAATAAAAGTCTGGTTATGCTGATAGTAATATATAATATATATATTTTTTAAATATCTAAATAAAAAATAAAAACCAGCTAATTACTGGAAAAGGAAGAACTGTTAAGACTTTTTTTCATATGTGAAATTATTAATGATAATCATAAGGTTAAAATTTAATAAGTTAAAATTAATATGACTATATTTTAGTGGGGATCAATTTAAAAAAGATTATGTTTTGTGATTTTTAGTTCATAAAAAATGGTGTTTTTTTGTCTGTTTATATGATAAGTAGTCGAAATAATGCTTTCGGTGTAACTATATTAAAAAAATAATCATAGACACTATAGATACATGACATTTTTACCAAATGTGTATATTAGCATTATTAATACACCATCAAATTTTATCTCTTTTTAAACTATTTATAGGCATAAAAACATATCAATTTTTATCCTTTTATTTATGATTGTTGATAATAATTTTTACGCCTGGTCAAAAAACTTGAAAATTGTATTAAGTTCTTCATAAGCGGTTGTTAGGTATATTTAGCATAATATAGGTAACCTGGTTAAATAATTATAATATATACTGGCGAGAGAAGCAATCAGCTTTTTTTCATTTACGAGCACTTCTTAAAATTGCCTGGTAGGCCAAATATGGCCTATCCGCCCATGAACTTATATTAAAACATATGAGTGATGAGAAAATACTTCAATTCTTTCTAAATGAGATAACGAAAATATATTTAAAATATTTACATTTAAAAACTGATCAGAGGCTTGTGTATCAGTATCAGCATCCCAAATACAACGAGCTCCAACTTTTGTACCAGCACCGTGTCGTTCACCCAAAACAACTTGTACCATTAATTTATAACGACTGTCCAAACACTGACCTATAAATAAAAATATTTTATCACACAACTACAAATAATTGTTTATTTTATGTCTTAATATATATAGAAATACAAAAACCATTCTAATTGATACTATTTAAAATAATTTGTTTAATTAAAAATAGAAGCTATCAGTTACTTATACAGATAACTTAAACAATACAATCTTTCACTTTACTAATAAACATATCAATTTGAATTAATAATTTAATTTAGTTAATGAAAACAGATAAAACCTTTAAGTCTATCCTTGACTTCACTTGCAATAGTTTTGCTAAGTACTTCAGCTTGAATTTGGCTATACTCTTTATCCTTCAGGTATTTGAGAAGAGTTTCTTGGATAGCTTCTTTTGCAAAATGTGTTTTAAATCTAAAAAAATTACAATCAAATTATAATACAATGATATAAAGTATATCTAGACCAGGGGTCTTCAACTTTTTGAGGCGGCAGGCCACCTATTATTTTTTTTATATCTCTTGGACCGTATACAGCAAAGTTATATAGCAATAAGCAAAATCAAAAAAAGTATTATAAAGATTATTAAGGGTATGACAGTTCTATGAATCAAATTATTGTATAACTATACTTATTAATTATAAATTAATCTCACACATAATGTAAAAGGTAATAAAATAAAAATATAAGATTATAGGATATTTTGAATTATTGTGTTACTATTGGGTACTATTGAATATTTAAAAGAAATTAAACTACCTATATGAAAGTGTGAAATGAATATCTATTGTTTATGCCGGGTTGTATCAAAAAATTGATTTTAATGAACTAATAATGGGCGGCCACTATATCATATGGGACCATAAGCTCAATATTGATTCATTAAACGTTAAGTAATTGTTCATGCAACCTCTAACATTAAAAATATCAAACATTGAATACAATTTTTTTTTTTTTTTAAATATTATTATTCATAAATTTAAATTGTATAATATTTAATAAATTGTATTAGGTATATCATAATTAATTATATTATGACTTACTTTTGATTATGTGTAGGTCTGATTTGAAAATTATGAACTTGTGATTTGTTATTATCGTTGGTGGCTACTTCGTTCTCTACTTCAAGTTTCGTTGACATAATTTTTAAACGTGAAAATATCTTGTCTGTTACTAAAATGTATCATTTAATTTTAGACATGAAATTTAAAATAACAATTTAATATCGTTTTATTATGTCACACATTTGGATTTAGTTCTTATCTCATCAATAAACAGCATATTATATTATTATCAAAGAATTCTACTATGTTTAAAATGTGGTATTCTGTATTTCTGTGGTATTACCTAACACCTAACTTCAATATAATTATTTTTCATAAATATTTTTATGAATATTATAACACCAATATTACATAATTTTTCATAAATATTTTTATGAATATTATTCTGTTATCACAAAATATAAATGCATCTCGAGACAATTATTAGTTCCTCGTGGTTTTTTAGATCTAATGTTAACTTGGTCCTTATCGTATCATTTAAATATTTGATCTTGGGGATCAAGTTAACCGGGGGTCTAGCAGTCTAGATAGTAGATGGCCGTTCAGCGTTTCCACTTTCCAGTCCGGAAGTCCATATGATAATACTATATAATATGTTAGAGTTCGTGATGACGACAACTGACAACTGTATTTTCTGCTTGCGTGTTCGAGCTTCGAGGGAGACGACGAGCCGAGTGCTGACGTGATTAGAGAGTGACGGAGCGAGATAACGACGGCGAGATCGTCAAAATTCAGGACACTAACAAAAAAAAAGTAAACAATAATAATAATAATAATAATAATAAGCAATATTAGTTTTAATAGTATTAACTATTAGTTATAATAATATTAAGTATTAATTATTAAATAGGAAAAGGAAAGACTCAAGCTCGCCGTCGTGCAACATTCGGTATTTCGGTCAGACGGTGACGATTGCCGGAAGTCATGAAACATGTCTTGTTCGACATGTTTCTGTTCCTATTCAAGTCCAAATATCGACGGAAACGGATCGCCTCAACTATGACTACTACAGCGCTTACCAATTTAGCACTGCTGCTACTCGTACTCGTTTTTGGTTTAGCATCCTTCGCACAATCCTCGCTGGACCGGTGCAAAGACGTTGAGTGTGGCAATGGTGTCTGCCTGAATGGAACGTGCCTGTGCCACGACGGATGGCAAGGGCCTCAGTGCCAGTATTGCGGTGGTAAAGTCAAGTGAGTTATCCCCCCATATAAAGTACTAGTAAAGTAGTACCATATTTGCTGTTCTGTGATTCAGTGAAGATGTCTAGCTCACTTATAAATTTGTCCCTGTAATATGGGTCAACTAGTTGGCATGTTCCTAGATGAATTTGTTGGTTTCAACACATCTCCACGAGTATCAGTTTTACATGTGCATGTTAAGAAGACGCTACACCCGCATGTGTTGTCTCCGTCTTACAAGTGCGTAACATAGCAAATTTTATGCTCAGCAGATCACGCGAAGCTCCGTGAATTTAAAATTTAAAGTGAATTGACCTCTTTTAAAAATTAAAGGTAACATTATCATCGAGGGCTTCTCATTGGCTTTTTATTATATTTTAATTTTAAAGCGAGTTATGAGTATTTTAAGATATACAAACAATTGACAATTTTAAAATACTCATAACTCTCTTTTAAATTAAAATATAATAAAAAGCCAATGAGAAGCCCTCGATAATAATGTTACCTTTAATTTTTATAAGAGGTCAATTCACTCTGAATTTTAAATTCACGGAGCTTCGCGTGATCTGCTGAGCGTAAAATTTGCTATGTTACGCACTTGTAAGACGGAGACAACACATGCGGGTGTAGCGTCCTCTTAAATCTACATAATATCTTGTATCTACTGCCTAGTTTTGTCATCAGAAAAAATTTGTAAACAAATTTAATAGTAATAACTCCTAAAATTGTAGACATTTTTAAATTAATCAGTTTATTTTACGTTTTCAGTTATAACTTCATGGTAGATATAAGTACTTTGAGAACATACTATTTGTCAGTATTGAATAATACTAAATTCACATAAATTGAATGAATTACCAAATAAATACTTGCGGGGGAAAAAACCCATTTTATATTTTTATTTTAACAAATTACCTAAGAAATGAAGTTTTTTATAAAATATAAATTTAATACATCCAATCCAGTAACCTATTCAATGACGAAGTAACTAGACACCTGCTATTTAGAAGCGGGTAACTTTTTATTTGCCACTAAGCTATATTTAGCCTTATCTCAACTTTATGTCTTAACTTTAAATTTCTTTTCCATCTTCTAAAAATCTTGAACCTATTAATCTCCCTCCACTACCATAATAATTTATATCAGTTAACAATTGACAAACTATTAAGTTTACCCTAGTATGGAAAATTCAGCGTGTAAAGCTGTAAACCAATTTTAATTTAACTATAATCTTATGTTATACAATTTTTCTATTTCTATACTAAACTATTTATACTAGTGTTGTACAGTGGTGTATTTACGGTGGTGGTGGGTATGGGGAATTGATCCCCCTTGGTCTCTTATTTGTTACTTATTTTTAATATTGTGATGTCGATGGTAAGTAAACTAGTTCCTCCCCTTAGTGAAATTAAATGTTTACTAACGTTTACCCCCCCCCCCTCTTGACAAAATCCTAAATTATACACTGGTGTCGGTTATTAGCTTTTATTAATATCTTCTAGCAAATAATATTGTTAAGAACTATTTAAAAATTTTTGAAATTATATAATCAGGCTCATATACAGTGGTAGGGGTATTAGGAGTTACCCCCCCCCCCCCCCCTTGAAAATTGTTCTTGAATATGTGCTAAGAAATAATGTTCACTAAACACTAAATAATATTTAATTTAAACCTTTGAAAGTTGAATTTCATTCAAGATTTTATTTTAATATTGTTTGGTTCAATATAGCATGTGGTTTTATAATATATATGTGTCTTATCAAGATAAATTTTTTTCTAGATTAAATGGAACTTCTGGTTTCATTTCTGATGGCATTGGTAACTACTCACTGGATGTGAAATGTAGTTGGCTTATAGAAGCTGGAAATTCCACTAATTCCACGATCAGATTGCATTTTGAAGAATTCATTACTGAATGCGGTTGGGATCATTTATATATTTATGATGGCGATAGTGTTCATTCTCCACTACTTGGTGTTTACAGGTCTGTACTAACGTATACAAACAAAAACACTCGCTGTCTCCTAGGACTCATTACCGATTTCTACTATACCTATTAAAACACTAAATAAAACAATGTTTTAAAAATATTATTAAAATGTGATTATAATGCATATTTTCAGTGGTCTTATGTATTCAAAAGATTACTCTCTGCAGAGTGTACCAGAAATAGTTGCCCATTCCGGATTTGCACTATTACATTTTTATAGCGATATTGCTTATAATTTATCCGGTTTTAATATTTCTTACAGGTATGTTAAATTTGCCTTAGAGCCCTCGTATGTAACAAAAGTTATTAGATAACAATATTATTTTATGTAAAAATGTTAAGATTAAATTCACTTTTTAAGTTTATGTATTAAAGTTACTATCTTTGTAAATGTAGAGAATTAAGTAAGACTAAAGACTAATGTATAAAATATTTCAGTTTGAACACATGTCCAAGTACAACTTCTTCTAAAGAATGTTCAGGACATGGTGTTTGTGTAGACTCTGTATGCACCTGTGATGCCCAATTTATTGGAGAAGCTTGCCACATTCCGATTTGTCCAAATAAGTGCACAGCCAGCAATGGGGTATGTGATAAAGAACAACATCGCTGTGTCTGCAATCCAAAGTATAAAGGTAATTAATTATTTAAATTTGTATTCAATTCTATATTGATGATTGTGTTTTTTTATAGGCGATGACTGTAGCCAAGTAGCTGAACATGGTTACTGGGAATTATTGAAGACTAGTGATTTTGTTCCCCAAGGATCTGCATCTCATACAGCAGTCGTATGGCAAGACTCTATGTATATTGTTGGGGGAGAGTCTTTTAAAAAAGGACATATGTTATATGTTTATGATTTCAATGGTAAGTTACTATCTAGTTAACCTATCTATATTTAATAATGTAATATAATTAACTCTTTTTTACTTTATTTTATGTTAGGTCATGTATGGGAAACACCTCATGTAATAAGCAAAACAGCACCAACCATACGATATGGACATTCGTCTGTTCTGTTTGGTGTATGTATATCTATCATCTAAAAATAAATATAGTTAATATTTTATAGTGATAAATATAATGTAAAATTACAATTGTTTTTAGGACAAGATATATGTTTATGGAGGAGTTAAAGAAGATGGTATTGTATGCAATGAATTGTGGGCTTATGACATAAGTGCCAAGTCCTGGGAAAATGTCACAGTCAATACTGGTTCATGTGAACGTACCCTTATGAACATTGGTTTCACAAATCAAGCTTTGTGTGGACCATTACGCAGTGCTGGACACACAGCAACATTGGTGCCGCCTTCGTTCGTATCACAATCTACTTCATCTGGATCTGGTTCTAGATATGTAACAGAACGAATGATAATTATTTTCGGGCATTCTCCTACTTATGGTTTTATGAATTTTGTTCAAGAATATTATTTTGGTAAGTCATTGAATAATATAATTATTTAATAGTGGTAAAATAATTTTATCTGCTAATTTGATTGATTAAAAATAATATTTTTTTTTAACAGGCACTAGAGAATGGGCAGTTGTAAAGACTAAAGGTTATCCAGTGAAGGGTGGATATGGGCACAGTGCTGCTTGGGATCCTGTCACGGAACGTATTCTTGTATATGGTGGCTATGTGTCAATGAGTCCACTGCAATCGGCTTTATCATCAAAACTTTATGCATATGATCCTTACTCACATACATGGTAATTAATATTAATGATTAAACTTCTTAATTTCTTCAATACTTTTCTTTAGTTTTCACATATTTAAGAAACTATAGAGAAAAATAAAAAATAACATGACCAAAGTTACAAATAACCGTGATCTCCAGTAACTAGACAGAGTTACTTGCAACTTTTTGAAGCAATTAGGCAGTCCGAAAAGACTGAACACAGAAAAATACACAAAAAATAATTATAATGTAATTTTTTTCTTTACAGGTATTTAATGAGTGATGGTCCTAGTGGTAGGTTTTTACATAGTGGTTCTATGTTAAGTCCTACTGGAGGTTTAATGTTGATATATGGTGGAAACATACACAACGATACTGGAGTGAATTTGGTAAATTCTGGCGGTCAGTGTTATACTGCTCAACCATTACTTTATGATACCTATTGTGACTCTTGGACACAAATGGCATTGCCTTCAAATTTATTCACCAGTCTCATGCGATTTGGACATTCTGCAATAACATTTGAAAAATCTATGTATCTTTATGGTGGTTTCAATGGTCAAATGCTCAATGATATTCTCAAGTAAGAAAAACCAACCTTTTTAAGATCTTTAGTGTTTTTACTGATGACACATACAACTTTTATTTTTTGCAATTAGATTTTCTCCTGGAAATTGTTCATCAAATAATATGATAACCAATTGTTTGAATAGTCGTCATTTTGGTGTTAAATGTGTCTGGGATAACGAAAAAGCTATTTGTCTACCATTTTCAGAAATCCCAGCCATTCCACCTAGCATAGATTTTGAATCAACTTACAGGTAATACCAACTTAATCTATACTCTATTCAGGATAAGAATGCTCAAATTTGCGCATGAATACTGATTACTAGAGTTAGGATGTTGATGACCTAATAAACATACAACAATGCCCTAAAAAAATGCAAAATGCACTAAAAACTCAAAAAAATCTACTTAAATAAGTGAAAACATTTTATTTAAAAATAATAATTTTTATTAGAGACATGGGTGTCAGAGTAATTTAAAATATGAATTGTAATATTAATAGACAATAGTATACATTACAATTTTTAGCATTATATAAAACTATTAAAAATACTATATTATATTATATAGTGTTTGCTAACCTTATCTAAGATAACTTCCAGTGGCTCAGTATTTATTTATTCATTTAAGTTTTAAACAGGCTAGGCCCAATTATATACATAATAATAATAACAACAATCAATCGTTGAATAATATACAAAAACAGAAAAATTATAGAGAAAAAACAAGTACAATATAGTATACAAATATACTTATAGCTATAAATTAACAAGTAAGAAATTACAATAATT
Organism: Neotoxoptera formosana; assembly: GCA_022818045.1. Classification (NCBI taxonomy): domain Eukaryota; kingdom Metazoa; phylum Arthropoda; class Insecta; order Hemiptera; family Aphididae; genus Neotoxoptera; species Neotoxoptera formosana. The sequence continues at coordinate 17,043,591 of CM040632.1, read as the reverse complement.
CTTGAATGAGTTGAAGTTTGGTGATATGAACAGATCGATGTTTAATTTATTTATAGTTTGCATAATTCTATGATGGGGAGTATTGATTGCATAATTAGTTACTTCTGTGTTAAGATAAAAAGTGTTTTTAAACTGGGAGTTACGAGTAGGGGTATGGAAGGAGAAGCGACTTAAGAACTCTAAACAGTCTATATTTCCTGAAAAAAGTTTATACAAAAAGTACAAATCCAATCGCAAACGACGTTGATCTAGTGTTTTGAGGTTAAGAATCGTTAGTAGTGAAGTGTACGAAGAATGGGGTTCTCTGACTATGGAACATTTAAATGAAACGAAACGTAAGAATTGATATCGATTGATATGGAGACCATATTATTGAGCCATATTCGCAAATAGAACATACCAAGCTGTAGTAAATGGTCTTTAAAGCTAATGAATCATCAAAATCAGCACAATTATGACGGATAAAACCAAGGATTTTATTTAACCTGTTAGCAATGTTGGAAATATGTTATTCATACGCAAATTTGGACTTTCTTATATTGAATAGAGTTTAACATTAAAAATAATGAATATATTCATTCTTAACCCTTAAACAATGTAAACATTACAATTTATGGTCTATAAATTAAAAATTGTAGCCGTTGTCCAGAAGAAAGTAAGTCTCAAGTCACGGGAATTATCGATCAGTGCAAGCGACAAACTACATGTGAATCATGCGTTCATACTCACCGCTGTGGCTGGTGCCCTTTATCAAATTCCTGTGTTCATGATATAGAACAATGTACTACAATGAATAGAGATGACATTCCATATCGTAGTGAACGCGTAAGTATTATAGCTGACAGATCTTATATATTACTTCTATCTAAATGTCTAATATAGATGTTGATTTTGTTTTTGTAGCCAATTACATCTGGTTATCAATGTACTAATGAAAATGCCGACCATATGCGTTGTAACCATCTTCACTCTTGTCAATATTGTATTACTCATACTGGATGTTATTGGAACTCTAAGATTGATGTTCCTATATGTGTGCCAATCACAAACAAATCTATGATCCAAGATTTTACAGTTAGTTTTTTCTTTAAAGTTTATCATTGTTTTATAAGTACAATTTGATAAACTTCATACTCTTTTACACAGTCACCAGATGTTTGTGAAAGTGTTTGTGATCATTATACTGAGTGTACCAATTGTACAAAAGATGAATGCATTTGGTGTCAGAATAACGAACGATGTATTGACAAAAATGCGTATACATCATCATTTCCATATGGTCAGTGTAGAGAATGGACAACAGATGAGCACCGTTGTAGAACTTCACCAGGTGAGTAAATGCTAATGCCGATGAGTAATTACAAGAATTTCTGACATCATTATACGTTTAATGTTTGGTATTTTAAAATTTAACTTTAATATTTATAATTTTAAATGTAAATTTAAAAATAGTTTTTTATTACAAAAAAATATTGGTTATTATACACTCAAGTTTAACAAATAAAGCTTGTTTTTATTTTAAATCAGCAAATGTTTTCAGGTAATTCACAGTGCAATTACTATAGGACTTGCATTGACTGTCGAGATGATCCAGAGTGTGGTTGGTGTGATGATGGTTCTGGTACTGGTTTAGGTTCATGCATGGCGGGTGGCAATACCCCACCTCAATCATGTTCTCAAAATAAATGGTACTTTACTCATTGCCCAAGTAAGTACCTATACAGAATTAAGCATTAATTAGTATTAATAAAAAAAAAGTGTGCCACAGGTTTTTTCTATTGTGTTATGGGTGCGTAAGTAATATTTTAACAAAACCAACAAAAAATGTATATGATCAATGATCATAGTATTTATATAATCTATTCCATGAGAGAACACAAGCCGTGCGTCTCCTATAACTGGTCTCCACCTCGCATCCTCAATCTTACACAACAAGTCTCTGTCGAATTGAAAGATCAATCGGTACCTTTATATATAGCATCATATATGCGCTATTGCAATATGTATTTAATGGTAGACTGGTTTTATTAAAATGTGTTTTTTTGTCATTTTTCTCAATTATTAAGAGTCATAGGAATTCCCTCCAAGAAACCATCCTTAATGTTTATTATTGAATTATTTTTCTACACTAAAATGTGATAACAGACAAAAAAAAAACACTAATTATGGAACTCTTGGTACAACTTTTTTACTTTCTATGGTATGTACTTTTGTACTTACTAATGCAAGGTTGTTTACTAATTACACAGCTTGTCAGTGCAATGGTCACAGCACCTGTATGAACAATACTGACGTGTGTATACACCCGTGTTCAAATAACACAGAAGGCCAAAACTGTGAGACATGTATTAAAGGATTCTATGGGAACCCAGTTAATGGTGGTGAATGTAAAGGTAATATTTAGTTTAGACGATTATTCATTATTATTATTGTAGCACACAGTGGTCAGTAGGTAGTAAAAATGGTTAAATTATACTCATGAATTTAATTTTATAGAATGTCGGTGTAACAATCAAGGTAATCATTGTAATCAAGAGAATGGAAAATGCTATTGTACTACAAAAGGAATAATCGGAGATAATTGTGAAAAATGTGACACAAATAACCATTATCTTGGAGACCCATCTAATCACGGTTCCTGTTTTTGTAAGTAAAATACTAAAATGTCTAGTTTTGGCTAGGATAAAAATAAATAACATTTAAATAAATAAATTTACGCTTCCCTAATACTTCATTACTATTCTACCATTTACCGTTTGGTTTTTTTTAGATGATCTGACCATTGACTATCAATTCACGTTCAACCTGTCTAAAAAAGATGATCTGAGATTCACACAAATAAATTTTCAAAATTCCCCTTCAAAGTCTGATGTTGATGCAGACTTTAGCATCACCTGTTCCGTGATGGCTAAGATGAACATCACTGTCAGACCTGGTAAGATTCAGTAAAAATATATATGTATTTATATTTTTAAAACCAAATGGTGCAGTGTATTCATTGGCAACAGCATTACAATTTATTTGGCCTGTGGCCCATAATTTCTACAATAATATATGTTAGAAATTAACGTCTTTATCTCGTTTTCTTCTGTTATATGCACTTAATTCATAATGAATGTGGATAAACCTTGTACAAGTTTTTTGTATGCTGAAACATTATACATTTTAGATTTCACCCAAACCTCTTTAAGGGGATTTTAAGAAAAAAAATCTACAGTATCAAAATTAATCAAATTGTAAGTTGATTTTTATAATATTTAATGTTTATAGCATCTGGACCGGAAAGGATGCTACTACCGTTACAGAACTGCACAAACTTCAGAACTAAATTTATGAAATCCGAATACATGTTTGGCACCGGTGACAACATGTCACTGACAACATTCTATGTTTACGTTTACGATTTCAAACCTCCACTCTGGATACAGATATCATTTTCTCAGTATCCAAAATTAAATCTCCAACAGTTTTTCATCACATTCTCTTCGTAAGTATCATTTGACTGCTGTAGATTCTGGAGGTATTTATTATTGTCATCATCCTGGGTTTTCATTATAATGTTGCAGGTGTTTCTTGCTATTACTGTTGGTGGCCGCCATATTATGGAAACTCAAACAGAAATACGACATGTATCGCAGGAGACAGGTAGGTCTTGTTATTTTCGTCTAAATAATAAATACCCATGCAAATTGTTTCCAACTCAGAGGCGATGCCAAAAAATCTAAAGTCAATAAAATTCAAACTTTTCAAAACAAAATCCAACGCCACCATGTACACACGACCTAAAAATTAAAACTGTGCATGCCATTGCATTCTACTATTGATTATAATATAGTATTTAAACAACCCCCTTATATCAAATCTAGCTAGCTTATTCGAACTAATTAAATCTGGCTAGTGATGACAAAAAAAAACTGGGGTGTACAGATTTTTTTCTTAATAAATAATTTAGACAGATAAAAAACAAAAAAGTAATGTTATTACTGGGTGGCTTCTTCCCTCATATTTACATGTAATTAATCTATAGTATCACATAATATTATTGTGCTTCTATAAGGGCCTAAGGCAGTAAGGCACGGATTGTATAATATTTCTTTTAAAAATATAGCAATAATCTGCAGCCTGAAATGTAAAATCTTGTAATTAATTTATAGGTAATCCATTTATATGTAAAAAAATATCCAGCACGTCTTAAAACTGAGATGTATTGTAGCTGACCGTGTATAAAAATGCATGACAATAATATCATATTCTGTTCTGTACTTATGTTTGCGCGTAGAGAATGTTCGTGGAAATGGAACAGATGGCAAGCAGACCGTTTTCGGTGGTCGAGGTGGAAATAGAAAAACGCAATGCCGTTCATAGTAACCAGATACCGACCATTTCTGTTTCGAGCAATTTAAGGAAACGTAAAATTGTAAGTGATAATAATTATTATTACTATATAGTAACATGTGTGCTTAAAAAAATACATTTTGCTGCAGGATGTACCTAATCCAGTGGCTTTGGAACCTTGCGCCGGCAACCGAGCAGCTGTATTGACGTTACTCGTCAGACAGCCGACGGGCAACGATAAATTTACACCACACGGATATTCCGGTAAGCCAGATATATTAAATAATAAATGCCTATTCAGACTTGAGTGGTTCATTTATCGCAGTCCATGCAATATGAGTATATATGCTGAAGCACCCCCCTAGTTGCACCTATGATTAGGTACATGGAATTTTCAACGTTGACCTCTCAAAAGTTCCAACTAGATCCAATTTTCTATTAGAAACCACCCTTATAGTGGAAAATCAAAGCAATATTTTGACTACTTATCGTATATATGTAAAAGAAAAATATGAAAAAAATTGTTTATTTGTCGAGTACTAACTAATCTACTCAATGTACAAACGCTTGGGTGGTGGGACACCCCTACACCCCCCTTCCTTTCGTGACAACCCTTGTTATATAAGAGTCGTGGGCTGTGGGGAGTGACATTTAAGGGACACAATTATTATCCTTTACCTCCCAACCCCCAATCCCTCAATCACAGCAGCTAATAATATATATAATAATAATAAGTTGTTTGTTTTTTTCGACTTTTTGACAAACTAGTTTGAAAATGTATGCACCTACTTACTACTCAAATTAATACTTTTGTGGCATTTTTTATTATTCAACTCAGGTCTGGCGATAGCGTCTGCTCTGGTGGTGGTCGGCAACGTTCAACATTCCAAGACCAACGGGATCGATAACAGCAGTTCTCCGCTGCCGGGCAAAGAAGAGTTCCGCTGGACCGGTAGGGGTTTAAAAGCCAGTCAGCATCCGAGCGAAGCGCGAATTTAAGATAACGACGTTGATAACATTCACAATCTCTCTTCTCTTCTCCGGCTTCGTCGGCGGTTTCTTCGCACTGCAGCGTAACATATAATAATATTATAATCGTATAAAAAATACCTACACCTATTTATATATATAATATATATATATACACTGTGTGTATAGTCGAACCCGATAAGACTGATGAGATCGTATATATTATTATAATATACGTTTATACGGTGCATTTATGTAATACTTTACTACTATATTTAATATTATATACAATTAATATAATACTACTACTACTACTACCACTACTAAACTATCCATAGGTATCTGAATTAATCTGATGGCCTATCAGATGGTCGTCAGATTGATTTATGAACGACAAAACACGATGGGATATATAATAATATTATACGACGAGTTTACATAACATTTTTATTGTAAAGACGCCGCAGAATGGCCATTTCCTTTAATCTCATATATAGGTACAGAATGTACGATCCATTGAATCTCATCTCGATCCGCAGACTTTCATAGCACAAAAATCTCAAATCTGCGTCTCAATCTCCAATTGATAAACGCCATATACGTTACAATGTGGGTTCCTCAAGATTGACTTTTTGACCACCTCCCCCTCCTCACCTTTAATTTTTAGCTTGCCTGCCTTTGCCATATATGCAATAGTTCTATCCTCGGGGCTCGGGCACTCGCTGCTGCACATTCCTATATATAATAATATTATGCCATCGTTTTATTCGTTCTCGAGACTTGAGGGTGTACTTAGTACACTGTACTACGCCGCATAAGTGGAATATAATATTACACATGTCGTTTGTGATTATCTTGATAAAATATTTATACATAACCACACGTACGTCGTACAATATTATAATTATTTAATATTTATCATTATTGTGTATAATTGTAAGTAACACCATTGATTTTATAATAAATAAAAAAAAAAAAATTATATTTGTTTATTATAAAATCAATGGTAACACCTAAATAGTATTATTATTATTGTTGTTATTGTTGTATGACAGACAGTATTTCTTTGCCTAACCTAACGGACCGTTCGAAGACGTCACCTCCTCTCGTTCTGTGATATACTTCACCTGCCCAATCACTCGATCCCATATAAATTAATACCTCATACCACTATCACAAATAATAATAAGAAAATAGAAATATACCAGCTGCAGCTATCGATCAAACACAGCCCTGCTTCTCCTTCTATATCGGTCGCATATACTCCAAGAGCGTCCGTATTGGATTGTATTAGTCGTTAACCTATTTTCGTATTTCCATTCCCCATCAGGCATTTGTCATATACTCAGATGGCATTATCACAATGTATTTTACCTCTATATGTATATAGTATATACCGAGGCTTGACGTGACGTTTCTCAGTTGGTTTTCATTATTCTTATTGGGTGTTTTTTTTTCATCTTTTACACTTATATTACCATTTGCCAACAATAACATTATCCGGAGCGGGGCCAAATTCAAAATAGTTTGTCCGACATAACAAGACAACGACACGCGTATTCTGTAAAACCCTTTTTCTCATTATAATAATATATTAATATGTAATATTACTGCGCTACAACAACAAATTGTATAAGAATTATTTATATATTATTATAAATTATATATTATTATGTGCTCTGATAAAAAGAAGCGTATTATTCATAATAAATATTTTCTGTGATTTTAGATTTGCCTACTCGATTATAAGTGGTTTTTCTTTAGTGTTAACTACTTTATGATTTTCTATGTATATATATATTATATACGTATGGACGTATGGTAGAATTATTCTCCAAATAACACTGCTAAGAGCTAATTATTATTAATAAATACAGTTATATAATTATATTATAATGTTTAGATTATACATTTATTATTATTATTATTATTATTATTATATTATATATCATTAGTTGATATTGTTAATTTTAGTTTATAAATATTTTTTTTAAAACGTCCATTTTTTTTTATATTTTCATTATCATATATTTTTTGTTAAAAAAAAAAAAAACTATTAAATTATACTTGTTTTGTCATTAGTCATGTTATTTAATATCCTAGTTTATTTTGTATAAAAGAAAAAAACAGGACACAGAGTATATGACTAAAACTATATGATGCATCTTTGTACTTATAAAAAAATAATTATAAATTTAATGCAAAAAAATAATATTAGCTTTTGAATATTGTTTCAACAATAACTTGTACCTATATTTGACATTTCATCTAAATCATTTCAATAATTACTATTTACATAATAAATGCATTATGCAACTATAAACGTCATTGGGAATATTAAATATTATATTTAATGGTGTTATTAAAAATGGATTTACTGTTATAAAAATAAAATAAATATGTGCATATTTACTATTTAATACTTCTTGTTAAAGGTTATACATTTTTGAAATTATTAAATGCATATAACACACAATCATTTTTAATTCTGGTGAAGTATAAATTTACAATTAACAGTCATCTAAAAATATTGTTCTACTTTTGACTTGTGAAACCAATTAACTAAAATTTTTATAGAACTGTATAGATAAAACAGAACTGACACAGTACATTTAACCTATATTAGGCATTTTAAATATGTATTTTCAGTGGCGGCTTAAAGGAGGTATATATTTTGAATAACATGATTCACAAAAATATTAATGGGTCTGTGATTTGCCATGAGAATAGTTATAGGGGTTCAATAATTAACTGTATATTGGCCTACTAATGAAATACCCATTTTTTAACCACTAAAGTAACAAGTAACAACCTATAAATTCACTATTTGGAGCTCAGAGAGAAAAATGTTAAGGGTGGATAGTTTAAACATATTAAATGTGAGTCAAGGAAAAAAGAAGTTCAACCCGCCACTGTGTACTTTCATACAAAATCATTCAGTTGACATTACATGTATGAACTATGAAGTGAATCGTGAATAGCTGTATATCCAGCATTGCCCGGGAATCGTAAAAAAGTAACCACTTGACTTAGATATATGTTTTTACAGCTAAAATTCAGATTTACAAATTGACTACCTATTTGGAATGTTTCTAAAAAAAATGTATAGCAGATTTAAAACTTTATATTTTTAGTATTAAAAACTAAAAATTGTAATAATATATGACGGATTATATGTGTTGCTCTAACATCTAAAAACTATATAAAAAAAATATATATTGATTAGAACAAAAGTTATTTAATTTGCCAGGTCTTTCTGATAAACCCTAAATAGCTGTATACATAGATTAATTATTTATTAAGTTAATTATTATCTATTAACTATAGCTTTTGCCGCGAATTCGCGGTATTTTCCCTATATAACCAGGTTTTTATAGAAATTTTAAACCTCTAATTTACGTGTTTAGGTGATGCATTTTCAAAAATCTCTTTTACGCAGATGCCTACATCATAAAAGCTATCTGTAAGCTAAATTTCAGCTCGATCCGTCAGTCAGGTAGGGTTGCCAGACGTCCCGTATAATACGGGAATGTCCCTTTTATAATTATTTTTTATAATAAAATAAACATACTTTATCATTTGTTTTCATTTTTAAATTTTTATTTTCATGCGTAATAATTTCAGTTGATTGTTTTACAATTACTTGTTATTCGTAATCACCACTGGTCGGCTGTCCTACCGCCTACCGATACCAATTTAGTTTCTAGTAGTTTCTAGAAGGTTATAATTTGATATGTTTACCAGCTTATACATAATATCGATTAGTCGATAAAGAAAAGTTATTATTGTTATCTGGTCTATCATAATTTTTAGTTTATACACCACGCCACCAACGGTGATATACATTAGTCTATAATCGTTTTTATAAAATTGAATGTGATATTTATTTAAGATTTTGTTCCTATTGGTTAGGACGGTTAGGTATTGCCAAAAAAAAAAAAAAAAAAACTAAAACAGGGTTGTTATTTTTTTTATTTTACTAAGTAGGTACTTATGTCTCTACTGTTCAAATATTGTTCAAATAAAATATGTTAAAATGTTTAGTAATATTAATTTTATTTTTTTATATATTATTATAGAAATATACGGAAAACTTATATCATTTTTAAAAACGATTAATTCGTTGAAAGTGGTAAAACATATTAAGTAAAGATTGTCCCATAGTTTATTAATTAGTAATTCATGATACTTTCATAAAAAAAAATTAAAAAGTCCAGCGTCATCATTGTGATACAATGAAACCTCTAAATATTGGACACTCAGTCGCGTCGCTCTTATAATCCAATTGGAAACCATTGGAACTTATTTACCTTATCTCATTAGTCATTGGTAGACAGAAGACTTAACGCTAACTTTGAGTTCTTGCGAAAACTGCAGGTGGATGGTCGTGTTGATGCTCCCTTTCTCCTTTCATTGGTCAACTTCTCAGTTCCTTCTCGTTCGACTAGATATTGTGTTCCCTACACACACTTCTAATTATGGCGGAAATAATTCTCTGGACAGTATGATGTGGTTGGCTAACGATCAATACTGACGGAATAAGTTGTTATTAGACTACTAATTTTCATTTTTTAATAACTTATTATCTAATGCGTTGTATTTTATATTTATTTTATTACCATTATTATTGTTATATTTATTTATGTGTTGTATTGTATTAGTTATTGTAATTTAAATGTTAAATTGCTGTAAAGGGTTCCGCCAGTTAAAAAAGAATAAATAAATAATAATGATATATAATAGGTACTCACTGGGGCGGACTGGGACCCAATCAGCTCACTGTTCTGCAAAAAAAAATCGGCCCCTACCGTACATAACACCTAGAGTTCAAAAAATTGTTACTTCTTCATATTTTATAGTTTTTAAATTTCTCAATTAAATAAGTATATGTTTATTTATTTGGATATTGTAATTTAAGTTTATTTACTTTAAAATGTAATATATATACATTGAAAAATGAAAATTTTTTTTTACTGATGTTCCCAAAAATAATTTATCATAAGAGTTTTTAAATCACTGTTTAATAATATATATTTAAACTTTGTTTATAGAAATAAAAAAAAATTACTACCTAAACAAATTAACAAATTATATTTAACTTAAGTGTTCATACTTAAGATACATCTGTAGCATCTATAATAAATAGTACAAAATACAAATGTACAATAGTAAAATAACTATTTATTAACGACTAACATTTACATATAATTTATAACAGATATTATATTTAAAATTTTAAAATAAATAATATTACCTATATGGTTGCACTTTGGTTTTTACAACGATAACATCTGGTTCATCAATGATGAAGAATTTTTTACTATATTTAGTATTTCTTTGAAATCAATAGCATCTAATATATCTTTTTCTATAGACATTAGCATGAATGCTTCAAGATGGTCTTGATTTAATGAAGAGCATAAACGATTTTTAATTATTTTAAGCCTGCTGAATGCTCTTTCACAATTATAAATTACAAAATTTTTTGGGAATCACAAATGAATATATTTTTTCTGCAGCAATATGTTCCTTAACCTCAGGTAACGAAAACGAACAGGATACACTACATTGCTTAGTTTGTTCTTTAGCAGTTGAATTCATCTGAACAATCATAATAAATTTTTAATATTAAAATAGGTAGTAAAAACATTAACTAATAAATAATAATTTAAACACAACATAATAAGTATAAGGTAGATCTTACCTAACAAGATTACAAGAATACCTATTTAGTGAGAATATATCATTAAAAAAAGTTTACTCACCAAAGGATTGTTTTCTACAGTTTCAACTGAGCAACTTTGTTGTTTTTGCTGTGTTGAACAATCATCTAAATATTTATAATACAAATAATATTAAAAAGTAATTACATACAAATTATATTGAAAGAAAAATGAATCCAGTTAACCCGTTTAACATTTTAATTTACAGATTAGTAAATATTATAGATTATGAGATATTATTTAATCTGCAATTATTCAATATTATTCAATATTAAAATCTTTAATTTAATGTATAACAAACGTAATTAATGAATCAGTACCTTGAAATAAGTATCTATAGTATACTAAATTTTTTATACTTACCTACGAATACTTTGTTAGAGCGATCCGGTCCAAATGCAATTTTTTTTGTTTTGGGTCATTGGCAACAGCTTTGAAATTGATCATTTTTTTTTAAACGAAGCTTTTCAGCTCCACCTTTTAGTTTTTTTTTTCATCATTTATTATGTTTTAAATTATAGCAGTATTTAAATATTTAATTCAACACTGAATAAAATTAACAAAATATAATTTCATACACGTGCTTAGATGTGCGAGTACACGACGCAATCAAAATTGTGGGAATAAGAAATCAATTCGTATCGTGCATTCATACTATCTACTATCATAGTGATAGTGTCTACTGTCTAGTGTCTAGGCTATTATAATTATAGACTCAATACTGTAATAAACTAATAACTATAAACTATTTTAAGAATATGTTTTCCGGTATTCCCTAGCGGCCGTTGACCGCTGATAGTACAGCGATTTATCATATAATATATAGGACATAGGTATTAGGTACATAGACTAGCATATTACATAATACCATTGATTAAATATACATATATTATTTATACGTATATTTAATCAATGGTAATACTCGGGGAATCAAAATTGTATACAAATAAACAAATACAATGATCTGTTTCAAAAATATTTTTAATTCAATACACGTTGGGTTGTTTTGCACCGGCCTGATGAATATAATATGAAAACCGGCCCACTGTGCAAATGCACAGTAGCATAGTGGCCCAGTCCGCCCCTGGGTACTCATATAATTTATAACTGTGTATAGTAAGTTTATAATCAGCTGCAAAACGTATACTACGATTTTTAAGAACTTTATTATCGTGTCTTGATTATATTAAATTATATATAATGTAAGTGTTATCTTATATAATCTAATGTATTAACAAGTATAATCAAAAGAGTGAAATACAATTATACAAAGTAAGCCTAGCTGTTTCTAATTTTCTATTGCTTAGAACCAATTTAAATGTCGCGGGTTTTTAACGTCTCGTGCTGGCGGAAATTATTTACAGAGTCCTTGGCTGTTGGCATCTGCCGTCAAAATGTTATGAATTATGAATCATACCGCCATACCGGCATATCGTCTACTTGTATCCAAGATCTGTAAAGAAGATCTGTAGAGAGTCGAGAAATTGGTGACCAATTATCTAGGTTCTCTACTTGTATCCTCAGATAGTCAGATCATAATATACAAATAATTGTATCAGAATCATTTGTATTTTATTTGCATAGCTGCTGATGATACATATTAGCCATGGAGAAACACGATGTGTTGGCCAACGACCATGTTTAATCTCTTTTCTATGACTACGGTGTACGGCTACCGTTGGCCGCACTGTACCGGTAACGGCGTCATAGACCCCTTCATCCGATGAAGACGTGCACCGCACCAACCCCCAACCGTGTAGCACGGCACCAGACCGCACCATTCCGTCAATGTGTTTATGCTTTACCGTGCCACTGTGGTCGGCCATTTTATTCGTCCATCGACCCTCTGCTCGTCAACACTCCGTAGTCCGTACTCTTGAACTCTCATAGTGTCACATCTTGTTTTCATTTCGCACTACTCGTCCGAGACGGTCGCTTAAGCTTCAACAACCGCATCATTTTTTAATTGTTGTAATTCGGCACAATACTGTTTAGCAAACGCCATGGCACAAATCAAAGATGAGAAGATCAATGACACGTCGTTAAACGGGCCCAACGCCAATCATAAGCCGAAAGAAGAATTCCACGGTGGTGGCCGCGGCGGAAGAGGCAACCGCTTCCAGCCGTACGGCGGGCCAAACAGAGACCGCAAAGGCGGTCCACCGAGGGATAACAATATGGTAAATTTATATTTTGTAATAAAATGTCGTCTATAGTTCTTGTGCTAAGTTTGTACCCCGACGAACGGTTCTGTAAACAAACGTACAACGAACACACAGTGTGCAGCTGTGTTTTGTAATGCTGTGTACGCCATCCGTACTCATTGATGGGCCTGTCGTGATTGCTAAAATGCATGTCACAACAATGAAGAGATGTTGATGAAGGTGATATGGTACCTAACCTAACCTTTAACATCGATAAATTGTAAACGTTATTGGTTATTGACTATGTTGATAGTCCAATGTTTTCAAAATTGTTCATCTTTATGTCCACTTAAAAAAAATAGATAGGTTAGGTTAAATACATTTTATTTTATTACCTATAACTAATATGGAACTAAATATTATTTAAAAGTTAAATAGTACATCGACTAAATTCAATTGTATTTAGTTTTTAAATAACATTACCTTTAAATACATTAACCTGACCTAAAGAATACTATTACAATCCTAGGGATTTATGAATCCCAATTTGGGAAAAAATATCTTATCCTTTGGATGTTAAAGAATTCTTTCTAATTATTCTATATTTATGGAGCTAATTGACAAGCTATTTGACATGTGTTGTCTTGTTCCTAACCTATTAATAGTCATACTTTGTTATATTAATATATGAGTTGTACATTTTATTTTTCATGATGAGATATATTTCTTATTATTCTGATCATCTTTGATGACATTTATTTCATCACCACCCACCTCTGAAAGAATAAAAAAAACATTTGTTATTCATATTGTATGATGACTACATAGTTCATTTGAATATAAGATGAAATTTAGCTATATTGCAATTGTCTTTCGCTCCTATCTAAAATATGGATACCTATGTATAAGTACAACATCTTAAATATTATAAGCCCTTTCGCCACGCTATGATACCTGATTATTGGGTTTTATTGTGCCAATTCATAATATTGAAAAACAAAGGGTAAAGAAAATAAATTGTCCTACTAGGAAACACAATGAATTGTTTTATATGTGTGTCGACATTATGGATACATGTTTTGATTTTATTACTGTTATATTAACCAATAATTTTTTCTGAGAGGTATAATCAAATACCAACTTTAGCATGATGATTATTTATAAATATATACTACCAAGATCTTTGAGTCTATGTGATAATTCTAGAAATCTGAGTTATATTTTGATTTAAATTGATATTTATCATAAGAGGAATGTCTTACAATCGCATATTTTGTCTTGTTTATAACCTATTAATGGTAATACTTTGTTATTTTATACCATCTTTTATTAATATATGTTATAGCTTATTTAAATATATGTTGTACATATTATATTTAATTCTTCATGATGAGATTTATTTCTTATTATTCTGATCATCTTTGATGACATTTATTTCATCACCACCCACCTCTAAAAGGATAAGAAAAAAGTGTGTATCTGGCGCTCAATGTTGATGTGTTGCCATGGCTGCCACATGAATGCGTGAAATAGAGGGGGATAATATTATGGCTATCTTGCTGCGTAGACAATGATTGCACAACTTCCGTTACACTTTTTTGTTACATAGAATTTTCCAATTCACTCCATACCCACTTTTTTTACACACATTTATATTTTTTGAGGGTGGGCAAACATAAAGATAATAACACATCAAAAACTTTTGATATTCAAATTGTATGATGACTACATAGTTCATTTGAATAAAAGATGAAATTTAGCTACATTGCAATTGTCTTTCGCTCCTATCTGAAATACCTATGTATATCTATGTATAAGCACAACATGTTAAATACTATAAGCCCTTTCGCCACGCTATGATACCTAAATTTTAGGTTTTATTGTGCCAATTCATAATATTGAATTACAAAGGGTAAAGAAAATTAATTGTCCTACTAGGAAACACAATGAATTATTTCAAATGTGTGTCGACATTATGGGTACAAATTATCTTAACATGATTTACATAGAAGTTTTTTTATAAGAGCAAAGTCTTACAATCGCATGTGTTGCCTTGTTTATAAGTTTATAACCTATTAATGGTCATACTTGATTATCTTATACTAGCTTATTTAAATATATGTTGTACATATTATATTTTATTTTTCATGATGAGATATATTTCTTATTATTCTGATCATCTTTGATGACATTTATTTCATCACCACCCACCTCTGAAAGAATAAAAAAAAACTTTTGGTATTCATATTGTATGATGACTACATAGTTCATTTGATTTAAATATGAAATTTAGCTATATTGCAATTGTCTTTCGCTCCTATCTGAAATATGGATACCTATGTATAAGCACAACATATCAAATACTAAAAGCCCTTTCGCCACGCTATGATACCTAAATTTTGGGTTTTATTGTGCCAATTCATAATATTGAATTACAAAGGGTAAAGAAAATAAATTGTCCTACTAGGAAACACAATGAATTATTTCATATGTGTGTCGACATTATGGGTACAAACCAAAAATAATATTATCAAATTATCTTAACATGATTTACATAGATTTTAACTCTTTTAACATGATGATTATTTATAAATATTTACTACCAAGATCTTTGAGTCTATGTGATAATACTAGAAATCTGAGGTATTATATATTAATCTATTTTTTTGCTATAATTAAAATAAGGATTATTATCCCTGACGCCACGCTTTAATATCTTATATTGTTATTTTTGTGCCAATTTAATCAAATTGATATACCAAGGTAAAGAAATATTAATATTTTGTTTAAAATATCCTAATTTCTTATAATGTTTGTTAATTTTGTGTTATTTTCCCAGTTATAATTTAAATTTTTCTATTAGATGATATACTTAAATAATAAATCTCTTCTTTTTTGATTTATTAGTACTTAAATAATAACATCAAATAATTTTTAATTTGTTAAACAAATTACATAGTGTTGTATTAATTTATTAGTTATTGGTGTTATTATACCTATGGATGTGTTATCGTCAAAGATTTTAATTAAGTAATTAAAGTTAATGAATAGTTAAAACCAAAATTTATCATCAAATTAGACAGTATACAATATTGACTATGGAGTAACGTTTATGTCCACCATTTCCAGACAATCATGCATTTAGAAATATTTCCTAGGTAATGAGGACTTTTTTTTCAGCCATAATTGATAAAAATGTTAATTTAATTTGCTTGTTGAATTAGAAATTGCCTTGTATTGTAAAACTGATTTACTAATCAGTACTAATTATTAATAATAATGTACTTTCCTACTTCCCTATGCATTTTACCTTATAACAGTTGAAAAGTGGATCTACACTATAGCAATATTTTAAATTTCTAACCCAATTTAAATATTATGCTAATAAAATTATCTCAATCAAAGACATAGTAACATCCTAGTCATAGATAGTTGTAAATGTCTTAAATATTTTTTTGATATTTACAACATTGCCTATACTGTCAATTAATGACTAGGCAGTGACGATGTCGTCTACTCAAGTAAGGCATTCATTGATATTGGCTAGACGTTATTAACATTATTACCTCATTTATATCATTGACAATATAGTATCATATAATCATATCCAATGTCCTTAGTTAAAAGAAATGTAATTATGCATTATACATTTTAGGTACATCCATTCCAATATCCGATCATTAGACTACTTATGTTGCAACTAATTATAATATATTTTATAACAAAATACAATTTTAAAATGTATTTATATTAAATAAAAAAAAATAGTTATATAAATTAGTCTTAAAATAACTAAATAGTTAACCTACCTATTAAAAGCTAATTTTTTTTTTAGTAGAAATTATTGTAGGTATTTAAAAAAATGTTCAACCTACTAATTTCCCTAAATTATAGGATTAATTTTATCTTTGTCAGTCATAAAAGCATAAAAAATATATATATACTAATCAATAATACATTTAGTATTTATGAAGATTGGTAATACTATGTTTTCTCTTATTTAAATATTTAAGTTGTACATATATTTTATTCTTCATGATGAGATACATTTCTTATTATTCTGATCATATTTGATGACATTTATTTCATCACCACCCACCTCTGAAAGAATAAAAAAAACATTTGTTATTCATATTGTATGATGACTACATAGTTCATTTGAATATAAGATGAAATTTAGCTATATTGCAATTGTCTTTCGCTCCTATCTGAAATATGGATACCTATGTATAAGTACATCTTAAATATTATAAGCCCTTTCGCCACGCTATGATACCTGATTATTGGGTTTTATTGTGCCAATTCATAATATTGAAAATCAAAGGGTAAAGAAAATAAATTGTCCTACTAGGAAACACAATGAATTATTTCATATGTGTGTCGACATTATGGGTACAAACCAAAAATAATGTTATCAAATTATCTTAACATGATTTACATAGAATTTTTTTTTATAAGAGCAAAGTCTTACAATTATGTGTTGCCTTGTTTATAAGTTTATAACCTATTAATGGTCATACTTAATTATCTTATACTAGCTTATTTAAATATATGTTGTACATATTATATTTTATTCTTCATGATGAGATATATTTCTTATTATTCTGATCATCTCTGATGACATTTATTTCATCACCACCCACCTCTGAAAGAATAAAAAAAAACTTTTAGTATTCATATTGTATGATGACTACATAGTTCATTTGAATAAAAGATGAAATTTAGCTATATTGCAATTGTCTTTTGCTCCTATCTGAAATATGGATACCTATTAGTGCTTGTTATTTCACGTGTACACGCTTTTACGTATTCACGTGAAACAAAGGATCGATTTATAAAACCCGTTGCTTAAAATTTTCCGTGAACCCATGAATTATTATATTCACGTATTTTATTGAGTTCTCTACTTTTATTCGTAAAACAAGGATCATTAGTTGACAATTATTTCTTTTTCTAAAATTTATATTTATTTATTATGATAGAAATAATAAATAATATACATTTTCAAACCAGTTAAAATTATTCACGTGATTATGACTCCGATACGTGTTCACGTGTTTTAGCATTTATTAATTCACGTATATTAATTATACATGTTTTATTTTGTTACATTCACGTGTTCACAATATCTGTGTACACATAAGTTTGTATTCACACAAAATACGACAGACTCTAATACCTATGTATAAGCACAACATGTTAAATACTATAAGCCCTTTCGCCACGCTATGATACCTAAATTTTAGGTTTTATTGTGCCAATTCATAATATTGAAAAACAAAGGGTAAAGAAAATAAATTGTCCTACTA
Organism: Neotoxoptera formosana; assembly: GCA_022818045.1. Taxonomy (NCBI): domain Eukaryota; kingdom Metazoa; phylum Arthropoda; class Insecta; order Hemiptera; family Aphididae; genus Neotoxoptera; species Neotoxoptera formosana. The sequence continues at coordinate 17,025,111 of CM040632.1, read as the reverse complement.
GGAAACACAATGAACTGTTTCATATGTGTGTCGACATTATGGGTACAAATCGAAAAAAATTGTTATTAAATTATCTGATTAAAATTACGTATTAAATAATGCTATCTTTTATTTTTGTAAAAATGTAAATATTGGTGTTTTGGAGTTCTCAATAGTATTTTAATTATTTGATACAAATTATATACGACCGATCCTCAAATTGTTATTTGTGGGAGTGTACCGCTCATATGAGTACAAACTACTAGTTATTATTATATTATAATATAATTGTATATTGTATATTTTATTCTTCATGATGAGATATATTTCTAATTTTTCTGATCATCTTTGATGACATTTATTTCATCACCACCCACCTCTGAAAGAATAAAAATACATTTTGTATTTATATTATATGATGATTACATAGTTAATTTGACAAAAAAATGAAAATAAGCTATATTGTAATTGTTATGCTTTTATCTGTAATATGGATATAACTTAAATGTTGTAATTTTTTTCGCCGCCCCATGATACCTTTATTGTGCTGATTCATAATATGAAACATACAGGATACCTAAAAAAAATAATTTGCCCTACAAGAAAGTATTGTGTTGTTACATATGTATGTGTACAAAATAAAGTTTTCCCAGTAGAAAATATCAAAAAAATACAATTTTCTAACACAATGATTTAATTACTACTATGATATCTGAGTCTATTGTGATAAACTGATAACCAAAAAATCTGATTTTAATCAATACATTTTTTTATAATTATTTACGTTCAACTTTAATATACAAATATCATCATCCCACTTCCTATACGAGTTCATTTATTGATTATTGTCTAACTCAGGTTCCCAAACTGTGCGCCGCGATGTGTTGTCAGGGGAGCCGCGGCTGTGCCTCGCTGCCGAAAAATCTCACTAATTCAATTGTTTTCTACAAATAAACTGTCTAATTTACTTTAACTAATAAAATTAAAATTAAATATTTCCGTATAATTATATAAAATAAATATTTCCATGTTATCTATTAAAAATTATACATGTTTGTTATTTTATCTATTTTATTTAAAAAAAGGTCGTAAATTTTATCAAGGGCGCCATGAGCAAACTTCAGTTCTAAAAGGGCGCTTCGAGTAGGAAAAGTTTGGGAACCTCTGGTCTAACTTATTAATTATTTATTGAACTTAAAATATTTAATACTTATTTCATATTTATGCTTCTTTTACATTTTCATGTGTTAATTTTATACTCTAAACAATTTAGTCTAGTTTGATTGTTATTTAATTCTTATTCTACAATAAATTCATCTACTTTTTAAATGTACCTAAAAGTTATTTTATCTTGTTATTCTTATATTTAGGATATAATGATGTTTTATATATTATTTCAACAATGAGATATTTTTAAACTAAACAGATAATTGTTGATGACAATCTTCAACACCCACCTCTGAAAAATAATTATCAATCCATAACTCAACATCCTGACGTGATGAAAATATAACTCTTTGTCATACTGTCGTTAATATGATTCAGATTATAAATGTATTCAAATTTTAACTATAACACAATTTATAATAAAAATAAAATTCTAGGGATATAAAAATATTATTGTTAATAAAGTATTTATTGCACTGTTTGATAATAATTTACCTTGCAAAAATAATTAAATTAGTATATTATACTTTTATTATCATAATTCATAATGATGAGACCTATTTATATTAATTCTGACCATCTTCAATGAAAATCATTTGATCACCTCCTATCCTTAAAAAAAATTAAAACATAAGTAAGGAACTCAATTAGCATGATGATATGATCAAAATATTTTATCATGATTTACTTATATTTTTTTTTAAAGAAGATTGTCTTATACCAGCTGCCAAGTATAATCAGCTGCTTAGATATAAACTATTAATGGTCATATTTTTTTATTTTATACTATCTTGTATTAATATATGTTGTACATATATTTTATTCTTCATGATGAGATATATTTCTTTTTATTCTGATCATCTTTGATGACATTTATTTCATCACCACCCACCTCTGAAAGAATAAAAAAAAACTTTTGGTATTCATATTGTATGATGACTACATAGTTCATTTGATTAAAAGATGAAATTTAGCTATATTGCAATTGTCTTTCGCTCCTATCTGAAATATGTATATCTATGTATAAGTACAATATCTTAAATATTATAAGCCCTTTCGCCACGCTATGATACCTGATAATTGGGTTTTATTGTGCCAATTCATAATATTGAAAAACAAAGGGCAAAGAAAATAAATTGTCCTACTAGGAAACACAATGAATTATTTCATATGTGTGTCGACATTATGGGTACACGTTTTGATTTTATTACTTTTATATTAACCAACAATATTTTCTGAGTGAAAATATTCAAATACCTACTCTTTTAACATGATGATTATTTATAAATATATACTACCAAGATCTTTGAGTCTATGTGATAATTCTACAAATCTGAGTTATATTGTGATTTAAATGGATTTTTTTCATACGAGGGATGTTAAACCTTATCAAGTGTTGTCTTAGTTATAACCTATTAATGGTCATACTTTGTTGTTTTACCTATACTAGCTTATATTAATATAATAATAATAATATATGAGTTGTATGTTTATTTTATTTTTCGTGATGAGATATATTTCTAATTATTCTGATCATCTTTGATGACATTTATTTCATCACCACCCACCTCTGAAAGAATAAAAAAAAACGTTTGGTATTCATATTGTATGATGACTACATAGTTCATTTGAATATAAGATGAAATTTAGCTATATTGCAATTGTCTTTCGCTCCTATCTGAAATATGGATACCTATGTATAAGTACAACATCTTAAATATTATAAGCCCTTTCGCCACGCTATGATACCTGATTATTGGGTTTTATTGTGCCAATTCATAATATTGAAAAACAAAGGGTAAAGAAAATAAATTGTCCTACTAGGAAACACAATGAATTGTTTTATATGTGTGTCGACATTATGGGTACACGTTTTGATTTTATTACTTTAATATTAACCAACAATATTTTCTGAGTGGAAATATTCAAATACCTGATCTTTTAACATGATGATTATTTATAAATATATACTACCAAGATCTTTGAGTCTATGTGATAATTATAAACATCTGAGTTATTATTTAATATTCAATATGAGTAACAAAAAAAATTGAGAAGTATCTCTGATGCCAATTTTTAATTTTGTATTGTGTTGTTATTATTTTGTTAATTTAATATAAATTATAATTCATTTATCAAGATAAAGCAAAACATACTTGTAAACACATTGTTTGTGTGGTGTTGATATCATCAATATATTATATGTATATTTATTTTGTTATTTTGTTCTAAAAATATAATATTTAATAATAAATAATTTTGTTTAAAATACAGTTCTTGTGTGTTATCGATTCACAGAAATTAAACTACATTTTAGAACTATGAATGACCACTTTCACGTTTGTTTTTTTTAATCCATGTTAAACTATTTGTACTTATTGCTATAGGCTAAGCTGCTCTGAAATCTGTTAGTTGCAAATAATTAATTATTGGAGTTATCTTATTTTAGTATTATTCATCAAATTTTTATATATCTGATAAATGTATGATTGAAATAAACATAGAAATATCTAACTAATGTTAAAATTTTATTCAATTTCAGCCTAGAGGAGATTTTCGCAATGATAGTAATCATAGTGATAACCATCAAGGAGATAATGATATCATGAATAGAGGCAACCGCAATCATTCTGAAAGTGGAAGAGGAGGAAGACGCGGTGGTGGTGTAGGCGGAGGTGTTTTCAGAGGTGGTCCACCTAATCGAGGAGATGATCGTTTAACTAGAGCTGATGTTAGTCATCATTAATAAATAAAAAATGTACAATGAAGTGAATATATTAAAATTTATATTTTTCAGGCTCTATGGAATGAACGTTTAATGCAAATAATGGGCCCAACTCATGAACTTCCGCAAACTGATACCACTGAAAGAAAGTTCCTTAGTCAGTGTCGTCTTTACATAGGAAACTTGGTAGATTGCACTGAAGAAGAATTGATAGACATGTTTAAACCTTATGGAGAAGTTTCTGAAAACTTTTTGAACAAAGAAAAAATGTTTGCCTTTATCAGATTGGTAAACTATTAGTTTAAATAATTTAAACTGAATTGTTATTAATGTTAAGAGGATGAAGTCTCTGTTGTCTCTGCTTACAACAAACGCGTAACATAACAAATTTATAGATGAGAATAAAAAAAGCTTGAATGAAGATTTTTTTCTCCATATTTTTTTTTATATATTAAAATAACTTATAAGTACTTAAATCATTGATTTTTTTAAATTTCAGAACTCGTTTTTAAATAAAAATATGAAAAAAAACCCGGCATGAGCATAGTTAAAATTCTTCTCTACAAATTAGCTCTAATATTCACACTAAAACATAAACTGTAGTGTGAATCTGGCACATAGATTTGTTATGTTATAGGTGTATTAAACAACACATGCTATTACCACATCTTCTTAAATAAAAAAAAATTATGCTTATTGAATTTTTATAGGATTATCGCACTAATGCAGAAAAAGCAAAAAGAGAATTAGATGGTCAAATGCGTAAGGGACGTATGTTAAAAATAAGATTTGCTCCCATTGCTGCTGCTATCAAAGTAAAAAATCTTACTCCATTTGTGTCCAATGAACTTCTAGAGTATGCTTTTTCAATATTTGGTGATGTATGTTGCCTATATTTATTTAATATATGTATAACTTTTTCTTCAATAACATTTTATTACATATTTTATTTTTTTAGATTGAACGTTGCCAAGTGATGGTAGACGAGAGAGGTAATTCAACTGGTGAAGGAATCATTGAATTCTCACGTAAAAATGCAGCAAGTAATGCTTTGAAACGTTGTTCAGAAGGTTGTTTCTTTTTGACCAGGTAAAAATTAAAAATGTTATATTTTTAATTATAATTAGTACTTATAATTTAATAATCTAATCAAATTTTTTTTTTTATTTAGTTCTCTCCGCCCTTGTGTAGTTGAAACTTATGAGTTTGTAGATAGTTCTGATGGTCTCCCAGATAAGTTATTGCCCAAAAAAACTATGGATTTCCAGAAACAAAGAGATGCTGGTCCAAGATTTGCCAATCCAAATTCTTTTGAACATGAATTTGGTACTCGTTGGAAACAGTTAGCTGAATTGTATAAATCAAAAGAAGAAGCATTAAAACGTGAGATGAAATTAGAAGAAGAAAAATTAGAGGCCCAAATGGAATATGCTCGTTATGAACATGAGACTGAAATGCTTCGTGAACGTAAATATTACCATATGTCATTAAATTATTTTAATACTTATAATATTTATTTATTTAGAACTGCGCCAACGAGAAATGGATAGAGAACGTCAAAAGATGGAATGGGAAATGAAGGAACGTCAAGCAGAGGATCAAAGAATTAGGGAAGAAGATATTTTCAGGAGACAAAGTGATGATTTAAGCATGAGAATGCATCATCAAGATGAAGAGATGAGAAGGCGTCAGCAAGATAATTCATCATTCATGCAGGTAGAAAATTATAGAATTATAAATAATCAATATTTTGTTGTTTTGTTAAAACAAGTAATTAGATTGTTTGTTTTGTTGGGTATGCATAATATGTACACATAGGAAAGATATCACTTTTTTACTAATATCCTATCACAATTAATTTTTGGCAAAATCCATATACAGATTTAATTAAAAATGTATATTACATATAATTAACACTGATGATTATTTAATATTTATTCTTAATAATACTATAATACAAATAGTCTATGCAAAAAAATTATGCATTTATGTATTTGTGATATTATATTATGCTGATAAAATTTTTTCTATGTTATTGTAATTTTATCTTCAAATTTTATTGGTTCAAAAAAACTGATATTAAATATTTATTTATGTATTTTCAACTCAATTTGAATACACATATACTAATTAGTATATATATTTTTTTCCTTTAGGACCACAGAGGAGGACCGGGTAAACCGCAGTTTGATGGACCACCTATGCCTGTTGAAGGTATGTCTGTTCGTGAACTGGAAGCTATAACTGGTAACTAATCATTAATATATATATATATATATATTAATGCTGGTATAGTATGACCAGACATCCTGATTTAGGCGGCAGAATAGTTCTTATTGTTAGCTCAAATTTCAACACATATAATGTCTAGTTGGGACTCTAAAATTTACTAATTTTCATCTAACATCTAGCTCTTGTTCTAATTTCATGATTGTAATGATTGCATAAATAGGTTATTTAATCTGTGGTAAGTTTAAATGTAATCTAAATCGCCACAATTTATATATTTAATACAAATATTAATCCATCAAGTATTAAAATACCCTGCAGTGGAAAAGTGTAACATGTAATTTTTTTCCTTTTTTTCAAGGAACTCAATGCCAAGTTAACTCACTAGTTCCTTAGGTGTTTTGTTGATTATAAAATGCAAGTACTCCCATAATTTTATTCTGAACGGGTTTAATTTATTAATTATTCCAGTTTGATAATGAGGATTCCAAATAACTGAGCCATATTCTAGTATGGAACAGACTATTTTAGAGCAATTTGGTTTTTTAAATTCTGAATAATAACGCTTTTTAAAACTGAATTCTCTAGAGCTTTATTGTACATCATAGTTAGTGATTGTTGAAAGATAAATCATTTGGTAGTAGAATACCTAGGTCTCTTATGTGAGTTACAATAATTTATTCTGAACTTATTCTGTTGTGAATAAGTATTTGATTCACATTGTGAAATTTGTGAGCATTTCTCTGCATTAACATTCAAACCATTTGACGAACACCATAAATAATAAAAATGATCTAAATCAGACTGTAATTTAATGCAGTCCTAATGCAAAATAATAGGCATTATTTAGTTTTAAATAATCTGCAAACATGAAAGGACTGTTTTTGATGATATCTTTAACGTCATTCATAAAAAGTGAAAATAATAAGGATGATAACATTTGTTGCCAATAAGACAAAGTGACCTATTTTTAGTCATTGAGTTCTACCGTTCAAGTATGATTTTAGCTAATTAAGCATTTGCCCAACAATATAATTTTATTCTAATTTTTGTACCCTTGATAAGACTAATTTTATCGCTTATGAGATGCTTTCTTATCACTTTTTTCTCCCCTCCCCCTATTCAGCGAATGAATAAGTCTAATACCTGTCTGGCATTTACAAAAAAATATCTAGTCACTTTTAGCAAGTACTTATATTGATTTGTAGGTTAATGTATTTCTAATTTCCATACTTTTTAAATATTATGGTATCATTCTCATTCCATGTGTTATCATAATATGATTATTTTTCCATTATTAATTTTTGTTTTTTGTTTTTGTTTTACAGCACAAGGAGGAATGGTAATGTACATTTTTTTTATTACTATTTTAAGTTTAAAAATTTCTTATTTCTTAATAGTTATTACTAGCATTTCTAGTAGCAAACAGTGTGAAAAATGGTCTACTATTTTAAATTACCAGTTGACATTTATTAACAATAACAATAAGTTTTAAGATAAATTAGTATATAAAAGTGAATCAATGATTTTAATACTAAGTACTTATGTAACTAATGTAAACCTCTTAATAATTATTATATACATAATAATTATTTCTCACTTATTCCCTAACAGGGTGGGGAAAGCCAAGTGGCAAATCAGGTCAGTCTTTTGAAGCATGAATTAATATTTTAATAATTACTTATCACTTCTTAGAAGTATGATTGCTTTAGATATTATAAATACATACCTATATCTTTTTATTGATTATGACTCAGTTTTCACGATAATTAAGAATGGATTGCTGTGTTTGAATTGTTTTGGTGTTCAAAATTTTCAGGAATTTTACATGGACATTATATTATTTATATATCCATATTATACAGCTGAAAATAATAACATCAGTATTTTTCATATTTAAAACATTGCAAAATATGTTTCAACAAAAATTTGTTTGTAGTATCATGTTGATTATAATTTGACATTTCTATAAATTCTTCATTATTAAAAAAGTATTAGAATTATTAAAAGGAATCATAACAAATTGTTTTACTTGTGATATTTTAAGAATGAGTGGGTGTAGTATAAAATAAAATACTTGTGATGACTATTATTATCACCGATTACAAGAATTTGGCTATTTGTGTTTTATTGATCTATTTACAAGATGACACAAAATTGTTTTTACTAAAGAAAATATTCTTGTATATTTTATTTTTTTTAATTAGTATTGATCATTATGTTGTCTAAGCATAAATTATCTATTATTTGATATAAAAAAAAAAAAAATTCATATATTCATTTACTTGGTAAAGCCAAAAAGATAACATTTTTAGTATTGAATTATAAATATATATATATGAGTTGTCAGATACATTATTTTTATTAAATTGTAACTGAATTTTAACATACTTTTATAATATTTGGGAGTAAAACCTGTTCAACTAACTGAGAAGTATATCCTTATCTTAGTTGCACATTTATTGGAACAATAGGTTAGTTATTTGTAAGAGTAGCAGAAATAACACTTTCTAGTTAAAATCAGCTGTTAATTTTAACTCAGAAAATTCATAAGAACATAATATGCATAAATCTTTAAATATTAAAGAAAATTATTTATATGTAGGTACCTACTACATTTGAATAATATTTTAATTTAGAATATTTGAGACTTATCCCACGCATATGTTGTCTTCATTTAAAAAAATTCAAAATGGAATTATGATTTATGAGTATATAGAATATTATAATAAATGCTCATAACTCACTTAAAAATTAAAGTATTATTAAAAATATTGTTAGAAAAAACAAATGTACAAACACATACAGTGTTCTTACTATTAAGTTTGATCGGTCTATTGACAGGTATTAAAGCTAAACACAAAATAGTTCTGCTTAATTCAAATTTGCTATGTTGTAGGTTTGTTAGATGGAGATAAATGTCTTCCTATTAAATCAGATATTTACCTCATAATTTATGATAAAATGAATTATTAAATAATAAATAGACATCTCCAATTATAATTTTTATACAAATTGAACTATTTGGTTATTGTATTAAATGTTAAGGCGCCCGGTGCTAACTCCATTTTGTCTTCAAAAACACACTCGGAAATAATGATCCTAACCCTTAGAATCAATCAAATTTGATTTTTTTTTTTTAACTGAGAGGGAAATATTCTACAGCCTGCATCAAACTTAGTTATATAATATTTTAATTTAAAACTTTTAAATAAGTCTTAAATAAAAAAACTTTTTACAAATTATTTTATGTTTTTATTTAAAATCAAATAAAAAATTGAGTTCAATGCGGGCTGTAAAATATTGTTGTTTATCAATTAAGAAAGAAATTATCTGAAAATATTCAACTGACAATGAGTTAACCATATTCCCGTGAAGTCATTTACGTCAGTCGAAATGGACAACTAATAATTCGTTATTTGTTAATTCTATGACAAGTACCTGCAAGGACGTTCGCTTCGTTTATTTAAGAGTAGTAGAGAGATTCTCTCACACTAATAACCATTTAAGGCACCAGGGGCCTTAAGATATAATGAAATAATAAATAAGTTTTGCATTATCGTTACATATCTTATTTTTCTCAAATTGCTATTACTAATAATTATATATAAATTATTAAAAAATGTACAAACCTTGTGTTAATTTGAATTAAGAGAGCGTACTAGTAAAACAGTCTTGGATGATATATGGAGTATAGTAAAAATAAAACGTATGCAATTTAGTGGAACTTCTAATTTTATTGATTGAAAACATTAGTAGCATTTTAATTAATTGTTTGTTTAATATAATTAAGCATAATCTTGAAATTACACATGGTGGATTTTACTATTGAGTCATCTTAATATGGTTATAATTAATAGAATTTGTAAAACTTGTAAATGTTTGTATGAGAGAAATGAAGACTTCAGCCTATTTATTAAAACAGAATAATAATTCTATTAGAACAAAAAAAGACTCACATTTTAGAAGTGATACTATATTTTTTAGTACTAATGTAGCTTTTCTTAGGTTTTATTTTCATTTTATTTGATAAATTCCAAAACATTCTTACTTCAGTTCAAAAAAATATTTATCTACTTGAAATTTTTATTATTTCTGAGTTTCAAAAAAATTAGAACCTATGATGATATCTGTCTTATCTTTTAAGTGAAAGAATAATATTGTGTGCTTACAATATTTATTTTGATATCAAAATCCACATCAATATTTAATTTCATTCTTTTATTTTATTTTAAACCTTCAGTAAAAATTTTAAGTATTTTAATACCTAATTTGTCAATGTATATTTCTTTGGTATTTCAAACCTAAAAAAAAAGTTAACAAGAGCGCTTACTTCTTTGAATATTTTATTTATTTTATTATTAGGTAATTAATTGTTAACATGACTAATTCCCTATGAATACGTTGATTGATTTGATAACCGATAGGAATCGACGCCGTTCGTGGAAACTTTTGTACGTGACAATCAAGGAGTATTGCCGCCACCAGGCCTTTTCGACGCTGGCCCTAGAGGAGACAGGGGCGGAAGGTGGGGTCAAGACAGACGTAACGGCCAGGATCGTAGAAGATTTTAATCTTTCAAAAAGATCCTAAGAATAAACAGATTATAGAACAAAAAAATTGAAGATGGATAGTTAAATCTCTTCATTTCATGCTGAAATGATTATCTATTCATCATTGCAATATCACATAACCGCTTTTGATTCTCGACATAGGATAAAACTAATTTTGGTACTTATCTTATGAACCATTTAGGTATAATCTCTTTTTTAGTCAACTGAATTTTTACATCTATGCAAATGATAAAATTTCTTATTTGCTACACTTTTCAATTTAAAAACAGACACATTTTGATCCTGATACATAATGTTTTTTATTCATTTATTGATTTTTTTTTATATTTATATTGCTGATTGGCTGAATAACTATTTAAACGGCAGTATTTCGATTACCTACTATAACAATGCTAGTAATTTTGATATAATTTAATATTTTAAGTGTTTTTTTTTTATTATTGACACTTCATTAGTCAATAGTCTCAAAAACTTTTTTTACCTACTGGTAAAGTAGTCTTCTTGACTTCGGAAATTGTAATTAATATAATTTTAAATACTATTAATTGTTTTTAATATAAATTACTAATAATAAATATAACTTTGCAATAGGCAATCTTAATGTCATCTCAAAAATTATAACTTGTGGAAAACCATTTAGATGATTTACAAGTTGACATTTATGTAGTTGTGTGATGATTGAGAATCCAAGTTTTCTTTGAATTTCTCTGTAGTTATTAATTTAATGCGTTTTTGGTATAGAGTGTACACAAATATTTATTTACTTGTATGAGGTTTACATATTTTCTTAAAATGTTTAATTGTATGATAAAAATAACATTTTGGTATAGTTTAATGGTCTATATTATTCAATAGTTCTTAATTAGGTAGATTTTTATTATTGTATTTTTGAATAAAATACTTCTAAATAGTTGTAATACAAAGAAATTGATTATTGGTTATAAGTAAACATTGAAATTAATGAATATCGCTATTTTTAAGGAAGACTACAATTGGTAGAAATATGTCGTATCGCGAGTGAAACTTTGTAATTTTTGTATTAAATAATATATTTTATTATATATTGAATTAAACAACGATAAAATACGAAGATTGATCTATGCTACAGAAAGTGAAAATAAACTAAATATACTTAACTGTAAGTTAAATATTTATATTAAACTGTTCATTAAATTAATTTTTTTTTCTTGTGTATGTATGTATGTATGTATGTGTGTGAGTGTGTGTAGATCAATTTCAATATAATCGTAAGTAAATTTAGGTGCACGAAATAGTTTGTTCATTTAATATAATTATACATATATTTTCCTAATTATACTTCTTACTAGAATTATGACTTGGTGTTTGATATTTTAATCTAAGAAAATAATGTTCAAATAAGAAGTGACCTCATTTATATAAACTGGGGTTTACTGACTTATTTAAGTAAAAAAACTAATGTTAAACTTTTAAAATGAAAATGAAAATATAAATTCTTATTTTAATGAAATGTTCCTTATTTTTTTCTTCCATACTCAGAATTTTTCTCTTGTGGTTTAAACAATAATAATTAATTACAATTTTTTTTTTAAATCGCTATGAAATTACTTAATGATATATAAAATATAATATTACATTCTCTCCATACTTGTATACATAAAATATTTCATTAGTAAACAAGTTTCTGGGATCATATGGTTTGTAGTAAATAATTGTATTTAGTTCAGTGATAAAGTCTAACATTCTACATCAATATACATATTTAGTTTCTGTTATGAATTGACTTGTGTACTATACATTATCAAAGGGTTCATTCCGTATCGTAATAATAAAATAAAATATGTTAAGTGTTTAAATAATATCAACATGGGACTAGTATTTTTGTATTATACATTTACCATGCATTTAATGCTCTTGTAGTACTATTTCTCTTACCTTTATTTCAATTGGAAGTTTTCATAAATGATAAACCATCTAAATATAACTGGAATCATGATTATACCTGATGTCTAACAAACTGGCAGTCTAGCCATTAGGCAATTTGAATATGATTTGTAAGAAGTCTTTCACATACAAAAAATGCGTGTTTTTACAATAATTCTATAAAGTTATAATAACAAAATCTAGTTAAAATATGGTTTAACGACAAGGGACAGCTGCAGCAGCCCTTGCATATTACTGTGTTATATTTGGTTTCTATGTATTTTAATTTCATTCGCACAAATAATTGTTGTCTGGTGTGAACGCAATGCGTTAGGCAGAGCCACCACCAAGTTGCTTGGCACTAACATTGTTGATTGCTATCACTATATTTATTAAATTCCAAGTGTATTATATTACATTAATTGTAATGTTAAAATTGTATTATTTCTACTTGAAATATACACAGTTCAAAAAAAAATATCTGTGGCTCCATGAGTTAACTCATTTGAGTTTTTGCTTCATACTAGTACAATAGTTAATATTTGTTATTAAAATGAACTGCTATTTCTTTTCATATTCTTATATCTTATGGATTCAATAATTTAGTCTTTAATACCTATATTTATAAATAATCATGTAATGACTATACTATTAGAAAATATAAATAAAAATATATTGATTAATAAATAAATAAGTTAAATATTCTATTCAAAGTTCATCCAATGTAAGAATTATTTGGTACCTACCTGTTGGATATAAAATTGTAATATTCATAAGTTAATTATACTCTTATTGTATTTATTTATTTTATACATAATAATATTAAGAGTTGAGATCGTAATGACTACTATGATATTATTTTTGATACCACGATAATTAACGATTAAATAATTATAGTGGTCAGTTATAACTAAAGGGAAGATGATGTAGATGTACTTTGAAGTGTTTTAAACGATAGACAACAGATAAAATATATTTTATCATAAATTATTTGTATTTTTGAGTATGCTCAACAAAGAGAATCGAAGAGCGGGACAATCCCCCCCCCCCCTTAGGATTACATCTGGCCACACTAATTCTACGGGATGATTCTTTAACCCATATATTCATAACCACAATACGTAAATACTAAGATCTATTGTAAAAATATATGTAGCAAATTGTGAAAATAAAAATGTATGTAAAATATATATTTTATTATTAGCCTAGCGGATTTGATTATATTTTAGGAGGAGTGCCAAAATCTTTCTACTCAAAATAAGCCAATTATTAACATAAAAAAGACAATTATTTATTTTTGGGGGGCTAAGTCTAACCGTCTGGTTAATAGTCAAAGTAGTATTTATATACCAATTTTGAATTTTCAAAAAAGTGATTAAATATTTTTTATCAGACTAAAATATGTACTAAAAAAATATCGTAACTAATGCAATAGATCAATTCAATCTAAATTATAATCATCTTTAGTATTTACATTTTGTTAAAGTTTAAAATATTTATAAAATATTAATATTTAACCAGTTCTGTAACTTAGAAAAATAAAAATATAACATATTATGATAACTATTATATGCATGATTAAAATTATTTCATATATCTGGCCAAAAGTTTTTTTTTTGGGGAAGTGTTATCAGTACCTAATGTGTTATGAGTTACCTGGCTACAAAAGAAATCCTAAAAGTTTTGAATTAATACAAAATTGTAGGTCTAGCCATTGCCAGTAGCCAGATTTGTAAAAGTGCCCATGGTAAAAATACACGAAGAGAGTTATCCTTTTGTTAATGTTCAATTATTTTGTGCTAATCTTAAATCTTCTTTCTTTAAAATTCCTTTAAAATGAATTCATTTTCCATTCCAAAATCCAAATATATCTTGCATCTAGTTTCTATTTGCATCTCTCGCATGGAATTTGGAACATACAAACAGAGGCCATTCGAATTGACCATCCAGAGCAACAGCATTTGGTATTTATATAAAACTCTTAAAAATGACGGAGAATTAAATTCGTCGTTTATTTGATCTGAAGGTATGTCTATGAAACTTTTTGTGATACGTACGTTTATAATTTTAACGAAGGTAAGAAATAATTACCTGACAATCTTCATATTATTTCATTGACATTATGTTATCAAATCATTAGATGAGACAATTTTATCTAAACTATTGATTTTATTAAAACTAAGGTATAAATATGGTGTATACACAAACGGATTTGTATGTTGTACATGCTCTTAATAATACATTGAAGATTGCCTGGTTTTATACTTTATATTAATTTAATATTCTATGTATTTTCATAATTTTTCAGCATTTTCAATATGTCAACATTGTGTTTTAGAACTTGACGTAGAAAGTACAATTGACTAATTGAATCAAAGCAAAACAATATGAATGAAATATTATTTTAATGATAACTTTTGTGTGGTATTGTATTGATGAAGTTGGTTGTTTAAATGTATAACTTTGAATGGTAACAGTCACATGTGAGAAGAACATTCATTTTATCAAAAAGGGTCTGTTTCAATCAAATCTACTACTTCTATACTTTGTTTTGATGATTATAAGTTTGTTAAGTTTAATTTGCTGAACTTTCTATGTGGATTTTATCTTTTTTTTAAACTTTTATAAATTTATTGAAAACAAAAGTATTAGTTTTAGGTTAATAAATCATTTTAATAATTCCATTGACACTGATGAATTTGATTAACTTCTAAAAGGTTTTTAATATAATTTAAAATTATTCAAGCATCAGTTTAAAATAAATACAAATTTACTTGGAAATGTTAAATAATGCTAATTTTTAATTTTTAATGAGATTATTAATCAACTCAACAGTATATTTTTCATTATATTATCTAAATGAATAGTCTTGTAACTAATCATTTTTTTAAAATCCTGATTAAACAAAAAACAATTTTAAATTAACATAATTTAGTTTCTGTTATTTGATTTTACTCAAAACAATAAATCTAAATTTTCGGAAAAGTTAATAAAAAAAAAAAGTTTATAAAACAACAAAATAATTTCAATTTAAAAAAAAAACAACTTATAGTTTACTATCTGTAGTTAGTTTGGTTTACCAGTTTTTTAGAAGTGAATAAAAATATATATTATACCCCTTACATTTCAAGTATAATTAATATATTTTTTTAATATTTATTATGATGTCAAGATAGGCATAACCCTTCTCCCCCCAACTGTTTTAGCATAAAAAATATATATATATGCAAATAAATAATCGTTAGAGATACATTATGGTAATAATGTGACATTTGAAGATTGTATTAATGGAACTGGCAGCTCTATATAAAGTCAGAAACAAAGTTTCAGTTTTAAAATTGTAGAGCGTCAGAAACTATAACATGGAAAAAAATTGTTGATGATTTTGTCGATTTTTGATTGAGGTAAAAAGGCCTACCAAGACAACATTGTAAATATAAAATTATTATGCTAACACAGTATTAGTAACATCTGCCAATGAGAAATGTATTAACAATATTGGTTCCGTTTTAAAAACCAGTTAATGATCCGAATGAAATAACATAAAAAAAGTGTGTTTCGAATATGATGACAAGTACCAATAATGTTCTCGACACGTTATTGGATCTAATAATTAATTCTAATTATTAACATATTATATAAATTAAATCGTATAGGTACCATATCGTTTTATTTATGTAAATTATGGGTTATATATTGAATGGCATGTCTATTACTACAATAAATTATTATGTACAACGGGTCAGGATTTATATGTAAATGCATACTTAATTATACTTGACTTGAAAATGTTGACTATAGATGATAGATCTGTGTTTCATAATTACATATTTGAATGTTAACATTTATTTTGGCATTATTTCACTATCCGAATAATAAAACACATTGATTGCATATTTCTGCATAATAACATAAAAAATTGCATGTATCTTAAAGAAAATTACTTATATTATTAAAAAGTTATAAAATACAAGGTCATAATTTTCTGTAACAACCGCTGAAGTCTTCAAAATATTTAATTAATCATAAACTATATACCTACAATGGTTAGGTACTATTGTTTTTTAAAGAATAAATAAAAGTTAATTTTTTAACAGAAAACTTGGAATTTTGTATAAGTTTAGTGTAACTAACATATTGTACAGTTTTCGATCAAACACATTTATCATTGTTATCCGAACGGGTTAAGATATTGGTTATATACATCAACGGTGGGTGGGCCATGTTTGTGAAATTGCTTCCATCGAACTATCCGTTTTTATGACAATCTAATATATGATTATTTTTCAGCTGCGCACCGTAGTTTGGGCGTGAAAAAAAATCGTTCTCAGTTTAATAATCGTCTAATCTTGGTTACAATATCGGCGTGTGCACACCTACATCACTCGTCATATTATTATTTTATTATTTTGTCGTTTCTGTCAAGTCCGATGGATCAGAAAAATAAATTTATACTGTCGGAGACGTTGTTTCACATGTTTTATAATAACGTTGGAACTGCTGTGGTAAGTCTAAAGGAAAAAAATTATTCGTTGCTGAGTGATGATTGTCCACTTATAAGCATCAAGCTCGGTGTCGGCTTAGGAGGTGCGAGTAGAACTATGTATACATAGATCTATGTTCCTATATTAAAATGTTAAATATAATATAAATTATAAATATATTATTACCTGTCTTGTTAAGTATTCGAGTATAAATATTTTAACATTTTTTTGGAATACATTTAAGATGAAGTATATAGAAAAATATGTACCTAAAATCTGAATTATTGAATTTTTTATTTGTGTGAAAAATACTTGGTATCTATTGACACGAATATTAATAATTATGTGAAAAAAAGTGAATATTGTATAAATCTATCTTCAAAATTTTATTTTTAATATTTTACAACCCAAAACCAAAAACCTCGTCATTTTAGCCACTGTTTTTAACAAAGTGTAAAAATATTAGTTTTGTATAGTATATTGAATAAGTATTTTTTTTGTAACATGGAATAATTACACTGTTCGCCAATATATTAAACAGATTAAAAGTTACAAGTAGCCACGAGGAGTGTGAAAAATATATATTAATATTGAACGTCATTTTTAAGTAATCGAATTAATACTGTACATTTATATTTCATCATACCAATACATATTTTGACGATAAAATGTTTTTTACATGATTATATTACATTTTACAGTTTTATTTTCTAGGCGTAGATACCTACGCGCAACTAAATATTATGTGGCTTGAACTCAAACCTCGTGTGATGTAATATTAGTCTTGATTATATTATTGTAATTTGTAACTTATATGTTTGCTTGATGCACTGATGCGTGAGCATGGGTTAGCGTATACTACTGCATTTTGGCAAGACCTGGGATAATATACTCCTCGCGCATTTTTCGATTAGATAACGAAATTAGTTAATTCCGAAATTCAGTCAAGGATGATCGTTCATATATTTTATTACTAAACATCGGTTTACTCGGTAAATGTATGTTTTGAAAAACTATTTAAAGATGTACCAGTAGTTCTGAAAAAAACTATTTTATTATTTTAAATGTTTAATTTTTAAATATTCACAGGTTTATTTTGAATCTTAATTTTAAATGCTTATACGTCGGTAAGTAATTAACTAGGTACTAATTAGACATTCGATTTTTGTATTGAAGTCATCAGAAATATATTTCGCTAAAAATGTAGGTTTAAGTACCAACTATCATTTAAATAAAGTAAAAACTTCTCAATATTATAACTATTAAAAATAGCGAAAAAAATGTTTTAATTGACCGAGAAAATTACTGTTCTGAGATAAAAGAATCACTTGCCTACATACTATGCAAAGAACTGTTTTATTTTTATGGACATCCACTATATATAATATAGGTATAGAACCTACAACATATGATGTCAATAAAATTGTTAGTAAGTAATTCAATCAATAGAGTTCATAACTTGCCTTACGTTTTAAAGTGGTGTTTAACTGCAATCTCGTCTTCATGGTCGGTCCTTTTTTTCTAAGGTAATGTTTTTTGACTTGTGATACTTGTTGTAGTATAAAATATAACGAATGTCAAATATTATATGATGTTTACGATTACGGTTCAACCGGTCTGTTTTAAAACTATTTCGTATCTATTAGGTACCTATTCAATTTTATATCAATATTAGGTTTGTTAGTGGGTTGGTAAGTGTATTTAGTGTTATGAAAAACAAAATTATTTACAATATATTTATTTAGGGTAGCTGAATAAAGAAAATAAATTACTTTTTTCGTTATATTTTTGTTCATTATCAATACTTCTAAGACTCAAAAGTCTGTTATTATAATATTGTCCTTTATATATTGGTATATCTACATATTATTGTTGTTAATGAAGAAATTATTTCCGGGGGTAATTACCGCTTAAATGTCAACTACATTATATTTATTGTTATGTATGTATAATAGGCGTATAGCCTAGTATAATATTAATATAACATAGTTCCTCAAGTATGTTTCATAGTTGTAATTTTGTAACCAAACGAGAATTGTACATTTTCGTCACGATCTATCACCGCGAAAACAAAACTTCTGTCGCCTCTGGAAGTCTTAGTAAATTTTTTACCAGATCTCAATCTCGCAGATATATAGCTTCTAAAAATGTCTCGGGAATTACATAAATCACTGAGATTTTCCGTTTTATTTTATCGTGTACCTATTATCGAATATACCACGGAATACGGATGGTCGTGGTGGTGTTATCTGCAAGTATAGTCGTAGTCACACGCGTGGCTAAATACATAATATAATACATTTGTTATATTATTATACCTATACATTTTTTTGTAATCAGCTTGTTTCGAATTCTGTTTTGGAAATTAATTTGAACGATCAAATAATAATGTTGAAGGTTTTACGGTGTGATCCACCGTGCGCGTTTCGCGCATTTGTTATTTAAATTCTATCGGACTATTCGTAGATTAAGGTTTTGACTTGGCCGTGGTTTTGACCTACAAATTAAGTCACGCGACACGATATACTACCGTCACACACTTCCACATATATACTACTTGTTATTAAAAAAAACGACCCTCTGTCGAACCAGGAAGATTGTTGCACGGTAATGTTGTAAGTCGTATTCGCAATGTGTGTAATGTACTTGTCTCAAATTTTAAAGACCTAAGTATCAAATAAATATATTTGCCATTAAATACAGTGACGTATTTAAGGGGTCAGTTGGCGGTAGACGGATTCTTTCATCCCGTTGGACCTTGGGTTGTTTAAAATTAAATAAAGTAAAAAATGAATATTTTTAATATTACAAAAAAGTTCGGAAAATTGAGTGCAGATACGTCACTGCAGGCACATAGCCAGAAAATTTCTATTGGGGGGAGGGCAAACAATTTTGGGCCCTTGCATCATTTTACATATATTGGTTCCCATGAAAAACTTGTAGTTTCTGTAGATAGCTTCTACATCCATTCTCCATTTTCTCATTTCCAACCAGTCTCTTAGGCAAAATCCCATACCAATAATCTTAATATGTTTAAAATGTTGGTTGGTTAAAAAAAAAATAACACAATTAAATACTACTCAAGAATAATTTTTAAGCAATGTTAAATTTATTTAAAAAAATACTTTTCTTATAAGTATAATAACGTTATTAATAATAATAATACAATATTTTAAGTATATTATATATAAAATATACCTAACAGTTCAATATAAAATTATTTGTTCAGAAAACATGTTGAAATCTAAGTTGTTGGAAAAAAAAATTTCTATGCTTATTGAAGCCAAATTAAATTAACTAGACGATCATTTGTGATTAATACGTTTCATTGTAAAATGTAAATTGTAATGTACTGGTCAGCGTTTAAGTGTCATACAAATAAGTAAATGCAAATGTACCTAATCGACTAATGCTAATCAGTAATCACTAAACAATGAGGCTGAGTTGACAGTCATCTATTTATGTCCATGATATTTAACTTCACCATTCTCTTTGTTTAATAATATTTTATAAGATAACGGGCTCAAACGCTCAACATAGAACGCAGTCTGGTATTTTGGGTATTTGACACTAGTTCCCATTTGATATTATGTCTACTATGAATAGACTCTTTATTTAATTTTAATATAATATAATATCTATAATCCATAATGTATAAGTTATATAATAATCAAAATCATAATAAATTGTACTATCGAAGTTATCATCTAGTTATCATTTATCACAATAAATTTATTTAATGTGCATAAAAATACCATGTTTTTGATACTTGGTAAAAATAATTTGAATATAAATTTGAGGGAGCCAGCCCTGGGCCAAAGTAAATTTAAGGGGGGCCCGGCCCACCCAGGCCATATCCTGGCTACGTGCCTGCGTCACTGAATCCAAATTTCGAAATATTTTACACCCGGTACCCACGGTGACATGACGCTTTCGCGTGTCATATTTTAGCTAGGTGTCAATATAAAATGTATTAACATATGCATTGGTTTGTTTTACGTTTAATTTCCAGGCTCGACTCTGTGCGGCGTTCGGTTAGTCGCATCGTTTCTTCGAAGAATTCAACTGGAATAACGCATTGTTATTATTGTGGAATTATGGAAGAAGTCTGCCTCCCATGTACATGTGTGTACATGTAATACACTCGTATTATGTATTTACGTGTCATACGACGGCCACACGCGCATAGTTCTGTAACGGTGAGGTATTGATTTTTGAAATATTACACTTAAGCCTCTCCACCTTAGCTATATCACTGCAGTATGCTATCTAATGCACCATTACAAGGTATTCACTTAATTAAACTAAAAGGATTACTAAACCTCGAAACCATCCTTTCGCCCTTCCATGTAAATAAATACCACCACAGACTACTGTTGTAGGATGAATGTGTCTGCAGCACGAAACCCCATTGTTGGCAATGGTTTATCAACTTTTTTTATATATTTTTATTATATACTAACCACCCCTCCATTTTACAAAGGTCGACCCATAAATAGGTGTGCCAAATTTTAAGCTTTTAAAAAATAAATTTGGCAGTGTTAACCTTTTGAGATATTTATGATTTGATTTATAAAAATAATTTTTCTTTTTTTTGGTTTTAATTTTACAGCTATCTAAATTGATGGGGTTACGCGTACATCCATTGTTTGTGGTCAGATCAACAATGGTCCATTCGCAAAGGATGCTGATTAGCAAAAAAATAAGAAAAGAAAAATGTTTTATGACAACGTATATCAATTGAAAAATTTCAATAAAGTAAACATTTCTTAATCAATCTTCTTTAATATTTTATTTCCCTTTGTGTTCCATTAAACAATCCGTCATATTTCTGCATTCAACATTTATTTATACCTCAATGGACCTCACTGTAATTCCATAGTTTTTGGCTAAAATGCGGATGTTGGCGAATAAGTTAATTTATATTAAAAGTTTATTACACATCTTGAACCTGGAGATATTCAACAAACTACGAGTTAAAATTTTTTCAAAAAATCGTCTTGCGTAAGTCTAAATAAACTTACAAAATGCTTATTTTTTTTGTCTACGTTTTAAAATAATTTATAACTTAAATAAATATTACATTGAAATAGTCGTCACTGATTGATGCAAGTACAATCAAGTAAAAAGAAGAAATAATTATTGTATAAGCAATTGAAACTAAAACTTAGTGTTTGCGGACTTAATTATTAGCGATTGACGTGCGCACCAGCCCAGGAAGATGTATAATACGACCAACCTCATTGTTCGTGGGATAGGAACAAACAATTGGCTTCTCGGGTGAAACGTTAATGGTGCTTAAACTTGTATAATTTGAAAAATAAAGAAAAGAGGAACGACCACAGCATGATAACTATCATGGTTAATGTAACTCTAGAGATCAATGATTAAAAAGAATAATTTTTTATTGAACAATCGGAAACGTTTGTACCAGTATTAATACGTTTAAAATATCTCCCTAAACTTATTAACTTATATTAACTTTTGGTTTATATGTTTTAAAGGATTAGGGTTTTTAATTATTTTGGAATATGAGTTACAACTCATGTGTAATAAGTATAATAGTCTGTAATATATTTTTATTATACCTATATGAGATTAAAAAATCATATAATTACAAAACTCCACCACATAATGACATTGTCATAGTAAAATGTTACTTTAATAAAATATGAAAAATTATAGTCTTCTCTAAAATAACGTATAAGTATGATTGTTTTAATGTTGTAGTTATTGAGAAAAGAATGTTTCCATAATATTATTAAATGTTAATCAGACAATATTACTATTACAATGTCAACTGTCAAGTGTCGGTGTAAGGGTAGGACATTTTTAAAAGTATTGCACAATTCAAACACTGTTTTGATAAAAGTGTTGTGGATAATAATTTTGTTAAATCTTTAGAGGAATTAATATTTAATATTATTTATACACACTGCTCGGGGACAGGACTGATTTCCCTTATGAAAACTATGATTAACATTTTAATATTTAATATTATTATTAAAAATTAATAATGAAAACCATAAAATATTCTAAATAGAAGTAGAATGGTTATAAGTTACTAGAAGACAATAAACACTAAACTTGTGATAAATTATGTTTATTTTTTAATATCCAGATTTGTAAATGTAAGTATGTTTGTTTATTTAAAAATACAATTAAAAAAAGGTACTTTTATGAATACAATACCATCAGTTAGGTGAATCTGAGTATTCTGAGCAATATGTTTCCTATTTAGTTCTTTTACTTACACTTATACGCAGTGCTTAAATTAGGAAAAAATTAGAAAAAGGATGCAAAATATTAATAAAAAAATACGTAAATAATGTAAATGTCTTATTGATAAAAATATAATTAGAAGGGGAAATATTTTCTAAAAAGAAAATCCATCCTCCCCGCGTTTTCCCTAAATTCAAGCACTGCTTATGTGTATATAATCTATATTAAAAGTATTTTAGGTATGCAGAGTATAACAGAAAGAACTGACAAAAGTTATGACATATTTCATTTTTATATTTGTCAGTTTCTTCTATTACATACAGTGGCGCACCCGGGAAGGGGAAAAGGGAGGCCTTCAGCCCCCTCAATTTTTATTATACCTTAGTTAAATTATTAAAATTTAGTCGACCCCTCACGACACCTGTACAGCAGGGCGGTAACCACTTGCCCATCATTATTGAAAATGTTTAGTCATCATAGATTAAATATTTTGTCAAGTTTTTATTTTACTAGGAAATTCTTACAAGTTGTAAAATTGTGTAATACATTAATATTAATTAGTAAGTAATTACTATAATTATCAAATTATCATAGTCATATTTTGTATACATGTTATCATAGACTTTTATCCTTAGTAGTTACCTACTTGTTGGATAACATAGTTGAATAACATAGATACCTACAACTTGTTTAAATTTCGATGTATAATAATAATTTTAAAAAAAATTGTCTTGGCAATTAACAATAAAAAAAGCTGGTCCTCATTTGAAAAATTTTAAAATGATACTCTTTAAATTCCATACAAAATCAAAGTATTTGAAAATAGGGTCCTTAGGTATATTTGAAAATTCAGAATCAGAATTTGGATAAATTCGTTATTGAAGAAAAAAAAGAGGTGACCCATTTTGACTGAAATTTCATCGGCAAACAATATAATAATGTATTACTATACAATAACAGAAATATTGCTATAATTAGTTGATTGAGTCTAACTGGGTCATTAGGTACATATAATAATTAATGTCCATGTCAAACACATTCCCGTTAACTTAATTAGGTATATAATTTTAAATTAAAAATGTATAGTAAGCGGATTACGGACGATAAGAGGTGGTACATTTCTTTACAATCCACGATATTAAGAAAAACTTAAAATAGGTATTTACTAGTTAAAAATCTAAGGAATTTCTGTACATTTAACCTAAACAGCAAGAGGCGTACCACTGTTTATAATTTAACTCCGATTTTCATCTATATCAATTATTATACGATATACCGACTATACTAATATAGTTATGTTTTCAAAGTTTTTAATTTAGTTACTGTATTGTAAAGCTATATGTTGATACTATATAAATGTAAAAATATATACGTCTTAAAAACTGTGTATGTTTTTTGTGCAGTAAAAAAAATTGTTAAAATATGCAAAATATCAATAATAAAAATAAAAAAAATCACGAAAAAAAATATTTCAATCATATGCGTGAGCGTAGGTAATGAATTTATATTGCTACATAAAATTAAGAATGTATAAATATTATTATTCCGCCTTTCAGTTTTTACCCTCCATAGTATGTATATATGTAAAATTTATTTCGGTACCTGCGACAAGTTAACGATCAGTATGACATGAACTTTCGTTTCCCTCAGAACACGCCACATTTTCCTCACTGACCTTGTTCAAAGCAGTGATGTATTACGTGATAAAATATTAAGTTTAATTTTGGAAAAATTTACATAAACATAAAATAAATTTGAAAAAGTAGGTAATTAAGTTACCACTTAGCAGCTACCAAACAACTGTTCAAAAATAAAACAATTAATGATGTATCAATATGTCACTTTATTTTAAATATTTTAATAGTATAGTTTATAATATAAACCTATCTAATATAAAAATATTTGTGATGAATCACAAATAAAAATGAATGTGTATTTTATTCGATTTTTAAAAAAAAAACTAATTTCTAATTTATCGAGTTATTAAGTTATTAATTATCTTTATATTAAGTAGTTCATATTATAACCAAAAAATCTTAAACATACATTAACTTTTTTTTATTTATAGATATTCTGAGATCAAATTTTAACGAATTTAGATATTTAAACAAAGAATAACAAAGTTATAGTTACGTCTTTATAATTAAAAATATTATTAGTGGGTACTTACCATTTTTAAAATACTGTTATATATTATACAAATTCAAGACTTCCTATGACAAGAGATTGCTTTCATTTTTTTGGCATAACTAAAAAACTAAAAACCGTAAATACTTAAAGTTTTCCCCAAATGTTTATATTAGTGTTTTATTTTCTGTACAAGATGACATTTTCAAAATATTTTGACTAAGCTATTTATAAGCCTAAGAAATGTTTTTTGCATTAATTTGATTGTTAAGGTTATTGACTAAAGAAATATAAGACTTGCCCGCAATGTAGATATCATTACTTTAATAGGCAGATTTTTATGAGATGGCGTCTTGGACTTGGCCTTTTTTCACGGTTAGGTTTTTGTTGGATATTATTTTCATGAACGGAAATATTACAATACATTTTACATTTGTAAGTCTGAACTAATTGTATTTTAATTTAAGTTTTTAACTATAGAATGTGCACTTCACCATTTAATTATTTTATTTACTTTAATTTAAAATTATAATAGATATAATAAAACTAGGTACACAATATTGAATACCTACATATTGATATTATATTATCAACAATGTAAATAATTATATAATTATTATGTAAATAATGTCGTACATAAATCAGTTCAATCTACATGTAGATTAAGATTCATTAAATTCACTATTTAATTATAGATGTACGATAATGTATAATTTATTAATATGTCGTTGAAAATTAATTGTTTGCTTACATGCTCTTTGAAAATAAAGTTTATTAAGGTAGGTTGATTTCTGGATTGCAATTATTGTAGTCGACGAAACCGGTACTAGAATCAGTTGGATAAAATGTTCGCCTTTCTTGACAATTTGCAAGTCTGTGATCCTGTCGCTGCGTTACATACTTTCATAATATATAAAGAATAGACACAGCTACTACAGTATAGACTATACATTATGAATGACATTATATATGTATGCACATTTGCTAACCGAAAATTCATATTTTTTCCCCGTGATATAAATAATAATTTATGTATACCTAATGTTTATTATATTGAGGATACCCTCGCCCTAATCATTGGTCTAGGTGTGCCGCTGGAATTGAATAGCCTAACTACGACGCGACGTCCCGTTATCTTTGTTGTATTATTGAAACGCATTAAAAATGTATGATAAATTATGAGTTTATAATGTTTTAATACCTATCTGAAAAATGAACCCACGACAGCGGTGTAGCTAAATAGCCTATTCAGCACGCCGTGTGATCACAACTTTTTAATTGATTATTGTAAAATGCATAAAAAACGTCATATATTTTTATGAGATACCGAAAAATGGTTTCATCTAAAACATTGTTTTACTTCCTGGTCCACGCAGATTTATAACGTTCATTGTCATACTCTGATTAAGCATAAGCTATATATATTATGTTGTGAATGTACCTATATATATTACACTTCCACATATCTACTGCACTGGTGTTTTAAGACCTATGTTTTTTACCATCAGAGAATTTTTATTTATGAATGAGTTGGGTTTATGACTAAATAAAATAAAATAAAACTGGTTATTGTTTTATATTTTGTCACATTCTTCTTCGTTATGAGGCAAACACGGGGTAAAATCGATTAAAATTACGAATGCCTTTATAATTATTCGGGATCTCAAAATATTTTTTTTTTTTTATTAGATTAACCCGCGGCAAAATAGGCCATTGGGTGTGGGGAGGGAATTGTAGGTTTTTGGTACACGTGTGTGTGGTTTTTGGCAGCATTTTTAAGTGGGCACCCGTAGGTATTTGCCATGCCCCGGTCGGGTGATGACGGTTTCTTTTTCCAGACAGTTAGGTATAGTTTTTCCAGACTGCCCGGAGAAAAATTCCGCCGAAGCCGAGGATTGAACCGGCGACGGTGCGCGTAGCAACCGACGCCCTGGACCGCTCGGCTACTCCGTCTCTCCAAAATGTTCTTAATTTGTGTGCAAAGCTATATAGTAATTTTATGACTACAGTATTTTACTATAAATTGAACTGTTTTGATATATTTTAACGGCTTTGCCCCAAAACCGGGGCAATATCGATTTGTAATGGGCCAATATCGATGCATGTCATACATGTCATACACAGGTAACAAAATAATTATGGAAAAAATATATAATATACATTTTTTTTAAAAGGAATTAAGGAACTTACAAAACTAAATACAAATAACTATTGTATTATACTATTGATATACTGTATAGTGTTTCGGATTTCATAAATTACCTATTTATTTTAATAGACATCAAAGACTTAATTAAAATTCAAAAATCCAAAATAAATACAAATATTTACAACATAGGTACTTAAATCAATCTTAATTATTTATCAAATTTTTTAAAACTTACTCGTAATAAATATTCAACATATATATTTTATAGATAGTGACAAAATCAAAGTTTTAAAACTATCGATTTTAACCCAAAGCATATTTTTTACAAAATTGTTGATTACTTACACAATATTATGGATAAAAATAAGTTATTGAGTTGTACAAGTTTTACAAGTTGTAGATTCACACTTGACATGTATGAGGATTGTAGTATAGTTCTATCCACCACAGATTATACGAAATAATAATATAATCTGTATATCAACTATGATTTTACATTTTAGTAATTAATATCTATCGACTATCTATCAACATTTTTAGTTTGTAAAAATAGTTCAAGTATAACAAATATTAAATTGAATATAAGATCAAATTGATATTTTTGTGAAATAATTTTTAAGGACTATTATTCTTATTTTATACATTTTAATAACTAAGAAACTACTTGTTTAAATCTAAAATTAGGTACAGCAACGTTTTCGGAAAAAATATCCACTTAATAATTTACAGTTAAAAGAACTAAAAGAAGGGTTCCTATTTAAAAAATATAAGTTTGTATCGCCACAGTACACTCCTTAAATAGTACAAAAATTCTTAATAATTTGAAAATATGGTATATAATTATTCTTAAAAATTCCAAAATACAGAACTAAAAATAAAAATAGGGTTGAGCATATGCATGGTGAATAATAACCCTGTGTATAATAATATGTCATCTTGTGGATGAATATAAAACGTCTGTCATTCCACAATATCGTGGAACAGTGATAAGGCGTTACATTTACCTATATTATCAATAGACTTACATAATATAAACGATTTTTAAGTGTGCTAATAATAATGTTTGATTTTATTTTTGCAGTATCCTCGATATGGCTCGATTTTATTTTAAGAAAGTCAACGTAAGACAAGTAACATATCACCTGGCTCAGAAAAATCGTAAATAATCATATAAATTCAATCATACTATTATTATAAGTTATCTTATAACAGGTCCAGTTTTGGTCAAACTGGAGGGAATGAGGGAGATAAATAGTAATTTTCTTAATAAATATAGTTATTCAACCGATAAAAAACGCAATCGACATTTAGCGAGACACTCGTCGTAATGACAGTTATTTAACTCATTAAATGTTTAATGATTGTTCACTCAACCCGGCATTATATCTGTTATATCCTCCTTACACGTATATGCACCATGTGCCTGGTTTCGAAAACCGTAAATCGATGCGCAGCAAGCATCTTTTAAACTTGTAAACTCAAGTTTATCAGTTATTTAATTTCTTTCTATAAATACTTATTTTGTGATACAGACTAAAAACCTTTATGTGCCGTGAGTTTTCAGCCTTCGCAGTTATTTATATTATTTTATGTAGGTGGATATTATTAAACGTTAATAGAAAATATATTATTTTTATAACAACGAACTGGTATATAATATGTAATATATATAGGTATAACAGTTTATTTTAAAAAAAAAATGTTTGTCCAACTATACTAACACGGGTACTTTTCCGAGAATGGAAAATATGTGTCATAACGTAATATTGTCGGCGTGTGGGACCAACCAAGAAAAATCCCCATCAGCCTATTGTTATTTATTAATAATATGTCCCATGAATTGCCACAAGTTTTGCTTTTAGAGACGTTTATGTTGGAGTATTTTTTTTATAAAGTCTTGTACCTAATATATATGGGTACATGTACATAATATTTTACAACATACATACATTCTGTATCATAGAGTAGTATGTCATTCATCAATAAAACTTTTCCTCTGTTAATATTTTTGAAATAAAATATAACTGTTTATTATTTAAGAGTCTAAATCATATTAACTTAAATTATATTTTTTGGTTTAGGTACTAAACGTATAATAAAACATAACAACTTTTGTTTTTGAGTTTCTCGAAATTCTAGGACGCATAAGATACTTTATACTTCATGGTAGTATTTAAAAAGTTAAATTATTCATTTTCATTAAGTATTTAAATATTAGTAACGTAAGTTTTGAAGTTTAGGCAGGAGATGACAATAGTAGAGGAGCACCTGTACCTCATGTATATTATAGATGAGTATGTGCAAGAATAAACAATTAATTTCCATTTTATTGTGTTACCTAACTTTCAAAGTACCTAGGTAGTCTTATTAATATAATTTAATGTATTCTTAAGCAAATATAATCTTAATTTTATATTCAATTTACGGTTCAAATTTAAATAATATTCTTTTCTCGTGTGTACGAGGCAGTGTCGTTTGATATTAACCTGCAGACCGCATAACAAATTCCTAATCGTGCAATACAGTCTATTATGCTTCGAAATTGGTCAGTGCCGACGATCAATAAAATATTATAATAACTATTAATATTTAATAGTATACCTATATGTCCTATATATATATGATATATCATATACACATATCGATCTAAATATTATAGTTAAAATTATTAAACTATATAATAATTTGATGTGGATTTATAGGGGTAGTATACGAATATATAAGCAGATATTAATTCAATTTGTAACTTAAAAATACGCGTTTTATGGTTTCTCGTAATTAATTCTAAAACACCGAGGTCGTATCCACCATATTGTATTATACATTTATACCGCAGTGGTCAATGGAGTGACCATTGTCTTTTCTGGATATTTTACACAAATACACAATGTGTGTATCGACGGTCGTATTTGGACATTTATTTAATTCAAAACATAAATAAAAGATTACCGATAAAACATAGTATAATATGCTATTTAGTGTGAATAGTCTATAGTGGTAGCAGACTTCATACCCGCCCGGTAGCATTTATGTGGGTGCTCATATACCTAATTCTTACCGTCGTGTGGCCCGCCCGGCCTTACTTTACGCTTAGCTCAAGGTTCGAATTACGCGATAATTGTGTAATCACTGTATAATATTATGTACCAAATGGCAAATATACCAATATAGAAATACGATAGTCTACGACAGCTTGTGCCACGTCACGACGTGCAAATTTATATTTAATTATTGTTCTAAAACTACACGACTAAAATAATATAACGATTGCAACAATAATACTTTATTAATGATGAACGTTGTGTAAATTTATTTTTAACAAGGCCATAACTGAAAACAAATTTCGGGGGGGGGGGAGTGGGTCTAACATGTTTTAATATAGATACTGGATACTCATAGTTTTCAAGTTCAAAATATAAGAACTCTTTACTGTCGCCGTTGTTGATACTGCTGTAACGAAAATATAAAATTATTCTTAATACAACAGTCAATATAAACAATATTCACAGCTAACATTTTTTTTACTTCCTGACCCCTGGATCAATCCCCCAGTTCCAGCCTTGAATTGTCTAATAATCTAATTTATTTATAATACTTATATTATATATTGCGTAACATAAAATATTTTATAAAAATCGATATTTTTTTGTTTGGTTTTGGAACCACGTTTTATTACCATTGAATATTTTTCAATTTTATTTCTCGTTCGTTTTATGTACCCATATGTTGGTAGTATTAGTTAATGCCCACAAAAAATATGTCGCCGGAATGTTTTTTTTTAAATTTCTATGAATAGTCAGGACTTAGAGGGGGAACACCGTTTATTACAATTTATATTATGTAAAAAATGGTACAAACAACTTCACAGAAAACCTTTAGAGCTAAACTTTTATATTTCTATACCCACAATAAGCGTTTATTTGAATTGTAAGTCATTAAATCAGGCTGAGTGTCAAATTGTTTTAATGACTCCAACCGAAAGGCAACGATTACGTAAAATGTGAATCAATTGCGTAAATTACTTCTGAGATTCATGTTCGTTTTTGTAAAATAAATATAACTTATAACTTATAGCGTTATAAAATTCATATTTATACGTGCAATAAATAAATATTAATGGTTCTATTAATTATTTCATCAGTAAATATTTTAATTAGTAACTAAACTAATTACAAACAAATCCAATAACACAGAGAAGTTAAACCGTTCAAGTGTATGTATATTGTATGATGGATGTGTTTTAGATTATTTGATTTTAGTTTTAGTATACATTTATGAGTTAGTATTTACGATCGTAAATAATAAAAAGTATAATATCGATATTATACGAGTACATAATACCGATAAAAACGAGAAAATAATATTCTAGCTTTTTCTATCTTGAGTTGACGTGGGCGCGATAGCGATATTCTACAAAAAAAAATACCTACCCAATACCTACAACAGGTACCTATTTTTTTTTTTTACCTACTCAAGAACATTATATAATATGATATTTTTGTCACAATAATACATTTGAAGCATAAAATATTATATTACTATCACTATAGGTACTATATAGTATAATGACGAAACGACGCCTGTTTAAGACTATGTACAAAATCATTATAAGTTATAAATTATATATTATTATATAATGACTACAGAATTCGCGCAGTGTGAAATAAACTGTTCGTAGGTACATTTATATTATTTATATTATGATTTAAAGAATAGAATCCCTGAGCTCTATAATTTCTACACCGTAGTACGACTGTACTTTTTAATAATGTGTTCTGTTGTAATAATAATAATACATTGTCGTATTTTATTAATTCCTATATGTATTGTTATTAGGTACCTATCCTCAAGTATTTAACGTCTGGAAATACCCAGTTAATTATTATAATTTATAAATGTTAAATACCAACTACTGTAAAATATTGTAATGTTTATTTGCGAAGTTTACGACGTATGAACTTACACACGTAGGTATAATATACTAGACATGTAGGTAGTAGGTACCTATAGTATAATAAAAGTTCACAATTGTACATACAACTAGTTTATATTAATTAAAAGTACTACGTACTCCACTGTTCTCAAAATGGCCACCATAACTCTTAAGAAAATCCAAGTACACTACACGACAACTTTTTTAATACAAATATGTATTTTTACATGTGCTGGACCTAGATATTTCTTATATTATGCACTTTGTTTGCGCTTGTACTAAACTAATTTTCACATTTACACTTTATTCGAAATGCATATGGTCACAGCCTGTGTTACTATCCTAACTTAATTTTAGACCAAAAATGAAAACTGTTACATGTTTCCCTTCAAAACAATATTTAGTACAAATACAAGTAATAATAATTAAAAGACATGATAAAACAAGAATGGTGTATAAAATGTCTTTTTATACACATTTAATTCTGTTCAATGGGTATAAACTATAGAATATTTTAGCAAATTTAATTTTAAGTTTGCCTAAAATACGTTTTATTTTTGAGGATATTATACAATACTTTCTACAAAATCTGATTCGATCACAAGTGTAAAATTGTTTTCATTAAAATTAAACACTATTATAAGTTGGTATTTAAATTTTGCGTTCGTTAATAATCGATGCATTAAATATGTTGATTGAAAGCGTTAAATTTTTCAATCAATTAGGTACTTATTTTTTATCACGCATTCACTTCACTGTATAATGCTACATCATACACGTATATGCAACTTGTGTAAAAAATCAAACAAAAACATTTTAACTTAGTACGTTTTTTCTGAAATCACAATTAGCTTAAAATCTTAAATTATTTACCACACAGTGTACATAATATTGTTATAATATACTGCAATCAAATCGTGCATTATACGTGTTGCACTAAAGCTTTGTTGAAATTACAAAAATAATAACTTATAACATAATTTTTATCTAATCTAATTTTTTTCCCCACGTCTACGTGACCACATCAGTATCAGTATCAGTAATGAATAAATTATAAATTTGATGATTTGTTGTTTGATGAATTCGATAACAAAATTATCAAACATACAAAATTTGAAACCATACCGAAGCTATTATGTTTATTTTGTTGTTTTATGTAAGGAATTATGAAATGTTACAAAATATAAAATAATTTACGGTAACATAATTAGGTACTTGGTAATAATATTCTTAACGTCGACAATTTCGTAATCCATATCTGAAATAGTGAAATATTATTACTATTTATATTTTTTATAATTTTATCTCCATTTTTTAATTTAAAAAAAAAAAAATAGTAAATTATACCTAGGTTACTCATTTAGAATAGTATATTTTACCATTCATTAATTATTTAACATGATTGAAATCATTACATATACAATTGGTGTATCAACATTTAAAATACTACAACAAATTAATGAAAATAGATTAATTTAAAATAGTAATTTGAATAATAATAATAACTGTGAATGTAATTAATACGTGGTATACTATAACATTAGAAACACTCTGAGAGTAAGGGTGTCGCATATAATTATATAAATTGAAATGTTTACATAATAAATATAAATATCGTACGGGTGTAACATACTTTTTTTAACTTTTCAACTCTTGGACATTTTTTAACGTACACCGTACAGTACACAGCAACAATAATTATCGTAAAAGAGGGCTCAAAGAAAATAAATATCAAATAATACTAAAATATGATGATAATTTATTCTGTACAACAATATATTCTGTTTCGCGAGCCAGTGTGCCAGTCCTTTTGTCCACTTTGTAGTGACATGCAACCAGTTATTGTGTAATAATTGAAATTGGCTGAACCGAAATCAATTGGTCCTGCAGTTGTTTACTACTTCACCTCAGCAAATATGGTGTGTGGTGCGA
Organism: Neotoxoptera formosana; assembly: GCA_022818045.1. Taxonomy (NCBI): domain Eukaryota; kingdom Metazoa; phylum Arthropoda; class Insecta; order Hemiptera; family Aphididae; genus Neotoxoptera; species Neotoxoptera formosana. The sequence continues at coordinate 16,990,688 of CM040632.1, read as the reverse complement.
AATCGGTAAGTATCAGTTGTCAATCGTTATTGTTATTACAAATCTGTTAAAAAAAAAACAGTATTAATTTTGTTATCGTTTTCGTGCTCATATATTTATTATTTATCATTTTCAATATATTATTGTGTAATAACAGTGTTATCGCAGTGTGTTTCACGATATACACGATGAGATCTATCACACAGTTACTCGTGTTAGTATATAGTATTTCAACAAAAATAAAATAAAAATTCAACGTTAAATTCCACTGTCGCCGCTGTAGCTGCCGTCGTTGTATAATAAAATAGTAGACCACGGCCACGGTGGTACCACGGGTTGTGTGTCAAAACATTATTTATGAGCATTATATTATTACTGCAGGCCGCCACCTGCGCCGCCGTCGCCGGTGGTATATACAGCACACTTTAGTATTGTTTCGGACCACTTGTCAATATATTGTTCGACGCCAAATAGCGACAATTTTCCTACTTGATTGTCTCGGCTTAATTGGTTTGTTAATGAAACCGCGTGTCATTCAAAAACTGTATACAATTTAAATGAAACACGAAACAAAAAATGGTTTAAAACGAACGTAATTTGTGTTGCCAAACGGGCAAACGCCAAACGTAGACGCGAAAAAAAAATATTATACCATTATAGTTATAATAATACTCATAGTATTTAGTATCATATTATTTTTGGTAATATCTGCTATAATAGAATAACAATGTTTGGGAGAATAAGAAGATTAGCCTCTCGTGACCATTGTATGATTGCGACCATATGGGTACGATTGGATATTAGCCAACATAACAATACTTTATAACACTATATAGATAATATTGGAAAAGTATAAACCGTTAAGGAGTAATCTATAGACAATAGGTTATTTATTAGGTATTAAATGCAGTGTTATTATTTTTTCATATAATATAATAGTTAATAATGGAATTTTGTGGGTAAGAAGAGTGGGTAAATTGGTTGGTGGTTGATAAATAAACAAATTTGGTTTAATCCTTTCAAAACTTATAATTAAAAAATGTATTTTATTATAGGGACCTATATATTTAATTCAATTTTAAAATATTAAAATTAAAATTTTTTATTTATTTGATTTTTTGAAATAATTACCTCAAATATATATTAGTCTACCACAATATATTCCGATTACATTACATTTCGATCACTACACTTCCGGCCACTACATTTAAAACAAGATCCCCCTCACCTCTTTTAAGTAAAAATAGACACGAGAGATGTATTTTGAGGTTAGATAACAGCTCTTTTTTACCCCCACCCTTTAAAAAAAAGTGGCTCTGACAACTATTTGGATACATATACTACTTTAATACATCTTTAAGCTTCTTCGACATAAAATAATTTAGGTATTTAGGTATTTTATAGAAATAGCAGGTTTATTATTTTCAATTCTCCATAACTAATTTGCTAGAAGCTGCACCATAAGGTTTTGTTTTTTTTCCAGACATTTTAATATGGTATAACAGTAAAAGTTATCAGATTGTATCAACCTAAGTCTAAAACTAAATGAAATGTATGATTAAAATTTAAAATAACTATTTATAATTAAAAAATTATAATTATTATAATATGCATATAAACTTTGATTATTATTATAAAACATATATTATTTAAGATTTTAATCCAGTTTTTTGATAAAATAAACTTTTTAAAGTACCTACTACAAAAATATAAACTCCAAGTCCTTATAGGTACAGTATATTATGCAGTATAGTCTTTGTATGTTTTTATATCTAACTCATGGCCTCATCCACATAAAAAAGTGTTTTTCGACATAAAAGAAAAGCTCTTAAAATAAATATACCTTTGCTTAAGAATTTAAAAGTTAATAAAAAGCACTCTAAGAATTACATTTTTTTGCATCTGTTAGAGTTAGCTGATTGGTTTTTATTTTTTATATTATATACTATGAATACAAAAATCTATCTTGTAATAAAGTTCCCTCATCTTATTGACTATACGTCGTCATAATGTAATGAATTGTTTAAGATTTCAACCGTAGTTTGGTGGAAAGAGAATTAAAAATGTGCGTGACTTTAAAATGGTAGGTATTCTTGTAAGTTCGAAATCCTAGTGAAAGAAAATTGAAATCTATATATATATACACAGTAACAAGTTTTAATTTATAAATAAAATGTATATATGTAAGTATGTAACTATAGTATTATAACCGTACGTGGTCCAGTTGATAGCTTTCCAAAGTTTAATATCTTTTTCTCGCATACAGTTTTTATTAATATAGGTTACGATATACATCATACCTGCTGGCCGCTACAATATAAGATACTGGATGCGTATATAATTAAACCACAATAGTACCAGGACATATATAAAAATTCTTGATAAAAGCAAATCTGTATGAAGCAATCAATAATCAAAATGTATAGAATAATCGTACATAAATAATTTAATACAAGCTATAATTATAGCCATGTAATTGATGCTCATCAAAAGACAACAATTAAAAAAAAAATAATAATAATAATCATTAATCAGCTAGAACCCCATAGTCTTCTGCTACTTGTAGAATTTCTATATTTTTTGATTACTATATCTATACATTTACTATATTGGTGACTGGTGAGTAATTACGTCGAGTCAAATATGTGATTAAATGTGTACGATTTCTATATATTATAGTACTGTTTTACTAATTTATAGTTTTAAATGTAATTATTTATTAAATAGATCTGCATATTTAACTGTTTTCACAGAACTGTACATATTTTGAAAAAAAAAAAAAATGATAAAAATTGTTGTCAGAAACCAGATTTTAAACATTATCCAAAATAATATTTTTTTATTTTTGTTTATTCTTCAAGAAGATAATTTGCTCCTTTGAACATGTTGTGTTGGTCCATGTGTTCACAATTTGAAGTACAAATCCGTTAAATAGTTTATACTTTAATAATTACAGTACATTTTCTATATCCTAAAATATCAAAATAAATAGATAAATATTTTTTTTGTGTTAGGTACATAGTATGGTAAAATTTAAAAAAATTGTATAGGTAGTTAATTAATAGAATATAAAGTTGTAAAACTAAAATTATCGATAATTACTAAAATCATTTTCCAATTAATAGTGTAATAATTAATATAAGTAATGTAATAATCCTATATACATTTGTTATAAGTATTTCTAAATAAATTGTTGTTCATGTATTAATCAGATTTAATCAATTTGAAAGTTTTTTTTAAGATTTTGAGAGAGTTTCTATTTAAAATTTAAAATATCCTGTAATTTATTGTAAATTTTAGGACCGATATACTATATATGTATAAGTATGTGGATTGTGCTAATTTTTTGTGCATGGTTCGTAGGTACTTTGATATTAAATATTTGTCTAGTATTAAACACATTTTCAGTTTTAAAAGTAAGATTATTTTTAATTAGATATGTAAAGTACAGATGCTTTATAAAACAATTTATTTTTTCTGGTAGTACATTCGTATTGTTGTATAAGTATTTTTTGTGGTATCTTGAATTCTTGAGTAATTTTTTATAATAATTGTTACTATTTTATTTTGTATTTTTTTTTTAATGGGTCTATTGTTATGTCATACGTACCTCCTCAGTCGACATATAGATATACCATAATTAACTATAGATTCTATTAATGCTCAATCTATAATTCTATATACACTTCTCTTATTTTCTAACTTTCTAAGATATCTGTTAAATTTTTAAAAGCATACATTATTTTTCTTAATTTATTTCTTACAAGTTGTATGTGGTCATACCATTTGAAGATTATGGAACATTTCTATACCTAAATATTTACAGTTATGATAATTATAATATAGTATTGTGAATACTGTATACTTTTACTACGCATTTTCAAAGTTTATCTATTTTTGAATTTCTTTTTAATATTTGGTTTGATTAATGCTGACGAGTTCCTATACACATTACACATGTTGCAATATTGTGTGCCAATACCACTCCCGAATTTAAATTATTGGTTATTTGTTGCGTTTTGTGTATATATTTAATATTATAATATACATTTCTATCATAAAATTAATAAATCGGCCGGTATTGTTTCCGAACGAAAGCGCGAGTGAGTCAATTTCCACTGGCTGACTTTAAAATAAAGTTAATAATATAATATTATATAGGCGAATAATATGGCCCGAAGTAGAAAACAATATTTTTATCCGGCGGCGGTGGTGTCCGTTTTGACAAGCTTGCCGCTGCACGCCGCCCCGCTCGATCTATACGCGGCGGCCACCGCCGACACCGCCGCCGCCGTAATCGATACTCGCGGAAACGACGCCGCCGCCGCTGCAGCGTTCAAGTATATTATTTCGCGCGTAGAATTGAATATACCGTGTTCGCGGTCATGTATTATTATATTATTATACAGCGGTATGGCGACCACTTATGTTTGTGTTTATCGCCGTGCATTGATGGTATTCTATTATATTATATAGGTAGGTAGTATAGGTATCAGCAGCTATATGATGTACAGACGAGCACGCGCGCGCGCGTGTAAGTATGATTTAAAGAGATAGACGGCAAACAAGAAAAACAAAATAAAAATGAAACAAACGTTTTTCGAGTGCGCTCTCGAGAACGCGCGTTATTATTATATTAAGTTTTTGCAATCGCAATCGAAACGTTATAACACCGTCGGTGCACAAGTACCTCTACCCGCACGTATTGGGTTATATTATGATGTGTGCGCATTGACGCGTACATATATGTAATACGGATAATAATTGAGTTATAGTAAGAGCGATCTCACGTCAGCCACGGGGCTAACCTATGTATGTAGCATAATATGTGTGTGTGTCACGTATTACGATATTATTCTAAATTTATAATATATATACAAAGTACACACATATAATAAGTATAGATAATTCTAGATATATAAACACTCGTGCACTGCAAGTGCCCATTTCGGTTATAAACTGTTATATTGTGTATTAAATATACGCGTTGTATATATACACGCGCATCCAATAATATTATAAAGCTCACGAAAACACTATACCCCCCTAACAGAATTAGTAATGTAGGTACTCGTTGTATGTTATCACTTATTGTTTGTGTGTGTGTGTGTGTGTGTGTGTGTGAGTCACGTGTGTACAATGTAATAAACTGTGCGATAATAATATTATAGTGACGTGTGTACCTATATAATATATATATATATATATATATAATTCTAACGATTGTGCGGTGTGCTAGAGGACGCAGATAAACACAGCGACGATCTAAACGCGCATAAGTTATAATATTATCATATATACATATGATTACGAGTATTAAGTACCTATGTGTAGGTATAGGTAGGTAGTAGGTTTATGTATATATATAGTGTCAATATATATACAATATATATATATTATACATACACGCCTAACCTACATATATGTGTGTGTATGGTTGGTACCTGTATTATTATACTGCCGTGTACACGGGACGCCGAAGGATTACAATATAATATAATATATTATTACTTATTAGCTATTATTATTATTATTATTATTATTATTATTGTATTATCGTAAGCGCGCACGTCACACTCGCGAAACTGCATATTATTATTATAATGTAGGAATACAATAATATATTGTGTGGCACTCGCGTGTGTTGTATATTATAATAACAATATTATAATACTGTACACGTTATGACGTTGGGGCCGAACTGCGCGTCTCGTTTGACTCTATACATAATAAATACCTACGTAGATTACCTACTGCGGCCGTGTACAGCTCGAGTTCAACATATCTATCGACTAGTATAAAATATAATATGTTAAATAAACAATAAATGTATAATGAATAATACAATAATATTGTATTAACGTTTTATACATAAGTATTGTATTATAGTTGGACGTTAAGCACATCGGTGGAAATCACTTAGCCCCTAAAGTCCTCAAAGTCCTCCAATTCCCATCCCCTCCCACCAATAAATATTGAAAAATAATTTTAATAACACGTATTTTGTTCACAGAATAGAGTGCTTGGAATATTTTCCCAATCAGAAGTGGCGCATATTTATTAAACAATAGTGAAAATTCTTCGTTTCCTTCAAACTGCTGCGTGAATGGTAATCACCCGTTATTATTTTAAAAATAGATAATATTATACAAAATACTTATAAATAAATCCACTGTCGATATCGTGCGATGTAGGATTACACAACAAAGGTTTATTTTCTCCTATAGCTGATCAACAAAAAAATAAATGTATATTTATAATATTATCTTATTTGAAATTGTAACAATATGCTGTTTTGAGCTAAAATGGAACATTTTTTTTTTATAGGATTAAGTTATTTAAAAATGTTAGCCTCCCAACCACCGCCACCACAACCGATAATAATATTGTACCCGATTTCCGCATATGGCTATAAAGTATAAACCGCCGCTATAATAGTACAAAATATAATAATAATACGCACATTTAAGTGCTTAACCGACGGTTTAGGGGCGGTGGCGTTATAATCTCTTGCCGAGGCCGTTATTATTTAATATAATAACGAATAGAGAATAGCGAACGTCGGTGGTTTTTTTTACGGTTTTCCCTTAATAAACTTAATGGCGGGGACGCAGGGTGCAAAATCGGCTATTGCAGCGTCGGCCGAGGCGTTACGCGTGCTGGAAAAACCGACGTGGGTCGCGGCGGACGAGGAGGATTTATAATATAAGCAAACGACGTGCCGCGTATACATAATAGCATAATACGTAATATGTGTATACGCCATTATATTGTGCAATAGTGATTTATTATCTCGGCGTAATGTTCCACCGCCGGCTCCTCTTCTGTCAACGGCGAATACAGGGAGTAGAGACGCCGGCGGTGTCGCGTTCGTTAATGCGTGAGCTGTATTATATATGATCATAGAATTCCGGTCACGGGAATAATATAATAACAATACAGCGACGCCATACGCTAAAAATATTATGTACCCCCCACATAAACACACACACACCCACCCACACTATATATAGGTACGGACCGTCTATAAATATTAAGAGGACCTGGGGACACCTTAAGCACCGATCGACATTTGTAGGGCACAGGCTCATCCAACGTCTAAAGCGGTTATTAAAAACTATTATTAGTTGAGGCTATATTCTCTACATCTACACTTTTAGCAAAAGTATTTTGCTTCAACTACCATAATAATGCGAGTAAGTTTAACTTAAAATATTTAAACATTTTGGAAAAAGTATATAGGTACCTATCTATTCTTTAAGGTTAAAATTGTATTTTGTATGGCTAATATAATGTATACCCACATCAAAAACCAAATCGTTAAAAAAAATGCCAAGTTAAAGACCACTTAAAAAAGTAAACCTATCAAAGTAGGGATATCAACATTGTGGCCAAGTCTACTCTTTCTTTAATCCATAACCTCACTTCACTCCTACTTTCACGAGCAACAATACTCATTTTTTTTTATTGCTTATAACTTGGCCAGTTTTTGAATTTGCCTCTTGTACGTTGTTAACAAACTTGGCACAGATACCCAAGCGTACTATCTTAAATTTTTCGGTGTCAAAATGTTTTTAATGAGGCATAAAATGGACTTGGTCACAATAATGTAGATATCCATTATCTCTACTTTGATAGGCTGACCTTTTTTAGGAGGGGTCTTGCATTTTTTTTTCTTCCATAATTCACTCGTTATGTCGCTAGGAATCTAGGACCTCTGCAATTCGAGCATGATGTTATATACATACGCACACGCATCACTGCACGCGCTCACATTTGGCGTCGTCCGCGGGCGGGGCGGGTAAGCGCTCGTTTAGCGGCGGCATCGAACTAGGATTACGGTATATACATATTATTATATGGCTAGGTATAGCGCCCCTAGTGGCGGTCAAATGATTTTATCGTTAGGGAGTGGATGAGGAATTTTCTCATTCCCAGCACGTGACATTTTCATCTGAAGAGTATTCAAATCATCATCTTACAAGCTACAACTGCAATAGCCACAGCAAGATAATTGGTTATTTTATAGACATATACATATTATTGTGAAGTATAGTATGAGTATCTACTATTAAAATATTTCCAATTGATATTAAGTATTGTTAATATTATCTATTCACTAACGATTAACGTAATCATATATAATGTACAGAATTTAAAAAAAAAACAAAATTATTTCAAACTTAACACAATACAAAACTGAAAATCGTTTATCAAATAAAACAATGAAAAATAAAAATGTCCAAGGATAATGTTATATAATTGCACAGACTACATTATTACGCTGTTCATCTATATTGTTTAAAATAATCGCGGACGCCGGCAGCGGCCACTCCGAGAACACCAAACGGTGTTACTTAATACTTAGGATTGGAATTGCAGTAAATAACATGTCGTGTGATCAGATTATCGATGCAAATTTATTTAATAACGTGCTTAAGATATTAATCACTTGACAAAAAGGTCACGGGAGGGGGGGGAGGGGGTGGTCATACCAATACGCGCATTCTTCTCTCGTTCGTTCACTTCCGATAGTGCCCCCTAATCGTGGCCCGAGGGTTTTTGTGAACTTTCGTAAGAAAGGCTCTCTCGCGAAACGCTTACACACGCGGCAGCGGTGGCCATAGAGTGCATTTGCGGTAGTGTGGGTCGGGGGTGGAGGAGAGAGACCCGACGCTTGGAAGCGGGACCGGCGCTCGGCGACGTCGAAATTTGGGGAGTGTTCCGGCAGCGCGGCAAAGCGTTAGGGGGGTTAATCGATGTCGGAGGGCACACCGCCATGGAAATCCCAACGCGACGGCGCTTTCGGCGGAACGCTCGCTGTTTATATACCACGCGTATTCGACGCGCACGGGCCGCGGCAGGCTTTAGCGTGACCCGTACGGACGCGCGGACCGGCCGGCAGAGCGCGACGTCTCCGCCGCCACCGTCGGAGCGGCGCTATCGATTTTTCGCGTTCGCCGCCGCCGACACACACAAGGGTAGTCGCTCGCGACCCCCGGGGAAAACCCCGACAACGGCGGCGGCCAGCCCCGGGCAGTGAATTAAAATTCGTACCGCCGCCGCATAGCAGCCGTAGTATAGTCGGTGCGTTGCGTTCCGGGTCGTCTTCGCGCGGCTGGGTGGTGGCGGCCCGCGGGGGGAGGCCGCGCCGCATGCCGAAATTTATTGCGTTTTTCGCGTACGATATTATCGTCGTCGTCATTATACGTGGTTAATATGCAAATCCAGCCATTCGGTGTGTATAATGATTAAAATAATAATTACTGATATAAGTAATAGCGGTAATAGTAATAACGACAGTAACGATATTGTCGTGTGTACAATAATAATAATAATAATAATATTATTATTATACATATATATGTATTATATACGCTTCGACGATTAGCCTCAGTCGTCTGTGGCCCGAGGGCGGTACGGACGCTCGATGTGTGTGTGTGTGTGTGTGTGTGGATAAGACCGAGTGGTGGCGCATTAAACGGGACCGGACGAAGTGGCCCGGAATTTAGGGGTAGTATATGGGGTTAGGGGAAGTTTTCTGCCGGGACCGATTGGACGAGCTGAGCGTACCACCCCCGTCGACGTATTATATATAGAGTTCTGTAATACACGGCGCGGGGGGCAGGAACGGTCCCCGGGACGATGGGGGATAATAAAATGTTTTATTGCTGCCCCCGCCGACCATCCGCACGACGGTGGCGGTGCGATAAAGGGTGGAAGAAATATATGCGCGGGTGTACTAGATTTGCCTATGCGAAACGCCTTCCCATCGTATCCAGACGTACCTAATACCTTATATCTATATATAATAATATATAGACACATATAATAATTTATACTATCATGTATATATTATATATGATATATATGTCAAACTGAAAATACAATGTTATTATTGCCATAATAATTTAACGATAGTAATAGTAATTATTATTATTATTATTACTATCATTGCGAAACGTTTTGTACGAAATCGTCATCGAATTGCGTGGGCCAATGCTGTTACGGATTTTGCATTGTATACACTGTTCACGTTGTTCCAGTTCCTGTGTGTGTACTCGTGTGTGCTTACTGAAAGGCTTACATTGCGTTGGGTTCATCCCATTCGTATACGATTGTTATGAAAATTTGACAACACAAACACACACATGGCGTGAGCCCTGTTCGTCTAATATATAGACAAACATATATTATTATTATTGTTATCATTATTGGAATACTCTAAATAGACAAACGATTGCAGAAATGATTTAAACGGTTTTGTAATAATAATTATTTCATGCTGATTATTTATTTGAACTCATCCAAACACTACCACCGCCTGCTGCACACCGCAAACGCTCGTCCTTTGTGCCGATGACAATCTATATCGACACGAATAGGTACTAATTAAATTAAATGAAATATACACCAACGCATAATATAATATACCTACATATACTTAACCTATTATATTGATTCATTGTATTATTTGTCATTTATACGCCCCTCTCCTTAGCCCTCACACACACCTATATATCTACGAGTTGATATATGTGCATGTTTTATGGTAGTGTTTTTCGCTTACCTACACTTTTGCTATATACGACATTAAGCATGCCATATGGATTATTGTTTTCCTTTAATTTAATTACATCCATAGGCGTGGTAGACCGTCATGGCCAGCGAGGCAAAACTTAAATTTATAATCCTAATATATAAATCCTTTCAGTCTTCAGACCACGGTCTTAGATTATTCCCGGACGATAATTATTATCAACTTCAATTTTTTTTCTCTTTTCAAAATCCATGAACCGTACTCTGCAGAATTAGGTAATATTCCGAATTCAAGTTATAAATTCAAGTTATATTATCAAATAATGATATGACGGAACACAAATTTGATTTTTACGTTATACTATGGAATGTTATATAAAAAAAAAACAACAAAATATCAATGAATGAAATGCAACAATATTAGATTCTGAGTGGAGTGATGATTGTATTGGCTTTACAATGAAGTTTAAAAAAAAAAAACAACACAATATCAATGAATGAAATGCAACAATATTAGATTCTGAGTAGAGTGATGATTGTATTGGCTTTACAATGAAGTTTTTTTTGTCTGTCAATACGTTTTGGTGCAGAAAAAATGATTCAATCTTCAACTCTGTGAATGAACTCTGGTAGAAAATTGGATCTATTTGGTACTTAAAGGTTAAAAGTAAAAAACTTCCATGTTTTTTTTAAAATATTCTGAAACTATTCACAGAGATGTTTAAACATTTCTACTTTTATTTTAGTTTTCGATTTTTGATAGTAAAATATTTGTTTCTAATAAGTCAAAATTTTTGAAAATGCTCTACGAGGTTTCTTATACTTTTTTTTATAGTTATTAAAAACCATTAAGATCCCAGTAAGATTTTTTCAATTAATTTTAGGGGTTGCAGTTAAGTATTTAAACGTAATTCGTCCAAAACACGAATATTTAGAAATTATATTAAGTTAAAAATGTATTCAATTTTAAATTTTTATAACTGTACAAGGCTTAAAAATCTAACACAAAATTACTCATAAATTGTTTTTACTGTAATTTAAAAATATTGAAAATACATAGCAAATATTTTTATTTAAGATTTTAAGAATTTTCTTATTTTTTCATCAAATAGGTAGTTGCTTACTTCTTTCTTTTTGTCAAAACTTAATACTACCTACTTAAAGAATTTTGTTTACTTGTAAAATATATTTTCTTCAAAAAATATAATTTTTGACTAAAATTGTCGGTAAATAGTAGTAGCTATTTTAATTTTAGTTAAGTTTTTTTATACAATTGCTGGTTATTTTATTTTATTTAAAGTAATATAAACTGGCTATCCCATGTATACGGTTACCGTTAATCAGAATTTTCAGTTTCAAAATATATTTTCAGAAGATAAAAATTCCTGAGATTTAGAATTTTATTATATGAGTGTATTTCTTAGACTTAGACCTTATATTATACTGAGTATAAGGTCTATGGTGTATTTATAAAATGTTCTGTCTGCAATGGCGTTACTTATAATACTGTGGCTTACAGTACAATTTAATTTGGGATCTTTTTCCTTAGGTAGCTATGTTATTTTTTACTTTGATCTATCATATTCTTGTTTAAAATCTACTTACTTCAATTATATTTTGACCACAAATCCCATGACACCAAATCCCACGACACCTTCTCGTTCTGGGAGGTTTAGTTACACCATTGTGTATGCTTTCATACGAGTGTATTTGTTTTTATATTTTTCACATTATACAAGTATACGCCTAGGGTGTAACAAAAATATTAATAATAATAGAAGCGGTAACAAATGAGTAGGTACGTGAAGGGCCATGCTTTGTATACATTATATATTTATATACATTTGTAAGTTTGTAACATTTTATGAATACGTACATTCTACATATTATTATACACATACAGATATGGAAAGATAACAAAAAACCTAAATAAATATGATGTGACGCATAAGGTTATAATATACGGTTGATATGAGAGGTAGGTATAAAATGAAGAAGATTATAAGATTACATTATTAAAGTTTTGTCTTAGCAGTTAGCACTTATATATATTATAATAATTCTTATAATATATTATAATATTATTCGACTATGGGACCATATTTTCAAAGTTCCATAGTTTCGGAATAAAACGATTGAGCTATATTACGAAATATACACAATATAACTACCGAGAGAAAACACGTAACTCAAATTGATGAATTGGGGTATTTAGTTTAGATTAACAGTTTATTATTATACATAAAAAAATGTTTACATTGAATTCGTTGTGGTAATCACGTGCCAACTTTTAATACTCCTCGGGGCTAGGATGACTAATGGAGACGCGTAAAGACATTTCATCATGGGATGGTATCTCGCCCAGCTAAATAAATTTCAATTAATAAAACTATTATTTTATTATTTTTTGTTTCATTGTTTTTCTTCTCGTAAATAAGAATGAATTAATTTAAATTAAAAACAAAAGTAATATGCACTTATTAAACTATAATCAACGTCGATAAGACAATATTTGAATACAAATTCAATAAGCATATAACAATTAAAATAAAATATATTATCTACTCTGTAAGATTATAATGCCATTATATTAGGTAATTCATAAAATAACTAATATCTATTACATTCAGAAGAGTTATCAACGCAATAGATATCATGACTTTATTATAGTATAGGTGTTATATTATATCACATCAAACATTACATCAGTGTAAATTCATAGATAATATTATAATAATTAATAACACTACAATGCACACAGAAGTGTATTTTGTGAAGATTTAGTGATTTAAATTGGACGGCTGTGGATTCCATTATCACATCGAATTTTCAATTACAAAATAATCTTCTTAAAACACCTTAACGCATGATATATAATACTATAATAAATCAATGACGCTTAATGTGTCTTTTGTAAAAAAACTGTAAGAAACTGAATCGAAGATGTTCAGATTTTGTTGATGTTTAATTTATATACATTTTTTTATAAATATATATATAAGCTATGTACGACTAAGATGAACATTTAACAAAATGATGTATATAATATTATTTATGATGAATAAACTTTTTTTTTAAACATAAAAAATCACACAAATAGTGAAACCTTTGTATAATGTATGCCCAAAGAAGATCTCTTTTGTGGGCTTTCAAGAAAAAAATTCACTTTAAATATTCATTCATCTATATATAGCCTATAGGTACATTTAAAATTCATATGAAAAAACCAGATTCTATACGATGTGAAAGAAAAATCGTTTTCATGAAATATTTATGAAAAAAAGAATTATTTACTCGAAGTTATGATTTAAAACGATATATTAATAACCACGTTAAAAAATACCGTTTTCTTATAAATGGAACACAAATACACAATATATTAAAACCATTTTTGACATTTAAACGATATTATGTTATTTGACACAGTGTTTTCTTCTTTCTTTATGCAATTAAAAACATTATAATTTATATTTATTATTATAAAATATTCGTTTATCACGAGTCGCCTGCATTTTCTAGCAACTCCGTTTAAATTTTTTTCATTTATACTAAAATTATAATATATTATATGATAAAGTAAGTACCTATTCTATTCATTGTTTGGTAGACTGAACGCGAGATTAAATTTTAATATGCATTTCGATTTCAAGTAGTGCCTGCCAACGATTCGAATGAATTACCTCAATTTTGACGAACACGACGATGCGTATTATAACATCACGAGCAATTCGCTAATATCTATTATACTCACCGCGAGTACGAGGTGTAATAGGTATTATAGGTAAGCATATAATATATTATGAAGTCATAGGAGTAAAAACTTAAAAAAAAAAAAACATAAAAATTCAAAACAGCACAGTGTCACGACTCACGACTCGCACGTCACCACGTCAGTGCCTATATTATGTAGTTTACTCGGCTTAGTAGCGTGTTTGCGTTTTTTAATGTGCACAGTGTACCTATTATTATATACATATAAATACACTTAAAATAAACGCTTTCTTTAAACATCAATATGAGATTAATCTCCCGTTAGTGGTTCTAAGCACGAACACGCCGTGTGTTATAATATAATATTTGTATATATCTACCTACCTACCTATAATAGTAATGTTTCGAACGATAATATAAATATAATTTTTTTTCGATGATAAACGCGTTTTTATAGATGAGACAGCTTTTTTTATAGGTAGGTAATTGCAAAAAAAAAACCGTTTAATTTAATATCGTAATCGGTACAATTCGACGTTTTATATTTGCGAATATAGGTATACATAAATAATATACATTTAAACTTTGATATATTGCTTTCGTGCGCACGGCAAAAGGAAAATCCAAATGCAAAATAATTATTACACCCCTACACATCGATGTACCAACCTACCTGGCACCTGGCACCTGGCACCTATTATTATTGTTGTTATTATAATTTATATCGAATTACAATATAGTTTTAACGAAGTACGATTACGATAACATTTTATTAGAATACCCAGCTGCGGTACGCCAATTGAATGCTCGATGTGTACATATCTATAATCGAAACGGGGCAAAAGTTTGAGTTCACCCCCATCGTATACAAGATATACATCGTCATTGTAAATTTAGACACAACCGCAATGATTGGTGTCATTCGTTTGAAAAGCAATCGCCTACACAATTACGATACGGACGCGTATACAGCAATATATAAGACAAACCAATTTATCAACACCGCCTGTGTGTTGTTGTTGTTGTTGTTGTTGTTACCTTTTGAAATATACGTTTTAATATTTAATTGTTTTTTTTTTCTTTCAAAAATCGTTTGTTCGTTACACTGCTACAATGCGTATTTACTCGTTATTTCTAAGAATATTATAATATGCCAGCCTTCTAGTTTAGGGGTTGAACAAACAATATACTATTACTGCTCATTATAGACCTAGACGCAAAACCGTCCCCGACCTATCGACCTAACCTAACCTACCGACGACCTATCGTGGTATAATATTCCAAATTTGCTGCGGTCGATTAAATAGTTTTTCGTGTTTCTTGTTTTTATATTTTACATTTACTATACGATTTCCATTAAACGCAGTTGAACCGTAATAGCGCATATTATAACACGAGGAACGTCTAATTCTAATTTTTTTTTCATTATAAGTAACAAACATTGAAACTCTAGCCATAGTTTGAAATTCGTATTTTTTTGCTATTCATAAAGTATATAATATTACAATTTACTATTTTAGTAATTCAATACCTACTATAATTTAACCTCTCCGAGGGTGTTGTTTAAATAAATAAATAAAAACAAATGTGTATATACGTATAGGCATAGACTGACGTGGAAAGAATAATAATTCACTCTGTTAATTATATAATAATATCGTGATACGAAATCAATTGCGTATCGCAGATTATACGCGTTCATATAATATACGTTTTAATTAGACAATTAAAATCCAGCCGTTACAAAATTGTTATAAACATTGCGAATACGCAGAGTGCATACCCGTGTTGTAACTTGTTACTATAGAGGAATGCCCGTAGCAGTATTGCAATAATTATTTTCCGGGGAATTGAAAATTCCGACTTTTCTCGAGGCGTATTTAAACGATTCAATATGCCTCATTATTTTTACCATCGCCTACGTCGCGCGTCGCGCCGGGTGGCCGTGTTCTTGTGTCCAATATAAAATAGTTTAGAACAATATCGTGCGGAAAATTAATATTTAAAATGAGAAAATAATATATCGTTTTTAATCATTTTCGCAGAACTTCTACTGTTATTCATATTGTAATATAATGTCCGGTGTTGTTTATCAAAACATTAAAATATATAGTGACACGATTTTTTATTGGAGAAAAGGATTGTTAAATAGATGACAACTATATTCTATTTACCTAACTGGGCGTGTATAATATTAATAATATTAAATTATTACAATACTATATTTTTCATCGAGCGTGGCTAATTTCAGACTAGGTAAACCTTTTATTTTATGACTTTAAAGTCTGATAGGTAATAGCTATTATAGCCACGTTACAAATATGACTGTACGTTATTTTGAAATGTATAATGGTACAAATGCACAATATGTTTATGGGTTCAATACAATCGACTTTGTACTTTCCAGTGCATACAAACATATAGAATCGAATCGCTGAATAAGTCCGACACATTCTGTATTATTCACGATCGTATTTTTAAGTAGCAAAATATTATAATTGGGAGAGTTCAATAAAATACATGACTACTACTAATTAATGATAATTTACTCAAATATTATACGAGCTCCTAAGTACGAAATACGATTACGTTCTGACAGACGATTTATATATAATTCAGAATCTAACACTCGTTATCCTCACACACACATTTATATCATGCATATAGGTAAAATATATAACTAGTACAAACAGGCCATAACGCGTTAGTTCAGTTCACAAAATGTCGAAGGTATAATGGAAACGTTTCTTGTATTTTTACTGTTTTTTTGTTCACTCTATAAGCAATTTGCGAAATATACTGTTTCAAATTCTGAAAATAACATAACATATATTTTATTATAATATAAATGAATGTGTGTGAGTCAGTGCGAGCTCGTGTGTATAATATAATGCACTGCAGAGTATATGTGTATGAGTACGGCGTATCGAGTGTATCTGCTGTGTATTATTATTTATTGCACTAGCATTTTATACATTTTTTTTTATGCCCATTCGGTGGTATTTCGGTTGACATTTCCTGAAAAATGTCATTTATGATACGCACAACTTTTCACATATTGTTTCTGTCGAAAAATAATATTAATCGAAAAATCAATCAGCTTGGATGTATTTTTATTTTTTTGGCGGTAAGTAATAATTCATCGTTACTATTGTTAGAACAGTTGAAACAGTTGCTTCAAAGTTCAAATCTTTATCTCCTAGGTATTTTTAAAAGTTCTACATTGACATAATAAAGGTTTCTACAAATTCGATTATTTTTCAAAGTTATACTTGTATAGGTATACATAAATGTATTTCATTAAAAAAAAATGATAAAACTATAGTTAGTGATGATTGTAGTAAATAATAGTTAGGCAGAGTATCTATAGACTATAGATACTCATTATAATATATTATCATAACATAATAGTTAATGCAAAAATAATATTATTTATAAAATATGTATTTTATTATTCAATGTTATATATGAGTGCAAGTGCAAGTATAATAACTATAATAATTATATATATACCTACCTACACTAACTAATATACTTGTTTATAGTAATGACTAACGGCTAATGACTGTATTGACTAATGACTAACGAGTGAGGTATATATTAATGACATATAGGTACTTACAATTAAAAAGGGTAATGTATTGGTAACCGCTCTGCAGTACAGTAGGTGTTGAGTGTACCTCATCATTGGGTAAATCACTGTAATGTATATTATGTTAATTTTGAATTCAATGATAATTTAATACGAAAAACGATTCTGAGCGAAGACGATCTATCAGCCTATATTATATGATGTATTTAAATTGCTATTATAGTATAATTTATTTTACTATTTGTAAGACGGACGCATGGCGTTATACATTATATAAATAGGCTTTAAATTAATTTAAATATTCTGAAAATGTCAGTGTGTGTGTAAAATATTATAATACATGTAGAAGTTTCAAGTCGAATAATATTTTTGGAATTACGACAAAATAACTAAAATTGCTATTCTTTGTTTAAATATCTAATTTGGTCCAAACTTAAAATGACCTTTAAAATAAATTATGATTATATTTTTTTTTTAGATTTTTTGTTTCAGTATGAAATATTTCCGAGGAACCTTGTATTAATTTTTAAAATTTTAGGTATCAGTGTTAAGAATTTATTACATTTTTAACTACAATAAATATTATTCGTTCAAAAAGAGTCAACATAATTTAATCATTTGGTGAAATTTAAAGTGTCTACAATTATAAGTTTTTGAGTTGTACCACAAAATCGATTTTATTTGGTTTCCAGTTTTTCCTTATTTTTTTTTTGTTTTTTTCATTTATTTAGAAAAGTAGTGGGAATTTCCAATTCCAACTTCCCTAAAGTGCCAACAAGAATACAAGATATTTTTTGCTACCAGAAACCACCCTCAAAGTTGAAGATTGAAAATGTTTTTATAATGTAAATCGTGTGTAGGTATTCTTATACAAAAAAAACACACATATCTAATTGTAAAATCAATACATTCATCTCGTTGCTCAAAATCTAAAATGTACAAACTACTCATAAATTTAATTTTGCATTTTTTTTTTTACCGTAGCCATTTTTGTCTAATAATGAGATACTACTATTTTATCCACTATATTCATTTTTGTCCAATAAAGAATTAAGAATAAAATTTAAATATTTTTAAGACATATTATTATATTGACAGATAAAAAAATACCTTTAAATTATTAACAATTAAATTATTGCCATCGTATGTTTATATATGTAAAATAAATAGAAAAAAAAAAATTTTTAAGTCATAATATACGGTGTGTCTATTAATTTCAAAGTCAATCTATAACGATAAAAGTATAGTCCTTCAGCTGGTTAGATTTATTATTTTAACCTCTGGTTATTACTTTTAACACGTATACCTACATAGAATTGTGCATTATAAAAATTAGATTTAAAAAATATCGATGTTATTCTGAGTTATTATACAATATTTTACAATATATAATATAATGACTATTAAAACACACTGTATAAACCCCCCTCAAACCTTTAAATTATTAACAATAAAATTATATCATCTTTTTGTTAAATTATGTTTGATACAAATATAATAAATAGTTAAATGGGCTAAATAGGCTAAATTATCGGCCAAAATATAGATTTGGAGGGAAATGGACATCATTTTAGTCCAACAGAATGTTTGGAGGCAAATGGAAACTAACCTTTTTTTGTGGAGGAAAATGGAGACTCACTAATTTATTTACAACCATGTAGGTGTATACTAGCTGTATAGATGTCGGTAAGCACAATAAATATAGTTAATTTAGATTACATCTAAGTACTTAAGTAGGCACCCAATATTTTAAGCTCATAACTGATTTTACCAAATACTGTACATTGTACCTAATAATTAACACTTTAATAAAATTATCCGTTTTTAATCTTGAAAGTGAATCAAATTTACCTATAGGAGTTTATTGGCTCATTACGTTATACATACGATATTATTGTACAATTATTATGCTTGTATGTGTTGAATGTTTATGCAATATGCATATTATAATAATATACTCTGTTAACTTAAAAGCAATTTAATAGGAAGTTATTACACTTTAACTTAAAATTGCCAGACGTGTGTGCATACGCTTTAATGAGGATGTGCACTGAATACAATGGAATTAATTAACTGCCCTATTTTCAACAAACTATATCCAGCAGTATTATTTACAATTAAACAATCTAATATTTTAAACGCATTGCACATTTCACATTCTGTATTCATAACTATGCGAACTACGCCACTGTGTTATGCATAATTCGTACAGTGTTATAACTTGTATTTGTATAGATAGAAGTCTTAAATATTTCTGAATCATAATAAATTACAAGGAGATGCTAGAACCGTTAGGGGTCGTAATAAAAACTATAACTGTAAAAACGATCGTCTAACTAATATTCAAAAAGACGCTATAAATATATAATTTTTTTTAAATAGCGGCGACTGGTTTATTATACGCTAGTAAAATGTAGTTTATTAGTTTAGAAAAACATTGGAAAACTTTTTATATATATATTTTCATTTTTGTTCTAGCATATTAAACAATATTATACCATTTTTTTTTCTGAAAAATGAATTTATTCTGTTAATGTTTTAATGTTTGTAAGGTTTATATCTTATGCAATTCCGTAGGAACTGACTTTAAATTATCTCAATGAATTTAGAATACATAAGTGATTCGGTCGATGAAACAGATGAATTGCATTTTTTAAGTACTCATTTCGTACACTCCAGTTATAATACTAAGGGAATTTGTAATACTATAATAGACATAATTATTCATCAAAATACATATTTTACAAAAAACATAGACTCCACTTCTAGCAGGGGAAACTCACCACCGTGTTCAAAATAGTAAATGTTCTATTATTTTTTTTTGGATCCAACTCGGTATTATTATAGGTTTACGATATAATATAGCATGCAGTATATCTATATAAACATATAGTTCACAATACCTTTTTAGTTTAACCTTAATCTATAAATTGCTTTACCAAATTAGCCCTACAATCGTCTAGTGTCTACTACAAAAGTGTAATTGCATTGTAAATTTTTAAATAAGATCGATTGTGACTACGATATTTTGAGTTACCTACTTAATTACATCAGTGTAATGATAACTGATTACACCAGTGTTACTATAGGTAACTATTAGATATACTATATATCCCTGGTATGATAATAAAGTTTATACGTACCAAACAAATAAAATATTCACATAAGATTAACTGTACCTATATACTTAAAAGATCAAGTAAAAAACAAAAAAAAATCGTAATAAAATATTTTTTATATATATATTTGTATAAAACCAAGAATAGTATTGGTTGTACACACGCGTTATAGATTTGTTTTTAAAATTTTCAATTAAATAAAATATTAATATCAGATGATTCATTTAAATTTCTGTACTCATTATTCAAAAAGTTTTTACTTTTTCGAAATATTCATTCTTTTTATATAATCTGTTGTTATTTCAAAACAATATTTTTGTAGAAAAAATAATATTTTTTAGTATTTTTTATATCCTCATAACTTTTTAAGTTTTTTACTTTTTTGAATGTCTCCATACATTTTTTATTTCATATTCCTAAGCAGAATATTATTTGGAGTAATTCAATCTTTAAAATTCAAATTTTGAACAAGTAGTTTATTAGTTATAAGTATTTGAAGTTTAGGTTGGTGGAGTAGTGGTCAACATTTTGCTGGGCACTCCTGTACCATTCTACTCCACTCATCTAAACTTTAAATGATTATAGGTTATAACTAATGAACTACTTGTCTGAAATTTGATCTATATAGATTGAAATACTCGGAATACAATTCTGCTTAGGAATATGAAATAAAAAATGTAAAGAGTCATTCCAAAAAGTAAAAACTTAAAAAATGAAGAGGATAAATAATTTTTTTTTCATAAATGTTTTTTTGAAATGACATAAAATTATGTAACCAACATAATTTCAAAAAAGTTGAAACTTTTTTTGTATAATTAGTGAACACTTAAATGGATAACTCTATATAAATTTTCAATACGAAAGTGAGCATGTATATGTAGGCGCGGAGTTAGTATTGTGAAATCATATTTGGTCTAGGTCGTATACTCCTCTTTATTTGGATTATTGTCCTTATAAAGTAATAAATAAATATGATTTATTTGTGACGAAAAACAAAACTATAAGAAATGTATAATAAACATTCGGGGATGAATTGATTACGTCACGTCATGGATTGAGGTGGGTTGGAACTATTAAAACTGTACAGTGCCTCAACAAATTATTTTTATTTGTATTATTGTTATTTATTATTGCCATCGTAAAACGCATAATAATATTATGTGATTGTGGGCATGGCAATAAATTTACAAAAACAAAGGTAGACAATCAAAGCTCCGCTTTCACTTTCAATCCTAATTCTATTGGCTTATGCCAACGATGAATGATCTCCTCCCACTATATTATCTAAATATATTATATGTACATCGAGATTATGGTGACATTAAAATTTTCAGTTGTTCGTTTTATGGATTCCAGTATACAGAAGTCACGCCTGAAATCGTTATTTTAACATATACTATTTAAAACTTGGTTAAATAAACCCAAGAACTTCTACGTTATGATTTTTAGTTAAAAAAAAAACCTTGAAATATAATATGTACAATTTAGAATATATGCTGCTACTTTGTATTTTATAAATTAGTTGAATATAATTTTGGTTATATTTTCATATTTTTATAATAGTTCTTAGTTAGGTATAACCGACTTGGTTTGAGAACTACGTTGTCAATTTTTAAATTACCTATAAAAAAAAGCGTCTGCGTCAGTAATTTGTTTTCATCGGTACAATAAAAATTGAACATGCGTACGCTAATATGCGTATCGACTTGGTCACACTCAAATTAAGAGCATGACGTACTTTATTTTTAGAACTAAAGTATTTTTAAATATTGATTTCATTAAACTTTTGTTCCAATTCATTATCGATTTAAGGAGTGTTCATCACATATAATTTATAAAGCAGGTAATAAAATACGAGTTTTAAAGTTTTTAAACCTTTATTATAGGTAGGTACTCTAATATACAATATGGTACCTAACCTATAATAGTCCCGTAACAGTGATTAAAATTCAATTTATTAAACATGGGGAAGAAGAATTAATGATAAATTAAATATTGTAGTTTATGGTGAGATTGATTGACTAAATATTTACAGTCTATGTGAACCAAGTATATAAGAACACTGTAGCCGTTTAGCTTTACGAGACTATCATATATACATATTTAACGAAAATGTAACTTCGCCATATCGGTCTCTTGAAAAGTAAAAATACATTTTACAAAATGGGTCGACGATTTTATATTTCATATTGTTAATATTTTTAAACGGAAATAATAAATATATAATATCAATATAAAACGGAAATTTGATTTTTAGCATGTTGCTTTTTCAGCCGAACCAAAAGACCTATACACCATTGGCCATTCGTATTCAGTACATGGATATAAATTATAATCATAAAATATGATATATATTTGTATACGTCGTTTGCATTTAAATAGCACGTTTAAAATACCCATATAAATTGAAAAGTCGTAATAATATAAATAGAATGGTAAGTTTATCATAAATATAAATCGATCGTTTTTTTTTTTTTACAATGAAAAGCTTATTGTACATTTTTCAAATCATGACGATATAATATTATAATAATGATGAAAAACGAGGATAACGAATCGATATTTCAAACATAATATCTGCGAGTATATATAGTTTATCTCGAATTGGTGCTTCTGATTAATTAAAATATCTACCATAAAATATTGGTGCGTCATACGTCAAATACATGGGCACGTAGATACGTCGTTCGTTCGTGATTTAGTGCAAAAACGTAACGTTATTCAAGGTTGTTTTTCAAAATACAGGAAACACGGAGTAAATTGAATCAATCGGAGCAATATAACATATCGACACACAAATGTCGTTTTTGAACACTGTTAACGGAAATGAAACAATACAACCCATACTTCCCGTGGTAAATAAGTCTCTAAATTAATTTGATAAATTATAATTTATATAGGTAGTAGAACACGGTGCCGTAATTGTTTGTTTTAATTTTTAATCAATACATCGTATAAAGTATCATAAATGACAGACTGATAAGTATTTATAAGTTACAATTATATATAACATTATAGTAAAATATAATCAATTATTTTTATTTTTAATATTGAAATGTCGATTTGTGAGTATCATTGTTATTATAATACTTTCTACAAATCGAATGTTCCTAGCTCTTATATATTATGCATATAATATGCGAATATACGAATACAATCAAATTCGACTCGACGATTGGCGACAGTGTATAACACACACTGCCCAATATTATTCGATTATTCGAGTTTAAGACGAATTTTGTTTTCAGATTTATACATCGCAAGACAATAATATTATTCTAACGCGGATATCATTCGTTAAATATCTATACCAGGGGTCGCCAACCTTTTCAAACAAGTGAGCTACATTTGACATTTTTAGTCCCAGGTGATCGACATCCAGGAAAATTTAGGTTTTTAGGAAGAGATTTGTTTTATGAGCAAAAAAAAAAAAAAAGGTCTAAGCTCCAAAGAATAAATATTTATTGTTTCTTCATGATGATAATAATAATTCCGAAATAATATCCGATTATTTATTACGCTATCGACCGATAATGGTAAAATTAATTTTTATAACGATCGACCTATATATTCCTAGAAAGATCGACTGGTTGGCGACCCCTGATCATCTATACCTACGCATTAGGCATACATTTCGTTGTACACGTCAACGCCGGACGTGGCGACTACGTATAAAGTCGGTATGGTCGCCTCTGAAAAATAAAAAATTTATAATGCTATACGCATGGATATAATATATGATATATTAAATTGTCTGTTTGGACGGGAGGAATAAAATAGTTTGTTTTAACCATGGTTATTGCATTATGTCGACTTTTTCGGTTCGGCGTGTATATAATGGCGCGAGAACAAAAGATAGACAAAAAAAAAAAAAAAAAAAACGAAAACGAAAACGAAATAATAACACTTGTGTCAACACAAAATTTACGCACATTATTATATGTGCGAGCACATTTCGGTGTAATGGAAACCATATATATGTATATTAAATAAAAATACATATATAAACCGTATTGTATTATATATACACACGAATATTGTGTGTCTTATCGTACTTCCGATCCATCTTAAAACGCGGGAACTGCTCGTTCATATATATATATATATATATACGCGTACTCGCACAATATATTATTATATTGTTTATGAGCGAACTGAATATAATGTATTTAATGAAATGTCACGCTCCGAAGTATATAATATCGTTTTGAACTTATATATACGTTTTTATTGTATAACGTTGCGGTGCACACGTTTTACCGCAGTACGACGATTGCAAAATTCGCCGGCAATCTCGGTTCGCCAATAATAATAACGAAATCAGCGGACGATTCGGAATAATCGAGGGGGATATAATATAAATATAATATTATATAAAGAGACTCGCGATGACCGCAATCGTCGATGTACGTTTCAAATCGTATTTACGCAGATATCATTCCTCGCGCTGACGTTTAATATAATTATCATGACATTTTTCGGCACGAAACGACATATTTTTGGTCGAACCGAATTTCAATAACTCCCGTTGTGCTCTTATATAGTATTACTTTTGAAAATTAAATCTAGGTCAGGCCGCACGCGGTAATTTACTGAACAATGCACGTATACCGTCTAAATGAAATATATAGGTACGTAAAATGTTTTCTGTACACCAGCTATGTATATATATATATACAGAGATGGGTCCACATATATATTATAAGCTCAAGTCGTTTAATACAATATACAACTGTCGTTGAATTATATATTATTATTTAACATTTCATATCTCAATTTATTGTGTTGTATTCTGCAGATATTTAACACTTGAGTTTGTACATTCCGCGAATAATAAATTAAAATATCTTACAAAATAGCTGTATATCGAATCGCTACAAAATCGAATTAATGTAAGTATAAACTTACGAGATCCGGTTAAATCCCCGCCCACATGAAACAATAATCAATATTATAACCTATAACCTACCTGCACGCAGTCTGAACTTTGAAGAATTACCACAGCCAAAGTCCACATAAGAATCGAGGAAGTAGGAAAAACTACCGGATGAATCGAAAAATAAATATATTTTGATCGAATCTACGAAAACCTGTAAAATTCTATCATGTTTATACTGACAAGACATCCATGTCCCCTCGGATATACTCATATAGCCTATATTGTAGGTAGGTACCTGCTCATATAATACTAATCCGAAACTGAACAAAGATAAGTTTATTGATTACCTATTAGGTTAGGAAGTTACCTAATACATTTTGTTTATAGCGTATAAGTTTAAAACATATAACTCGGGTTTGGGTCGCTCGGGGCTTGTAGTGATTGTTTATCCGTATCGGGGACGTTAAGTTAAACTTAGTAGAGGTATTATAGTACCTATAGAAAATATAAATATATTTTAATGTAGGTACCTACAGAGAATCAGTGATGAGGGATCTGTGAGTTATAAGTTATGAGTTATAAGAGTATGACCATCCCCAAAATGATTTTTAAGACAGTACTTTAAAATATAAGAAAGAACAGATATTTAACTTTTAATTTGATAACAGTAAATTCACTGTATTATTGAAACTAACGAAATTAAACGTGCAGCAGAGCTTCTGAATGTACATTTGTCATGTACGAGCATGTTAGACAGAGTCAAAAAAATGCAAGTGAGGCGTCACTCTCTTAACGATAAGACATTGTTCAAAAAGAGAATCAATTTAAAATTATAAGTATTTTTTTTTTAAACCTATTACTGTTTAAAAACTGTAATATTTATTACAAATTTACTGTCTAAACACCAGTAGGTACTTAACCATGACTTATGATGATAGGCGTGTCGACCCATATCAATTAAGGTATGCTCCTGCAGGATAGCATAAATATCCTATACCTATAATTTATAATGTCAACAATATTCCAATGGTATATATTACTTTTGAATATTTTAAAATGACCATCCAACTGTAAAGTTTTCCCTTACAAATAACGTTATTTTAAAGCATATTATTACTATTTATTATTTAAACATTTTTTACACGACATTATAACGACCACCGCAGAAAATAAATTCTATATAGTTAAGCTGTTGCAGAGAACACGAAATTTAATTTTGAATATTTTTTTGTATAGTTGAAGGATTTTTAAGAGAAATATAGTATAATTAAATTTAACTAGGTAAAAATGTAGTTCGTTATTTTATTAAAAAAATGTTTTCAACATTTCTGCTAATATGTTGTAAGAAGGATGAATAATCATTGTTCATTTTAGGAAAGATGCCTTCACTCTTAGAAACTTTTTTTCGGGAGGAGTCTAAGTTTTATTGAGCGAACCTCACGAGTCCCTCCCTACAGATTTCTCTGCTTAGATATTATTTTATGTAAAATAATGATATTAGCTATTATACTCTAATAATTTTAGGTATAAATGTATAATAATAATAAAAATATTTTTGGTAGGTAATTATAAAAACAATATTTTTAGGAAAAAAATGTTTTATTTTTTTTATGCAATTTACTAATAACGTTGTTATAGTAAAGCCTATTATACAATAAATGGGTATAATACACATAATATGTTTTAGACATTTGAAAGTATAAAATAGACATAAATCTTATAATATATGTATTATAAATATTATAATTTTGTAAAATACACCTTTTTGTATTATTACAACAGCGTATTGCCTATATAATTTGATCATTATTATTATAATCATTAATAATCATTAATCTAACCATCATTATTTCCTAAAAGTAGTAAAAGCTCAGTAGAATAATGCTATACAATATAACCAGTATGTATAATATGAATTTACAGCCCCCCATAATAACATACTTATTAAGTCATAAATTATTTATGATATAATAAATTATGTATCAGTGCCTCCTATACATGATATACAAGTATTAATTTGTCGTGTATTTCACCTATTTATTATCTACAAGCCATTTGGTATCAAAATATTCAAATATTTTCCCGTTAAACCTTATTTATTTTATCTCCGCTTCGGAAACAAAAATATTTTTTTATTTTGGTTATTTTATATAATTATAATAATTAAAATGATTACAATATATTTAGATAGATATAAGTACTAGGTAATAACCATAAAACGTAACACCCGAGACTTAGAACTTTTTTCTGCTTTTAAAATTCATCTATATAAATTATAGGTCATAGTTAGTTTATTGTGTATTATTTATTATATTATAATATTATTGATATTATGTTTAAAGCAATTTTTTAGTACATCGTAACATTATAAAATAGTAGTGTAATAATTATTATTATCGATATTAAATAAAAAACTTAGTATTGTTTTAGTATTTTATAACTTTCTTGTTTCTTGTATTATTCTTTGTTTGACCCAGTAACGGGATCAAATAAAAATAATTATGTGGTTAGCGTAGTTATTAGGTACTTAGTATAATATAATGCTTTTAATTATAAAGCAGGTATTGAGTATAAGAAACGTCATTGACTAAAATTTAGTTAAAATACATCATTGGAAACTTTGTTATTTTATGATACAAATATTGAGTGTTCTTGATATTATTTTATTGTTCTTGTTAATTTTGAATGAAAACTCTCATTAATAATGAACTCCTATTTTTTAAAACTTTTAACACTTAGTTAAAAAAAAAAAATGAAAAAATGTAACCAAAGAAACTTGAAATTATTTTAATCATTAATCACCATTAAAACTTTTGTTAAATTAAATAATATGTATTGTGATGTAATTGATGAATTCAAGGGGCTTAAAATAACTATTATGCCCATCCCCTTTTTATTGTTATTATTACAATGCAGTTTATTTATCAAATATAACAGATTGCTCCGTCTGAAAACTATTTAATATGAATACAAATAAGTCATTTATTTTAGTGATAATTTTAATCTGAATTATTATCATTGAGATTTTTATAAAAATTATTATTTAACGCCATTCTTAATTTTTTCTAATTAAACAATATTAAATTTGTGAGTACGACACAAAGAACCAATATAATAATTAATTTTTAATTGACTTGAATTTGCTTTTTGAATAATTTCTTTTGAAGTATGGATTGTAAAAAGTAATTGTAATTATTTTATATTTTTTCATTCTTCTTTTATAAATAGTAAAATTTAATTTAAGCAATAATAAAAATGATCTAACTAAAAAAATGATGATATTTCATAAAAAAAACACAAAATATTCATTAAAATATCGAAAATGTTCAAATTATTTTGTAGTTAAAAATGTATAATATAATAAATTATTATGTATAATGTATTAATTATTATTAATAATTAATACATTTTTATAGCTAAGGATTGACACTTTAAATAAAAGTTTCTCGTAAATAGTTAATATTGTAACCAGAAAATCTAAAAAAAATATATCAATATAGTTATATTTATAAACATTTTAAGTTCAAATTTGGACAAAATTATATATTTATACGAAGATTTCATTGTAATATAAAAATGCTATTCATGAGAACTTGAAACGGTTAAAGTATGTTATTGTATTTTATACACACAATAATATTTTGAAATGCAATGTTTTCGGCAAAAATTAATTCAATATACTGTGTTATTAATAGTATAAAATGAATTATTTTAATAGCAATAATATCATAAAAATATAAAATACACTTGCACTTATGTAGGCCGACGGACCGTCTTCGCTCAGAATCGTTCTTCGTATACAATTGAATTCAAATTTAACCAATCCTTTACAGTGACTCACTCGACACCTACAGTACAGCTGAGCAGTACCCACTTGCCTATTTGTTGTTGTTGTTGAAAATGTCGATTCATATAACAATCGTAGGTACCTATATCGTACTTGTTATAACATTAGTACCTACCACTACCATTTATACGTTGGTTCAATAAGTACTCCGTTTATCTAAACTTTAAATGCTTATAAAGTTATAACAGTTATAAGTGTATAACACATAACTACCTAATTAACTAATTAGTGTTGACGTTCTGATTCAAATTTCAATTTTTCTTCTGAGAAAAATATTCTTTTTTTGGAATATTTTATATGAATTTAAACAGGTGGCACGTGGGTACAGTTCTCATCTATATATTAGGTTTCGTGTGAGTCTCTGTGATGGATGTGGTGAATTTAAATTTAATGATATAAAATCATTGTTTAAGTGAAATACGATTCAAAGACTGACGGTATGTCAGCCTAGATTACTAAGTAGGTATATTTTATAATATTACTGCTATTAAAGTAATTTATTTTGCTACTATAGACATTAGCAATACACTAATACAGTAGGTTGAATTAATTTTTTCCATAAAAATTGTACCTAAAAATGTCATTGTGAGTATTAAATATAATAATATACTTTAAAAGCTCCTAGAACCCACGAATAATGTTTTTAAATCACAAACCAATAACTACAATTGTTATTCTTCGTTAACATAATATCTAATTTTGTTCAAATTTTAACTTAAAATATTTATTTAAAAAAATTGGGTTAATATATTTTTTAGATTTTTTGGTTACAGTATAAACTATTTATAAGAAATCTTGTTTACGATTTCAATCCTTAGTTATGAAAATGTATTATTTTGTAAGGTTTTAACTAAAAATTAATTTTCAAATTGTTACAGTTTTTATGAATTTTGTTAAAATTTGAACTTATGATGCTTATAAAAAAAAATCGTACAATATATGTATATCGTTATAATTTTTGAAGTGCTGTTATTACAACTTACTTTATAGAAAAACACTAAAAAAAAAAAATGTTTCATGTCTGTAAATAGCTTAAAAAAAGTCAATACTTTTAAGAATTCCACCATGTGTTGATAATGACGAAATACACCTCTGGTTAAAAATTCAATTAACTGCGGTCTTTTGTTTTTGAATGACAACAAAGTAGAAATATCATTGAGAAATCGAGTGAATATCCGATGTCGTAAAAATATGAGCTTAAAACGGTGATAAAAAATCATTGTGGATTTACGAAACAACTTTATTTTTAATTACACTACAGCAGTAGGTATCAACTTATGAGGATCCTTGTATTAAATTTTCAAGTTATTTTACACGGCGTAAAATTATTTATCGACGACAATAAAAAAAATCGAAAAAATGACCGTGTAGTGATAAAAAAAAAAAAAATCTGGCCTTTGCACGTGTAATATATTATCACCGCCGCCGCAAACTCGCCTGGAGGACACTGTCAGTGGATAAATCTATAATAAACAGTCGGAGAGGAGACCGTCACACCGTATACATATATACGCACACACACAGTAAACACCACTAGACCCTGCGCGTATATATATAATAATATCCTAAGGTTTTGCCAACACGACCCTTTCCCTGCTCGATCCCTCGCTCTCCGCCGTTTTCGCCCAACACGCTCGCGACCGAACGAACTATACGCGTATAATAATAATAATAATAATAATAATAATATATTATTGTTACCCCGTCGTCGTCGTCTGTGCACACACACCACGGTCCGCCCGAACAATAATAATCAGACTATATACTGCAATATATTATGCGCGTCATATATACGTATATATTTTATGCGGCCGGTATTATTATGTACACGAGCGTATACATTATAGTATAGTACACGCGTAAGTTTTTGTTATTTTTACCTCGTCTCGTGTGTGTGTGTGTGTGTTATACGACTTACGACCCTCCGCCGCCGAATCGCACCGTTTTTTTGTTTTTTTATAGGCGCACGTAATAAAATGTGTTATGCGTTTCACCTCTCGCACATGCAAACACACAGATATACACATGCTGCACAAGGGCGCGGAGTGAACCTATCTATAATAATGCGCCGCTGCTACGATCTACCTATAAACATTCGGTCCGTGTTTCCATCGTGTGTACGTATTACATAATAATAATAATAATAATAATCATATATTATATATTATATAGAGCCCTGGCGGGGCTGCTGCTGTGCGCACGACGTCGTCGTCGTCGTCGTCGTCGACCGAGCGATATAAACCCTCGAGACTTGCACCCACAAAGCTGATAAGACGGAAACGTGCACGATACACGTGTATGTGTATGCGTGTACGAGTATAATACAATCGCATTCTTTATGGGTGACGGCGGCGGCGGGAAGCTGCGCGAGGAAAAAAAAATCGTATACGCTGCACAACGTCGTCGTCGTCGTACATCGTACACATCATAATATTGTGTATATATATACACACACGCCGTATATACATTATACACGCGGGGACACACATTATATATATTATTATATTCCTGCACAGGAAATGATTCGTTATAATATATATGTAGGTACATCCCCGCGGTGAGAGCAACTACGCGGCTTCACGCTTCCACGACCGTGTGTCATCTCGTTTTCTATTTTTTTTTTTTTTTTTTTTTTTTTTTATTGTTATACATATATTATATTATTATTATTTCGTTCGTTGACTTAATTTTTTTATTTTTCTAAACCGCCGCAGTTAGTCATCTAACAGCAGACGGTAATATTATTCAAGGTCAGCCCAACCTCAAGATTAGACGACAGAATACAATAAACGTTTCGTCACCGGTCGCTACCGTTTACACTTTAGACAATTACTATAGAGTAGGTATAGTATACATAAATATATTGCTATAAGACGCGAGAACCCATATACAGGGCGATTCATCAAGCGTTCTCACCTCCATATGTTTTCCTCTAATTTATTCAAATTCTCATTTTTGGGATTTTTCAATATAGGTACTCAAAGAGCGTTTTGCAACTACATTTCCATTCATTACTACCTACCTACTACATTTTACTATACCTACCTTGGAGAGTCCCGTGGCGATACAGACACCTGTTTTTAAAATTTGAATCCCCTCTTTTTACTGTAAATTATTAAGAAGATATTTTGAGAAATGTTGGTGTACCTAATTCAAAATTTAAACGAGTAGTTTCTCTGTTGTTAAAATATTTGTACTACTAAGGAAAATAGTCCTTAAAAATGTTTTACAAAAATATAAAACAGATGTAATATTGGATCTAGTATTTATTATACTTGGACCATTTTTTAAAACTATCAATGTTAGTTGAATGATATTAATCATTAACATTTTCAAACCACCATAGCCCCATATCTTACAAACCTATTATCATGGACCTATTATCCTTACACATTGCACCAAGTTAAATAATTCAAAAACTACTCGATTCTGATATGTCAACATTTTCAGTAAAATCGTTCACTAAAAAATTGAAATCCCTGACAAAAAGTTCGAGGATAAAAAGTCCATTTTGAAAAAAGTTCGGACTTATTTTTTAATGTGTCTGACAAAATGTCCAAAAATACAAAATATTCTATTCACAAAATTAAAATTTAAAAAATGTAATTCATTTTCTTATACAATACTATATTTAATAACTATTCCTCATAAAGTTTACAAAAATTATTAAAATGTATTTAGTCAATACAAACATTGTTCACACTACAATAACAATAATAATAAATATAATAATCTATTCACGTTGTAATTTTATCGGTAGAAGAAATAATTATCAAATCAAATATTGAATAAGAAAATAAATAATAATTTATAGTTTCGGTCTGACTATAAAATGTGTTCGGACTTTTTGTCCAACGGTAAAAAAATGAGCCCGGACTATTTGTCTGACTTTTTTCAAAATGGACTTTTTGATCGATTACCAAATAATTTACAATAGAAAAAGTAGGTACACATTAAAAGAAAATGCCTATATCCACAGGACACTCCGTAAGTTGTAAAAATATCTCAAGTGTATTAAAATATGGTCTTTAAGTTAATTTAAAAATTCCAAAAATCAGATTTTTAATAACTGCATTGTTGAAATAAAAATAGGGTGAGCATGCTTGGTGAGATTCAAAAAATTAATTTCTATGAAAAAATGTGTTTGGAGGACCGAAAAAAAAATCATTTTTTTTTTTATAAAACACCATCATCGATAAAGTAATTTAAGTAGTAACGAAAGATCCCTTAAAAATCTCACCAACCCACGCAAAATAAAAATTGGTTCCATTCTACTCATTGCTAACACGAGACCATTGTCTAAATTATAACGGAAACCCCGAAAGCGCCCTGTATATATATTATATGGCCACAATATTAACATATAAATGTTTTTCGTCATCTACAAATTAATGTTTACAATATGCATTGTTTTTGTTTTTTTTTCACGGGTTTAACGATCGAACTCTTACGTGTTTTGGATTTTAAATCAAAATCCCATTTCCTATCGGACGAAAAATATATTTTACAACTCACAAAACGTTTGCCCAACATCGCAGCCATAGGTACCTTCAGATATAATAATATGTAAACATATTATTGTTGTCGATTCGATTACTAGACATGTATAATATAAATATTACAAGTTCAACGACTTCACTTTAATAATAATAATATGTAAATCGAATTAAATTAAACGCTCGTACAGGTAGATATATATTATGTACAAGACAGATCTTTGGAACAGGCGTATTAATGTATTGCACGTGACATTTGTTCGTATTTATATTATAACAACATATTGGTTTTGACAAATAATTGGATTGTTTTGCATCCTGTTTAATTATAAGTGTATAATATAGTCTGACATGATGGTATGGAAGAACATTTGGCAATACGTATAGAGTACATTTCACGACAAAAAGATTTCTGTCTCAAAATGTCAGTAATATTTTAACAACAATTGACAGATGACAAGCAAAAATAACTCATTATTAACATACCTACCTATATATTAGTATATTACTATACTCAACAAATTACCGAGATATTTGTCTTAAAAATAAAATTACATACATTCGTTATTAACATCTCAATTGTTTGTTTTCATCGTTTAAAATGTACTGCCTATTTTTAATTTTTTAGTTTTACTCTATAAATAAGATTAAAAATTAAATATGTATCACTTAATTTATTTATAGTAAAAATAAGAAAATATAAATCTAAAAAATATGACAGAATGTAAACAAAAAAAAATATAAAAATTATTATTATATTATATGTTATACGCTACACTAGTCATTAATTGTGAACAATTTGGATCTTAGGAACTAATGTCCTTGAAATACATTTATATTTTTTTAATTTCCTGTACATTCTACGCATTCAGCAAGCTCTTTACATAAAGCATACATTGTTGTTATTTTTATATTTTTCAAGGAAAGCAGTCTAAAACACGTTCGTACTTAGAAAGACCCAATTAATGCCAAATGTCATTAATAATAAAATTACTAGTACCTAGATTTTATAAGACACAATTTTTTTTATCATAGTGTAAAAATAATTTCAATTATACAAACACAATTATTTAATTAGACATCCGTAAACCATTTTTTTTTTAATTTAAGGAATTCACTCGTAAAGTACTACCTAAGTACTAGCTATAACCTTAAAAATAATAATTTAACAAATACCTAGTTAAGATTGTAATTAAAAAAAGTTTTTAGAATTATTATCTCACCTGTTTAGACCACTCACGATCTATATATAATATATTATTATTATTTTACTACAGCGTATGTTTGATGTGTACAATATTGTCCAAGTAAATAGGATTGTGTCTGCTGTCAATCAA
Source organism: Neotoxoptera formosana (assembly GCA_022818045.1). Lineage (NCBI taxonomy): Eukaryota > Metazoa > Arthropoda > Insecta > Hemiptera > Aphididae > Neotoxoptera > Neotoxoptera formosana. The sequence continues at coordinate 16,955,189 of CM040632.1, read as the reverse complement.
TTAAAACGCTCACCTATTCTAATTTGGTTTAATAGAAAACTTCAACGACATATTTTTAAATAGGTACCCAACTATTAATATATATGAAATATCAAATATAAAATTATAACCGTTGTTTACCATTCCTGTGATTTTGGCCGAGTGCCCACTCTAAATTTACTTGTTACGAAAAAAACCTAACAATAATAATAATAATAATAATAAAAAAAGAATGGTAAAAGTATAATATAATGATACGATAAATCTAGTATTTTTATTAGTTTACAAATAACTAAAACCCTAAACCTCCCCTGAAATAAGTAGAGTTTAATATTTTACAAATTGCATAGAATTTCTTAGAATTAGATCATTTACTGTGTAATATTATTCAAACTATACTGCCAGGATCTTGTAATCGTTTAAAAATATTGCTACAGTTTTAAAACCAAAACTACAACTCAATTATACGCATAGTTTGAATAAACACAGTTTTAAGTAATATATTTTTTGATTTAATTAAACCAGCTGCTATAACTTGTGAAAACAATTTAATTAAGAGGACACCATACACGCACGTGTCGTCTCCGTCTTACAAAAGTAAAACATTAGCAAATTTGTGTTGTAAGTTGTAATAACTAAGTGGATTGACCTATTATCAAACTTACAGGTAAAAGCAATTTGTTTGTTCTTTTGTTGGTTTTTTTTACGATATTTTCAATTTTAAGCAAATTATCAGTATGCAAAATTAAAAAATTAAAAATGCTCATAACTCGCTTGAAAATAAAATTATTGCAAAGAACACGGATTATAATGTGTTTACCTTAAAGTTTTGTAAAAGGTCAAATCACCACCATCAAGGCCTACATCGCAAAATCGGAACTGTTGAACGCAAATTTACCATGTTTTCCGTTTGAAAACGAAGACAATTATTATAATATACACACGGGCGAAGTGTCTTCTAACATATTAGAATAATACATTTTATATTTTATTTTTTTATTCGATAAATACAATATGTAAATTAATTATTAAAATAAGTAGGGAATTTGGGAGCTTGATTTTTTGTGACGTCAGGTAGCGTGAACAGAAAAGTCATCCGCCGACGACACTTCATGGTTTGAAAATATATAGTTTCTAATTAATCAGATAATAATAAACTCGAAAGATAAATTTTACCCAAGGTCATGTGTATATTATGGGTGTACTGCAAGAGTGGGGCTCTCACCCTGTCACATTACTCACATTGGTGCAGGTCGTACGGCAGTGAAGTGTACCTACTATCTATTAATTATATATTGATTTTAACGCGACATCTGTCACATTCATAAAACGTTTCTGAGCAGCAGCTCGCTTGACACGCAGATGATTGATATTTTATTGAAAGAAGCCAAAGTATAGACGCACTATTGCTTACATATTTTATTCACATTTTCCGCCACGTCTTTTTTTTTTCGGGATTTACGATGTTTGAAAAATAACCACGCCGAAGAAAATTCTATAAGTTATGTTCGAATTTCGTATTGCATAGAAGACTTTGAGGTTTTAACTGTTCCGAATATCATATTTTTTTTTGTTTTTAAACACCCCATTTTAAGACCGATTACTTCTCTGCTCCATTCATTGTCTCTAAATAGTAATCTGTCATTTTTTTTATTCCAAAAACGGTATAGTTAATTGTTATGTGTACCGTACATATAACTAATATCCAAGGGTCAGGACTTATACCAATCGCATATCTGTATTAAATGTGATAGAATATGACAAACAAATTTGTTTTAAAGTACAAAGATATAAAATACAAATTTTTAATTATTTTACTTATTTTGAAAGTTTAGTCATATTTTTAGAATTTGGTTAAGTACCTACCCACGGGTTTTTCACATTCTTTCATATGATGGATACATATTAAAAATTAAATAATTTAAATTTCCATTGGCTAATTAAAATTATTAGATAGTTGTTTCAAGCCTCGAGTTTGGTATTTTGATCGCAGCAAAAATAGTTTTTTTAACGCTTTGAATTTATTTATTTTACAACTTTGTCGAGAACACTACGAGGTAACCTGTAGGTTCTAAGAAGAAAAAAAACTTTTTATATCTAAATAATAACACTTTTCACCTTAATAGGCTATAAATTATAACCTATACTCATGATGTTTTATTTATTATTCCTAAAAAACGTTTAAAAATTAATTAAAAATGTATTATTTACAAAAAACAAATGGTTGTGCATATAATAGTTACCTGCATTTTTCGTGGTCATATTTAAGCATTTGTTTTATTCTTTTTCAGCGTTACTATTTACAAGAAATTATAATACAATATAATAATCATTAATCGTCATAATCATATTTAAAAGTGACATTATAACGTCGGTCAACTGCAGTAGTATTGAAATCGCATTGATATATTATATTATTTAAACCTATATGACCAACCCGTATAATATTATATAAACCATTTATCGCAGTCTGCAGGGTATAATAATATAATATTATATACAATGGTAATATTTCGTTGTTAGATGAAACGCGCGCCACTATACGTGGTATACGCAATATGCGTGTATATATTATGTTATTATATTGTTATGCACTTATATAAAGGTACCTACCTACTTGATAATGTAGGTGCGCCTAGCGTCTCGTCTGCCACAGTCGACCGCGAATATTAATATACAATAATATTGTGTTTCGACATGACGTTAAACGTGCGAATTAATCGACGCCGGAAATTATTAACGTTGTTTGCGCGTTGCACTATAGTGAATTAAACATAATATCATACATGGGTAGGTTAGGATATATGATGTACAGTAAATACTGCAATACCCGTCCCGGTCAGGCGGCGGGTTGGTGGGTAATAATAATAATAATAATAATAATAATATGACAAACGAGACAAGAACAGAAGGAATATGATAAACCACCGCCGCCGTCGTCGTCTCAGGAGTCGTCTTTATATATATCATAATATTATTATTGTCATATCATAAGACAACGCGGTTTCATGCAGAGTGCCTGTAACTGTATAATATTTCACGTTTATTCAAAGCATTTACCTAATATAGCACCAGCTTCCTTAACTGTACTTGGCCACGTATCGTATCTGGATAGTTCTTAAAAAACGACACTATTCGTCAACAAATGACAATATTCGCAAAAAAGGTCCATTGATCAAATACAATAATATATTATTCAACGAGTATAAGTATATTCTGCAATCGGTCGAATAATTGTATTTCTTGGTTCGAAATTTCCCGTTTTTGCATCTCACGTTTAGATATATTTTAGCAGATCCCTTGCCACATTAGGCATGTCGTACTGGCCATGTACGTTAGTCTTTCGTAGGGATTTCGTATATACATATTACATATTACATAGTCGTGTACTATCTCGTTTGCGGCACCGATTTAAAATAGGTTTGATGGGCAAGGGATTGCTATAGCAAATTGTGGTGCCGCAAACTATTTTAGTGACACGTTTATACGACTATTATACGAGTCGGCGCTTTATAGGGGGCAGTGGATTGGCAATAACTTAAAGTAGGTACGTCAATATATATCGTCTTATTTACAGTTTAAATAAAATGTATGAAAATTGCGCGGAACAATTTCTAATAAGTACACATAAAAGTCTAAATAAATTAAACCGTAATGTCGATAATTATGACGATTATATATAATAGAACAAATCAAAACTATATATGTAATTATTACAATGTAAACTAATAACTAAATAATGGAGTAGAAGTCGATGTAACCTTAAGACCAATAAAAAAAAAGAAGACCAAATCAAAAATAAATTTAAAATAATTTTATTTTGCGACCTAATTTATAATGCGTGCAATAAATAAAAAAAAATCATTATTTTTTTTTTCGAAATTAAACTTTAACTATTATTGAAGAAAACTAAAAAGTGCTTTTGACGAATTTTTTTTTGCGTTTTCGATTTATTACGTGAGAGAAGACGTAGTTACACCAACTTTTAAAGAAATGTTTTTGATTAACTCTGTCCTAGATCCGACTCGTATAATATAATATTGTAATGTATACGACAGCAGGCGACGTTGTTGTAGTTGTCAGCTGGCACATCGCATCACCCCCCCCCCCCCCCCCCCACACACACACACACACTGTTTGCTGTTTTTGTGTGCAATATTTTGAAAATGCAAATGCGCAGTAAATAGAAATAAATAATTATACTTTTCGTGTAGGAACTATACATCACGAGTTCTACGAAAAAATAATTTCTGTATTAATATTTTATGGGTCGGCGATTGGGACTTTTACACATATACGCACTCACTCCACGGCCATATGTGCAGTCTGTTTGTAACGTTAAATGTTGTATCTTTTCATAACACATCGTTAAAAAGTTGTGTTTTGTTTTTTTTTTTTATTGCGTTCCTGTTGTGATGTCATATATTTGTTCTAATTACCTATGTACGACATATTAATGCTATATTATAACGTAGACGATTTACGAACGATTGAGGTGTAGGTCACGTCTAGTCTGCTCTGATGTACGGGAAAAGCAGAAGAACAACGGTTTAAAACATAATAATAAACGCTGTATTATAATATTATTATCATCGTCATCGTCGTCGTCGTCATTGGGTACTACCGATAGCGGCGATAAATAACGTTCATCCGCGTGCATTTTGAAACTTAAATCCGTTAATAAACAACGATATTAGACGGCATATGACAGCTTTCGTCTCGTTTCGTCGAGGCGATAACTATAAATAAACGCCACGCCCGTGCGAGCTAAATTATTTCCCAGGAGCGTTTTCGTTTCGTCCGCTATTATAGCACGGCACCCGCGAAGACGTCCAAACAGTCCAAAATACAGACGGACCCGACCCGGATGAGCACGCAAATCTTCATCGTGTCTGCCTGCCTATATTAATCTCCAAACACGAACCTTTTAATACATAAAACAACCGCCTCCCTTATGACTAGTTTCTATCCCTGATAAAACGTGACTGGAATAGCGATTTAATGAACTAGGTATACCGTAACTACCTAGGTAATAAATAAATATAATTAAACGAGGTAATGCAAACGGGTAACCTCGTCTTCACGCCCACTCACGCCTCTTGAAATATTAATAATTATTACAATATAATCATATAATTACTTATAATGCAGATTGATTTGTTTTACATTTTAATAAATAAAAAAAAAAAATTTCTTAGTGCTTGAATCTAGGAGGAGGGGGGCACATAGTGCTCTGATCTGTTGATTTTGTCGTACCTGCCTATCCGTTAATTAACAATTTTTTTTTTTTATAAAATCTATCAGCTGATATATTAAATATTTTCAAATCGTTATTTTTGTTAGAAATAATCAGTGTTTAGCCTCAGAAAAACCGCATTCAGCTACCCATCATTGCTACAATCTCGGTGATCGATCAATTTTGAAGTGGTTATTTTTTTCGAAAATCGAGCTAAATATATGTATTTCAATATGGAGGTGGTGGTGTGTACAAGATGTATATGCAGTATACAACAGACGCGGCATTCGAGATTATTTCTCCGCGAGTAGGATATTATAAATATACAATTCATCTAACAAATTAGGTGTTGAAATAAGTAAAATATCTCATGATGTAATTTCGGTGATCTCTCTCAATCGGCAACCGGACCAATGCCGCGATATTACTGTCGACTTATCTGCAGCTGCAGATTGGGTGCGCGCGCCGTTCGTTGCAGTCCACCGCAAATCGCATTTACGACGATTTCATTACAATATATATATCGACGGGTATTTTATCGATTTCATAATATGTACTACTATATAGCGAGCATAACAATATTATATTGATCGCGCATAGTACGAGCACTTCGTAATCGGGGAAAAGAAAAAAATTAATCGAATGCAAATACTCGTAATTTGAACGCCTAGAATATATTATGATATTATGCATTTATCGTGCGAGTGTGTGTCGTACGCACGTCGTCGGACGGATAAAATACGCCACCGTTATTATTACTCGTATTTACGTACGATTGTATATCATTGTATCATTATGTGTGTGTGTATGTACAGTGGTATTATTCGCAGCGCTCATGACGTCGTGTGTTATTATAATAATAATAATTATTATTATATTATGCATTGTAAACGTTCAACAAATATCACATAATATTATTATTGCTGCAGTATACCGGTTGAGCCGATAAACAGCGTTTGCCTTAGCATTCCGATAAGTGGCTGCAGTATTGTGCACATGGGAAGGTGCACAATATGAATAGTGCATATACACCTATACATTATTATTATACCCCACGACTCGTAATATTATGTACCGCACGTGTAGCGGCATACGTGGGTACACACGATCGATGCCGGATTAAACGTCAGCTGCGGACCCACATTTCGGCGGGGCCCCCTAGAAAATTATTTCCTACGCGTCTTTAGTTTTACTATTTAATTCGTATTAAAATAAGAGGTTCCAATTAGAACCGACTGCTATTTTAGTGAATAAAACAATGTTTATTAAATTGTTTCACGCTATTATTCGTTTATACGAAAAATCAATTAATTAAAAACGATTATTTATATAAACAATAAAAATCAACTTAGAGTAAATAATTGTAATGCTTAGTTTAAAAAAAACGTGAGCTTCAAATATTTTCGACGGTCGACGAAAGCTCGAAAAGCACGACGGTAACGTTCGTCGCCGCTCGATGCGATAATATAGACAATAAAATATGTTATCAAGTATTATAATAATTCGACAAAATCCAAAAATTATTTTCCATTGCTTACGACACAATACGAATATTATGTATAAGCTTTTGTTCCACTTTTAATCAGTAAACGAAACGTATAGTTGAAAAAAAATATGTTTCACGGGGCCCATCATCATACAACGAACGGGGCTGCAAGGCCGGTGCCTACTTCGCCTAACGGGCAATCCGGCACTGTACATATACGTGTGTTGTACCTACCTATAAATTATAATTTATATTATAAACCGTGTGTCGATTAAACAATTGGAATTTTGTCGATTTCACATGATATATTATCATTACGGGCAGGTAAATACGAAATTATTTCGTACAACAAAAACTTATAATAGTGCCGTGGCGCCCAGGAGCGTCAATTGTTTAGCACCCTTCTCAAGTCCTTAGAGCTTAGAGATGACTTCCTCCCACAAATTTGTTTTTTTTTTTACAATTTCATTGATTTTATATTAAAATCTCAACAATTTACCTCCGCCAAAGAATATTCTACTCTTTCGTTTAATTCCTGTTAAAAATAAACGGCAAAACAGAGCACAAGTGATTTACAGAACAACGAAAATAAAACAGAACATGGTTTTATATTATCTGATTACCATTTATTTTTAGCATTTCCCTTTAAATTACCTCGAGTACACAATATGTCATTGGCCGAAATTGATTTAATATCATCATGTTTAACAGACGTCATGACACATGTAATATTATATAACACGTCATACGCCTTTGATAACTTGTACAATAAATATAAATTATAATAATATACTTTATACCATTAGAGATAGTACCTACCTAATATTAGTAATTACTAATTAGTATAGTATAATGTGTGCAAAGTGCGAGCCAATGCGGTAATGTTAGTATAAAAACATATACTCAGAAAAACGATCAAAATTCATAATAAAGGTACATTTAATTTAATTTTGAGTTTTATATCGAGCCGGGCACTCCAAAGTTTTAAAAAGTTGTGCGGAAACCACACTCCTTAACACGGCCCTGAATTTATAATATTGTATACGCCATACGGCTGTGTCGCATAATATTGTTGTGTTTTGATGACGTATAACATTGAGCTTTATATGCACAGACGTGGGTTCTAGAATTACAAATTCGCAAATATTATGCTTCGGATAAAATGTTGACCAGTTACTTACGTTCGTAATAATTATATTACCACAGTAAATAACACCAACCAAAACCCTATTTCTTGTACCATCCGTATAATAGTTATATGTAGGTATGGTATCACTACATCGGAACGCCCGCCGTTAGAAATATTCTTAAGCAGTGAGGCGTTGAAAAACTAATTCGTTCATTAGAAAAAGATAGAGTAGTTTGTGAGAGAGAAAACTGCAGTACTTTGAACACTATAAATTTTTTTTGCCAGGTTTCGAGAGACATACAGTCCTTCTGTAAAAACCCTATGGTTGCCCTCGTTACCAGCTAATGGCTATACGCCCGTTGGCCTGTATTTCAATTGAATTGCACTTATCTTTGTCTGCACTTCTTTTTACAGCGAGTTATTTTTTTTTGAAAAATAGTCACAATTTAAAAATTACATGGTTGTTGTATTTCAAAATAATAGTATAAAAATATGACACACACGTGCAATTGTCAACCAAAATCAGTATAAGGTATATAAGGTCTATGGAATGATCAGTGCAATTCGACCATTACCTGATTGCCCGATGCAATTCGATAATCCCTTTAACAGAACTATAGAAATACCCTATGAATGTAATTAACTGGGCACCTCACTATACCTACCCACATCCTACATGTAATAACTTCTATTCTTATCAATTTCGTAAATTTAACTAGACATTAAAAAAAAAAAAAAATGTTTTATTGATAAGAACCAAAGTTATTTTATGGCAGTTGTCAGATATTTCTGTTACACTCTGCAGTATACCTATATTTTGTTCAGTTGTAACTTACAGATAAATCTTGGAAATATGCTTGACAGCGAGAGTGTTAAAAAAAATGTAATATTGATAAGGACTTAAGTTATTTAATGACAGTTGTCAGATATTTCTGTTACACTCTGCAGTATACCAATATATGGCTATATATTGTTCATATTTTATAACTGCGATTCGAATTATCGATAAAGAGTGGATCGTGGTGGATATAATAATTGAACTTTCCAATTGGAATTGTATTAAAGTCATTTTTCTTTCCTATGTAGCGGTAGTGGGTACCAACTGTATAGGTACTATAATTGTGTCTTCGTACTGCAACTGAAAACTGTCATATCAATACGTCGTTGTGAAATATGGGTAGGTACGTGCAGTGGAAATTATAGATGGAGGGCTTGCTGTGTAAGCACACTGCACGCGGTATATTTACAGCAACACAAGTATAACGTAAAACTTAACCATTTTATAGTAAATTTGCCATTTATTTCAAAACAAAATTGGGGGCTTGGTGATAAATGACAACCAAACCTATAATTTATCGGCGGATTCGAATACTTTAAATTCCACAACCCCTGCAAGAATCGTTATATATTGCAGACGGCTGCAGTATAATAATATCTCGTCACTAAGATAATATTATTTTTCTTTATGTTTGTCGGACTAGAAAAAGCATACTTTTTTCACATCCACGATTAGTTAAAAATCATACAAGTAAAGTTAACTGATTGATCATTATTGTTTTAATAGGTACTTTATTCGTTATTGTTTTATTTTTATTTTTCTACTACAGTTATAAAAAGTTACAGATTTGCCACTTGTAAAATCTCCGCCTATCATTTTTTATACACCAATATTTTAGTGCTCATACTACTTAGATGCAAAATTAATATTTTTTGACAATTTTATAAATTATGGACTTAAATTTGAATACATATCAGTAATTGATCTTTTAATTAAGTCCCCGCAGTGTTTGTTATATTATATCATATTATAGTTATATTGTTATTAAACGTAGTGCGTAGTAAAATAAATACTAATGTACTTTTGAGTCCATTTACATTTTATCAGTTACCTAATTAAAAATTAACTATAAAATATGTTGATTAAATTAATAGTTATTACTTATGAATTATGATAATTAGTGGAATAAACGTGTATATTAGTTATAGATTCAACAACTTAAATAATGATGCATTATTAATTTGTATCACAGTGAAATATTACCAAGTAGGTAGTACTATTATACATTTATACTATAGGTACTTTAATAGTCCTTATAAATGTTATCCTCAATAGGTCACGACAGTCTAATTTTTTTATACTTCCTACACACGTGCAATAAAGTTAAAAGCTCTTATTACATTTAGAAATAATAATATTATATTATGCGTAGTGTTAAAAGCTTTGTTTAGTATTTTTATTTTTAAGAAAGTTTATATTATGTTAATTATAATTATAAACAAATAACTAAAAAATTAAAAAACTAAAAACTAAGTTATATTATCATTTTTTAAAAATCAAAATATTAATAAAAGTTTTTGACAAAGCACTCATAGTATTATTCTTCATAATTGTAATAATAGGCAATGATACCTTAATAATTGTAATAGTATAATGAGTGAAATGCGGAGAGAGGTTTTTAGTGTTTTTACTATATTCTACGAGTGTATAAGACGGAGAAAAATGTTTACGGCCCACTTGGCTCATTTAATATTTATAGTTGCCTAGTAATATTGTTATTTTGTTATCATATAATTTGCTAAATATTATTCAACAGATTTTTGGTTCTTTTTTCAGAAATTTAATACACTGGATTACGATATAGTTGACTTTAATTCTAATTGAATATAACGCGTTGTACCAGCAACGTTGAAATAGCAACTTATTTGCTATTCACATATAGGTAGCTACCAGAGTTGAATTTACGAAATCCTCACTTAAAAGGATTTAATTCTCGTTATGGTTGGAAAAATAGACTAAGTAGTTAAAAACCAATTATATAAATACTAAACCAAATTGAAAATCCTTTCTGTTTAGTTCACAAAACCCGTTGCTTTCAAATTTTAAAATGTTTTTGGTCATTTACTGTTACTTTAAACTCGTGTGCGTGTGTGTGTGTGTGTGTGTGTGTAAGTGTACATAGTGCCTGCTGGACATTATTATGAAAATCAAAAATGTCACTAATAGAATTGAAGTATAATATATCCGTATTAAATCAAAACTTAAAATGTAGCTTCTTAAGCCAAAGAAACTTATTATTATTATTATTATCAACGATACTATTTTGATGTTAATTAAAAACTATTCGTAATTGACATTCCAAAGTAAAATTATTTTGCTCTGTGGAAAAAAATAAAAACTTTTTTACTCTTGTGTAAATAACGGGTAACTTCTGCTCGACTCAAGGATCAGTAACACTTTGCCATCCATTATATTACGTCGGATATTTTGAAAGTTCCGATTTTTATAGCGAAGTTAAAATAAAAAGATTCCATTTTAAAGTGCTGAAATAAACAATAGGGAACAGATATCCGAGAACCTTTTTAAAAATTCACAAAAGCCCTCAAAAGTCTGAATAAAAAATAAAAACTCGTTTTAAAATATCAAATTATTAAGCTGTTTAAAAACGATGAGTTTGTTATTTAAAAAACTGAAATTTATCAGATATAAAAACACTTGTCGAATGAAATTAAAATATATTTTTAGAAATCTTTCAAATGCGTAAAATTGTTTGTATAATGAGCCGAAGTGTATATCATAATATGGTGTTGGCGAATCTCGCAAGAAAATATTTCTCATTACAGGGGCTATTAAATTTAAATAATTTAATTAATTTCTCTGCCGTTTAGAAATTGTAACATTTTTTCTGTACGTACCAAGGAAATTACATAAAAAATAAATAATGCATAATATATCATATACATCAATCCACTCACACGACAATGTTTTGATTGTCAAGAAATTATAGCTCAAGATTTTTCGAAAAGTTAACATTATGAATAATGGATATGAATGCGTGGTGCGTGTGTTGATAAAATAAAGTTTTGGTGTTAATAAACTATTTTACTACCTTACAATTTATTTTACGAATCTAGAGTAAACAAAAAACCTTTACCGTTCACGCACAAATCGTACAGACTTCTTAAAAACAAATGTCCTCCTATAAGTATAGTTCCGTCGCAATATTATTGATGTTATTGAGTTTACCAATTAACTGTAGATATAGACTTACAGTGTAGACTGTAGATACTATTGAGGTTAATTATTATAACTCAAAGTAATTAAATTTAACCGCATTGATGGATCTTGTATAATATTTATCAACATACCAGGGAACTGTATAGTAAATAAATAGGTACTATACAATAAGCAATAAATGCATTATTAAGTTCAAAGCTATATAATTATGTATCAAAGTAATGATAAGATGTTATAGTGAATTACTTTAACGTATTTATGAAATATTTCAGATTCTTCTTCTTGTTAGAAAATATTTTTTAATGTGTTTTGATAAGTTCAATAATAATACTATACTATGAATGTTAATCAATTTCGAAATGGATTTTTGTTACTCTCGTAAAATGTTTTTTTAAAGGACAAATATATAATACCAGTACCTATATATATATATACTAACTAATACCTCTAAACCGGGTAATACATTGATCTAATCATATAATGGCTCATTTCAAAAAGTAATACTCGTTCGTTATTATTTGACACAGTTATCCGTTTGATGCAGTTACCAGTTACTCTCAAATGAACCATGAAAATTTATCGAGCTCGTTATTATTGGGGGATACCAATCTGTGCTATAAATTTAAGCGTGTTCTCTCCCCTTTGATTTCCGGGAAAATATCGCAGGAAAACGACAAGACCAGGTCTCGCTACGAAAGAAGATCAATAGGTTCCTTTGGTATTGCTAGAAACTTTGTTCGATGTGACTTTAAAAAGAGGGAAAAGGTAGGTACTTTTTATAAGATTTAACACGGTTTTGTAGTTGTGGTTTTGCCCTCAAATAGTCCAACGATGTGATGTACATGTTTTTATATACCAACCTATGACTTTGTACAGTTTGTACCTACATAGAAAAACAACTGAAAACTCACAGCGTAATATATTACAATAAATACCAAATAGCATACATATTACTTACATCTCTGAAATGTATTTTTTCGACCATAACGGTTTCAGAATCCAAATGATTCGATGAGTCATCTGTGATGTATTAATAAAATAACCTCAACTAATAATCAACACCTCTATTACCTATCATAATGGATTATTATAGGTACTTAAAAAAGTATTTCTCTCAAAAGTTCGAATTCCTTGACATTTATTAAAAACCCTTCTAAAAACTATTAAAAAAACTCATATTACCTACTACATAATTTTATAACTTTAAAATTATTAGGTATATATTCTAATTATCAAGTTACAATGCATTTGTGTAGCAGTAAGAAATTAATATTCGTAATATGACATAATAATGTTAATCTATAGTAGCAGTCGGTTATCAATTATCATTCGTTATTGTCTAAAAAAAATAATAAAATCCATTTACTACCGTAATGAGCACCAATGAAATATTTAATTTGTATGCGTACACACATTTCTTTTTAAATATTGTTATGGCAAAATGGTTTATCTGTCTACGTTTATTATATATATGGTACGTAACACTTTATGTAGGTATAATGTTCTTATTTTAAATTTTAGTATTATTTACTATAAATAATATTCTAATAACTATTGTATAAAATAAAATAAACTATAATTTATATTTTTGATGTAAAAATAGCTGTATTTATAAAAATATAAAATATACTATTACTATATTACATTATATTGTATATTGTACATTATATTGTATTTTAAAGTTATATCCTGAGAGGAGCGAAGAAAACAGTTTTATAAGACGTTATTGTTCTATGATATATCGGACTAAACTCAAACCCCCAAACGGCTTAAATCAAACTTGATGGTATGTTGTGTGTGGATAAGAACACATGGTTAGAATAGCTCGCAAGTAAATGTTTGCTAAACTAAGATTCAATAAGTGTGCTGGACTACAACAGAAAATCCAATTTTCATCTCGATCCTTTTCCAAACAGTTGTTAGAGGTAGATTGAGGAGGATGATTGTTTAAAGCTTAAACGCCTGTCAATAGTCGTGCATATATTGGTTAATGAAACAATAGTGTTCGACATTCGGAATTTTATACCTGCATACAATTTATTCAATACGTAAAATAAGATTCGTGGTTATACACTAATTCCGTACATTTTTAAATTTTGCTAATAAAAACTAATTATTAACTTTTAATCATCGACGGATGGAAACTATACTACAGTAGGTAGAGATCTAAATAAAAAATAATGACACATAATATTTATCTGGAATTTTCACGCGTTTATATTATTGGAGTAGTGTTTAGTACGTAGTTACTATAATCATTTAAAATTTACAAACCGTGAGCTGTAAAGTAGTAAAAACCGATTTTGCATAATTATTATTTGTTTAACCGATTATTTTGAAAAATACTGAGAATGTTTTACATTTACCCACTTAGTACAAACAAGATCCAATTTTCTACTAGAATCAACTTTCAAAGTTTAAGGTTGAAGCTCCAAAAAGTGATGATAGGCACAAATAGTTTAAAAAAAAACACATCATAATAATTGTATGTATTTTACATTATAAGTAATAACTCCGTTCAAAATCTAAAATTAAAATTAACTTAAAAAGAGATTAAAGTGAAAAAAAACAAAAAATTAATAAAATATATTATTTGATTAGCTAAATCGTTATTTTAATATTGTACATAACATATTATTCTATCATTATTTTCAATTTTAAAAAATTGTTTAATTTACTAAATAAAAATTAATTTTCGTGATGATGCGTGCAAAATAATTGTTATGATTAGCGTAATATTTTATTTAATATAACCAATTTAATTTCAAAATATACACTGTTGTTTTCAACAATATTATTTTTTGACGTAGAACATAATGTATTATACTTGCATATTGGTGATATTATTTTTATTAAAAAGTAATAGAATAATCAATTTAACTACAAAATGTATATTATTTTATTTTTTATAAATAACTTTAATTTATTTCTTATGTGACTCTTTCAGAGGCAAAATGTTTTATACAAAGCTGTAAAAAAAATATATGCGCAGATATATACCTATATTCTCTATACAAACATTAAAAGTTAAAACCTAGTGAAATAGGAGAGTAATATGATGGGATTTCATCCCTCCAATTTTTTTTTCCATTGAAATATTTCATCGTCCTACTTAATTTGTTTCGAGAATTACGGCGTCCACTTCAAAAATAAATCATTTAATATGATATACATAAATTCTAGCCACGTTTAGCCAGTATACATTCGTAAATAATAATAATTACTATTTTTTTTACAAACGTTATATATAATATATATATATTTTTTAATAAAATGTTAAAATCTGAGACATTTATGTATGCGTAGAGTTAATTTTTTTATATTTGAATAAAGTTTTATAATTTGTTCTACCGTCAAGTTTATTTTGTCCACTACTCCACTTCAATCAGTGGTAAAACTGAATAATAATTTAATACCGTTTATATCGTTGTATATACCAGTATGATTCGTGTATACAATGTAATTTTATTCTTCCGGTCTTTAGAAATATTTAACTTTATAATAAATTTTTAACACCCACGGTCGGTGAGAATTAAAAATAATATTAATAACACACACACAAATCGTAATAAGATAATTATATTTACAAAAGATTTATCGGATACACAGACGATCATAATATTGTAATATAAACATACCTATAATCAGTGGTTGGGATGCTGTTGGGTTCTTGTAAAGCGATAAGCTACAGCTACTCCCTCAAAAAAAGTAGTTTACCATGGCTATTTCTACTTTTTTTTTTAAATGTGGTGCACTATTTTTTACGCTATTATTTAAATTTAGCGCGTTAATTTTTCGCTACATTTTTTTTCATTTAATTTTTTTTCTTATTGAAAATTGCTACAGCTTGTATTTTCACTGATTTAGCATTTGATGACTGGACGGGATTGACTACGTGAGTATATCGTGGGTTAAACCCGAGAAATTCACTTATACACTCATCGTTATCATAAAATAAATATATCTACTATTTTCATTATCAACGAATAGGTTGTGGGTAGCAACAAAATAATGATAATTCTCGCTAGCCGTAAATGTCTAGCTCGCTATACAGTTTCGCTAAATTAGGCGTATTGTAGCAACGCTTCGATAATCGCTACAAATAAAGTAGCGATTTTCTGTAGCATCGCTACAATCTGCGCGCTACTCCCGACCACTGCCTACCTATAACATACTTATACACGTGTAGGTATGTATAAGATCGTAAGGTACCTACTACAATAAAGTATATTATTTTATTTTTGAAGGCTTACAAACACAAATATATGACGTATACAAATAAATGCGTTTACAATTTTATTTTTATCAAAATATTTATAGTTTCAGATTTGCAAGCGTGAATTATCATAATATTGGTCAGGACCCCGAACCCTATCGAGAGGCCCCATCCGGTTTCCATATTGCTCATCAAGTCCATAGTATTCGTAAATATTTACGGACTCATCATTACGCTACACAATAAAATATGTATCGACGGCCAAATATAAGCGAACATTGTGCAACTTGATATTTCAAACGATAAAATGCAAACATATCCTTGTCAAATTATGAAGCATTTTATATAATAATAATACAATTTTAGCTTTTTAGGTGTCCGAATAAACTCATGGATCGCGGCACGGTGTTGTACTAACAACTTGTTATACTTTATGTATATACGCGTAATATACGGGCGTACATACTAAGACGGCGGTGGTGGTGGTGGCGGCGGGGTGAGGCCACATAAACGTTTTGGGTTATTTTTGGGGAGGAGGGTGGTAGCGATGGGCCGACGTCGGGTGTGCGTTCGGGGATATAGGAAGGGTAGGGCGCCCGGGCCGTACGACGTTTCTTTTCACTTGGCCTATTTGCAAACCACCACCACCACCACCACCACCGCCGCCGCCGCCGCCGCCGCCACTGTCTGTGCCTCGTAACGGTCGGATTGTGTATATATTTTACTGTATAATATAATAGAGGTGACGGCGGCAGTGGCAGACACAGAGCAGAAGCGGCAGCAGCAGCTTCCGCCTCTCCGCCCTATACGCACCACTGCCTTGTTCTTGAAACTCTCCTCGCGCGAGCATCCATTCGGCATGTTGTAGTGTACGAGTATACATATAAATGTATATATTTATTATACATACATATAAACGAGGAGCAAAGACCACCGCCGCCGCGTATACGAGAAACCGAGAAATAGTGAGTACAGGCGGGGGTGCAAGCGAGCGGGTGTTAGCGCGAGAGGGTTTGAGGAACAACTGCGGTAGGCGGAGAGAGGCAGACAGAGGGTGCCTGAGGGACCTGAGGGAGAGGAGACGGAGAGAGAAATACGCGCGCGCGTGGTAAAGTTTCACCGCCGCGGGCTTCCGCACGTCCACGGCTGGGAACGTAGCGGCGAACGGGTCGCGACGACGGTCGCGCTGTCGGGCGCGGCACGGGTCGAGAAGGGTTCGTAAAAACGGGGACGACGGCGAAACGAGATCGATACTGCCCCAGTCCCGGGGACGCGGTCCAAAAGCTCCACCGCCGCCGCCGCCGCACTATCGCACACACACACTCACACTAGCAACTCCATATAGAGCTCTGCCCGGTTCGCCGACGCTTTTTGGCCTCGTTACGTGCCGCGAATGAGAGGCGTTTCACATATATATACATATTATATATGTATTATATTATATACACGCAAAACGTATATAGTGCTTTTTCCCACCAACCCCTCGGCCGCCATAACGCTCTACCTACCCGCACGCGTTTTAGAACCCATACACTACTATATACAGTCGTCCCCGGACCACCACCCACCCCCTAGTCACCCCTCGTAGCCGCACACATATATACATATAAGCACACACACACACACACACACACACACACACACACACGCACCCCAGCTACCTACCCATTATACACGACACCATCCCCGTGTCATCGACACGCAAGCGGCGAGTTACCCGCGCGGTATATATGTCGCGTGTGTGTGGCAGATAGAGCGGAGTGTAGCGAGAGGCACATAACTATACGCTCACCCCCACCCCACCGGTGCACCGCTCGCGAAAGCGTGCGCGCGAGCTTGCACTCACACGTACACATATATATCCGCACGCCTATGTGTATAAAATGTGTGTGTATATATATATATATATATTATTCCAATCAAAAACACGCCAATGGCTTCGGTGGTGGACGAAGAAGATGATTCTCTACTTCTCTCTCTCTCTCTCTCTCTGTCCGTCTCTTTATCTCTATCTATTCTCTCTCTCTCTTTATCATGTGTTCGATATAGCTCGTACACTATATACATATGGGGCGTGGTCTGCCTAATTTTATTTTTTTCTCGGCATAATTTGTATTGGCCCTCTATCAATGCGCGTCGAACATATATCTCGTATATTATGTACGACGTATCATAGTGTCCACGTGGCGTTTTCGAAAAGTGCGCACCACTTCTCGCTGTCAAGTGGTGTTTGTCAAGCACATCCCCGATCACACCACCGCCGCCGCCGTAATAATATTATTATTATTTCACCATTATAATGTATAAACCTATATACTCACACACCACGGTACTCCTTGCAGTACACAGAATGTGTTTTCGCAGATAAATAAATCTATATGAAATAACGTTTTATTTTAAATTCGTAATGATATTATATCATGATGACGGACGGTTTATACGCGTTATTCTTGGATCCCGTCGTTTTTACAACCACTGCTGTTTGTCACAGTTTGGTCGTATGCACTTTCAATTGGCATTCATCAATATCATCGTACCTATATACGTATGGTGTTTGGAGGTCGGTCGAGAGATTTTTAGGATTTATATTTGACCGAATGGACTCGCTCTGTTATTTCACTCCTCCGTATCCACCATCACGCACACTCCCCGTATATACCACGCCGTCCGCCGTTCTGACAAATTAAAGTTTCCGTTTTATACGATATTGTTATCCAGCTGTCGAGTTTTATTGCTCGTATAAGTCATAAGCTGTTGCTTTAGAAATATATATTTATTATCATGTATCATACGGGTATGAAATATAAACTATTTTCGTTTCGTTTCAAACCGATTTTATTCATAATTTAACAGTTCGAACGTCACACGCATACCTTCAAACGTACCTACATTTTAAATAAAACTTATTATTTTGTTTCATAATGCTTTAACGAAAAAAATGACGCCAAAAACGTGTACTTTTAAACCTTGAAACATACACATTACACATATTAGTATTTTAAATTAATTCAAACTAGAAACTCTTACAATATATTGTAAAAATAACAATCTTAAATGAGTACGTACATAATATTTTGTGTATTACATACATAAATATGCATACAATTATTTAATATGACTTAATTCTATTATTATTATAGCTATAACTAGTAACTGAATAGTCTTAATTTATTATGCATGTAAATAAATATTTTTATCAAAACTCATTAAATATCCATATTACGAGAATATAGATACTTTAAAGTAAAAACTAACTAGTTTATTGTTATAGGTGTTAACTATTGAATTGCATTAGTTATTACAAAAAATTGTAACTATTATTTTATGTTTATTATATTGTAAATGTATAATTGTTTGAATGTGTATTGTTTTACATCATGCATCATGCGATTCATCGTAAAATAATTAGATCATTAAAAAAAAAAATTAAATAGATGTAACGTGGTCGAGGAACCCAAAACTTGTAAGGTATAGATAATTCGAAAATATATATTTGGTACCTAAAATAAAAACAAATGTATAATTTTAATGTAAAATGTAATAATAAAAAATATTATTTAATAGAATGCTGACATTTTGTATAAATCTAATCAGGTCGTACGGTATTATATTTAAACAACTTATGCAATAGGTATATAACTTACAACATTTCCAAATTCATAACATGTTTAATGTTCATTGACCATGTTTTAGTATTCATAAGCTTTACATTTTTGTTTAAAGTTATAATCAAAAGAATAAATGAGTCTTAGTCACGATATAGGCTTTCTGGTTTACTATAATATATTCTATACAATAGCAATGTATACCAACAAATTAAATAACACCTGTAGTTGAGAAAAAATGTAGGTAATTGTTTTTTTTTTCAAGCACAATACTCTTATAATATTGTAATAATAAAATTACTGTTTTCATTATTTATTAAAAAGGAAGATATTTTAAAAGATTTATGACGAAATTAAAAATACTTGAACAATGCATTAATATATAGGCACTACATAATATAAACCTACCTAATGTATATAATTTATTAACTGCAGTAAAGAATATTTTTCAAAAGAAAGTTTATTCTTAAAAGTGCAAACAAAAGTACACACACATCCGGTAATACTAAAATATTTTAAACAGATTTAGCGAGGAAATTATACTGATGTTCACGATATTTTAAAGTTCCTTTGCTAACCAAGTAAAAAATTGCTCAGTCGTTTATTGTTTACACCGGAATTTTAATACATTTTTTAGGTAAAAACAAGTGTTTTGATTTTCGCAAAAGTTAGATGTACATATGTTTTTGTGTTTCGTTAAGCCTGTTATTCTTTTTTTTTACGAGTATTACCTAAATCATTACATTTTTCAACAAAATAACTAAGAACATTTTTATGAAATAAAATAAATTGTAAACGTTTATACACGCATTTATTTCAATATATAGCTATCACGGCTATACTTATAAACAACTTGGCACAAATAATATCTTGATTTACCGTCTACATTTTTAGCTACTTTACTGTTTGATGGAATTCGTGTATTTTAAATTCTAATTTACCTACTTCATATAATATTTTAAGCTGAAATTTTAATAACATACATTATAGACATTATTTTATTGTAACGTTTAGTTAAATATATATTTTTTTTATTTAACATAACTTTCGTCACAGTGGCTATTGGCATATAAATTTCTACATTATATATTTATATTATACATTTGATTAAGTAGATTGGCGGCATTGATGAAATTATGGTAGTGGAGATAGAGTTTAGGTCCTGATTAAGTGGTCAGTGTTTCCGGAAGTTTAAAATTTTTTCTTTCCTGTGTGCGAAATTCAGTTAAAATATGTTTGATGTTGATGTGAACGATGCAGAAAGTGCATAAATATAGGGGCATCTTCTTTTGCTATTTTGTAGTTTTGTAATATTTTACTATGGCCAATTTTAAGTCTGATAACTTCATATGTTATATATTTATTATATATAAACTTATTGGTCTATTTTAAACATTGAAATGTTGTACTTATATTAATCGAGTCTAAAAACATACGATTTAGTATAATAAATAATAATTTACGACGTAAATTCATGTCATAAACTATAGTGTCTTTTATTTTTTGAAACAACATTTAGAAGTCCTTATATTAAAAACAATTAGTTTCAACAAGTATTTATGTTTATCAAAGTTTATTGTGTTACTATTAAAATGGGTCGTTATTAGTTTATTACATCGGAAATTTTTTGTAGTTGGACTAAACACATTTTGGCACCGTTCCCATTGCTGCTGAATTACAACTGGAACGAAAAAATAATATATATACATTTTATCAAACTCAGAATTATTATCACTATACTCCGGCCCACGAGAGAAGTAACCCGCTACGCGCATGCAGACTGGCGGCAGCGACCGTTCCGAGGCCTCTTACCCCCACTTCGTGTCATTCAGTGTCGGGCTGTGGCGTGCATACAGCGCGAAACAAGCAGTATACAGAGTGATTATAATATATTGTCATTCTTTATATTATCGTATAGTGCGAAACAAATGTAAATTAAAATTGTTTTTATTTTTATATAATCAATCGTTTACAAAATTCTACGTAATAGTATAAAAACATGTAAAATTAAAAGTATATAAGTACATAATATGTATAATATAACGTGATATTTTACATTTAGGTATTCAAAAGTGATTTAGGTATGTTAGTATTAATAATATATTTTACAATCGTATAAAAAACAAATATATACATATAATATTTAGTACATAAATACAAAAAAAATTTAAGTCAATCTTATTAATAATATATTTTACAATCGTATAAAAAACAAATATATACATATAATATTTAGTACATAAATACAAAAAAAAATTTAAGTCAATCTTATTAATAATATATTTTACAATCGTATATAAAAAACAAATATATACATATAATATTTAGTACATAAATACAAAAAAAATTTAAGTCAATCTTATTAATAATATATTTTACAAGAATTATTCGTCAGAAAAATCAGAAGAAGTGTCACCAGTTATTGTCATTATATGTGATTCTTCATTATCCAACATATTTTCAGTAATGAAGTCGATTTCATACAATTTGTCTTCTTCTTTAATAGTATGACTAACGAAATTGGCCCACATGTCAGAAGTCACTTTCTGGACACCTTCGATCAGCAATTGTTTAACATCATTAAGTTTGAATGTTGTATTATTTTGTTTGACATGGTTCTTCACTACAGACCACGCGAGTTCTATTGGATTAAGTTCGCAATGGTAAGGTGGCAAACGTAATACATGTCTATTGGTTTTCAAAGCTTCTTCGTCTATTACATATTTACTATGAAGAGGTTTAATTTCGTTTACCTTATCAAGCAATCGAAATTTCACCATAGGTTTATCAAGAACAACATCTTTAGACTTCAACCAATTTATTATGTCGTCTTTTTTCCAAGCCGTTGTGGGGAACCGGGTCTTTTTTGACAGAATGGTACGATGCATTGTCCATGACTATTATTGAATTTTCCTTTAATCGGGGCAGAACTCCACAAAACCATTCATAAAAACGTGTCGCCGTTCATTTCGTCGTGGTATTCTGCCGTGTTTTTTTCTGACTCAAAACACAATAGACCCCCCTCGACGAAACCATCTGCTGAAACCGATATGAACAAACTATTAGACGTTTTGCCTTTACCTGATGGATTTTTGGGGCCCGTCGACAGTCCTTTCAGGAATGCATCCCTATGCGATTTTACCGTAGTGTCAATCCATACCTTACTGCTACATTCCCCTGCGTTTACCCACGTTTCATCAAGGAAATATATTGTACGACCTTCACTCCGATATCGTCTTATGTCCTCAATATATTTCTGTCGCCAAACAACAAGATCTCCTCTTTCCGTAAGCGCACTATTCCGATTCCTTTTTGTATATTCAAAATTCGATTCTTTCAATATTTGCTGTAAAGAGGTTCTAGGTAAACTCGGAATATCTGGATCCTCATCAATAGCAGTGACAATTTTCTTTAAAAGTTGGGATTTCACCTCTAAACCAAAAACCATGGATTTTTTGACGAATTGCGTTTTTTGTCAAAAATCGTCAATTTTATCATTGATTATTTGGGCGTATTTTGGTTTTACATGGCGACTTCAGATGTCTGTATTTTTATACTCACTTATTGTGGTTATCACTGTACGCTTTCCAATCCCTATTTCTTTTGAAATAGATGCTATTATTTCTTTATACTTTATGTCTGGCTGTTGATGTTTTTTTTGATTTATATAAATTAACAATATTCTGTTTTTGCCCTTTTCCAACAAACTGAAACCATAATTATTTAATTATTTAAAATATACGATACAACGACGTTAAAATATAAAAATGATTTGATTCGTTCATAATTTAGAATTTACGAATAAAGTAACACATATACAAGGTGTAACAGATAGATCTGACAAAAAAAAAAAATAAAAAATAATGCTACCTTAACGTAGGACAACATTTTTTAAAACTATATGAGTAGTAAATAATTTAAGAAATATACTCATGGAAGCAAATGTGCTAAAAATTTATTTTAAAAAAATTTTTTGCGGTTCCAAATGAATTTAATCAAAAAAATATTGATATTTTAAAAAATTCTAAAAAATAAACTATACGACTTAGATAAATATTTTTACCATCAAAATTGTTCTTATATTCAGATTTACAAATTGATTATTTTGAACTTATCAAAAAAAATTGAGTTAAATTTAAAATTTTTTATATTCAGTATTAAAAAATCAAAATAATTTTTCATATTATACATGTATCGCAAGCAACTATAAATTCAAAATATTGATTATAACAAATGCTATTGCATTAGTCAGTTCTTTCTCTTACATCCTGTATATAATATATAAAAAATATTTTTACGGCTAAAATACTAAGAATAATTTAATAAAACTATAAGTTCAATAAATAAAAAAAAAATTTAAAATTCTTACCTGTCCTTTTTTATTTTTTTTAATACGTGAAGGAATTTCTGCAACATCGATGCTTGTTTCAGCACATGTACCAGGGATATGTTTTGATTGACATTCCTCTTGTGAAATATTCATTTAAAAAAAAAATTGACAAAAAAAAAAAAACGACAATAATGAAGTAAATACAAGTGTATAGACGTATAGACGTACAAGTGGCGCGGAATATAGTGACACAGACGTATCGACACACTGTAGCGACTAGCGAATATACGTTATGATACAGACTATACAACGTTGCCGAACGTGAACGGTTTTGATCGTGCAACGTCGATATGTCGACTAGGTGGGGGATGCGCGGATTCGGACGTGATTCGGTCGGGACACGGGTTACTTCTCTCGTGGGCCGGAATATACGATTAAATGTAGAACAAAAATGAACATCGGTTTTATTTAGGTGACTCTTTTTCTTTTGGATATAAAAACTTCGATAGGTGTTGGAGTTCTAGTTGTAGTTTTTAAGTTACCTAAGAATAGCAGCATGTTTTGTAAAACACTTTTCCATATTTTATTATTAACAATTAAATTAGCACAAATAGCTGACAACATTTTCTTCTTAAATTTTAATAACAGTTTTGAAATTACTAATTGGAACCCATTTTAATTATATACAATTCTCTAAAGAACGAATAGACAATAGTACAACAATTATAACAAATAATAAAAATCGTTATTGGAGGAATTTATATTATAGGTTTAAATATACAATGTCATCAAAATTTTAACTCCAAAATACTTACTTAACAAAATTGTGAACATATGGTATCATCGATATTTTTGGTTTTCTTTAAGTTCAAATTTCTATTATATTTTTAAGATTTTAGACCAATAAATAAAAAGTCAATTTTTTTGAATATTCGTGAATACGTTATTAATAAGAGCTATAAAATATATATTTATATATATAAATATTTTGTGACAATATCAAGCCTTGTAACGGAGTAGCAAAGAGAAAATAATAAACGAAAACCACTGAAACAAAACCACTAACTTAAAAAAGAAGAGCAAATCTTAATCTTCAAACTAAAAAACAACAACCAATCAGACGTCATGTAAATATTGGATAACTGATAATTATAGAGGAGAAATTTGGGATCAACACTCACTCTTCCATCAAAAATCAGGTCTAACCTAATTGAACCTAATAAAATAACCTAACCTAACCTATATTTAAAGAACAGATATCAAGCTCATTGAAAAAACGTATCTACCACATCAACTACGAAAATAGTCACCACTATGACTATTCTGTGACAATTTCATCCGACGTCTAAATAATCATATTCCTTTAAACATTAGTTTAGACTAACACAATTTACGCCGTTGCAACACTAAAGATTAGCCATCGCATGAAATATAATCCAAGCGAACCATCATCGTTCAAAAATTTTCCACAAAATAGATGTTTTCATAGCAAGGTTTGGACAAAACCTGCAGGCCCAACTAACACCACCAAAAAATGGGGGTACAATCAACGGACCATCGCCATTCAAACATCGTCATTGAAGATTCAAAGATTCCCAACAGCTTACCAAGAACACTGGTGTATCGTAAAACATATTTCCATGTCCCCACTGTTTTTGTTAAATTTTTCAAAAAGTTTTATAAAACTCCCTAAAAAAAAATTAGTAAATGAAAGAAAAAATTTCATTGTAGAACCGAGAACTCTCGCTCCGCTCAGAACATTTAAGATACTTTCATTAATTAAATTCAATATGAGCTTTTTTCAAGTATTAACATTCATTGTCCTCATAATTATCATTATTGTTTTTTTCACATACTTACACTAGATAACATGTATGTTTAAGACTTAAAAACAATCACTTGTACTGTCATTATATGACCTCATGAAAACAAAGTTTAATGAATTTAATTTATTTACTATTTTACTGTATATTTTATAAAAATGTCATACTAAATGTTTAGATTTTGAGTGAAACGATGGAGTCAAAATTTACAATTAAAGAATGATGACCGTAGGGCCAAATAGGGTGGAATGCTTGGAGAAGAGCTTATCCACTCCCTAACGATCAGTAAAAACCTCCGAAATTTGAATCATTAAATACAAATTATAATCCTAAAATATATCATATGGTTATAATAATATGGAATTATATTTGTATGAATTGTATTTACAATATTTTGTAATTAAGAAAATAAATACGTACATTTTAACATAACATAAAATATTTTAGTGTGTCATAATAGGTATGTAATTAAATCAATTCTCGGCCATTATGATAATCTCATTATTAATTTTTGTTATCTGGTGACTGGTATTACTTTTGCGTGCGTAATGATAAGTTTTTGTCGTTTCATACTTATGCGGATTTAACAGTAGACTTGGCGTGTCAGTTATAATTTGATCTATTTTATTTGAATATGAATATATTTTTATTATTATTATTATTCAAACTTCTGTTTACTGTATAACATATAATTAACATTCCAATCAAACATAGGTATTTGATTAAAGTGGTTAAATTATATATTTTTAATTTTAAATGTTCTACACATTTATGTTGATATTTTGATAATCGATAATGTTGTTTCGATCATGACCTATATACTACAATAATAGCATAATGTTTCGACTATGTATACTTTTCTGGAATCTTAAGATTTTATCTGGTAATTATTTTTGCATTACAATAATAGTATCAACTAGCCAACTAGGTACAGGAAATTGATAAAAGGTACCTTTAGTTTTTATAAGTATAAATTGTACTAATTATATTATGTAACAAAGCCACGTATTTCGGGGGTTTTATTTGTTCGTTTAATGTTTATAAGTAAATAAGTATATAAATATATTATATTATTATATTTTATATTTTAAAATGATTTATATGTATACACTATACCTATACATAATATTCAGCAATAACTTTTCGAATAGAACTAAATCGTAAGTAAAATACAAAATTGTAACCGAATTAAAACATCACGAAGTAAAACATGAGCATTTTTTTCTATGTCCAAGTTCTAGAACAATAAATGATGTAAAAATATCTTTTCTCGATTATTTAGAATGAATTTGAGTCTATAGAGAATAATAATGATGATTAATTATCAATAATGACTAAAATAGAAATTTGGAAACGGTACAGCTAGTACCAGTAAGTGTAAAACGATTAAAAAATTAACTTGATACTTGTACTACTAACTTGTATGTACTAGGTATGTAGTATGCATCACATATCGACTATTGTTTCCTACATCCTTTATGATGTTAGAATTAATAAAATATATAAATTATTTACAAAAATAAATGTCAAAATATTAATTTTGTTGTAAATTCTATATATAGGTACTCGTTATTTGTTTAGAATGTTGATAATAAAATCTCAAAAAAAATATTTACACTGTATACATTATAGTATATTATTATCATACATGATTACATATCTATTAAAGTGTATAGCGATTACATAGGTATACGCTATATAATGAAATAATGTACAGGTCCAATGGACACAAACATTAGTAAATAAGTTAAACCTACTGTTTCATGTTTGAAACATTTTCTAAGTCGTCTTGTGCATAATAATATAAAATATAAATGTGTACGGATGTGGACGTGTAGAGCATTACCTACATCAAATGAAAACCAAAATAATTATATTATCGGGTGCAAATATGAGAATATTATGGCATATTATGTAGAGCAAGGCCACTAGCAATTCAAATAGACAATTTACACGCAATCGATCCATAAGGTTAACCATTTGTATCATACCGTACCAACAACTACCACCCCTTATAATCCTAGAAAAAAGACAAAATTATTTGAATTTATAATTACGTCTATATACGACTACGACTATATGCGATGCGCAAGTGGATACTTCAAGACAAAGTTAAAAAACAACTAATTTTGTTTCTATTCAATGTTCTTGTGCTTAAAAATGTATAAAATTATATTTACTATATCTACCAGTTATATTATACTTATATATAGGTACCAGTAGTTGGTATATTATAAATATTCTAAGTATTTAGCAATAATTTCAATATTGTTTAGTATTACATATTTAGATTTAGAGTTTCGTGAATAATTAGCTGAACGACAGAGAAAATATTATTAATTTGAAATAAGAATATTGAAATAAAATACTGAATAGAATCGGGAGTCATCCACAACAGCTGACAACAGTTGAACGTAATCCACAAAATTGAAGTGTTTCACGCCTAGAGCTCACGGCAATTAGTGCAAAAATGGAAAGTATGTGATTAGTTAGCAAGTTCAAATAACTGAGAATATTAAAGTAATTTTACAGTTAGAATTATATTATATTTAATTAAAATGTAAAGTAAAAAGTAATACTATACGCTATGCGTCTACTCCAGACTATATACGTAACAATATAATACAAAGAAGTGGATATTAGGTCAAAAAGACATCACCAACAAAGGAAATCAATATATATATAATATGTATAGATTAGTGTACACTTAGTATTTGAAATATTACCGAGTAGAGATTTCCGGTAGACACTTCCTGCTATTCCTCAAAGGGTTCTCGAACATCATTTGCTGTTTGTTATTTAAAAACAACATACACCACGATACTAAATGTATGTCTATAGCGATACACACAAAGAGCAAGAGAACAACCCTTGAAAGTAAAATGTATTCTTTGAATGATTACATATTATTATGTTTATATAGAGTTCATGGAAGGGAGTAAGGGACTATAATACGCTCGTTGTCATTAGTTTTTACATGCAATAGATGTTATAAATGTCCATTCTCCAGACACTGCTCAACAACTGAAATATTATAGCGACACTGGTTTATAAATAGTAATGACACAGAGTCACTGACACAGCAACAAATGTACCTACTATAGTTGCTCTTGGCCAAACTAACAAGACACTTCACAACTTACGACAAACATGTGTTAGGTACTATAAGTATACAAGAAATAATATTTTAGTTTTATAATTATAAATATCAAGTGACACGTTTCAGAATTATTTCTACTTTTTCGCTTAGGCTCCGTACATACATATTAACAATCAGCTCTACCTAAAAAATATCAGAAATAAAATACTTACTGTGTAAATAAAAATGAAATAATAAATGTTGTCTTACTTTTAATTACTCGACATTGTTGTCTGGTGCCACAATAATGCTACGCACAGTTCGGGACTCTTCATCAATCTATACATATACTACGTATGTAGGCACAACTTCAAATTTTTTCTTGGTTAAGCTGAACAAATGTATTCTGATCAGAGCCTGGGGGGGGGTCCAACCCCCACACCACTCTTTATATAACCTTAAATGGCTTTAAAAATGTCATATTTTATTGATAAATACTAAATAGTCATTATTACTCAGGTAGTCCCCAGAATGCGTGTAGGGATTGCAGTCACCCCAGACATATACCTTTAGTAAAATTGATAAGAAACTACAAGGAAATAGTATTAGCTAAAATAAAAAAGGAAATAACCGTTAAAGTTACGGTTTAAGACAATATTATATTAAAGAGGATATTATATCCGCGTACTACAGTTTGTTCTCTCCCGCTGACCCACGTGCAACATGGCAAATTGTTGTTTAACTGAACCAATCTTTGTTGTTAGCTTTAATATGAGAGTGAATTGACCTATTATCAAACTTTAAGTTAAGAACATTATCTATGTTTATAGTGTTTATACGCTGGCTATTCTACGATAGTGTATTAATATGTCAGTGATATAATTTGAGAAAATTTGTAATGTCTTATACATTTGTAGCATGCATACAAATTTAAATATCTTTAAAAAGACAACGTACAAACACAGATAATGTTTTTAATTTTAAGTTCAATAATAATTAAAACCAGATTAAAATGAAATATATTTACAATATTTAAAACAACAAAAATAAACTAACAATTTCAGGTTGGTTGTTGGTAAGATTTCTTGAGTTTCTATTTTATATTATTATGTTGATGAACCTGACCTGTACGATCAATTTATTTTTCAATTTTGTGATGTTATCTTGTATTTTTATATTTTTAATTACTTACTACTAAACACTATAAAACCACATATTATATGATACACCTAGGTTAATATTATTAATATATATTAAGATATATTTAGATATAGAAATAACTCAATATTATGGTTAGGTCATGTTGACGTCCCCGCATATAATGATTGACATTAATATGTGATAAAAGTAAACTTACTTTATCATTAACCACACACCACAGTATAATAATTAATAGAACGTATGATTTACTTTCTACCCTATTATTCTACTGTGTATAATATTATTGCACAATCCACGTCTATATAATATCTATGATAATACCATGTATCATATATTTTGACTGATATTATACAGATTACGCGGATGCTCGTAGTGTCAGCGTGTACGCATTATAGACACACACGATATGACATGACAGTATAAGCTTTATTCGATTTTTACATGTTTAGCGTGGGTGCCAGCTGGATGAGGAAATATTATTTTGAAGTATTTATAGGAATTAGGGGTAACTATACAGAGTTCCAGTATTTAGCCAGTAGCTATAGACTTTTGTTAATATACCAATCGACATCCGATTTTCTATTGACATTATTAGATCAAAAATATAATAACGTTCCCTTAAACATGATTTAATGGGCCACGATTGGTTCATACAATTTTAGTGAACTGTTAAATTAATTAATTTTTAATGCAACCCCCCAGTCTAAATGTTATAGTTATTAGAAAAAAAAAATTATATTCATTGTTTGGTAATTTCGTTCAAAAAAAATAATATAACCTTTCCTAAAATCGTTTTCCATATATCTTAATATTATTTTTGAATATTTATTTCCATGAATTCGATTCAATTTTATAAAACTATATCGATAACTTTTTATAAAAATTGTTAATATTGCAAAAAACAATCTTCAATAATTATTATATAACAAGCTATTAAGTATTATTGCTTGGTTACACATTAATAATAATTATTAAGTGGAGTATCATTGCAGTATATTGAGTATGGGTACCTTTATTGACATGCTATAAATATACAATTTTATTGATATAAGTACCTATAAAAATAAAAAAGTAGGTAGGTACAAGTATTTTATTTCAAATGTGTAAATATATAAAAGCCTTTATTAATGAAAGAAATATTTGAAGTTCAGATTTTTATTTATTAATTTTATTGAAATCAGAATAAAAATGTATTCGTTATACATTTATAATAAACTAATAAAACCAAATTTTAGATTCTGAGGGGAGCAATGATCTTACAATGATGAGTGTGTTTTTTTTTGTTCACCAATGATGTGTACTTACACAATTATAAAAAAAATTCTTTGATTTTCAACTTCAATATCTTTTTTAGGAGAAAAGTAAATCTAACTTATACTTTTGGGAGGTCAAAAACAAAAATTCCCAATTTTTTTAATAATTGGGAAAACGAAAAAAAATTAGGAAAAGCTAGGAAATTTTAACACAAAGTCGGTTTTATTTTGTTTTAATTCAAACACGAATAATCATAGAAATACTCATCATATTTACTATTATAATTCATCGTAGATGATAACTTGAAATAAATTGAAATTTTTATAAAATGTTTATATATTAGCATTTTCTATACATGGTATAATTTTAAAAACATATTGACACATTTTGAGCTATTTATTAGTTTTTTCCTATAAATATTAATGAACAATTTTCTTTTAATTAACTTTTTAAGTTTAACATTTGAACAAAATTTGATATTTAAACGAATAAGAATTATTGTAAGTAGTTATTTTGTTGTAATTCAACAAAATTATTTGTGGAGACTTGAAACTTTTACGTCTATTATTATATTTTATATTATACACAATGGCATTTTTAAAACATACCTATAGATTAATTGTATGCTACACTGCCTGTTTATACCACAAATCTATTTACACCGTTCTACGGTAAGTTGGTTTTGTAGTTAAAAGTAGTTATATGATATGAATATATAAAACTACAATAATTAAATATTGATAAAGTAATAAATGCAATGTTGTCAGAAAAAATTAATTCAACAGGACATGACGGCCTGCAGTTAGGTTAGGTTAACTCAACCTAACCCGTCTTCGCACAGAATCGTATTTCGTGTGCAACGGTTCATCATTGAATTCAGATTTATCACATACATAAATACATTATAGTGGTCGGTGACTAACTCAGTGACGAGGTACACTCGACACAAACACCTACAACTGTACTGCGTAACCGTTCTTCCTTTATGTTTACATTATTATAATGAAATAATATTTATTATAAATGTAAAAACTAATAACAGAGCCGCAGAGGTGTAATTTAATTTCAGAGCTTTATTGTTTTATAGAGATACTGCAGGAACAAGTCTATAACGAGTAAGTACCTATACCTACCATTATAATTAATAGTGGTAGACTGCTAGAAGTGTCTAATTTGAATATTATTAAAAAACCAACTTTTTTTAATTAAATATACATTTTACAAGGACTATTAAAAGCATTTTATTTTATAAAAAATATATAGTAGGTACTTAAAACGTATACTGCTTGTTATGTAACTCTAAATATTTATAGGTACCTACTAATTAATTCGTGGACAATTTATTTGAATACTGAATTTAACCTAAATTATTTAATAAAATATTTTATTTATGCGTTATTCAAAATAAAAAAGCACTTCAGAATAGGTACTATCATTTTTTACTCTCAATATCAATATCTTTATTTTTTTTATAACTTTTAAAACGATTAAAAGGCAAATAATTTATCTTTATGGTATTTACTATTTTCAGAATATACTATAACAAATGGTTAATTATTGATTTATTTTAAAAAAGACCAGTTTTTTATGAATTTATTACTGGCGATTTTATGATATTTTGACAAATATTATAGTTTTAAATCTTAAACATATGTAAATACTAATAAAAGTACCTTACAAGTGGTCCCATGTTAGTATCATTGTTTGTTGTTACGTAATTATTTTACTAGATTCTAAAGAAAAACTGCAGTTTCACGTGAAAAATAACCACTTACGTTTAAGTATAGATGTATATGTAACCAAATTTATACTCAATAAATAAAACACAATTTGCTGTGTCAAAATAGGTTTTTTTATACCATTAATACAAAAAAAAAGGGGGGAGTCACTCTGCTGTACTGTAAGTGTAATGGATACAGTGGCGGACAAATGATTTTGTCATAGGAGGAATGTGACTAAATTTTCGACATACACTTTATTTTGATCATTAAAAATATAATTCATGGCTACTGTTTCATGCCTATATTTAAGTTATTTTACTTCAGAGATCTACCCCACCCCCCTCAACACCAACCCCGTTTGACCGCCACTGAATGGATGTGTCAAGTCTGAATTCACTGATATACCATTGCATAGGTATGAAAACGATTCTGAGCGGAGACTGTTATAGCCTATATTTCTAACTAATTCTAAAGATATTTTATTATATATTTATATTGCTAATTTATTTATTTTTCTACTAGTAATACAATTAAGCTACATTTTTCCAAAAACAAAACACATATGTTATAAAGTTATTATTCCAATATATTTTGTATAGTATTTTTTTAGCATTTATCAACTTAATTCAATACCGATGTACCTGAAAACTGCGTGAATAGGTACCTACATAGCAAAATCAACTTAAAAGTATTTCAAAATATTTTGAAAATTTCATTGATAATAGAAAAATTAATATAGATACTTAGCGGTGAATAGTTCCCTACGAATAATATTTGTTGAACTACGACAAAATAACTAATGTTGTTGTTAGTTTTTGTTTGAATGTTTCGTCGAGATTTGATCTTAAAACGTACACAAAAAAGAATTGTGCATATGTATTTTTAAATTTTTAAATTATAAGAACAATTCATAATCTTTTATTACATATTCAATCTTCATCAGTTAAAATTGAATATTGTAAACATTTTAAATAAAAAATTAGAACATTTAAAAAGCCTATAAGCAGTTTATAATAATTAGTCACAACAAAGTTATCATACATAAAAAGAAAAAAACTAAATAAGTTCATACGTCTATAAAATATAGCACAAAAATAGCAAAAGTATTTTAAAAAAATAAATCAAGCCAAGAAAATGCTTTGGAGATTTTTGGTGAAAATTCGGGTCAAAATACGGCTGTTATTCATGTTTGAACTGTTAAAAAAATAACCTATTTTTTGTTTTCCCTATTATTTTGAAAAATACTGCATTTTTTACTTTTGACTCCTCTAACTTAGGTAGGTTGGTACTTAAGTACCAACTAGACACAATTGTCTACTAGAAAGGAGAAACTATACCCTACAAGTTGAAAATCGAAATAATTTTACTGTTTCTAAAGATTATGTCAGACACACAAAAAAACACATCAATGTAAGTATAAAAAGTTAGTTGAAATATAAAAGGTAAGGATAGAAATTAATCATGAGTAAAGTTCATAAATTAATGTTCAAAACTGTTTTCAGTCATCTATGGAAAAGTCATATAAGATAAGCCTAAAACCCAGTTTATTTGAGGGGAAGTTTGCAATTAATTATCACTCGCTTAAAAACAGTTGAATTCAAGTAATTAATTATTCGGCTTAGCTTCTATTTGAGTAATAACTTATATTTATATCTAAACTATTAAAATGGAGGCGTATTAATTATAATTTTATATTCACCTTTGTTACTATATTATTGCTTAATTTTAAAATGTTTTAAAGTAGTAATGTATATCAGCCATTATCAAATTAATAGCCAATAAATACAATAGAACAATATGCATTAACCTATATTTTTATTCTGATGTTTGAAAAATTAATAGCAAGAGGTACATAGTAAAAATATAAAATATTTTCATGCACAGAGATAATATTTTTTTTTTTCGAGATCATTTTTTCTGGTTTAAAATGGATGTTTAATAATATTATGTGACCCTAACATTGGATTGGACATTTTATCTGTGCTTTATAATTATTATTTATCCTCTTGGTTTTTTATTAGTTTCTTAAGCAGCAAAAAAAATACTAAAATAACTGAAAAATGGCTACGGCATATCTTTATTTTGGTTATATTATGTATTGAAAATTAAACTGTATGCTAATAATTAGGTAATAAATCACTGCCCTACGCCGCAGCACAGTAACTGTAACTATCCCGTAGTTGATCGTATTCCGATAATATAGTGTATGGTCTACAAGTATGTGGTAGCAGCCAGCAGGTAGGCATAATAAATATTTTACATTGTTAAAATTGCTTACACCATTTTAAACAAATATGATATTTTTCAAGTTAACCATATGGTATACTCCCAATTGCACAGATGGTCGTTTTTAAAAAGCAATTTATCATTTTAAAACAATTGTCTTATGATTACTTGTTAAATATGAAAACTATTCAGTGTAAAAGAACGTACAATTAAATTGTACCTATGAATTCAATTTTTAAATAAAAAATTACTTTTGTTATACATAGTACCTATTATATTCAAAAATCATTGTGAGAGGCGAACTTAATTTTTTCTACTTAAAGTATTATTATTTATTAAACATAACTATATAATTTCGTAATAAATATTAATTCCATCTCATTTTATCGTGATTATTTGCACTTCAATCATTTGCAATGTGAATAAAGGTGGCAGATGCAATATGCATACTAATTGATAACTTTATAACAAAATTACGAACAATTTTATAATTAAATTGTATCTATATTCTATACCTTATAATTTAATTATTGATCCTTCCTGCAGCAGTGTTATCAGTTAGATAAATAATAAACATTTTCAATAGAATTATTATTATTTTTTAAATGTATTGATTTTGTATTCAGTTTATTTATTGTGTAGAATTAAAAACCCAGCTTGATGAGAAATACAGAAAATAATTAAAATATCAGTATTACCTAAATATTTATAAAAATAGTTTAATTCAATTTATCCAACACTGAATCGAATGAAACTAATTTATTTTTTCACTTAACTTTAAATTTAAATTAAATAATAATAGGCAGGTTTACCGTTTACACATATAGACATTATACATGTATACTGTATATATATATATATATATATAAATACATGATTGTATTAAAATTAAAAACTTATAACTAATTTCCATGTTTCTATATGCCACTTTGGTATTTTTTTTAAATGTAATTGTTTTATTTATGAATTGTTATAATTTTTAGTTCTGAAACAATAATAATTTATTTCAAACCATCAATATGTTTATTTGATTATATTATGTTTAGTCTTTAGTTTATTCTGGCCACATTTTGCCGTTCTCTCTTTCACCTGTCAACTTAAAGTGTGACTTCTTATATAGTAAATGCCCATAATTGAGTTATTTATCATCATATTTTTTTTGTTCTCTTGTACTCATTACAAAATAACTCTATTACAAATTTTGTTTTACTCGATGTAAAATATTTACGCTAAACGAATTTTTCTTTGGTGTACCTAATATAATTATTTTATTTTAAACGTTCCGTTGTCCTCAACTGAAGACGAGCATGGCAGGTCAACTTTCTAAGTTTAATATCGTCTAGGGCAACAGGTATATATGTATCTATAGAATGTACACGTTTACTCTCTTTTTCGATTTTAACCAAACACTTTCTCTTTGATCATTTACACCTATGCATAATAATAAAAACAACGTTTAAAGATATATTTTATGATAACACGTTCATAACGACATTATTGTAGTATCGTATACAGGCATACAGCATGACATTACCTAGGTACCAATGCCAAAATCCCAAAACAAAATGATTAAACGGTCAATATAATAAAAACGGTTTTGAAAAAAATAATAAAACAATCTAAAATTATATATTGCATTAAATATTTAATTAAACTGGTAAAGTTTCGGTTTAGGTATAACTCGCGAAGGAAACTAATTTTAATATTCGCTCATTAACCACTTATTATTTTACACTTAATCATTTCCTTATACATTCAGTTTTCCGTAAAAGAAAAGTATTTTAAAAGTCGCGTACTTGGTGGGGAGTTGGAGATAAGCCCCCAATATTTTTGGATGGTATAATTTTTTTCTGAAATGCCTTTTATATTATTGATCAGTTAATTCCCTCAATTTCTAGATTCACTGGGGGGCCCCACAAAAATAAAAAACGAATGGTTCTAAATATGGCACTGAGTTGAAAAAATCTTTTATTTATTTGTAATATTTTTTTTTATTTTTTTATTTTTTATCTAGATAATTGTTCATTCTGTAAATTATGGTTTACAATAAGCACAAGTGAAGAAAAGAATTAATAAAGAAAAAGACAAAGTAACAGATAATGTAACAAACAATAAGTTAAATTAAATCACAATTATTTCATCAATTCGGACAGGGGGCTTGGGTGAAAAGGCCATCCATTGATGGAACTTCTTGTATTTGTAATATAACTACATTATAAAAATCTTAATTTTAGCCCTATATTAGATACTCTTTTATAGTGGAAAAGCTGATTATATAATAATTGTATGACTGCAAGTTCATGTTTGACATGGACACCAACAGGGTATAAGTCGGGCCGGTCTCAAAAATAAAATAAAAAACACGAAGGACTTTTATGGTAAGTGTAGTCGAGTGTTGGCAGGTTAATTATAATATAATATGGATCTAATTAAGACACAGGATGTTTTTTGTAACTGCAAAATGTATTACTAAAACTGTCAATATAGTGGACTCGGTGGGCAGTGGGTAAGAGGTACCTACCTATCAATTATCATACACTAGAATGCCGGGTTGGTTTGGCAAAGTGTTGGTGAGTGCGGGATGATTTTTGAAATCATTAGCGTGCGGCAGCGGCCGTAGCTCTGGTAAAACCCGGCGTCGCCCCGCGTGTAATCGCGCCGCTTGGCGCATTGCAGGTGCCGGCGGGCCAATGGCTGGCTGCCAAGGTCCGTTTGCCCGCAAAAATCCGATACACCGTGGCGCGCAACGCGTCAACCCGAAAATATTCCGGCCGGGCGGCGGAGAGGTTACCTAACCGCCGCCGCCGGACAGCAATATTATAATACGTATTATTATGACGAAAAAAATATTTTAATTGATGTTCCTACACGATATTATTATTTATCACGTCGGACAATCGATTGCCGGCAGCCTAAGACCAGTCGAAAAAGTCGACAAAAAAAAGTCATGAATTAATTCATGGGTCGCCGTTGAGTAGTGGTTACTGTGTATCGGGTAGTAGAAGTAGTTTATCGGAAGGTAGTAAAATATAATATTATTATTATATATGTGTTGTGTTGTATATAGTAGTGGTAGTTGTAGTTAAGTAGTAGTAATAGTAGTAATAGTAGTAATAGTAGTAGTAGTAGTAGTAGTAGTAGTAGTAAATAGTAGTAGTAGTCGTCGTAGTAGTCGTCGTAGTAGTAGTAGTAGTAGTAGTAGTAGTAGTCATAGTAGTGGTTCGATGTGTGCGAGTGTTATTTCGTATTTCTCCTGCGCAGAGCCCGAACACATCCGGGGCGTACGAGAGCGCGCGCGCGCCGCCGGTGACGTCACGGCCGCCGTCGGTATCGCCCCGGTCGCGCTCCCTCCTACCACACACCCACCGCAGCGGCGACCGACACCAGTTTCACACTGAACGCGGTTACTGGTACTACACAGTCTACCTTTCGCGCACGATCCCACTACGACACCAGTGCGACTACAGACTACACATACAACGCTGCCGTGTTGTAGGTACTACTACAGTGGTTATATTATTTTCTCTCTCACACACACGCGCGCGCGCCGGGTCGCATCGCATCGTTTTCAGTTGTTTACCGTCGCCAAACGATTCACAGGCCGTCGCTCGTTTACCAAATAATAGTATTCTGTCCGTCGCGTCCGACAGACAACCGACAGCACTCCACGTTCGACGATACGATAAAAGGGAGGCAGTGAGCCAGCGACCGAGTGAGAGGTAACGCAGCGGCTAGTATCCCGGCCGGCAAACCTGAGCATTTCATTGGAAACGCGGTTATCGCGGTATCCGTCGGAAGCGCGCGCGTTACTACAGAGTAACCACCGCCGCTTGTCCGGGTGACATACGCACCGCACACGCACTCACGCACACATACACTCGCCGCGTCAGGAGCAACGCGTCGTATACCACGCCAAACGTGTCTGTTATTGTGAATTTCTCGTCGACGTAACACCGACAACATAACCAAAATGGTGAGTGACATCTGTACAATGTTATTATATATCTATTATTATTATTGTTGTTGTTATTATTAGTAATAATTCGTCGCGATAAGACTTGGGCGGTCGTGTAAAGCGGCCAGTCGGTGTCCGTTAAAAAAAATTAATTACCCGAAGGTGGCGGCGGCGGCGGCCGCGGCTGTTGTTGCCCAGGCCGTTTATTTTTAGACTGACCGTTATGATTTTTTTTTCGGTTTTCTCGTAATCGGTTTGTGTCGTTTGTGGCCGTCGAGACGGTCCTAACTGCCGCCGCCGCCTCCGTTGTCCCCAAAGTGTCCAACATGGCGCCCTAGCCGTAACGCGTGCCTCGTCGTCATCGGCGACGGCGGCGGCCGTTTCGAAAACATTTTTATTTATCATTTTCGCCACAATATTCGTCCGGCCGAAACGATGACTATAATATTATTTATATTTGTACGTTACGTCGGCGGCGGTGGCCTTGACCTTTGCGCGCCGCGAAGATTTTGATCTCGCGTAGGTAGGTATTTTCGTGGTCGGGTTTTTTCGTTCGTATTTCATTTTTATTTAACGCCGATGACGACGGCAACGGCGGACGTCGACGACGCGGTTTTCTGTACAGTGTGCCGCGCGGCGGTAGTCAAAAAATTCTCGTCGTTTGATTAATTTTTCAACTCCATAAACGTGCGCAAAACGTCGTCATGCATTTTTATTGATTGGCGGTGCGATGACGCGATGTTTATTATATTATTATTAATTCCCCGGTCGTCTGCCGACCGGTGACCACGATATCGGCCGTTCCGGCGGCGTCGGTGGCGGTGAGGTATTCTGGTGGCGGGGCCCCTCTGTCTGATGCGGTGGCGGTGGACATTCCCAGAATGTGCCGGGTCGGGTCGCCGATAACTCGGCGTACACAATAAAAGTGAGGAATGGCCAGCCTAGTCGTCGTCGTTTACGAGTTGAGTAAAAGAAGAAAAAGAATATAATAATAATAAACCGGCAATAAGGTACTTGGCGGCGGTTCGAGTTTTTTTCCTCCTTATTTTTTCCTCGTCCGTTCCCCGCACCTACACGGTCATTGCATTGCGTGAGTGCTCGTAAGTCGTGTAGTACTGTGAGTAGTTACTGTAGTCCCCCGTCAAAGGCCCCCGAACGCTATCTAGCGCCGAATGTTTGCACGTTGTGTCAGCCCTCCTCCTATCCCCTGACCGTCGAGCCTTCCCCTTTTTACCTCTCGATAAAGCCACCTTACGAAACCAGGATTTCGTGCACGTCCCTAGGGCGTTTCTTGTGCCCCCCCCCCTCTTCGTGTAATTATTGTTTTTGTTTCTCGACGATAATCCCCATGCGATGATAACATATTGTCATAGCTTTTAAATGGGTAAACGTTTTTCATTCAACCGATGTGTAGACCAGGTTTTTTGAGTGAATTTTGATCAGCCGATTTCTCAATGGTAAAATTCTAGAGAACTTTTATTTTTCTTAAAACAGTCAATATGATTTTGAACACCTGACAGCCGTTAACTGTTGGATACATTTATTTCTGAGTTAACCGAAGTACTAATTATTTTTGAGTCATTAGTATTTGGGTTGATCATTTTTGTTAAGACCTCAAAACAATTGTCTGGGTATAATTATAATACTGATATCCTGATAAAAAAAATTATCTCTTAGGGTGATAGGGATATTTTACCTGTTAAAGGTTATGACCTTGGCCTTTTCACCTCTGATTGGATTTCTTTTCAATCTCTTGTTGTGTTTTTGATTCTGTTGACTAGTGCTTATATTAATTTTGAATCTTGAGGCTTGATATAAGTTCATAGGTGCCTAATGAAGGTACTTACTTTTAAAATGTTTACCTATATAGGTACCCAGGTACTCAATTAGGTTTATCTTTTATTCTTAATCTATAATCTACCTACCAACAATTAAAATCTACCTTGTTAACCATTCTTAAGTTTTTAGTTTTATTTCTCGAGTATTTTAACAAATTATCATCAAAAGTAGTTAGGTACTTACATAAAAACTAGAAAAATATGTTACACATTTCGTTTTGTACCTAATGTATGAAGTCTGTAAGTAAAATTCTAAAGTAGTACCTACTTAATTATTAGGTATAATTAACCACTATCTTAATACTTTGATGAATTAAAACAAAAAAAATTATCAAGTTTCTATAACTTTATTTACTTACAGTTAAATTTTATTTCAATAAATATAAACATCATTGACCTAGCTATCAATTAAATAAATGCCAATTAACATTGTATGTACCTACTTCTTTGTTTTTTCTAAAGTTTTATTGTTATAGTGCCAGGAACATTTTAGGAATGTTATTTAGCTCTTTTAGCATATTTATAAAATATACATTGTTATTGGTAAGCTAATCTTAATTTATATTGATATTATGAATGCAAATCAAGCTATTGTCTAATAGCAGACTAATCTTTTAATATTAGTGTGACCTAGTTTTTAAAGACCCCTACCTATAACTATATTGATAATATAACTCTTGTGCATTTTTTTCATAATAACTTATAAAAAAGTGATTAAATTGGTTACTATTATTATTTAATGTTATTTGTTATTTATACCTATCCTACCTATCTTTCATGTAATTTTGTTCTAGTTGAATACAAATAAAAAAATATGAACATTTAATGAACATTTTTCTTTTTTATCCCCTGGGTAAAAATATTTTTAGTTTTCCCTTTTTCTTAAATTTACTAGTTATATGTTTTCATATTGTTGATAAAAACCATATTTTAGATACCATACTACATTGATAAACTTATGATGTTATAGTAATGTTAGAATAAGTATTTTACATAAAAAAATACATTCAATGTTTCAAGTTAGGTTATATTGATAGGTTATAAATTTAGATTGGTATGAAATCATTTATGATAATAGGTAAATTATATTAAGACATTTAACTTCAATGAAGACATCCATTGGTTAAAGTTAATTGATGTTACATATTTTTCATTAAAATTATACATTTATACCTTAGATTAGAATTATATACCTTATTTTATTTTAAAACTTATCATTCATTTTAAATTATTTAGCGTTAGGTATCTGATTATAATTGTACATTGTAAACAAATAATCACAATAACTATGTTGTATTCCAAAAATATTTGGAAGGGTTTCAAATTAATATATTTTTTAAATGTATTGCGGATTCTAAAATATATGTTATTAATTAATCTAGGCTGATCAACTAACAGAAGAACAGATTGCCGAATTCAAAGAGGCGTTTTCGCTATTCGACAAGGACGGAGATGGTACCATCACCACCAAAGAACTTGGAACCGTAATGAGGTCTCTAGGCCAAAATCCGACTGAAGCTGAACTCCAAGATATGATTAACGAGGTCGATGCTGATGGTAATGATACATTATATTATTAAATTAATTGATTTTTTTATTCAAGATATATTTTTTTAACTAAACAATTTGTTTACATTTTTCCATAGGCAACGGCACGATAGATTTCCCTGAGTTCTTGACTATGATGGCCCGCAAAATGAAGGATACAGATAGTGAGGAAGAAATCAGAGAGGCTTTCCGTGTATTTGATAAGGATGGAAACGGTTTTATTAGTGCAGCTGAGCTGCGTCATGTGATGACTAACCTTGGAGAAAAGCTCACCGATGAAGAGGTTGATGAAATGATCAGGGAAGCTGACATTGATGGTGATGGTCAAGTCAACTATGAAGGTATTAAGTGGGAAGTTAGATAAACATATAATACTTTTAAAAAAATATATTACAAATTATGTTAATAATTGCCTATAGATTCTGTCTGTGGGACATATTATAATAGGGCACTTTCCCTAACCTGCAGGGTTAGCAGAGAAGTGTGTAACACACATAACCTCTTGTTGAATAGAATATAGTAAATCAGCTAACATTAGTATCGACAGATTCTATTCATTCATACTATATTCTGGCTCACAAAAAAAAAGTTGTTTTTTGCATATGGATTAACTGTCAGTGAATGTTCTAACTTCTAGTGTCTGTTTCCTTTACTCAGACACTGGGTAGCATGCTAAACATGTTACAGCGTCCCCGAGGGGCAGGGAGCTCAAGTAAGGACACAAGTTCAAAAACATTTTTGTTGAAGTGCGCGTTCCATCTCTTGAAGGAAGAAATTTATTATGTAAACAATAGTATACATTTAATAGAAAGAAAACAATTATTTTTATACTACTTATCTCATAAACATTGATAGAGGCCAAAATTCTTGATTAATTATTTGCTAAATTCTTTTTTTTTTTAAACCTATAACAATTTTAAATTTAAATATTCACTTATACTAAAGTAATAGTTTTTTTTGAAAAATGTATTGGTAATATATTATATATTGTGTAGGAATGTATATATTTCAAAATATGATAGATCATTAAAATTTAAAAGTCTTCTTGGGTTTAAATATTTTTTCATACCTCAAAATGTAATATATATTTTTAATTTTTTTTATAAACATGCACCTACTTATATTAATCATAAGCATAATATTTGACTACAATGTATAATAATATGAACATTTTACTCTGTGAATCAATAAAAAGTTAAACAATATATTGTCATATAAATACAAATAATTTATTTATCTACATTTTAAATGTTAAAATATTTCTTACATTATAAATGTAAAACTTGTGAAAATATTTGTGAAATAATTTTTTTATTGTTTTCTGAGGGTAATAATGAAATGATATTCCAAATATTTGTTTTGAAGAATTGTATAGGTTACATAAATTTATTGATTGTTGGGTGTATAAAATATTTTCTTCCACTTGCCTAAGTTTCAATTAAACTATGATGTGGTACCTAATGTCTTATTGTAATTAAAAATAGACTACCATTAAAAATTTGAAAGTTTGTTTGATATATATTGTACGAATGAAACATACTTAGTTATAGGTAATGTTTTGTTATAATGTTATTAAGTCAATATTCATAGGATTTAAAATGTTTGCTTTAACTTATTTTGTCAAAAATCATTTGGTCATAGAGATAAAATCTTAAAAAAAATTGTAATTTGTTTATACGAAGTCCGTATTATGGTCATTTCTAATCTGTGTTGATGGTATCAACAATTAATTATTATGATACTTGGTGAAAAAAGAATGTCTAGGTTTTTTATTATTATTGTGTTTGAAATGCTTTAGAATGTCCACAAAGTAAACATCTACTCAATATAATATTTAATTAATAAATAAATTGCAATTAAGATGACAAAA
Source organism: Neotoxoptera formosana (assembly GCA_022818045.1). Classification (NCBI taxonomy): domain Eukaryota; kingdom Metazoa; phylum Arthropoda; class Insecta; order Hemiptera; family Aphididae; genus Neotoxoptera; species Neotoxoptera formosana. Next base: position 16,910,718 of record CM040632.1, on the reverse strand, counting down.
ACCTACCTGAGTAGACAAAATGTTCATATGATTAGTAATTTACAGACAGTATTTATTAATAATTAATATGATTTATTAATGGTATCTAAATATTAAATTTTAATATATAATATTAATAATTAAAACAGTAATTTAGATAATAACATTGAATTGTTATCAATCGCTTATAACTATTTAAATTTTGTTTGGTAATTAACTTGTTAAATGTGATAATATTTAGTATTAAAGCATAACATAAAATATTCTAGTCAAGCAAAATATTATCTTCATTAGTTTCAGTTTAGAAATGTTTGATAAATGTAGCCATTAGCACTTACTAATTGACGACACAGATAGTTAGGTGTTTTAGTTTTTTTCTTTTTTAACTTTGCAGATTTCCATACTTTAGCTCGGACCATTTTTGTACGTACTGTGACTGTGGTCAGTGCTCATATCTATATTTGTGTTTTGTTTTTTTTTGGTTTTTTTTTTTAATTTCATCATAATTACACATGATAACTGAAATTGTTGAATTGTGACGTACCATCAGTATTTTATTGACATCATCAACCTATAAAACCCCACCTATTATACAAAATGTATTATCAATATTTTTATTGTTTTCGCGATGATTCCATTTCTAGATTGATTATGCATGTAGAAATAATTGATTAAAGTGAGAATTTAGATGTAGTCTTGTGTTTACGCATGAGTGTCACTTCTATTTAAGTACATATTTCCTATTTATCTTTGTTTATTTTCCTTTGTTCCTTGGTTGTGTTTCTTTGTTTTTAGCATACATTTTATCAGTGAAAACCCGAATGCAAAAGTACTTTCTGAAAAAAACACCACAAAAGAAATCGAAAGGCAAAAAGAACGCTTAGAATCATCCATGCACCCCATTTCCTGTACTTTGGCAGTTACATGTTTTACAAAACTTTCTTTTTTCTAATTATTAGGTAGAATTTGTATATGATTGTAACCAACTATATTATTGATAATTTTAGTATTTGTATTTATACTTATGCAATTGCTTGTATTTTGTTTCAGAGTTCGTGACCATGATGACTTCTAAGTGAAATGTGTTTCATTATTAATTATTATTATGTAATTTTTTATCATAATTTTTTTTTTTCAAAAAAAAAAGGAAGAAATTAACCTGCATTTTTTTTTTTTTTTGTTCGAGTAAGCTTTAAAAAGATAATGTGATTATCAAAAAGTAAACAAAGATTAATTATCTTTTTACCACATGTGGAACTCTGTGAACTTTTTTTTGTGTTGAGATATTCGTTATACTATCATCTATATGGTTAATTTTTTTTCAATTTCACCAAAATCAGTTCTTTTGTTTGGCAGTAAATCTGCCGTGTAAATTTTGTAAAAAACAAAAAAAAACTACTATCCGACGGCAACGTGTTTTTTCTTTTTTAAATATTACAATTTTTCTTTTCAGTTTTTGCTAGCAATGTTTTCATCTTAACATATTATATTATTATACATACAATTATGGTAATATGATATAAAAATAATAATAATAATCTTAAGTATGAAAAATTATATTATAAATAATTTGTTGTTTTACACTTTAAAACATAATTTTAAAATCTTGTAATTTTTACGATTAATTATAATCTCCAGTGTTTTAGTAATTTATTATTATTATTATTATTATTATTATATAAATATTAATTATTAAATATTAGGGACGTTTTCACATTCCTCACTCACCGATAAAGTTTAAAAATTTTTTTTTTTAAAACGAGCTATAATAAATCAATCAACGATATTCAAAACATTTTACATACTATTTTGGCATGATAATATTTATTAGCCTATTACAAGTTATTGTAATTTTTTTTTATGATTATTATAATTTTTAAAAAGTATACAAAAAGACACACATTAAACGTTTTATTTCTTCACTTGTAAAAAGAGAATTGAAATTTTTTTATTTAATCCTCAATTATTTTGAATTTTATGGTAACATATTATAATATGCACGTCTGCCACACACGCAAACACACCCACATCCATTTGGTTAAATGTTATAATATGCAAATAATACACTGTATTGATGTATAATATATTATAATATATATGAATACACATAATATATTTTATTGTTACTATACCATTTCTTGAGACAATATTGTATACATGTATACTATTTGTTTCACCTTAACCTTTGTGTAATAGTCAAAAGTCAATGGTATATCATAATATTTTGTGGTGTCGGACGTGAATAACTATTTAATTTTTTTTATACATAAATACCTAATGTATTCGAAATAAATTATTTATTAATATATGTTTCTGCGGTGCATGGTGTATGTCGACGATTATTTGTTTTATTTTAAATAAAACGTCTTCATCTATAATGGAGAAACATGTTCAGATGAGAAAGAACACCAGTACAGAATTGCCATGTGTACCGGATGATTGCTGCCATTTACCGACTTGAGCTTTTTCCGTTATCTCTTCACCATCCTGCGCCTGCAGTATTATAATAATTGTTAGTTTGACGCGCATTAGTGTACTAAATTTGAATTTTTTCTTCATATATATTATATAATATATATATTTTTTATTTATTTATTTACTAGGTTATTTTATATTTTAATCTGTTTTACTAGACTTATGTTTGATAACTGCAGTTGTCCTACTTTTTGTCTAATAAACACATTTTATCATTGTTTACTTGTTCTTGGAATGGTATAATAGCTGATTAAACACCTTAGTAGCAAATGAAAAAGTAATAAATCTACTGGGGTTTAAAGGAAAATTTAAAACAACTGACAGGAAGTATATTGTCCAGATGCAGATGGAATATACTGGCTTCTATATTTTGTTAGGTCCATACATTTTTTATTACACACGTGAGAGCTACAAATATACATGTCATGTTTATAAGAAGGGAAAGGTTTTAAATGAATTACCTACTGATAATACAAACTTTTTTCAGTTCAGAACCACATTCTTTGTTGTTAGTTCTTTAAATTGTTAAGTAGATAATTTTTTGGAAGATATTGATGTTGGTAAATCAGAATTTGATTAAGTAGATTTTAAGTTATTTAATTGGTTACTAAGGATAATATAGGTTTGGTAGATGTGGGGATTATAATGATTAAAAAATTAAATAAATCCATCACACCTTATAGGTTGTTAAAATTTTCTGTGTACCTACCTGAAATACATACTAGATTCAATGGTATAAAAAATTTAAATATACTTCGAAATTCCAAAAATCAAAATTTGAATAAATAATCAAAAGAAAAATAATGGTGATCATACTTTTGTAATCATCATGTATACCTATGCATATAATTATCTTTTATATTTTAGATACCTACCTACTGGCTACTTTGTTAATATTTTATTCAAACTTAGAATCTAGATTCTATATCCCTCTTCTATAGAAAATTCCTGATCATTATGCCACTCCACTGTTTTATAAATTTAGTTTAATTATAATGTTATACTTATACATTTTTTAACTTATTTGTAAAAACAAAACTTTCTTTTCATAACTATTTATTATTTAATTATTATTTTCTCATGATAACCACCTGAAAATAATTACAATTATAAACATCGATATTTTTTGTTATAATGAATAACAAATGATCAACTACCATTTTGATTAAAAATAACATAATACCTATTCATGAATATTGAATACCAGTTAATCAATGTATATGTTAACATTCATTGCTGTTTTTGGTGAATGTCAACATTTTGAATGAATATTAAAAATTTACTAACATGCAAACACCGGTGAATGTCAACATTCACAACGAATCGGTGAGTGTTGACATTCACAATATTGAGTGTTGAACGTTTAATGTTAGACACTTAGTTAAAATTGGAGTATAGACGTTATCGTGTTGTATAGGTACGTATTAAGTTTGTGAATGTTTATAGATATGATATTGTTCACACAATAGCTGAAGGGAAAATTATGTTTGAGTAGAAACGTATAATAATTTAATCTCGTAATTGGCTATACGTCCGTCATCGTACCTAATTTATTAGTGATGGAAAATATGTTTATGTCGACGTATTTCATTTGCCTTGCTTACACGAACGGAAAGGCAGAATAATGTTGTGAATTGTGTTTGATTTTGTGATACGTTCGAGTTACCTACCTACTATAATATTGTTCACGTATATAATGGAGAACATACGAGAAGTTTTTTACGAAAAATTTAATGCTATATTAAGTACAAAAAGAGAAAACAATTTTAATTTGAGTACTGAAAACTGTCCGTGGAAAGCTTCTACTTCAATTTCTCAAACAGGTGGACAGGGGTTCTTGAGATGCAATTGTAAGACAAAGTGTGATCGAAGAAGTGCGTAGTTGTAGATCCTCAGGCATTTTATGTAATTCAAAATGTCATAAATTCATAATAGTTTATCATGTTGCAACAAATAATTTTTGTAATATAAAATAATTAATGGTTAATTATTAACCCTTTGAGTGCCGAATTAATTTGTAAAAATTATTTTATCACTAGGTACCTATTCATCTTTTTTTACAAAATGTAAACATTATCGTCATTCACCAAAAACTGATAGTGCATTTCAACATTAACCAGTGAATGTCTACATCTAAGAAGAAATTGACATTCACCAGAAATGTCGGTGAATGTCAACATTCATCTTAACATATACATTATTGTGATAGGTAGGTTAGGTACATCAATATATCATAGTCTTCAATTCTTCGTGTGTTTTCTGATACCTAGAAATTTCTCTACTGGCATAAAATTAGATATGTTTCTTATTTTTTGAGTTATAAAAAATGGGGTTTTATAATTTTTGTTTGCTGTACTCGCCGTTATGAACCTCTTGCTGGTTCCCCGGTCTTATTGAGCAGCTATGCGAACTGTTGGTGGTTCGTAAGAGTGTATGACTTATGGCAGTATTTGGCAGCTGCTGGTCTCATGGTAGACTTCTATCCTTCAAGTCAATTTAGTGTTTGAACTTTGAAGGTTTTAGAAAAAATGAGAACTGATTATTGAGTAGGTAGGTATCCTGGCATTGCATTTCTTTAGTGATGTTTTATACATTTTTGTAATCGTTTTATTTGTTTCTGTCTTCAGCATTAGGAGTAGTAAAAATGCTCTAATCTTAAACTTTTGAGGAGGTATCTTAATAGAGATTTCGATTTTTCACCAAATATTTATATTTGTAAATATAATAATATCTGAATATTATTCTTTTAACACATTTGATGATTTATGAACTCACCTTCCGTGCAATAGAGTAATACATTTTTGCATAGGTAATAAGTAGGTAACTATTACTTATTATACTATTTTACAGTTGGAGAGGTCGGATATGAAATAAAACTTTTGGAAAATATCGAATTTGGTAGTTTTTTCTATTATAAACGTTCAATAAACTTCGTGATTATTTATAAGTTATAATTATTATTACGTAAAAAGGCGCGATGTTTATCTACCTATACATATTGTAAATGTTAAGTTATTTTTTATTAATGGCTAAAACAATTGTATATTTACTATTTATTAACATATTATACATTTATGTACAATGTACATTGAAAAAATACTTCTACGACGCAGCGTGTATAATATATAGGGTGATTTCGCCATGAATAAGATGTTTATATATCTATTCATTATTCTTTTAATAATGCATTTGTATACAAATTATAGTATTTGGAATTTTTCAGTAAACCTAACTAATTTAAAACTCCTTGAGTTAAGAACCGTATTCTCAAACATTATATTTATTATACCATTTTAGAAAAGTCCTGTGGCAGTGAAAACGGATTTTTTTCAAATCAGAGACATTCTATTATGTTACCTAAACTATACTGTCAATATTTAAGCAGATTTTTTTTAAAAATATTATGGTGTATCTAAATTAAAATTTGAATGAGTGGGTTTTGAGTAATTTAACTTTGTGAATGATAGGGTCGGAAGATACGGATTTTGGGCATTATGAAGAATTGAAAATTATAGTAATTTATATAATATAATTAATCTTTTAACTGATCATTAGGTTCTCATTTGAAAATAATATGTTCCATACTCCTATTAGGGATGCGAATGTTCCAAAAATGAGTATTTGAATTAGGTATAAGTAATGTATTGAAAAACGGGATTGAGTACCCTATGCTTCACCCTGTGGCCTGTACGGCTGTACCTATAGTGAAACACTACTAGTGCTTCGTAAATATAGGTAATGCATTTAACGGACTAATTTATAAGCAAATATAAGCACAACGCGTATTGCGCATATGTTTATCGACGCTGTCTGCTTGCCTCCTGGTTAGTATTACCTAAAACTCGCACGACTTAAAAAAATACTTTCTCTCCGGCTGTCGGTCACCAATTTGATGCGAACAGTGCCAAAAAAGAAAGAAAATTTTACCTTGTTTCAATCGACTGATTTTAGTTTTGAAAACATAATTTTATTCGTTAGTCTTCTATTTTCTAGGTTTTCCGGAAATAGATTTACAGCTTTATTTTTAGTTAATATATTATAATGCAAAGTAAACTTATATTTTTCTCAAAATAAACTTATACTTGACTTAGTTGTAAATTGCGACGAAATTAAAAATGTATAAGAATCTAGCAGCAAACTTAGAAAAAAGTATAACAAACCAAATTCAGTTTTAAAAACTAAAACTGAGCTACTGGAAGTATATTAAATTTTTTCACTGATTGGTCTAAATGCATGAAAAAAAATTGGTTACTCCAGCTCCCTCGAGAATAATTTCATATTTTCGTTCAAGCAGTAATAACAAAGGTAAAGTGTTTTTACATTTAAAAAATGTTATCAATCTCACTGTTAATATATTAAAGTTAGGTACCTTTAGGTTTTTTTTGAAATATTTTTAAACTTTGTTTTTATGGTATTTCTAATTCTCTGTATTGTTTTTAATACATAAAACTCTTTAATCATGAAAATCAAATGCCTACTGTGATTTATAGTGGAATAATATATCTTATATTTTTGCTTTCTTAGTTACAAACGAAACCATTACATTTAATAGTAATAAGTATTATTAGTATTTCTAATTACATTTTTGTGTCATAACTATCATAAAATATCTCGATAAGTTAATTTAGATGGTTTGCCTTAATTTTGCTAGAGAAGCTAAAAAATAAATAATTATCATATTTTCGTCTAAACGTTTTCAGCATAATTATTATATAGTATAAATTAAAAAAACCAAATGGTCTATATTATTAATTATTATTTTCGACATAATACAAAATGTGCTATTTTTCACTGTTAGTTTTTGTGGGCTGGCACTTGGCAGTGGTGGTAGTTTTTTTTCTATTCTAGGCATTTCTACAAATTTAAACCTTTCAGTTTGTCAAGCGTATATGCAAGTATAGAAAAGCTGTGAACCGGCAGTGAGTGTTTTCGGTACATTTTTTTCCGCCTCCGTTACATTTATATCGAACACTATAAAGTACATTGCACTGTATAGCATTCTGCATTGACGAGGACTGCGATTTCTTCAATCATTGATCGTCGTTGTCCGGTCACAATATTGAAGGTGTCGTGTGAGAAGTAAGGATGTAACAGCACGCAGACATCAAACGCAAAATCGAATGGATATCAGGTTTTAGTAATAATAGTCGGTGGTGGTCGTCGTCGATGACTATTGGCATTCCGTCACCGAGGTAATAGTCACGACCTTTGCCGCCGGTTTCCCGTCCCACCTCTCCAGCGATCGGGTGAGGTGGGACAGTCTAAGGAATCGCACGGCGTCGGCGGCAGCAGAGCTTGTACTACTCTTGTCTTTTGTACTTTGTGTATTCGATGCGGATGACCGACATAGGTACTCGTTAAACTATTATAATATTGTTTATGATAACAGATTTCAATAAACATTATCTTATTTTATTTGGATATTGTATAATGAATATTGATAATATATGTTATAGGTCGGCGGTACCTACAGCCACTGGATATATTATTTTACCGCTTTAATGGATGAAGTCATTAGTTATTAGGAATATAATATATATATGTGTATCTAGTGATCGACTACGCGTGACAACATATTTGGAGAATATCGAAATGGTCAAAAGGTTATTTTTTATGTAATTTTTTAATTGCGTATACCATAGGTACACAGGTCGACAGAGGAAAACAAATTATAAAATAATGTATACCATTATAGAACGCTCAAAATTCCACGAAACTACCGAGTTAGTTAGTTAGGTATAATATATTATATTCAGTGAAATCAAAAACCCTTTTATTCGCCGGAATACGTCTGCTATTATACTGATTTGAAGTGATTCGAACTAATTACGTGTTATGAACAAACATACAATGAAACTTCTAAAATTGTATGTACATGGTTTTAATTTTATTATTTATTTTTAGCTATGTCGGAATTTCGTTCCACAGCTATTATATTATAATATGTTGGAAAAAAAAACAATTAAAGCGAGAACAAAAGTGTGATTTCAAAGCGGATTTTTTTTCTCCTCTACTACCATATAGGCGTATTGCGTGTATTGCTATACTTAATTCCTAGGAAATCAAAGTTCAAAATCAGCACACAAAGGGAGCGTAACTCGATCCTGATAGTACTACGCCGATATCCGGCATGCAGAAATCTTGCAGTCCAACACGGACACAAAAAAAACTATTTCTCTGATGTCAATTGTATATTAAGGATATAGGTATCTTGCTGACTTGCTGTACTTACACTTTAAAATACATTTCGGGTGTACATTAAATAAGTAAACAAATAAAGAAATAACAATATTTTAAAGATGTTATGTATTTTAATCACTATATAGGTACTGTACTCGATTTATTTTTTTTGAGGCCACTATTTGAGCCACTTTTTTGTTTTTATTAATATGTTTTGTTTTCTTGTTTCTAAATTTTAAACCACTTTCAACAATGACATTTTTTTCATAATTTTTATGAGATTTAACATTTTCTGTTTGTGTTTATTAAAGCCACATTTCAAGATCTTAAAAACTTAGATTGTGCCACTATTGTTACAATAATAAAATTATTATTTGTCTACACAAAAAAATATTGTTTCTTATTTTTCGTATAAATGAATAAAAATTTTTGTATTTATATTAACAGAATAATGGGGGTCACTGAATATGCCCACGAAGAGTTAACCATCAATGTTTTTTATACGTACCAAATCTCAATAAAAAGTATTGAGGTTTTTGGTCACGTGAAACTATATAATAGTAGGTATATGATGATTTTGTTTGTTAAAATAATAATATTTTGCAATAATCAATAAATATATAAATACTACATTAAGTTTAACTAGTTTTTCGACTATTTTAGAGTATTACTAATAATTAAGATTATAGAATAGTGATCTGATACCCAAGGGCGTACTTGACCTGAATCCAAGAGGGCGGCGAAATTAATTTTTCTAATGCAATATTAAGAATAGTTTATTCACAGTTGATGATTACCTGAAACTCATGTTCCTAAGCACTAAGCAGAGATGATTATTTGAGTAAATAAATACCAAGTATTTTAATTAAATATTTATATAATATTTGTATATGTTAAGGGCAAAGTATACAATTTGGGCGTTTTCTACAATGCCCGGGCGTTATATAAAATGCCCCTCGTATATCGGGCAGGTTAGATAATAATAATATATCCGTAAAGTATAGTCAAAATGTAATGTATAATGAATACTATAAGATTTATATTATTAGAAATTTCACTATTTCACTTAATTACTAATAACTAATTATTGTGGACTGCCTAGTCGATAAGAAAAAACAAAATATAAGATATACCTAACTAATCCAAATGTACAGATTATCCATAATATCGCTGGTATTTTGACTATACTTTACGGATATATTATTATTTTCTAACCTGCCCGATATACGAAGGGCATTTTATATAACGCCCGGGCATTGTAGAAAATGCCCAAATTGTATACTTTGCCCGTAACATATACAACGCAAGAGTATTTTTATAACAACACAAGTATAGTATTAAACGGTCAAATAACAAATTCAATATTTCTTTTTTTATTATTGAAAATTTGTTGTTTATTTCATTAATAGATATAATAATAATTAATATTATGCTTGTGCACATGTAGCTCTTTTTTTATATAATATAAATTATTATTTTCTATACATATGATAAGATAAAAAAAAAATATTTAAACTAAATTTAAATTATTCATAGGTTTCACCGAAAACTCCAATTACCAACCAAATTTTCTAATCCATCTATCATAATTCACTCTTCCCGATAACCATCTAGTATTTACGTCTCCTATTAAAAGGCGCTGGCTAAATAATTAACTGGTACGATTAAATAAACACATTTTGGCCTAACTATTATTATTACTATAACTATTATTATCATTCTAACTACCGCAATGATCGGCTTCCCTTATCATGTGTTTATTCTTTCTCTACTATAATAATATTATATTATTTACTTAATGTGTTTGAAATACAGATTGAAAGTTTTAAAAAAAGGTATTAAGACTGCGGAAATGTAATATAATTTTTCAATTAGATTCTCATTGTTTTTTTTTCCGTTTTCAGAAATAAACGTAGATAGGTGGCAGGTGCTGTTGACAAACGGCGTCCTGTGCGGGAATTTTCCTTCCCTTCCCTATATACATCTAGCTATATATAATGCCTATACACGGCGGGAACGGACGAACGGGAAACTTGCCAACAGACGGAAAAGATTTCAGGAAATATAGTGCGTTTCGCTGACCGTTGTATACGTGTAGCCGTTGATATATATATTTGTAAACAACCCTTTGCAAAAGCGTATATAAAGCTGGTGGCAAAACGCAACACCGTTGAAAAGCCTTACAAAAAAAAGTATATATACTCACATATTAGATTCTGAACCTAAGCGAGGAATGTGCGTATTATTGGTTTTACAACGAAGTTTATTTTTTGCGGGCACTTTTTCGCGCTGAAATTGCAGTTTTTGGAAGGCTATAATTTGTCGGACATAGTATTACCCTCGGTGTGTAGAATGTATATAATGTAGTGGAAAACGTTTCTCTAGAACCACCGTATATTATATCGAAAACTGCTACGTTTGCTACAAGGCAAATACGATTTAATATAGACATTTTTATTTTTATTAGAAACATATTATAATGATATATTATAGGCACACGATAAACAATTTTCTATACTATTAAACCTAAATATATGTATACAATTTTATACGGAGAGTTTTACAGACTATTTTTTGATATCTAAAGTTTGCAGTGTTCGGAGTATTATACAAAAGCTAGTACTTATATAATATATAAAAATAGTTTATGGCACCTTCAGTGGCCTAAGACACTCGCCAACTTGCCCCATTGGTCCTCTTGCAATTAGAAGACTGCAATTAGAACAATTTATGAGGAACTTTATATTCAATTTTCAATCTCTTTGACTCTCTTTTGAATTTTTTATCAAGATATATAGACATTTTTTTTTTTAAATCTAACATTTCGTATGCTCTAAATTACCTTAAGAAGAGTCAACATATTTTGTAAATGCTATGGTGTACCTCTAAAAAAAACAATAAGTTCAACATTAGGTGAAAATTCCAAGTATATAAAGTTATTCGTTTTTGGATTACTACAATATAAGAAAATTGTTCCCCGAGAAATCAATAATTTAGCGGTGAATCAACTTTTTTTTTGTAAAAAGAAGAAAAACTTATGGAAAAACCTTGTGTTAAAATTTCAAATCTTATGTTTAAACGGAATTTTTTTATGAATCTCAGAATCAAAAAAAAAAATGCAAATTTTCAAAGTTTTTGAATAAGTTTTATTTATTTTTGACAATAACTATATAGTATATACATATACATATTTATAAACTTGAAAACACTATATATTTTCTTCTCTTATACATGTAAAATGTATATGTATTTAAAAATTAACACAACATTAATATAATTAGTCGACGAAACGGACACAGGCGTACAGTAACCCCACGTTAACTACGGAGGAAATACATTTCAGGAAAGTTGCGCGGATAACAAATACGATTGGCTATTATTAATCGTATACATAATATATATTATGTAAATCTATGTGGTAGGTACCTGACATTTTGATCTGTAATGCGGCACACTAAGAGGAGATAAAGTTTGAACGAACATTTTTACGAAACTGAAGGATAACGAAGGATTTCTGTATTTCGGTCGTCCACTGGCGACAACTTGCGTTGGCTTGAGAACCACGCAGATCTTAGCATCCCCAAGGTATCGTGTTAACTGTTTATATTTTCATATCTTGCAGCGAGGACCTTTGAAGGCGGCGGCTGCCCTGAAAAAGGTGGTGTCCTCGGAGGAACATCAATGACCGGTGCCGAGGGTTCGAATGCCTGCAGCATTGGCTCCGCGGACGTTGACTTGTGGGCGTAAGTTTTGGAGGTGTGCTGCATTGTGGTGTCGAATTCGGCGGACGTCCTAGGGACGGTGTCACAGCAGAGGTCTTCCGCGGTATACGCGGTATCGGTTCCGGTGTACCAGCAGTGGTCTTCCACGGTATACCGGGCCGGAACGGTGGACCTGCAGTGGCAGAGGCCACTTCCGGTCAACGCTTCTAAAGTACGTCGGGAATTATAGTCCACTTCGATTTTATGAGAAGAGTTCTTCGACACTTCTCTTGCAAACGCGCGTGTGCGAACTCACGAAATGGTGTTTGGTAAAAATATCGTTTATATAGGTACATCTAAATTCCGTATGTCCCTAAATTCAGCAGATAGGTCTGCAGCCACAAGAAACGAGTGTTTTTTCTAATTTCAGTATTTCTTCAACCTGCTGGTGGCGAGGTAACTAGTAGAGGAACCCGTAATTTTCCTGCTGGACGATCAAAAGACCTGCAGACGGATTAGATAAAAACTACGCACTAAATTTTAATCGTCATAAAATAACACATCGTTAACAGAACTACTACACAAGACATTTCACATTTTCGAATTGTTAAATGGACATATATAAACTCGAGTTTGATTAATCGTTAATATATGGGCTGGTATATATGGCTAAACTCTCATCGATCTGCTGGTTGAGCCGCTGAATCGAGAGATGTACTCGTATTTAGGAATAGCTCCGAGTCACAACTATTTTTCGAAAATATCTCCACAATGTACATCCATAGTAGAATGTGCATTATGTACTTCCGATTTGACATTGCAAACATTACCGCAAGACCTAGCAAAAATCTATAGCGACCACACACATTGTCGATTCTAAATTATTCGTAAACTCGGACGTTACAATAATAATATCCATATTTGATTATTACTGTAGATCGAATCAAGTACGCAATAGAAAAGACAAAAACAGACAAACAAATACTTTTAATCTCCCACCTCTCCTTCGTCAGTCTCATGACGCCTTCTGTCGAAAGGGGGAACAAATGGGAGAATTGCGGAAACAATTCCCTCAGGTACCAACCGCACAGGAGTACGCGTCCGGCTCTTATCTAACTCACCTTTACACTGAAGCCACAAGTCGTGTGGCTCGTGATCGACGTGGTCTCGTCCATTCTGTCAAAGGGGGAACACGGGGAGAATATTGAGGACACAATTCCCTCAGGTACCAACCGCACAGGAGTACGCGTCCGACGTCTTCTAACCTCCCCTCCACACTGAAGCCACAAGTCGTGTGGCTCGTGAAAGTCGTGATAGACGTGGATTGATTACGCGTACTCGCTTAAGCACCTCATTGGATGCATTTTTTTTATAATTTTCTATATTTTTGTGTTTCGTTTGCGCAGCTTTTTTTGTGTATTATTTTTCTCTTTCATTTGTACATTTTTTTTTCATCATATACACACATTTTTTTGTGAGTCTTAGGATATTATTCTCGTAATTTGTATAAAATGATTAAAATATTATTGTTAATTTTTTCCCCATAGATCCACGGTATAATAAACAATAAAATAATTGTGATTGAACACAATACGAATATGTTGCTTCTTAATTTTCGTATTAACCAGTATAGTTTAGATAAAAACGATTCTATATGACAAAGTATATTTTTGGATATTATTGATATTAACTAGTACCTAATTAATTTTACTATTAATACGTTATACAGTAGGTTGAAATAATTTTTTCCGAAAAGTTGCATCTGAAAATGTCATTGTTTAATAGAATATAACTGTATACTTAGTTTCAAGTACCCATGAATAATATTTTTTATCGTATTCCTACGACAGACTGTTAGCAGTGCATTTAGGAATTTGCCGCTCTAGGGGAACAAAACAAAAACGCCTTACTATACGGAATAAATAAATGAAATATTGAAAATATAAAGAAATATAAAAAAATTAGCTGCCCGGGGCAACAGCACCCTGTTGCCCTCCCCCTAAATACAGTCCCGAATACAGCGCCTAATATAAACACCGATTGTGAACGATATTTTACAATACCCAATGTATTTTTAAACTCTCGGGGCATTTTTGAATGTTTTGATAGCATTTTTCATTAAAATATTGTCAGTGTTGAAATGCAATACAGTTCGTCTACAGTGATTACACATTTGTGATATTTTGTATTAAGCATTATCGTTTACCATAGAATAAATAACAATAATATTCCTGAATTCGAGCACTCAATCTTTTTATTCAACTAAAAATAAACGATTTCAGCCTAGAGTAAGTGCCTCGAATATATTTTCTTTGGATTGTCAGTAAAATAAACTGCTATTGTTTTTATTGTACATTTTATGCCAAATAAAATGTCAGTAAATTTTTTCGTTGCATTTTAATTAGAACGGCATAATAGTCCTGCAAATTTGATAAAAACAAATCAATGTCACATGGACATGTTGGACTCTTCAAAATTCAATCGAATTAACCAATACCTAATTATTAAAAATCAAAATTCAATAACATATTTTAAGTTGTATATTATTATAGTTAATACTGTGATGATCAAATTAAAAAATATATAACTATGGGTAATATACCTATAAATAACGTTTCCGCGTGTTTTGCACGCACTGTCATTGGTCTCACAGAGAGCACCACTAATTCATTCTGAGGGCGAATGGGATTATTTATTTATCGTAAAATATATAACATTATGTGCGTAACTCTTAACAAAGAGAAAAGTGTTAAGGTTTAAATAGCCAAATGTTTGCAAGTAATTTTTATAGTAAGTACATATTCTGTAACCTATAAAATAAATTAAAATTAAAAATGTTATTACAATAAAATTAAAAAAACTATACTTATCTATATTATCATAATATAAAAATTAACCAATATTATGTATTACGTTCAATTTAAAATTAACATAATGCACACATTATCTATCTATCATAATAATATTTATCTATAGGATTAGGAATCCTGGTTGATTAGGTACAAAATAATTTAAAACGTATTGTTAAAATTGTTATTAATCGTAGAATCATGACATACCAATAATTATTCAATAGGTCATGACGTGTAGTTCTATAAATGTATCATACCAACAAGTAACAACGCATTAGTGGATAATGTACATACGGAAATGTATATACCTAGTACGCTATATTGGTATTAACCATTACCAATATATGGCATGACATTGGTAATTATTAGTCGATTACAATTCAAATTAGTTTATGAACGAAGAAAAATCATTGTTATATAATTAATACAAGTGCAATGAGTGTTTAATTGTTCAAAAAAAATTATTATTGTTATTTTTATTATCAAATACAAACAAACTAAAAGAACATGATATCAATTTACATGATATGGGTATCGCTTCTAATTCCCGGTGCTAACTTTTACTCGATGTGTATTTCTATTAATACATAATAATAATATGTAGTAATAATATTAATAACTTTAGGAATTTATAAGAAATACTGAACAGATTGATTAATATAGAATAATGTTTCCGAGATATTTAAAGTTGTATCACGAAATAGCATAGTAATGTAATGTATTGAAGACAATAAAATAAATTAGTTCAGAGCTTATAACAATGAACATATTATTATAATAATAATACAAAACAATTATTGGAGAATTAAGCAGATTAATAAGATATTCCACATTAACAGTTCATTTGATTAAACAAATTATCAGAAATAATCCAGAAGTGTTTCATTTTATTTGCAATTTCACGTGCAGAATCAATAACTACCATTCAACACATTTACACACATACAATTATTAATAAATGAACTTAATGACAGCATAGTAGTTTTATATTTAGCGAAATTATTAATTTATATGTATAATATAGAAATATACTAAGAAATGGTTTGCTACATGTTTAATCTCATTTAAGAAAAATTTAAAATAAGCACCTATATTTCAAAATAAAATATGATCGAAATAAGATATACCTAATTAGAATATATTTTTATACTTTTATTAACGTGAAGTATTGACAATTGTGTTAGTATCTATTTTCGTAAACGGGTATAAAAGTTCATATTTAGGTTAAAATGGTTTGGTAAATTATAAATTGTTAGTTATTAGTACTTATTACTCATCACTCATCGGTATTCAAATAATATTATATTTTGTACGACGGCGCATTAGATATGCAATTTTTATACATGCGCGTCAAGCTAACAATACTTAATTAGTAATAGCATTGGTTATAGAACAGATTATATAGACTCCATTCTATAACCAATAGATATAATATTACTATGGAATTTTAAAATATGTCCATAGACTATGACTGATAACAACTTTTGAATACAGGTAAGGATCGCATACCACTAATACATTGTTTTGATTTATTCTAAGTGTGAGTTGGCAATGTTCATATCTTTATTATTAACTTGAATTTTGATTATTTCCGTTCTTATTTTGATCAAAGCTTACTTTAATTAGTTTTCAAACGAATTTTTGAAAATTTATTATAGATTATCATACATTTTAGTGCATATCTTAAACATGAACATGTAGATTTCGTATACGAGATTGGCCAAACTTCAAAGTTCGTGTAGGTAGGAAAAGTAGTAAACAAATATTTCATAAGCTTACGGTTCACAGAGAGTAAGGGATGATGATAATTAATATGGTAATTAAGTTCCACGGTATTCCTTTTATACTCGGTCATTTTTTTGTTAAATAGAGATCATGGTCGTATCATGCCAACGCAATAATTGTTATGCAGTCATATCTAAATATTACTATACGAATTAAAATAATTTTAACAAAGTCGATACATAATATTATAGTCATTTCATTATCTGAACGATCGTAATTATTTTTTCTAACTTCTATGTGAGCTGGAAAAAATATACGAGTCAAAATTTAATTTTACAGCAGCTATACATGATACGAATATTTGAAACAAAATATAATAGGTAGGTACTTACGTAAATATATTATACTAGCCTTCGACGCTAGAAATGCATCTTCCGAAATAATATGATTTTTTTTCATCTTTACATAGTTTACATTTTAAATACTCTTATTTAACAATAAAACACCTCAATTTTTAGCGACTTATCATTAATTAGACATTATTTATGAACCGGAATTATACTTAATCGTTTTAAGTTTTGCAACACAACAATTTTCCTTACGTATTTTCCAGTTTATTAGACGTCAAATCGAGCGGAACCTGCGTAGATTGGCATAATCTTACGGTAGGCGTAACTCTTTAATAATAAGTATTAGAATTCATAGATAATACATCTACTTGTATATTATATTTTCTAGGAATCGATGTAAATAACTTGTCATTTTAATCGTTTATATATAGTATAATACTGTCTAGTTATAATATTTTGTAAATTCTGTAAGTTTAATCTAAAAGCGCTTAGCCCGTAAAACCATTTCGAAAACTAACCATTTAACATTGTTATACAAACTTTTGATCAATATCGATAATTCCAAAAGAAGTAAGCTTAATAAACCTAAAACAGCTTTCAAAACTTGTTAGTTGTAACGAGCCACAGAAGTAATTAGGTTCGAAAAGGTTAATTTTACATTAGTTACCTACTCAATAATATCATTATATAATGTATAAACTTAAAAAAAATGTTCTTACCAACTTTTTATATTGTTGTTTTACATGACTTTCACAGAAACGATCTTAAACTAATTTATACTGCATTAGACACAAGTAAAAAGTTTCGAAATATAAGTGACAGACGAGAAAAAGCAGAAGGAGTTTTTATATACATAATTTAATTATAAAATAACATTTGATCTAAAATACGATTGAGCTACATACTACAATTAGTTCTTGTTTTATTTTGTAGGATTAACAAAATACATTTTGTACTACACTTATGCATAATATATGCTTACCCACCTATGATAAATCAATTAAAATGGTTAACATTGCAGCATATATCCTCCGACTATATTTAAATTATCATTATTATTCAATAAGACTAATTTGATTTATGAGGGTGTCTAAAATTGTGAACTACCAATATATATTGTTTGTAAATTGTATGAATTAAATATGCATCGAAACCGATGAAAAGTTAAAACGCAATGGTAGACAATAAAATAATTTCATACAAATAAAACAAGTTTACCGAGTGTATCTGGAGTCTGGTCTCTATTATAGAGGATTTGACGATGTCACACTGAAGTTACTGGATTTAAAATACATTTCATAGCCACCAGATACTCCCCCCCTCCCCCAGTAGTAAATCGTATATTTTATAAACATATAACTAATTCATACAATATGTATGATGTAAAATATATTATGTTCAGACAAAATTAATATTTATACAACCGCAGGCGCATCTATATATTATTATAATATTATGGTACCTAATCACCGAGCCAGTGTAAGCAAAAATTAATTTGAAAACAGTGCGGCTCTCGAATGAAAACACAGTATGTACAAAAAAAAAAAAATGAATATGATACGCTTAGATTTTGTACAATAACATTCATTCACAGCCGCCGGATGCACGTCGGATTAAACCAAGCATATCAAATAATAATAATAATAGTCTGACGCTGTCTTAAATATTTAAATATGTAAATGAATAAGAGTATTTCATCTTTGCCCCCCTCCCGAAGAAAATCGATAAGCAGAGTACCCGTTTAATATAATTTTCCACTAGTTGTAGTTGAATTAAGTACGTGTGAATAAACAACATTAATTTTTTTTTATCTTATTTAAAAAAAAATGTTCGTTGTAGATATATTATTTGTTTCAGTGAAGTAGTGATTTACAAAATGGAAAGACACGCATAAACGCTTCACTATATACTACTGTTAACTTTATTTTTTATTTAAAAACAAAAAGCGTTCTACTATTATATACCATAAACATATCAACGTTTTTAGGAAACTTATTCGTTTCATAATATTATGAAGTTGAAATCATGGATCACTGGTTAAAAAAAATAGAAACCTGTACAGAATAATTATGATAAAAAATAGTACAAATTAGTTTTTTTCCCTTTAAAGGGTAACTGATTAAATGGATTATTTATACTGTATTGATTATTAAACTATATGTACAAGCAGGAGCCTGGTCTAACTGCAGGTAAAAATATTAACGCAGTTAATTCATTAATAATAGTTATAACTTGAAAATTAATATATAAGAATATTGATATAACTAATATACAAATAAAAATTTATATTTACAACTATAACTATTAATCATAATAGTGTAATGATAGCCACTCTTCATAGCTGAATAATACAAGAAGAGTATTATCATCATGTTCCTCTACATAATATATATTATAATATTATATAAAACACAGTCACACAGATGCTTATATTATAATAAACATCTGTGGTCATATATTATTATGTCCTTCATACATAAATGTCTCCCATCTGTACTCGGACGATACCCATCGACCATCGCCTCGATCCACACAACATCACTCTCCCTGCGTACACCCTCGGGGACAGACATACGTGGTGAGCCATACAATATATGTTGTTTGTAATATTTGTATATCTCTAATATTAAGTGTGTTTTATTAAATAGTTCTAATATAATAGTTGTGTTGTCAATTGATATCAAATTATAAGTAAATTAATATTAAACCTATTTCTCCTTCTTTCATCCATCAAGTACCTGGTAAGCATTCAGTCAAAGTAGGGTAAGTTGGTTTAATACATAATCAAGTCCTTATATGTATGCATGTGTATATACATTTGTGTGTGTATACCTGTACGTATATAAGAAGGTAGTAATCTAGAGTGCATGCACAATATGTACATATAGTAAATCACATGTAAATGAAAAGGGATAAATATATACATATTGTGTGCGCAGCCTATTCTTGCATTACTACAATAGTGATACTTGCAGTAAGCCAGTAACACACTTATTAGTCATATTTTTCAGTTGTCTGTCACTTGTTTATCTCAGACTGTGTTAATTGATGTTCTATAATATTCTATAGGAACACTTATTATTATGATTGGATAATTTTTCATTTTTAAAAAGTTTTCGTCGTTTTATTTAAAATTTATAGGATCTAACAAAACAGTTTAGAACTTTTTCAGAATATCGAAAAAACTATAAAAAAAAAAAAATTTTAAAGTACCTGTACTTGATAACAGATATTATTAAAATAATGTTAGACCGTTCAGTTAAAATTTAACATACCTACATTCATATAAAGTCCCGGTATACATAGACTATTGCGATTTTTCTGATATGATTAACCTGGAAAAGTAATATGTGTTATTTCAAAAACGAAACGCATACCCGCAGAACCGATGTATTTGGAAATATATCTATTCTAAGTGTTCCATCGGCTATACAGCCATAAAACTGGGCGATAAATAGACGCGAAACTATTGTTGGAAAATATGTAAGTACCTAAATAGAATCCAATATGGATGGTAACGACAGACTGTTTGAATATATATTTATGAACGCCATATAGTTCGTGTGCTATATACAGAAAACTCGAGACCATTTCCCTGGCGATAACAGAAAAACGATTAGAACATAAATAAATGTCAACACGTCCGATCGCATATTATAATCGTGTATGGCCATAATAATAATATTACGAGAATAATTTTTTTATCACCTGTTGGTGGTGGTGGCGGCGGTGAAATGGAGAGAGGGGGGGGGGGTGCTAAACATTTTCCGGTGCTGACCACAACGGGAACGCCGATGGCTCGGGGTCGAGGTATAAGTAGGAAACCGTGTAAACATAACGACAGTGTATGACATACATGTTTACTTGGTTACATCGACGACACACGTATAGGTAGTAGTCGAGCATAATATATAATTGCATAATAACAGTATTGTCGCAGTGAAAACGTGTCGGCGACGATAGTGGCGAGTGATGGTAAATTAAATAATTATACACACACATAGGTACGTATACCGTACTATATACGCGTAGATTTCACGATACGTATCAAAAACTATTATAATAATTAAGGGTTGATGTAATTTTCATATCATAATATATAAAGTCGTAGAAACGCGACACGAACGCGAATACGCTCGACCCGACCGCGATGCGATTTTCGAGATCGATAAATATAATATTATAATATTAAACATAATATCATATTATAATAATTCGTGCAAATAATAGCCGGACGGATAAAAAACGATATATACCTAGTAATTACTATTGTATCGCTGCTGCGGTATGTTATTATGTTTCGCACAGATAAGATAATAATAATTATAATCTGCGGTGCGAAATAAAAATAAAATGTCTCAGTGTAGTTTTGTTTAAATACAGACTTACTGCCGTGCGACCTAACCGCCGCCGACGACGCGTTAATTTCGCCGAAACGAAGATTTAACAGCCGATAAATAAAATAAACGTCTCGGCCGATCTGCGTTATATTATGTTATTAACACCTTAGGTGGGCGGCTGCTGTTCCGGATATACACGAGCGGCGCCGCGTGCTCGGTCGATTAAAACGACGTTTTCGACTGGCATTTGGACGACGACGACGACGGCGAGACGACTTTTATCTCCGCGGTTAAAAAAAAAAAAAAAGGTACCTATAACAGTAGTAGTAGTAGTAGTAGTAGTAGTAGTAGTAGTAGTAGTAGTAGTAGTAGTAGTAGTAGTAGTAGTAGTAGTAGTAGTAGTAGTAGTAGTAGTAGTAGTAGTAGTAGTAGTAGTAGTAGTAGTAGTAGTAGTAGTAGTAGTAGTAGTAGTAGTAGTAGTAGTAGTAGTAGTAGTAGTAGTAGTAGTAGTAGTAGTAGTAGTAGTAGTAGTAGTAGTAGTAGTAGTAGTAGTAGTAGTAGTAGTAGTAGTAGTAGTAGTAGTAGTAGTAGTAGTATTGATAATAGTAGTAGTAGTAGTAGTAGTAGTAGTAGTAGTAGTAGTAGTAGTAGTAGTAGTAGTAGTAGTAGTAGTAGTAGTAGTAGTAGTAGTAGTAGTAGTAGTAGTAGTAGTAGTAGTAGTAGTAGTAGTAGTAGTAGTAGTAGTAGTAGTAGTAGTAGTAGTAGTTAGGCTGCGCGGTTTTGAATCGCGTTCAGCAAAGTGGTCGTTATCTTCGCTCGGGGACTGTAAATATTCCAAAAATCATAACAAAATAATAATTGCCATCCGAGGCACCGATATAATGCGTACTACTAAATAACATTTGTACCGACGCTTAATATAATATTGTATTGTGTGTGTTGCATAATATACGATATAACATACCGAACCGATCTCCAGCAATTTGCATTTGTCTGTATATATAATATTATAATATTGCAAAAAAACCGAACGCTGCGCTGGTTTATTCCGCAGGGAAATATTCGTCGAATGAAAAAAATACATATTTGCGGGACAATCGATATCACAAAATAGTATCGGTAATCTTAAACCGTTAGATTTTTAAATAACGCTGAAAAACTATTTCTTACCTATATAAACGAGTGCATATTATGGGAGCTATACGTCTTTATATTATTAAATCAAATGATTTTAACTTAATTTATTTTTGCATAAAATATACAAATATAACGATATGGATAATATAATACGATATTATATACTCATACGCCGTTTATAACTCCGACTAGAGCAATTAAATAAATTGCCTTCGGTTATTGACATTATAAAATAGACAGTCTATGTTTTTAGTGGATATATTTACGACCACTCGGTTTCGTCGTGTCTTGTGGGTAATGTAGAAAAGTTTACTATAATAACACTATCGAAGTTTACTAATATCACCCTAATCCAACCTGTAACTATTCCGCCGTGGTCTCTAAAATAACATCTGTGTTCAGTTCCTAATCTACTCGTATACAGTGCTGTTTCAATTATTTTTAAAATTACTGTTGAGCATTTTCTGAACCTACTCGAAAAATCAAAAAGTGTAAGCCGAACACAAAGCAAACGTATCATGAATATTCATGATGTACATATCACAAAACCAATAACTCCCGATCCCTCATATCTGAACATAATAATATAATAATCCTCGCGAGATTAAAATTACGTTTTAATTCCGATACATAATCAAATTTCTCGTGGAAATTCTTCGAAACTTTTATCCATACATCGGGGTGATATTATTGTGATGTACGGTTAAACGAAATAGGGGATGCTTACCTTATCAACTTAATATTTAGAAAACATACACAAATTAAAATCATTTCAATAACATACAAACACGGATTGTTATAATATAAGCTATTGTAGATATGAAATCGATTTGTTAATAATAAACTAATATACTTCAATATTTGCAATTAATTCATACTATTATATTATTTTATAATACTTTATCTAATAAACAATAAGTGTTTAACATAAAAAATATACAACGTCAGTTGTGTGTGTTTTGAACGCACCTACAGATATTTTTCACAAGTCTAATTTTATATGTTTAAATTTCCTGCTATATTTATACACTGCAAAACATTATAATACAGGCGATGGCACATTTTGAATTATTATGATCGCACATAACATCATTATTGGCGCGTACACATAATATCATACTCGTATTATACAGTGTGTTCTTGTAAGAGGTACCACTAAATATTTCAGTTCGATGACCTTGTATTGAAATGGGGTTTTCACTGAATGACAGATAGTACTTAAATTCACATTTTTAAATAAATTTCAAATTTTTAACACTTTTGATACGCGAATGCAAATTTTTTTTTATAATTACAAAATTGGTATATGAATTTCAACGTTGAAATTTAATATTTACGAGTAATTTGTTTTTGACAAAATTTAAAATAAATTCAACTTTTAGAAAATTAGAGAAAATTACTATAAAAAAGTGTTTATTTATATCTTATCTGCGTGCCAACAGGTATTAACAATATTGGATACTATAATAAGTAACAATAAGTTGAATTTATTTTAAATTTTGTCAAAAACAAATTACTCGTAAATATTAAATTTCAACGTTGAATTTCATATGCCAATTTTGTAGTTAGAAAAAAAATTTTTTAACAAAAATTGTATAGAAAAAAATACTCTATCCGATAAATTTGGTGTTACCATTTAAAAAAAAGTAAGTTGTATCGCGCATGCGCGTATCGAAAGTGTTAAAAATTTGAAACTCATCTAAAAATGTGTATTTAAGTAATATCTGTCATTTAGGGAAAACCCCATTTCAATACAAAGTCGTCGAACTGAAATATTTAGTAGTACCTCTTAGCGTCAACACACTGTATACTTCCGGTTTGAAATTCGCGGAGTATGACCTCATATATGACCTCCGCGGCCATTACGAAATCCAAGCATATAGTGAATTATTATATACGTCACCTTCGTGGGCGGATGATACGTAGGTGGTAGGTATGTATATAGGTATATGGAGTGCATGTGCGACGAAGAGAATGATTTCTTGCACTGTATAGCGAGAATAAATTTTAATATTTTAAGCGAAAGAGCTTTAGCCTCGAGGACGTGCATACGATTGTTGTCGAACACCGGTTGTCGGGTGCCGGCGGGTTACCCATACCTCGGTCGAGCCGTTGAATATAATATAATAATATACTCATTGTAATATTATACGAATATTGTACAGGGTGATTCACCCCGAGCGAGCCTGTCGACGTTTTATATTAAACCTAATGCATATTCTATTGAAATTATTATTTTTAAATCTTTAAGTATACTATATTACCTCGATATTTAAAGACATGGATTGTATAATATGCCATATTTAGCGCGATCGTGTTGTGCCGATACAAACTATTTTTTTCAAACCGTTACCGCATTTTTTCATAGTAACATTATAAGCACAAAGATTATATTATAATATTGCACGATTTTATATGTAACTATCTTAAATTCGAAATTCAAACGCAGAGTTACCGAGTTATTGAACTCGGAGCTCATAAGATAAATCTTTAAGTGAGTGTAGTAAATAGTAATTGAAACTTTCAGAAATCATAATATTTTAAATAAATTCATAATCAAAGGACAACACTTGGCCGGGCGCGTTTGGCGAATCACCTTGTATATTATGGGATGAATCGCATGTATTATAACAAAATGATGAGGCGTACTTATTTATAATCGACGAGGTTTACCCGGCTCTTTAGCTCAGGGTTATCCACGTCCGTCGTTCGATATAATACATTGCGCACGACGACGTACGTATATAATAATGATGATGATGATGATGATGATGATGATGATGATGATGATGATGATTATGATGGCGATGACGATAATAATACCACTTATACCTACACGGCTACACACTATTAAACGTTTCCGAAATTCAACCTCAAAATACATAATATAGAACTCGATCCACGCGGCGGTCGTGTTTTTTGATATTATTACAATAATATTTGTCCAATGCCATAACGGTTGGATCGGATCCGTTATCCGTGTCTCGTACGAAATTATATAAAAAAAACTTTAAATACTGTGACCTGTCTGCTGATAATACAGGTAGTTGAAACAAAATTCTAGCTAAAAGTTTCAAGTAGCCCTATCTAAGGATTAAAAATCAATTAAACTTGAACATTTTTTTTTTTATAAATAATTATTATATAATATTGGTATATATTATAGTTAATTGTCTACACTCTAAAAGTCTATTTAATGAAAGGTTATTTTGGGGAATATCAAACGTAGTCTAATGACGTTATCTGTTTTTGGTTGACAAATATAAATACTTTTGTATGGCAAATGAAGAAAAATTTACTCAATTACTTTACTTATTTAATAAGTATTTTTCGGGTTAAGTTCTGAGGTAGACGATCCTTTCTTGTTGAACATGAGTCTAATTATAGTTACTTAATAATTTTCAACAACTTTTTATATAGACGCATAGAAAGGCGCAATACGGCGTACTGCTTATACAATTTTAATACACGCACGTCAAGAAAATGATTAAATAATTCGAAATGTCTATGACTCGTGAAAAATCATGGGATTCGCGAAACCATTCAGTTATTTTTTTCAAGTTGTTTTATATTGTTGTTGTGTTAAAACTATTTCTCTGTGATAAAATATTTTTTTTTTGTAAATTCATTAATGTTTATGAACTGTAAACAGTACGTTGTACCTATAATAATATAATAATATGATGTATAGAGTGTATACACTATACATAAAATACATGTTTTATATGTGTAAAATATTTTTAATTTCTATTATACTATTGTCCCGATGACAATATACCAAATACAGTTTTGTTAATGAATTTTTATAATTCATAAATTTATTTTTAATTCAAACCTTACCCTTTTCACCGAATGCCACTGGCCCCAACATAAACTTCTGGGCTGTCGTGACAGGCAATGTTGATTAGTAATTTATTACATCAAATAAGGTAGGTAGTCTATGAATAAATGTAAAATATTTTTTTCGTTACAATTAAATCAAATATTAATGCTTTTCCCTGATATATTGCAAAATTCCAAACATACCGTAACTACAACAGTTATTTAGGTAATCAAAAAGTGTTAGCTACCAAGCTAATGAAAATTACAATATCCAATTGCTCACCTAACTAATATTCACAGAATAATGTCACAAACTAAACACAGTTTAAACATATATAATAGATAAACCTTACAATAGTTTGTTAAAAAATAATCCACAAACCATTGATTATAGAATAAACTATAATATTAGTAATATTAGTATATTTTATAATCAATGCACAAACTTAAGTATATTATATGGGTACATAAACAATTACTAAATATTATTAGAATTTATCGTTACTACGAAATCGAGGATTCACTTTTACTTGTTATGTGAAGTCTTAATATACATGTATGATAGCATTGAATATATTAAGATAAATATATCTAAGTTTTTTTAGTCATTTCTGTTTGTTGACGTATTGTGGTTAATAAATAAATTATAAAAATATGTGGTCGAAAATAAATATCTTTTTAAAATAAAATGCAATAAAGCATAAAATAAAGACTGGTGAAATTCTAAAGGTTTATCTTTTAAAATTCCATCTATATTATAATTTGTAAAATAAATTCCATTTGTAGAAAAATATGTGCCAAGTTATTAAAGTCAATACATTTTGATCCATTATATGAGATCTTTAGACCATGAAAATTGTTGTCTAATACTCCGTTCGTCTGAACTTTAAATGTCCAAACTAAAAACATTTTCGTTCTATATTCAAAAATATTTTATACGTATATCAATAGTTTGAGAAAAGTATTGACGTATTGTACATCAAGTTATACAATTCAATTTCGATATTTTCAAAAAAATGATTTCCATTTAAAGAAATTATTTTCATCAAAAGTTCATAGTAATTACTAATTATTCGGGTAAATATCAATCACAATAAAGTCAAAAATTGAAAGACACTGAAATATTGGAATGTACATTCACTTTTTAAACAGATCATTTTTTAAAAAATTAAAAGTTTACGAAAATACGCTTTTCGTTATTTTAGATCACCAAATGTAAAAAAGAACTTACATCAAAATATTTGTAAAATATTGCGTTTGATTTCATTTGTTCGGTAAAAAAGTTTATGGGGTATTTAAATTTGTAATTTATGTGGAGAACAAAAAGCGGACTAATAGTTTTTCTATTAAGAGGCAGATAAAAATTTTAATTTTACAAGATTGAGTTGTTTGTGGTGGGGGGGGGGGGTGAGATTACGCAGTCTCTACCATATCTCTGTACACACACATTTTGAAAAAAAATGTTCAACTATTTCCATCAAAATGTTTAAATGTTCATCCACAAAAAATCTGTCGGTCTGGTGGCCTGAGAAGTGCAGCGTATCGTATATTACAAATACTAGATTGAGATTAAAACAATACGTATTATACATGTATATTATAATTATTTATGTAGAAACTGCAAGTTAGTTAGTAACTGGCAACTGTTATAGTAATTAATATAGAATAAGTAACTGAAACATATCATTTAATTCCAACATGTTATCATAACAAGAGTAAATTATAAAATATTATATTCGTAAATAAAAATATTGTCTGTTTATCGTTTGTGGTTGTTTTTCTTTACACTGCTAATTCCTTCGATCTCGGTAAGGTCTGTTGATTACGATCTACGTTTAGTTTGTGCTGTGCGTTTAATGGTTTCTGTGCATTAGTGTAGACATTTTACTGCTTAAAAAAAAAATAAGCAAGTCATTAGATATAAGGCAGCATATTATATCTCGCACATTATATTGTTGTGCAAACATTATTTTTCCATCAAGCTTTCGGCAATAAGAGCAAATACAGACATTTGTTAAGATATAGGCTAATTTATCTAAATAACGGCGTAATAGTATACGCCTATAATTAGTCTATTACTATACAGGTAAGTACATAATAATAATCAGTTTTATATTCATGTAATTAATTTCAATCTTATTTTCAACCCGAGCAATTTCGCGTACGCGCGCATATATTACACTAAGGAAACAAAATTTAAATTTTGGTGTTAACGGTTTGTTTTGACTGTATCATACACGTTATGCATATTATACAATTTTGATTTAATCACGAGTTACTTTGTACCGTAAATTACACAAACAAAAAAAACTTAATACGTAAATAAAATGCATAATTTTGATTTAAATAGGATCAAAGGATCACTGCAAGATGTATTCACCATGGAAACACATTTTTTTTTTTATTTATCTTGTGAACATTTGTCACGGACCTCGACGGTTTTTTCTTCAAAACGTAAAGTCGTGTATAAATTCGTAATATAGGTACTTGAAGTAGCAGACCGATTAACAATTTATATTTAATGGCCCAATATGAATGCAATAATAAATATGCGTTTGTACTTTATAATGAATGTGCAGTATATATTAATCGCGTACATTTGTTTTTATTTTTTTTAAGCACAAATGTCTGGTTGTAAAATGTTTATGTATGTACCGTATACCGTTGTTAAACAGGATCAAACAATTATTGTTTTTACTTCGTACATGTACAAAACTCACACGCTTCTAGACGCATCAAGTAAATAAATAATTCAATATTACAGAATACTGAATAACATTCTATTTAATCAGCAGTAAAACCTATATAATTTAGGTAGTTAGGTGGGTAAAATATTAGGTAAATACATTCAAAAGTCTAAAATATTTAGTTTTTTTAGATTTTAAAAAGTGTACAATTTGTAGGTACATTTTTTACAATGTTGTGAATATGTTTTTTTTTTTTTAATATCTTATATTTATATATATTATATATTTTAGTTAAAATTTTGTCAGGTACAAAAAGTTTCCCGAAAGTTGAATTCATCTATAGATTTTAATATTATAAAGATAACATACAACATATGGTACTTCAAAGAGATAATTGTATGACAGTATTTTGTTGATATAATTTAATTTATTATAATATTAAATTTATGATACAGAATTCACTACAGCTTACATTTTTCATGTAAGATTATATTTATTTAATTACTATATAATTAATTTATATAAATGTATATACGTTTATCACTACAGTTATTGAATCAATCTAAAAAAAAATGCTATAAGTGAATTTCCTTATGTTTTAATTAAAAAAACGCCCTATAAACCCGTTAATATTACAGAAAACTGATAACTCACTAAAAATCTTCTTTTTTTTTATAATACGATGTTATTATCGTTGCGGTCAATTGCTTTCAAATTTAAAATATTTACACCACTTCAAGCGTGTACAGGAGTGAATGAAATGGTTCTGGGTACATTATTCAGCTACATCTGCAATATCTGGAGTATATCTCCTTCTTACTTTTTTTTTTTTTATATAAATTATTATGCTTTACAATAATTGTTTATTTAATTATGTACAACAAAAATGTATACACAACAAACCACAAGTTGTAATTTCAAGAGGGAGTATACTTTATATTTAAGAGTTTTTTGAATCTTATAACAAAAATAATTTGCATATCTAAGAAAACAGACGCATTTGTGTTTGTTCGAGTTAGCGCGTCATTCCACAAGTCTCAGTAAAACTTGACGTGTGTGATTATTAATTATTGTTAGACAAGGACGAACGTGCTCGTAATACTTTCGAGACTATAGTGGTTTTAAACGAAAGTAATGATGGTTGAAGTTTAATCGTGATCTAGATAACCCGATGATTTGTCGACCTGTAACATTAGACCCAATTTAGCAAATGAACATTAGTACAACAATACATTTTAAAATAAAACAACTAAAAGCACTTTGTGTCGCTGACGATAAATCATCTGGTCCCGTACTATTGTTTATATACTTACGATGATGAGGTTATGGTGACAATACTAAAAGTTAGGTTACTTTTGTCGTCGATCATCAAAAGCTGCTGGGCTCTGAGGCGGTAGATTTTAGATTTTCGAAGCCACCATTAAATCTCCTTTGAAGTTCAGAAAGTTCCTTATTGTAAGGTTAAACATTTTCATACATACATTCCAAACAAACCTTATCATTGAATTTTGTATTTTTTTTTTTATTCGTTTTATGTTTTATTTGTTTGTTATCATTTAATACGTGAGCGTAACTTAGTTGTGTGTGACTGGAAAAAAAAAATAACACATATGGCTGCCTAACCGCCTAAGATACTCAAAGTATATTGTCGTTATATTTTTAAAACATGACTTTTTAACAAACCCAATTGTGCGTAATGTTATAATAGTAAGTACACAGTTCTCACTACAGTAAGTATAGTAGAAAGTCGACATCCAGTGTCTCATCTGAAGTATCTGAAGCCCAGATAGTATTTAAAAATAAGTTTATACATACATTTTTTTTTTAATAATATCTAAACTTCATTTAAACTAAAATATGTTACACTATACATTATACTATAACACAATAGTGCGGCAGACTGTACGAAAATAAAAACGAAATTCAGAATACGTTTTTAATATTATACTTTATAAAAATCCATTTTTAAATGACTATGCGTGAACAAAATAATAACGAAACATATTAAACCCAAATTGTTTTCTTCACATGGAACTTTTTTTTATTTAATTCTATAAAATATTAACCCTGTACCTACCAGTAAAAATGTATGGTATTTTTTGAAACTTATATTGGCTAATATACCCTTTTCAGTTACCTTTTACGTTTGTTTTACCACCTGGGTATTAATGGTTAACTTAACCAGGTTAAGATAGGTCCAATCGTTCAAAAGCGCAAATGTACAACTTTAACTTAAATTTTATATTTATATCGGCACATTGTAATATTAGTTTCTATTAGCATTACTTATAGGTATCTACATACAATTATAGTTACTATTTATATTATCTGTCTTATATAAAATACTAATATTGGCGCACATTATATTATTTATTTATTTTTAATTCTTTGGCTTTCTCGTTTAAAGTCGATAAAATATTGTTTAATAAAAAAAATTGTAATAATTGTAAGGCGTTTTTAGTATACAACTATAAAAAAATAAACATTGTTACTTACAATTATACGTACATCAATAAAAATATATATGTTTAACAACTGTTGCCATAGAAATACGTGATAATTGTGCTAAATAATATATTCTGGATTTTAATCTGTAGAAAGCCAAATACTTACAAAAACTTCAAACTTGTATTATTATTATTTTTATTCTGATCCAAAAAAGTTTAGTAATACTAATATTTATACACGATCTTATAAAATACATATATCTATTATAGATATATTATATGCATTTATAAAATTACCTATAATAAAGACACAGGTTCTTAATTTTCAACAGATATTGTTCAATATAAAGAGAATCTATCAAATACCTATGCATTATTTTAATAAATATATTATATATTACACACACTTGTATAAATATCTGTAATCGTATTAAACTTTAATAAGACAATTAACTTTCAACGGAGAAAACCTATTAAACTAAACTATGTTTTTATTCACGGCTGACTTGACAAACGAGTTTAATGGATAACATTTGTTAAGAAACAACGTTGATTGCTCTGAAACCCCAATTAATTTACACACATATATCGCCTATATATTTTAAAAATCTGGCGGAACAGATAAAGGAACATAAAAACGTTAATTAATAATCAAAGAATCATATAAAGTTTCTAAATCAAGATAATATAAGAAAATATAAGTTTGGAGAGATGTTGTTACTTGTTATATAATGGTTTTGTAAACTTATTAATGTGTGTAAAAGTATGGCAGAACTGAAATGTGTTTCATAAAATTAAATTATTAAGTTTGGTTTTTATTACATTTCCTTTATTTGTTTCTCATAACATTTATTGCGTTATGTATTTAAATAAAACTATACATTAAGTCTTATGAGGAATTTAACTATTGAGATTTTATGTGTGTAAAACATTATAAACCATTAAGAAGTAATAGTTTATTTTTACAACAAAAAGGTTTTCATACCTTCGACAGTTCATAAAAATTAGATATTATATCTAGACATTACAAACTTACTGGAATTATAATTATTTTTGTTATTGTGTAGTAAAATATAAGAAAAATTGCGCTAAGGAAGATAATTTTTTTTATTTTGACAACTTATTGAAATATTAAATACAATTTTTTTTCTTGTTTTCTTACTACATGCATTTGTCAGAAAAGTTAGGTGGCACAACATTTTTTTATAAATAATTTTTTTTTTTTTACTGTGAAATTCAATACATTTTTTGAATTATCAAGAACTAAAAAATGAAAAAAGTCAAAAGACTTGTATAAAATAAATAGAAAATGATTAGTGACCTAGTACAACTTTATATACCTAGATAGTAGGTAATATCATTATTTTCGTTTTTTACAATAATTATTTATGGTAAATAATATTCATATAACTCATTATTCCCAAATCCTAACTGTAATCACATACAATTTATAACTCATTGCCCTTTGGTAACTAATATTATGATATTATTGGGAAACATATGGATTTTGAAATAAATTTCATACAACCGTCTTATCCTTGGTAAGGTAAATAATTGTGTTAAGTATTTTAAAACGTATATCATTATCGTATATACGTATAAGACATTACTAACTATACATTCTAAATATCTATATCACTACCTAGATGTATTTAATTTAATTTAATTGTTCATAACTTCATTTCGATTTGAAAAATATTAATTGACAAAACCATACGAATTTGCGTGTCTTTTTATTTAGCCTCCCGAAGTCTCGGTTTTTTAAGTATAAGCCTGAATTATGTAATCACTGGTTATCACATATATAGATACAATAATATGAATGTTAACGTTTGTATCCTATCGTCCGCATTGCGTTATAGTGTTGCCTATAGGCAAATCATATTTTAGTCGGATTACTAATCGGTAATCACATATTACTAATTACGCACAAAATACAACATAATATTATTTGTAGGTCATCGTGGCTTATTGATTTTATCTGCATATAATACAATCCGTACAACAATACAATTTATCGATATTTATAGATAACATTATTAAACCGTCGAGATAAAACAATTATAGTTGGTTACAAAAGGAACACTACGTATTTTTTTAAATCGCTAAACAATTTAGATTTATTTTCAATAATCATACTTATCGATATCACTGACGCAAATGCAGGGCGTTCGCTACCAATGTCCAAATATATGCTCACGAATGTGACCGGGTAGGAATTCGGTGCAGTATTGATGGTGTTAATTGTTAAATAGTATAATCCTCAAAAAGAAAATATAACCGTAAAATTTAAAACTATTAAACGTTATAATATTAAGCTTAACATAATAACTATAGATATTCAGAAAGGTATATATGCATATTATACAGGATAATATACTGTGGATTGATGTGGACGTTGGTTATTAATTATCTACAGCCAAATAATATGGGTTTTGCACTTAGCGTCACTGACCATCACATTGTATTGATGCACCATAAATGTAAAATAAATTAATCGATACCTCACAATAAATATAAATTCGACATTCAATTCTTGTTTCCAGAAAGTTTGCTCGTCGTTTTGCGCAGCTACACAAATTAAATTAACGTCTTCCGTTCGAGAAGTCACTTGATATTTTATGAAATATCAAAAAACTAGGCATATTGACTCTAAGAGAACTAACAACTAGGCAAAGTGACCATTATTATTTACACGGTTTGAAAGGTTTAAATTTGACATCGATCTCCACACACGTGAATTTAGATTTACACAAATATAACAATCGTATGTGTTTCTACTTTTACAAGCTGGTAAATTTAATGAAGTTTTCCTAACAATTATGACCAAAGTGTTTACTATTCGGGTCGTGTTGACAGTTCACTACAACATTTACCGCAAACGATGCACAATCATTAGTCAGTAATAAAAATATAACAATATCACTTACTATGACTTGTAACCCGTACTTAGTTCGACGAATATTATCGTTTTCAGCTATTTAGTTTAAACTCGTGTGGTTGTTACAATATATACTAAATAAAGCTAACCAATACTTTAGCCGTCGTTAATTTGATAGTTGTCGTCTTGTCGACACATGCAATATACTAAGCGTGGGAAAGTTTTTGACGTGAGCTCACTTACCGCACTTATTATTGTTTGAATACAACTAAGATATTTTACTATGCCATTGTATTATTGGCACAGTCAGAGTTCTTGGTTTTTAGGAGCCAGACTGCAGTAAAAAAAAACAACGTTAAAAAAGTACAAACTAGCGATGCCGCTGTCTGTCATATGAATTTATACTTTGTATTTGTATTTAAAAACGTGAGGGTTCTTATCTTCTTGATTTGATTGACGTTTACAATCTTCGAATACATTCCATCTCCATTTAACATATTCTGTATACCAGGAACATTAAAATAAATTAGGTAACTATACATAAGATACTAAGTCGGCTCCTCAACGGCTAATATTGTATCGTTCATATGGTAAGGCGAATGGACAGATAGTTACTATAGGTACTGATTAAGGGAACACGGAACGAGAAAATAATAAGCGAACTAAACGGGAACTGACACCTGCAGAAACCCTAAAGTTCACTTCAAAAAGCAGGGCAGGGACGTCAATATTTATTGGTCATTATTAAAATTTGATAAAACGTTTAGATGAACAGTAAATTTAATTACAGCACTTTTTGAGGATTGATTAACTAAAAAAAATTTGTTGCGGGTATTTCATACCTACATCATGTTTTTGATCTTATAATTACTTACGTTTAAACATCTTGGAACGCATCGTTTGTTTTATGAAAATGATACGACTACGATGACTGACGAGTTTAATATATTTTAGTAATAAATAAAATCTATAGAACTATAAATAGCTTCTACTGTTATATACCACTAAAAAAATAATTCACTTATGAAATTCGGGTTCTTAATTTCAATTTTTAGCTACGTTAGTATCGTTCGAGATGGTTTAACCTTTGGTTTTTATGATATTTTAATTTTAAAGCGAGTTATGAGCATTTTTAAATTTTATTACCTACACACACCTAGTACCTACTACTCATCGAAACCAGCTTAAGAATTGGAATATTGTAAAAAGACGTACGTACGAACACAGATAATGTTCTTAAATTTAAATTTGATGGTAGGTTTATTCACTCTTTTAAATATCTAACTACACAAAATTGAAAATTGGTTCAGCTGAATGCAAATTTTGTTATGCTGTACGTTTGTGAGACGGATTCAACAAGTGCGGACGTGAACGTTTCAGTCTGCGTATTTAATCCAATTATTTATTTATTTTTCGCATTCAAACACGCCTTTGGGTTTCGAATTTCACAGTTATTTTTGTATCGATACGTTGTCGGAATGTTCGACATAATGAAAGCGTCGACTATAATAATATGTATAGGTACTATTTAGTATTTATTATTACAGGACAGGTACCACACTATACAACATATGTTTCGGAAAAACTTTGAAATAATTTTTACAATTTGTTCGCAGTGTTCTTCGTTAAATAGTTTAGAATCTGTTATTACTTTCAAACTCCGTTATTAATACGCATTCTACAAACGCGGTTAACGACACGCGGAGACACTGTCGGTCGTTCGATCGATTACGAATGAATGCAATCTTCTGGATTGTATGTATAGCTGGTACACTGTCGTAAGTAATAACAACTAAGTTTGAGCTGTATGCACTGAAATATTAGAGACCACGCCAGACGTTCATATTATACAATCATACCCTAACGAATTCAATATAGTGAACAGTGCAGTAGGTGCACGTACGAACACAATTATTTATAATGTATGCAAAATTTAAATCTAATTAACGGATAATGTCTGTATAATATTATGCTTTCATCAACAATAACCCCAACCTAACCTGGGTTAGACGACACGACTTTTTTTTCTACCGCTATCCAAGTGCATTAAAAGTAGTGATGCAGACATATCTCGTCGACCGCAGATCATTTTAATATTCAATGTATTCAATTAAAGATCTTCAAATTGTAATTATCGTTATTGTTATTTGACGTACACATTTATTTGTCCACACTAATCATTTAAAATTATATAATATTCTAGGTATACTTTAATTACATATATTTATAGTCTGAATACATATTAATGAATTTTCAAGCAAAATTTAATACTATTAGCATATATATTTTATTTTTATTAAATAAAATTTAAAATATTTTAACAGAAAATATTAAGATTATTTAACTTGATAATCAATAGAGTTGTATAGATTGTGCAACAATTAAAATAATTATTATTGACTTAACATTAGAAAGTATCTTCCTACATATATAATATATAATATACCTACATTATACACCTAAGTCATTTTGGATGTAAACACACAATTAATAATATTATTGATTATTAGTGATTTTATTATCTTATTATGTTTGGTTTTTATATTATTTTGTTAATAGAGCACATTTTACATTAGAATTCATATCTTTGATACTAATTTAGTTTGGTATTATATTGTAAAAGACTAAAAAAAAAAACAACTACAAATTAATTCAGTTACTTAGAGCAAACTAATAATATGCATGTAATATCTTGAAACATGATGTTCCTTTATAAATTATTTTAAGTATAATTCCAAAAATAATTATTTGAATTAGAGTTATAATTTATTGAATGATATTTAAATAAATACTTGACTA
Source organism: Neotoxoptera formosana (assembly GCA_022818045.1). Taxonomy (NCBI): domain Eukaryota; kingdom Metazoa; phylum Arthropoda; class Insecta; order Hemiptera; family Aphididae; genus Neotoxoptera; species Neotoxoptera formosana. The sequence goes on along the minus strand of CM040632.1, from coordinate 16,873,343 downwards.
CAACAATAACCTAACATAATCGTATAAAAAATATTGTATATTATTTAATATACAAAAAAAAATAACTATCGAAAGATATTTGCAACTAAACTACACTACTTTCCTTTTAGAATAACAAATTACCGTCGAACGTCGGTTTTTGAATTATATTATCATTTAAAATAAACTGTTACATTCATCCAATGTTTGTATCAAAATTATAGTGATTTAAAATATGAAGTTGTCATTTTTAACAAATCTTTGTAATTAAAAACAATGGAAATCCTCCAGCTATCACTATTTTAAAACATTTATAAAAGAATTGTATGGAAGGTAATTTTAAACTTGAAAATCGTTTTACCTTTTAAGTATTTAATTGTGTACATTTCAACATTTGCTATGGGTATAGACGTATAGCAGTGTTCGTGAGGAATGAGGAATACGTTCGTTTTATGTTTTGAAGAGAGTAAAAAAATTATATGAGATCTACCACGAGCATTGAATGATTGAATAGAGTGCATTAGCAACGCGTTGAATATACCTGTCGAAAGTGAAATGTTTAAATGTTTGGATTTGGGAAAAGGCATTACTCAGTTTTCTAGTAAAATGCTTCTTAAAAATGTTCTGTCTTCTGTGTCCTCTTTTTACAACCGTTTAAAATAAACGATAAGCTTATAAGTAAATATAATGTATAATTCAGTTTTATAATAATATATTATATTAGATATTTTCCTTTCCGTTATTTCAATTGTAATTTTATCGGATTGGAGGACTCAGGAGGAGTACATTTATTTTTGTCCAATGGACAAATGCGTGTTAATCTGTTCCTAGACTATACCGATTTAAAAATATATAGAGACACAATGTTGACGAATAACAGTCTGTGTGACGAGACTCGAACTGTGCAATAATTGCAATAATTGTAATATACCAGCTGCAGAATTAATATAGCAGTTATAATCAGTGGCGTGTACAGCATAAAGTATTTGGGTAGGCCCGTTCTGTACTGTACTCTGTTCTATACTACTACATAGGTAAAGTTTAGTTTAAATTATATAGCTCAGTCCAATGAAAATTGGTCCTAGTCGGCTCACCCTGTAAACTCGCCACTGGTTTTAATGATATCCGGGTGTCCACGAAAACATATTATGGTTAGAGTTAAAATAAGTTTAAAGTATGTACTTCTAAAAACTTTTGTATTTTATAATTTTTAATTTCAAGCAATAAACACCTTTTTTTTAAATTGCTTACCCAGCTCACGATTTGGTCATATTACTCAAATGTTAAATCCTCGAATCACTGCCGGAACAAAGGCGCACGGACATTGCGTGGCAGGTTTTTTATACTATGTGGTTTGATAATCGAGGATCGAGTTGATGTCCAACGACTACTAAAATGGTTGAACAAAAAAACTGCAACACCTAGGTTCATAACTATTTTCATCTCCCAGTATCTTGTATTTTAAAAATTTCTTTCATTTCTAAAGAAAATTAGATCTTATAATAATTGTATATCTTTAATATATTTTATTCGTATGCATAAAAACATAATATTTTAGATAAGTACTTGTTTGAGGTGCCTCTTTCATATAGCTAGTCCACTTACCTAGCTATATTATCTATAAATTAATTTTCATAATCGACCCCTCCCCTCTATTTTTCCCATTCATGACCACACTACCAGTTGTGTATATGTATATAGAAAGCCAGTTATAGCGTAAATGTATTAAAATAAATTAAACTAAAAAAAAAAATAATAAATTTTCACCATAACGGACACATCACATCCTTTATATTTTATAAGTGCATTATAAAAGGGACGCTATACGAACATTTACGCTGTTATCGTCTCTCCCTGAGCATATAATATTATATAATATAAACATAAAAAAAGTCACTTTGTATTTCTATCGTGGAGGGTTACGGGATAAAATAAGAATACAGTTACCTACTTATTAGTTATCATCAAATTAAAAAGAGAGAATTTAATCTACGATCGTACTAGGTACAGTAATTTATACAATATTTTAATTTCAAACCAAAGTATTAAACATTAATCAATAATATAATATACAGAATAATTATTATTCTCGTGTCCTAAAATTATACATTATAGTTTATAATTATAGTATCACGGATTACGTATTTTTTATTTTATCTCAAAATGTTGATAGAGACAAAGTTTAATTTTTTATTTCCCGTTGAAGAGACGGATACAGTAAATTTCGTGTGTTACACCTATATAGTTCTATACTTCTATATAACGATGATCTTTAATGATTGTGTTTAAATGAGTTCATAAGTTGTTTATCAAAATCTGAAGTCGTTCTAAACATTTTTCCAAGTTTGTTTTGATTGCAAATAACCGTGGTTAATAAACCCTAAGATGATAAAATTCAAGATCATAACGGTCGTAGTGTAATAAAAGAAAATCATTAAAATTATAATGTTTGTATATTGTATGAGACATATTTTCTTTAAATAAAAGCTTATGTGATAAACTGATAATTTGTAAAAGAAATGGTAAAATGTGCACAATATTTTATTTTTTTATCATACAAACGAATATTTATATAATAGCAATTGATCAACGTATATTTATAATAAATAAAATAAAAATAAATATTTATTTAGGTATAAATTTGATTCAATAATAACTAAACCTTTATATACTAAATATAAATACGAAAAGTGACTGAAAAAACTTTTTGAAGAATACGAAATAGTTTCAAATTAGACCTTTGAGTCAAAGTTAAAATACCACGAATCAAATTAATGATGAATTGAAATTAACTACTACTGTACATATTTATTTTAATTTCTTTGAATAATAAAATAAAATAAAATCTGTAGAAAACTGTAACTAAACTGTAAAATGAATGATTCAAAGAAATAAAATCACCTAATAAAATCACATATTAATATCAAATTTAAATCAAACAATAAATTGTTATAAAAAAAAATTCAGTTCGTATTTAAAAAACAATGGTTAATATTTCGGAAAATAAAATGAATTTAAAACGTAAATTATTTTTTTATCTAAAAAATCTACCAGACGGGATATTATTGTTAATTAGTACACTGACATCGAAAATTATAATTTCAGACTTGAGTAATTATTATTATCTCATTAAAAGAGAAAAATAAATATATAGGTATATATATATATATATATGAGTTTGCAGAGAGGAAAACTTAATTTTTATTTTTTCGTCCACTGCACGGCAGTTAAAACACGCGCTTATCGTCTATAACCAAACATAATAATACAATATAAATAATAATAATAATAATAATATATATTTATATAAAATGTGTGCTATATGTCGTATAAACGATATTTATTATGCGGTATTTTTTTTCATCCCGGACGAAAGCGCGATATAACTGTTGCGAATTTTGGACAAACCCCCAAAGGGAGGTGGGACTTGTTGCGCACGCTGAAAAAGGAGAAACACAGAATGCATCCCTCTCGGGCCGATCCACCCGTACGGATGCGTAGTGTTCGTAACAACGTACCTATATATATCAACGGGAAAAGTACATTTCACTCTGTACAGTATCTTCGTTTGTACCAAACTGGTCGCGCTCTGAGGCACAGGTAAGTGGTGTTTAATATTTACTCTTTCGCCCTTTTAAATTACAATTTTTTTCGACGAACGTTTTTAATTTGAAAAATGTACAACGAACCGCAGTATTTAATAAATGTATAGGTTTAGTAATTATTATTCTGTTAAAAAAAATTTGAGGAGCCTTATTATTGTGTGTTCAAAATTACGGAGACGTACGATATTTTTCAAAAACAATGAATTAAAAATGTTACCTACCCATCTGATGTATTAACAAGACTAATAATAAAATAAATAATAATTTAAATAATTAAAATAATATTTAAAAAAATCATTCTACAAAAAAAAAAAATATAAACTGAAACAATTTATACATTTTTTTGGTTAAAAAATAAAATTAAACATTTTAATAAATATTTACTTCGAATGAATTCCAGTTTTCTGATACCTAGCATATAATATAAAATACATTTTTTAAAATAATTTAAGCATATTATTATGGTTTTTACTGTTTTAGAAGCTTTTATTAATTTATAAATGTTTATGAAGTTTTGATTTATGCGTTTGAATTTTATTAGACAAAACATCAAAAAAAAGTTTTATGATAAATAATAATTTATAAAATTATATTGTAGTAAATTAAAAAATGTATTACATATTTATGTGTATATAATATAAATACGTACCGCCTATACTTTATATCGTATATTATGATAAAATTATGTTTTAAAATTATTTTTGCCGAACTAAAATAAATAATAATATCTAGTACCATAACAGATTCAGATAAATACTGAAGAAAGCACAGCATTGTATATAGTTTTTATACAATGTGCATGTACAGTATCTTAGTATGGAAATATTGACTATGATCATTTTTTTCTGGTAAGAGTGAAATACAAATTACAACTATTCGAGTCCTAAAAATTACTGCAATAAAACATCTTTAGAGTACAAAAAATCCAACAAAGACTGAGAGGATTTTTATTTTTTCCCTAAAAGTCTTGTCTAACTCGTGCTGTATTCTGTGTTGTTCGTCTCATTTATACATTATTAATTATTAAATTTATTTTTCATTTCATTGTTCTGATTGTAGACTGTAAAACAAGTATTTTAACTGCCGATTTTTATTACTGAATATACTCGAATGGAATAGGTAATGTTAGGGACTAAATAGTTTTTGGTATTTTGGTGTTTATTATTAGAATTAATAATTCGCGAGTATAATTTTGTACACGGGAACGAAGCTAAAAAGGCTAACATTGTTTTAGTTTCCTAGTTCTAGAATAACAATATTGTAATCAAGTATATTTTATAGAACATTATTCATACGATTATTGATATCTGCAGTAGAATTCATACAAGAATGCTCGTGTTCATTTTAACACCTTTTTTTCAATTAATCTTTGTTTTGATTCGACAACTTACCCATTAGCGTAACATTAAAATAAAATACCAATTTATATTGTTAAAATATTGTACTTGTGAGTGAAAAATAAAAATAACTAACTTAATAGTATATAAAAAATGTCATAAGTAAAGCTGGATAATACTATACGCATATATTATATGAAAATATATCATCGTAATAATAATGGTACATTGGTACATTAATACACAATATAGATGTAGTAAAAATGAATATTTCACGATAGTTATAATATAACGACAACCGTAATATTAATAAGAATGATAATATTGACATTTATTTAGACTAGGTATAGGTATATAGTTTATCTATAGAATATGGATAATTTTTAAAAAGACGCTTATGTTTTATTTTTTTTCTCTGAATTGAACTCGGACTTCGCGCTTTATGTTTTGGGTTTCAGTCTTCGAACTACATATGCATTCTATATGTTAGATCTTTATAGGGTGATACCACAAGTATGACATTCATAATTATGATTCATAATTACGTTAGTTGATTGATTGTTCCACAGTTTATGCCAAAAGACCGGAGTATTTGGTTTGATTTGTTTTGCTACGTTAGCACCAACAATTAACATTTTTAATTCACATCTTCTATTGTATAACATCACGAATATCTTCCATTTATGATGATGTTAATCACGGCGATATTTCGGTTCGAGGCATCTCGTTTTGGAACATTTAAATACCGACAAATACCGATTTTAAACAACGAGTATTTTTAATATTAGACTGAGGTACAGTAAAATTCGATGCAAAGGCGTTTTGGAAATATGTTTGATAAAGATGTTACGATGTTAGATGTTTGCCAAATTGTCGGCTGTTTTATTACTCTTAATGACTATGAAAATGTATCGTATTATACATGTACGCTAGATTGTTAAAAAAAAACAATATAATATATTTTAGTTTAAAATTTAAAAATATTTACCAAAAAATAATTTATCATATAATAACTCTTCAATAAATAACAACATAAATTAGTGCTCCAGTATAATATTTATTGTTATATTATCTTTTTAATTTAGGTGGAATTTTACTCAATCAATTAGGTACTTTGGCTCATAGTAGAGTAATTTATATTTTGATTAGGTAATTACACTAATAGCTATGGTCCATATTTATATGCTTTTACGTATCGTTATTTAGAGTATAAGCAGTCTTATGAGAGTGAAAAATGTGGACGACACAGAGTTCATAGGAAAAAGTTTTTTTTGCATATTTCAGAATATTTCATGGGTTAGGAAATATTTAAATTAATTACTTAGCATATTTCGGAGTATTTTGTAAATTGTGAGAAAAAATACTAATTTATTTTAATTTAAAAATTATTATTTCTTATTTTAATATTACATATTATTACGGCACCTAAAAAAATATTTTTTGAATATTTACGAACCATATTTGTTGTTTTATTTCGATAAAATAAAAAACACATGGTCATAGTACTTTTAAGTGACTGTACCATTCTTATGATAATATAAATCCAGAATATAGTAATAACTAATAACTATAATATTAATTTAAATTTCATACAGTGTTAGAGAAAATCTATAAATCTGGCTAGGTTAGGTGTGTCTGATATCATTGAAATGTGTGAGGTACCGCGGAGTACATTGTTTGTAAAAATATATAAGTTATATTTATTTACTTTGAAATAGTTTTGAAAATATTGTTAATTTTCTATATCTTTTTTTTCTTTGATCGTGCAGGATATATATTTAAAATCGTTCCTTAGAATTTTTTTTCACAAAGAGAAATATCAAACACCAAAGTTAAACTCACTGTTCATACACTGAATAGAGTGAGTATAATATAATTTTATCTATACTATTACATTATTTTTTAGATCTATTATTGATAGACGTATTATAGTAAAAGCAATTAAAATTGATTATTGAACATTTTAAGTTTTAATTCGTGGATCTGTACCAACTCAGCTTTTCTACGACTCGTCCATCTGGTGTAAATAACAGTAATATTATTTTGTGTTCGTCCGAATACGATTTAAAACAAATATTTACCAATAGTGTTTAAAGTGGACAACAAACCATATTATTTTTGAAGATTAATTTTGGAAATAATAAACTGTTTTAAAATGAATCAATGAAAATTGTTTATTTAATTTTTCTCCAGTGTTGAAATTAATTTTTAACATACATTTTGTTAAATAAATGATAAATAATGTGAAACTTCTGAAAAATAATACTTGAATTAAAACGAAAAAAAAACTTGTTTAAATTGTTAAAAAATAAATATCAGGGAAAATGTATTTTTGTTTTTTCTTAATAGTTAACATGATTTTTTTATGATGATAACAAAAGAGTTCTACTTTTATATTAAAAATACCAAAATTAATAATAAATGAGGCTGGATCTTAAAAACTATCAAAAAATCATATCATATTTTTTTATGAACAACTAGACTTTTTATTATTTTTTGATGTAATTAGTGGTTTTATTTTATGGTAGATACCCTTAAGTCGTTATAGTTAAAAATAATACTTTGTAATTACTTAAAAAGAATAATAAAATAAAGTATTTTTGTTAAATTGCTATCATTTTATTGTAATAAAATAAGTTCATACGAGTCAGTGAAATTAAAGTAATGTGAATTTCTTTATTCTATACATATTTCTGTATGATGATTCTAGATTTATGTAAATTTCTACTTTTCGTAAAAAATCTATTATTCCGACGTTAAGATTCATAATTAAATATTTAAATGTCTACACTTCACAGAAATTATATTCACTAGACATTTAATAATTTATTTCGATTTATGTAAACATAATAATATAACCTCATCAACTATCTCTCGTTGAGTTATTCCTATAATTTTTTAACACATTCCATATTGGGTTTTTTAATCAAATTTTTTATGAGAAAGTTTCAATTGTTGTGGAGCGTTTAATCTGTTGTACTGGAAGGACATTTATCGTGTACATTAAAATACCTTGTATTTATTTGGATTTGTTTTTTATTTGACATCAGACCCTTCCCTTATCTCAGAATTTGATTTAATTATATTATGTAGTAAGTTACTGGTATGTATAGTTAATATGTTCACATAAGCTTAAAAATGTGCTTTTATCGTAAGAGTTTAGTACAACAAGTGATCCTTATTTAAGAGTTGTTTCCCAAAGGGTCAGCATTTTCAAAGACACTGGTTTAGTGCGTATACTCTTTTGTAATCCAAGTTAAACTTTATGTTCAAGGATTCAGTTTTTTTAACATTAGATATTTGTAAATAACTAACGCGTCTATCGGTCACAAAGAAGTAAAAAGTGAAGTTCGCGTTATACTAATATTGTTCTCTCGTATTTTTTGTTGATGTATTTTGTTAGCTAGTTTATGTTTGTAAATTTCTCAAAAAGGTGTTTTAAAATATTGCGATAAAGGCTTCATAGTGTTGTGACGGTTCACTATTCTCACACCATATTGTGTCTATGGATATTATCGAAATTTGACGAGTGCTGTTTATGAAATTCAAATTTATAGTTATTATTGAGAATCTCACTTACTTTTTGAAATGCACTTTTACGTTTTAAAATAAGTTTCCGGTATCCCTTCGAGAAAGCGGCTGTGAATATATTCATAAGTTTATACGAGTTTTAAGAACTCACATGTATGCTACTTGTATAAAATTAAGCATGTTTTGGGTAGGTAATGGAAAAGTATTATTCGAGTAAAGCACTAAACCAGTGGCCTGGGATAGAGTGAAACCGTTCATAGCCTGTTAAATCTTAAAATATATCAAGGAAGACAAATTAGTCGACGCAAAATAAATGGCCACTTAGGTACATTTTTTTAGCACAAGTTTGTAGCAAAGTTTCACAATAATTAGATATAATACTTCGAAGATGGTCTTAATATTATACGTAGAATAGCTGCGAGCTATATTTTGGTTTAGGATATAATAAAATTAGAGAGAAATTATTCCGTGACTAGGAGTTTAAAATACATAGTCCGTATATTAAGAACGAAATCATTATTTAAATGTATGTAAATAATAATATAATTGAACATTAATTGTAATTTTTATTAAGTAAAAGTTACTAGAGATTTACCGAAATTATTTTACACGGTTCTTGATAAAATATAGGAAAACATTATTTTGATTTTAATATATTTTTCAATAACAAAAACAAAATACAACACGACCACATCCGTATCAATCAACCTAACCTAACCGTGCTATTGAATTGATTATTAATTTGTGTAATTTAAACATTTCGTTGTTATTGTTTGCATACCTACCTTAAAAACCATATTATTTATTATATAATAATTAATTATAAAATTACGTAACAAAAATTATATTAAAAGTGAGATAAATTATATTTGATTTACGTAGGTAAATCATAAATAATTACCTAAATAATCGACAAATATTGCGTACCAACCATTATACTATAATATTATTATATATTATAAACTAAAATAGAGGTTATACCTTTTTACATTACCAAAGTAATACACAGCTTGAATACACCATTTACATTATGATATGAAATTTATTTTCAATTAGATCTCTATTATACATTTTCTGTGTAGGTATGTATAGTTTATAAAATAATTTTCTATCAATAACATAATAATACAATTAACTGCTTATAATTTTTCGTTTTCACAAGGTTATAACTGTGGACAATTAAATCAATATTAAAATTAATTACATTTTTACTATGTATTATAATTAATTTCAAATTTGATATTTCCTTATAAGTCGATGTATACGAATGATGAGATTTTCTGCAACTAAATTGTCTGGTTATTAGTTATTACCTACAAAATGTTAACTTAACGTTTAGTTGAATAATATTTTTTAGAATTAAAAACATTTCCTGTGCGAATAAAATATGAATTGATGCTCACTATATATGGTATATACTATCAATGCTTATGTCTAAAACAGACGGTAAATATATTTATTTGGATGGTTAAATGTTAAGAACAATCGATTTTTCAAATGCAATATTAAACTATGGGCCAAATATTAAACACCATGACTCTTTGCAACCATATAAATATGGGACAACCTATATATGCAATTAGGCTCCAAATTTACTTCAATAATCTTGGCATAGGATAGTGTTGTTTATTAATTATTATTCTATTTTATTCGAAAGAAAAGCGATATGCGTTTTACGTTTGTAATATGATTCTGTCTGTAAAGTTAAATTTAATATGCGTTTGTCGTTTATTATTTTAAACATAAATCATTATAAAAAATTGCTAGACAGGGTTTTGAAAATTTCATAAATTTAGATAATTATATTATAATGGTGCGATGGATACTGTTGAAAATGGTAAATAATACAGAGAGTTAAATATTTTATAGACAAAAAAAATTATTAGCCTCTCTAGAGTTGAAAACTGAAGTGAACTATATTAAAATCAAAATTTAAATGGTTTTTTATGGTACTTTTTAACTTATTTTGCTATTAATAGTTGTGTTGCTTCCAATTCAAAAGTGATTTATACTTAAAGATTTATATTATGTCGATTTTAGTTTTATTACTCTAATTTAACACTAACATTTATTTTTAATTAATACGAGTGTATAATTTTTATTATGATTAATAACTAAGGTTTTCAAAGTTAAATTATTAAAGTTATTAAAATATAATTATATGATAATTTTAAATGACTAATCAACTAGTTTTTATATTTTGTTTGTGGTGAAAATAAAATATCTGAGACATTTTATAAGAGTGTAAATTGGGTATTATACGCATACGCCTTTACTTACTACCTAGCTGCTTATTAAAAATTCAACAAGGTATTCAAACATTGTAAACGATTAGCACGGAAATATCATTCCACAAATATCCAACAGATCTTATTTTTTAATAAATAGTTTTGGTAGGTATTCATTATTTACTTGGACACTTGATGAGATTTTTCATTATATTTTCTATGTTACGTGATGTGATCATTTTTTGAATTTTATATTCATTTTGTGGCATAATAATAATAATAGAGGCATTTAATAATAAAAAAAAATCACAAAAACTTCTGTTTCGTTCTATTTGAATCTGATGCAACCAAAAATTCAAATGGTGTAACTTATTTGTATGCCTATATTATTGTATTGTTTTTTTCTGTGTATTTTGAGCTTATCGACTTTTTTATCTAATGGTTTATTCATGAATGATTTCATTAATTGTTTTAATTAAAATATTCAAACCAAATAAACTATAAAAAAATCTTTCAATTATCATAATTCTGAAGTACTTTAGATGTATTGTTATTGTATTTACTGGAATAACCATTGTAATTTGGTGATTTACATTATATTACATTAATTAACTATTATTGTTAGAAGGTACTGCAATTTCACGAATAAGAGGTTTTTTCACAGAATTCTTTCCTGAATTCTACTCAAATGTACATGTTCGTACGGCCAATAAATATATTATTATTATTAGAAATTATATCGGTTGTTATATGTACAAATTAATAATTTTCAATAATCCATTCACCGAATCTAATTCCCAAGATGGGGACTTATTTAAGTCATTTTAAAACTATTGTAATATATACGTTATTAAATTTTCAAACTTTTTAAGTCGAGTTTAGCTGGAAAGTGTTTAAGGTTTAACTCATAATTACATTGAAACAGCTGCTGTAGTGGTAGCCACGACTGTTTTATATATCAGGGCACACATTTTTATTGCGTCTACAACTACCACACAAGCACAAAACGCTAAATTTTGGATTGGTACTGAGCGGAGTGATGAATCTTTTCGTCTAACAATGATGTGTGCTTTTCGTTTATTATTGATATATTTAGAAAAGTAAAAAAAAAATGAGACTTTTTTTGTGTCTATTATCAGATTTTGGATTAGTAAAATGCTTCAATCTTCTATTTTAAGGGTGATTTCTGGTAGCCGATTTGGTACTCTGAAGGACAACGATTTATAATACAATGTATTTTTTTTTTGTACCTACTGAGCTTTAACAGGTACAATAAACAATCTCCCTTGCGTTTAATGTATTAAAAATAACAACAACAAATACGTATTTAATTACTGGAAAAATAGTCTAAGTTAAATTTAAATATTTCTCATTTACACTTTCTTCGTGTCTGGAAACAAGTATCAGAGTGGTGGTTATGAGTTACTAATAAACCTAACTTTTGTTCGATGCTTAAAATGTAATTTGCAATACAATAATTGCAGGAAACCCTTAGATGGACGAATTCGAGCGATGTGAATAATATACCTGAAGGTTTTACAACTGTTATTATTTTCCTGTATAAAAAGCAGCATTTATCGACTGTCAACCATAAAATATGTTGTACTGGGTAGGTCCAATACTGTTGTCTAAAATATTTTCTGATATTTTGCATTTTGTGATTTACGTGTGATGTTTAAACCGCATTTTGTTTTTGAGAATAAGTACACAGTGTAAGTTAAACACGTGAGTATAATATATTATGTAATATTATATGTTTATAATAATATGATAAATCGCTAATACCATATAGCACCCCGCGAATCGTGCGCCGCGGACGTTTGTCCGCATTATTTCCGAGCGCTAATAATGCACGTGGTCGGGCGGTATATATTTAATCTGCAATTTCGGAAGGAATATTATATTAATATATTATTATATATTGTATTGTTAAACGTTATACTGATTAATCGCGAAGACCGCCGCCGCCGGTAAACGTTTTGGAAACGTATCGGAATTGTATCGCACACAGATATATACGCTCGCGTGTTACACATTAACATAAGACAAATGAACGAGTCGGCAGTTTAGTATAATATAGGTACACGCGATTTCGGCTCCATAGCGTTTCTGACGTTTTAAGTGCAGGATATTCCAACGATTGCCCAAATATGTTATCGACGACGATATAACTATATAGAAGGAGAGAACATATATATAAGGGATTCGATCTACAGACGATTATTGGCACGTCACTCATGTGCACGACTTCTGGGTGGAAGGGAGGAAATCGATTTTTTTTTTCAATAGTCAGAAAGGAATATAATCGCATAGAATTATTAAATTGTCCGCCGAAATATTTAGATTATAATTTTCTAGACGCGATATAATATTATGGTTTCCAAAATATTTTGGTTTTTTCTGAGCCATTATAACGGACTTTTTTTTTCTGATTTAATGTGTGTTTTAACTTTCAAGGTACAAACCCTTGACAATTTTTGCACAAGGTTTTTCGTTATCTGATCTTTCAGTAGTTAAAAAAAAATATTACAAAATTCTCAGTGACAACTCTTTTCTCAAAATTTGACGAAATCACGAATATAATTTGCAATTTGTTATTAAAAATAAGTACTAGCTAGTTCGACTTTGCTGATTACTACTCTCAATGTCGAAAATTAGATTATTTACAACTCAATGTCATTATACATTAAATAAATCACACATCAATGAAAAACCAATAGATACCTTTTAAATTCTCGCTCCACTCGAAATCTAAAAATTACGATTTTAATCAAAAATCTACTACCATGATTGGCAACATTTAATTACCGTTTCACTTTAAATAGTCGAAATTTTACCTAAAAAATGATCAATATTTTACATCTGTTGATACAGTTTTAAACACAGTCGGGCTGATGGTCGGTGGTTGCATAGTAATTTATTTGATCTGAAGCGTTTATGTATAACACACATAATAATTCAAAGTATGAAAAATATGGTTTTTAGCTCAGGTTCCACGAACTATAGGTACTTACGACATTACGAATAATAATTTTAATCAAACTAAAACATATATTTTTACTCTCATTAATTAAATATTATTATTATTTTGATTATTGGGATGTTGTAATGATGATATGCTTAGGCTTGTAAGGACAGTGGCACTGTATACAGTAATTATGTTGCGTTATGATATTATATTAATATTACTATTATGTTGTGTTATGGCCTGTGACTGTTGTGAGACAGAGACGTTTACAACTTATGTTGGGTATCGCCTTGTATCTAATGTAACAAACATTTCGGATAGGTAATACATATATTTATTACAGGTCATTGGAAAACGCATGTGAAATTGTAATTTAATTCGACACTATATATCTGTACTATGACTATTATTAGTGCGTATGCATTTTTATGTTTAGATTTAAAACAAGTGTTGTTCACTATAATTATCGCGTACCTATAAATATGATTTACTTATTTCAAATTTTAATACCAACAGAATTTTTCAATCACATATAATCGATTGAATTTTTATTTTAACATTTTTTAAAAACAATTTATACTTACTTGGCATTATTAAATCCATATTATATTGAGAAACAAATTATTTCTTAAACCTAGTTATAATAATTCAATTTCAATTAAACATAAACGTATTGTTAGTTTTTAATGTAGTATTATTATGTGAAAGATGGAACCAAAATTGATGACAATTTGTGAATGATAAAAGTTACGTCTAGTTTTTAATTCCGCAAAACCAGTATTATTTGAACATGATTTTTTTTTCATACGAAAACTTTTGTCTCGTAAATAAATTACGTTACCTCAAAATGTTAAGACATAATTCATGGATATTGGATTTCTCCATTCTAATTTGTTTTTCCTCTGGTGGACACGTTTATCATTCTACGTCTACAAATTGGTCTCTCACACCATCTAAAATTGGTTAGTACCTACAGTTATATTTGTATTTGATTTAACTATGAATAAAGATAACCTTTTTTTTGCAGTCCACTTTTCTGCGGTTTAAACATATTTATTTGTTTTGCCTAAATTCGGTAATTATAATGGTACAGGACTTAATGAACGATAAAAATTCTCGCATAACATCATTCTACCAAAGAGACGAGTGACAATATTGTTATGGACTATGCTTGTTGAGTTTAAGGTGCCATCTTCCATTGGATGGCTGTTTTTTGGAATCAATTGGCTTGCGATGATATTTATTTGTTTCTCTTAATTTTTGTTAGCAAAAACAATTTCGGGCAGAAGGTACGCTCCTAAAGTTTTGTATCATTCTTTCGTAGATTCGAACGCAGACGGCACCTAACCTAGATCTAACCAAACTCAACCTATACTTTCAAATCGGGAACATTTTACTCTACGGTATTACCAGGATATTGCAAAAAAATAATAATCGTTAAAACAGCCAACCAACGTGCATACACGTAGGAGAACAGAGTTTGAGTAAAAATTATATCGGTATTTAATCCTACACGCTTGACTTTTTCAGCTGATTATATTTTATAACCATAGAGTTTTCAGATAATTTTGTAATGTAATTTTTGGTCTACAAGTACTTATGTCTTATAGTAAATATGGTTAAGACCATATTTCTTTAATGAATATTTTAGAATTTATACAAGTGTGTATCAAATGTTTGAGATTTTAAAATAACATAATATTTGGTACTTGAGTTAAATAAAATTTACTTTATGCAATGTACTCATTTAGCTTTTGTCTTATAATATCCGTGTCTGTATACTGTATAGTGTTCACTGTTCATATATATAAATTGACCAAATATCAAATAATTTTTGCATTATTTTAATTAAATTTGAACATAAATTATTACAGTCTACAAGAAAACTTGATATTTTCATTTCTCTTGTAGTCTTGTGGTTTTTTCAATTGCCCGTGGTTTATGATTTATGTCAAAAAAAAATGATGTGCAATTTTTGAATTAAATATTTCAAATTTTAGGGGCGATGTAATTTAAATTTCAGACATTAACTTAATAATAATAATACATAAATACTAAGATTATATATAATCTTGAAAATGTCTATATTTATAAAACATTTTTTTTATAATTTTTTAGAAATTTAAAAAAACAGCAAGTGTAAATATCACAAAGTATAGACAAATAATAGAATTTAAATTTTTACATATTCCAATAAATTTATTGTTCTTATACCAAAATTTAAATACGGAAGAAAAAAACAACGAATTTGTGATTTTTTGATTTTTGTGACATACAAGACTTGTTTTTAGTTATTAAATTAAAAAAAAATTATGTATGTACACTAAAATCTAATATAAAAAATTAATATTATATCTTTTACAAATCGGGTAGATAATTTGGATAAATTACTGCAAACGTGTTGAACGCACAACCACTATCAGTGGTGTGCAATATAGTCTGATATTATTTTTGTTGTTTCGTGGAAGTCTCTCTTATATTAACAGCACACGTTTCCTATTGGCCGTTTCGTTATATTATATTGACCTAAGCCGTAGCTAATAAATTTCGACACATACGAATTACGACTTACAAAAGACGAATTTGGTAAGCCGCAGAATATCACTTAACGTGAATCATATTAAATTGCAGATTCCTTAGTTCCGGTAAAAGAACGTACCTATAAAATACCTGAAATTACTTAATAAAAACAACAATTTATATTTTATCGTACAGGAACAAAATAATATCTTAATAAAAAATATTCTTATACATTGATTCAGTGTAATTCGGGTACCTAAATTATATTTAAAAAATATGTTACCACCTACCGATTAATTTTTTTATATTTATACCTATAACGTAACAATATTATTAATAATTCTGATTTTATAACAATTTGAATTCGTTGTACAGATAATTACAAAGGCTGTCCCGGAAAAAGTAACATATTACATGTCAAAAGAATTGTATTTAATGTTGACACAAACTATAAGTATAATGTATAATATAAACCTTGTGTGTTTTTTCAGTAAAAACGTATTTTTATGATTAATAATTGTTTAATAAAAACTTATTAATAAAGTAGGTACACACTTAAATGCTAAAGATATGTTTATACAGTAATACTGAATAGCATGTAGAACGTTTTGATTTAGTCAGTGTTACTTTTCGGTGCTATTCGTTTCCTTAAAAACAATAACATTCATAAACATGTATTATTTTCTTTTTTTTTTGTTAGACAATCAAATTAGTGTAATATTACAGTGAGCACAATAATATAAAATAATACGATATTAAATTTCATTCGCGTAAATTCAATGTAATATTAGAAGAAGCATAATATTAAATTATAATTTACAACCCTATGACACGAACAAAAAAATATTTCAACTGTCAACTCTCGTGGTAAATATATGAAAAAAAGTCTTTGTAATGATATCTGGAGCTTTTCATGTTTTTTTGTGCAAAAGTTTCAAAAGTTTAAAATGAATTGGCCTTCGATACTTGGTATACGTAGTTAGGTACTACACTTATAATAATGTTTGAAATTAATGATGCAACTGTTTTGTTTGGTAGCTACCGAGATAATAAAATTAAAAAAAACAACTTAAAGAGATTTAAAAACGATGATATTATTGTATGGCTATTGTCATAATATTAACACTGCTGCCATTAGCGTATTGTGTTATAACGATGTTGCCCATATTTGGTACCTATTTATATAATTTAAACACGAGTGACGTGCATGAAGTATTAAAAAGTGTTAAACAGATTTGTACGCCGTAATCTCAAAAGGTGTTCGTTCGTTATCTATTGGTAGTTAAGACTGGAGGCGAGCATAATATTGAACTATTGTAGGTAATAGGCCAACATGACATTATTTTAATATGATATTATATAATTATTAGATATTCCATGCAATTTAAAATGTCAATTTATGGTCCGACGACTACATTAACACTTAACATATTATAAAACCGTATTTCAGAACAGACAAGCTATCTATTATATAGACAATATCTGCAGAAACAAATATTATATAAATTTATTTATCTATAATATTAGCGATTGCACACATAAAATAATAAACGTTTATTAAACAACATAACTGCTCTGTTTACCCTAGCTAATAATATTTGAAATTCGTGTAAAATAACAATTAGGTATGCCATATTTTTCATCATAAATGTATTATAAGACTAAAATGTATACTAACCAATTCCTATTCTCGTGTAATAGGAAATTGAGTAGAAAAAAGAAAAAAAAAGATTTAACTAAGTGTTAACATTATATTTTCTGGAACAAGTTCGTCTCTTTGAGGAATTGAAGAAGAATTTACCTCGTTTCTGGGTTGGGTGAGAGTGCTTCGCATAGATTATAAGGGAGTGATACCTAGTTTGTTTCTGGAGTCCTTCGTCTGGAGGTAATAATTTTATTTTATTTTTGGTGATATAGTAAGATAATATTATGTTGAAATAAAAAAGTATCAACAAAGTGTTTGTTATGTTTCTAAAATGGGAAGTTTTATAAATCTTAACTATAAATATACAGTAAAAAAGGTATTTTATTTCAACTTTGCAATTTGTTAAGGAAATAATAATTTTGAAAGGTATGTAATTACAAAGTAAACGTATGCTACTTCTTTAACTAGATCTTACCAATTTTAAAGTATCATATTAAAATATTAGACTCAAAACTCAATTTCTAAAATTATGTTTCAATTAATAATACTTTATGTGACAACATTTTATATAAAATAATTACTGAAACACAACACTGACATAACATAAAATTGTAATGAAACACCGAATTTCCGAAACAGCTAATTAAAATATAATTAGTGTGTCAAAATATAAAAATATTTACAAAATAATATTAAAAAATGTTGAATGATAACAAAATTTAAATACAAATATAATAGGATCATGTAATGAAAAAAAAAAAACGAAAAAGTTGAATATGGATGGATGATCATAATTTAAATAGTGACATTTATCGTGTGGGCAGGAGAACAAAGTAAGCATATATGCATCAGTCTAATATTTAAAGGCGTATTAGGCCTACTACGACTACATCTCCCTAAAAGAAAGGTTTGATAAAAATAAATCATGTTGCCTGTGGTAGATATGATTAAATATAATTCCTACAGATATTAAGAAAATATATATATATATAATGTAGTTTTTAGTATTGTTGATTGTTGTACTATGTATTATATTTCTCAGTGGCGTGGCTGAGTGGACTGCAGCACTTCCCGAAAATCTGAAGAAACTTTAAATATTTTTAACAATATACGGGCGATAATACCAAATAATATCATTGAAACAGGCATTGTAGGCCGAGGGTAGTGTATATTAAAAAAAAAAATCAAAAACAAAAACCACGAGGGGAACAAACATTTATTATTTATAAAAGAGCTGGTCAAGACGTTTCCCTCGTCTAGTAAAACCTTAAAATGTCGGAAAAGATATAAATTTCATTACACGCAAACAAAATATTATCTTTAATATTACTCGCCCCCTTTGAAAAAAAAATAAATTCTGTAATAATGTCATGGAGAAAAAATCGTCTACAGTCGAAACTGCGCCGACGTGCAAGGGCGAGAAATTTGCCGGCAATAAAATGTTCGTCACAGATTTTGGATATTTCGATCAACAGTGTCGTTAAATATAGTACTTTATTTGTCCGACACAAGGCCGTATAGGCGATTTTATTGTTCTTTACCAATGTTGTAATTTATTACCGCGTTGAGTCGGAAAGAGAGTTTTTCACGGCGGCGTCTGACGGCCAGTCGTCGCCGGGAGAGTGTTTCCGTAAGCTTTTAATTGCGTTTTTATTCTATATAATATATCGCGTGCACCGTGTCGTTCATATTTATGCCTCCGACTGGATTATACGTATAGTTATTAAAAGGCGCGTACAACGTAGTATTGTTCGCAGCGTATGCCGTGCTTTTATGTGATAATATAATGTCTCGCAAAGTCCTCTTGAATTCGATGTTACGTATAGTAATTTTTATTTTTCAATCGATTCGAATATTTTTCACTATTACGTTGCTCTTTTTTTTTTTTAATCCACCATTGTCGAGCGTTTGTTGAACGAGAGAGTCAAGTAGACGAACGTACATAAAATTAAAACTTAACAGAGGCTGATTTTTCTATTTACCGCGAGCAAGCAGTATACCAATATCTTATCCGGGCACTGAACGATTTTAGTTTGTTTTTTTCAACGTCTGAGGACATATTATTATTTTACATTTTTTTCCATATTAATTATTTAAATAGTCAGCTAGAACCTACACAACGCGTGCCTAATAATAATATGTTCATATATTATAATAACTAATTATTCGGTGACACCGACCTGCTGCACGCTTTAACATACGTATGATTTTTTGTTTCTTATCGATATACAAATACCGATTTCCAATAATGCCGCCGGACGAAATCGACGAGGTTAGATAGAAAGAATAATATGTGTTTTGGCGGCGAAGCGTAAAATAACAATTTGTACGTATATAATAAGAACCCGACGGGATCGAGTGGGTGGGCGCATCGAAATAAAGTTGACGCTCGCAACACACGACGAGATACGTCTTTATTTGGTTTTCACTGCATTCGATTATATATTATATACTCTACTCGAATCGCTTATATTATTTGCTGTGCAAAAATAAACACAATATATATATAATAATATTATGTCGCTTGCAGCACGCACTGCAACGATGCGGAATCGTAGGTACTGCGCGTGTGTGTGTGTGTACAGAATCTATCGTATTATTGATATTGTATCCCTCGACGAGACATCTCGCTCGTCCGTACTCGGCGATGCCGTATATTGAATAATAAATTAATACAAATTATTATTATTTTAATATTGTGTTATATTTGAGATTATATCGTTTGCAATGTTACGTCGTCGTCGGCGGCGACCACCCTATAGCACTGCGGCAGTGAATGCAATACTTATTGAAAAATCTAGTAAATTAAAATAAGTAACTGTCCGCCGACGATTATTTAACAGCTTCGGGGTAGTTTATACTATTTGCGCATCATAAATAACTTTTTTTCTTTGTTAGTTGCGTCCCCAAAAAGGGTATAATCCAGTCGCGTCCGGTATATTTATTTGAAAGTCTTCTTTTTTCTACATATACTTGCGTCCCTTGTTAAAAATAATGAGTCGATTAGAATGATAATCTTATCATTATTATTATTTAAAATAGCTGGTTGTAAGTTACAATATTAATGCAATATGAAAGCTTTTAATGATATTATTTTTTATTAAAACGATAAAACACTTCATTAATTATTTGATTAGTCATTGAATTCTTTTTTTTCATACAGTGCTGTAGTTGACCGTGCTATAGACCTACTACGGCTTAGTTTGGTCCCCCAGGGGTAGAATTTTTAAAGGTATCATATATAGGTTTCTGCGACATCGGAGGGGATGGGTGGCGAACACATCGTCTTTTTCTAGGAAAATCGCTTTGCCGAGAAAGAGATACCATCCGTGACCGGGTTTGAACCTGCGACCCTTTGCTTCGGCGTAGTCACATTAGTCCAGCAATAGTCCACTCCGTCCCCTCGGCTATTCGATAAAGATATGGAACCAATAATCATTAAATCAGTAGGAAGATTTCGTCAAAACTACCACGACTCCGTAACTACCCTTGTGAAAAAAATTTACTGGAATATAATATTTGTCTTGGACGCGACTTTAGTTTGTCTCTCACGATGTAGTCGCAATATGTAACGCTCCAAATAGTATCTATGTTCTATTAATGAGTCACAGTTCTTGTAAACACCAGGACGACATAAATACTGGACTCTCGTCGATACCACACAATTCCGTTGGTATAGCTGAAAATGTTGATTCTGTAGCATAAAGGATGAGCTATGTAAGTTCCCACACGAGGCATGGCAGGTAAAGGTGCCTTTCGTATGTTTCTACGCGAACAAATATACTTATTATTTAAGTATAGGTACATAATATTTTAATATTATTTTATCTTAACAGTAAGGTTTTTTTTAAAATGTATAATTGTTATAAGGACTAAAAGTAATTTTCCCATTTCACTAATCTTGTATAGGTAGGACTATATTATATACTGTAGGTTATCCATTTGTATAAACATCTTAAAGTATTTTAACTCGGTTGATAATCATTAAGTACTGAATTCAAAAAAAAAAAAAGAAATAACTGTCCATATTATTATTTCGTAAATTGTATCACGGGCAATAAAAAAAGTCCAGAATTCAAAAAGTCCGATACAGTAGATAGGTAGTTAAGATTATTTTATAATGTTATGCACGCCTTGTACAGTACAGAAAGTAATGCATTTAATTTTACCTCCGCGTCAGAACTTACATAACCTGTTATTTTTCGCGAGGGAACTCACCAAACCCCTAAAGTACACGGGTAAAATATTATATACTTTTGTATAACGAAACGTACATAATATAATGATGAGGCGGAACCGAAAGTAATATTTTAGTCACGTGAGCCTTATACATGTACATATTATGCGTGTGGTTGACGTTTGTACACACTATTATAAGATGTGTACGTAAAAAAAAATGCTTATTTCGTTATCGAGCCGAAACGAAGAAGTATTTCGTAAAGTCCAATAGTATTATCGTTTGTTTCTGTTTAAGCTTATATCGAATGTCGCACACTCGCACATAGACTATAACTATACAATAGTAGCAAACAAGGGGCATATGATTTTAAGATAA
The DNA here is from genome assembly GCA_022818045.1 of Neotoxoptera formosana. Classification (NCBI taxonomy): domain Eukaryota; kingdom Metazoa; phylum Arthropoda; class Insecta; order Hemiptera; family Aphididae; genus Neotoxoptera; species Neotoxoptera formosana. Next base: position 16,850,975 of record CM040632.1, on the reverse strand, counting down.
TAATTAATGATCAAACGTCTTATCCGTGAAACGAAAAACCGAAAACCTTATACAATGTTCTAATATTAAACGCATATAATAGAAAAACTAAAAAGAAATGGGAATTAAACAGGCACTTATCCTACGATTACCTGACTATAACAATAGGTAAGTACGCGTCTTTTAATACAGAAAACTCAAATTTGAATTTTAAATTATATAGGTAGATATAACACAAAACTCGTCATTCGCAACGAAAATTTATATTGATTTTTGATTTTTCAGGATGCTACAAAACTTTTAAAAATAACCAAATCTTAAATATTCATATAAAAGTTGATGGATTTGTAAAAATATTTTATGTATGACATAATATTATGACTATTGATATAATTGTTTTAAATATTTGGTTAAATTTATCAACGGATGTTTTCATTTTCGATATATAGTCATCTCACACTTCTGTCTATACTCTGTTTGTTCAACGGAACTTTTACCCAACTCACATTATACAGAAATAAAATACCTACTTTTTGTTTCTTCTTTATTCTGTACGCCGGAAATCTGTAAATTAAAAAAATATAATTTGAAAGATTAGAGAGGATTCTTCTGGGACAGGTTTCAATCAAGTAGGTTCTTCATTGAATATAATTTTTTATTATATTACACCGATATATTACTATACTTAAGGACCATTACAATTATATATTTATTTACATTTCTGATGAGGTTTCAAAGTTGTTCTCATTTTTCCGTTCAAAGGATAACGACTTAAGTTTAAGATTGTTCTGATTAAACGTTTAACTTTACTAACCCCTATCATAAGTTTTAATCAAAAATATTCAGCATGCTGTGAATCGTTTTCAGCTTTGTTCTTAAAATATTCTTAAAACAAATAAAGTAAAATTATTAAAATTTAAAATTTAAAATTTAAAATTTAAAAAAAAAAAATGTTTTTCATTGCCGGGTACTTAAGATACGACTAGGAGAGATTTACAAATGTAGAGTTTTATATATTTGAAACTAGAACTTTATTGTCGAAAGATATCGATAATCAATCATTAGCTAAAATATTATGACGCGCGTATTTATGATTTAATGTAGAATATTTTTTAAGTACAAATTTTTTTTTGAATGGATATATATTTCTGTGACATAATTGATAGGAAATAAACATTCAATTTCTAACCATTCAAACTTTGAGGTATTTTAGTATAGGTAACTTTTAGGTAATATTATATAAATATCCAGTTGTTTTCTCATTTCTCCCTGCACAAGTTTCCAGTAAATGTAAAGGTACTTTAAAAAAATTTAATTCTAAGGAAAACGTAATAGTTTATTAATATGATTTTGAAAACGTATATATAGGACGTTGTTATGACACTGGATGTCGATACTTGTGTACACCAACAACTATTTGCGTTCAGCGCGGCCATGATTATATTTTGTCTTTTTCATTTCAATCACTATATTATGCTGCACGTCTTGAACACAGAAATCCAGCTCTCGTGTTACCCACTATAATCTCTCAATCTAGCACGTACAGGACTCTAATGCCACAGTAAACTTTTAAGAAGAAAAAAACATATTGTATCGAAATCTCCTAGATTGCATTACGTATATGGTTCAAATTGAGTGTTTTTATGGAGGTCATAATATATATATTTTTTTTCCCCACAAAAAGCTTATTTCGTCAATTTAATTTCTCGTTAAAACTGATATTATAGTTACTTATGTTCTTTCGAAAAATAATTCTACCAATTCCATTCCCGCGGCCAAAAACAGTAAACAAAACAAAAAGTAAATGATACGGAATACGCAGTTCTGGAATTGGTGTTGTTCGGCAACTTTCCGATCTAAACGATTATAATAGATATTGGACAAAACGAACAAAATTACACATTATTATTACACATTTATACATTTATACTAAATCCACTGATTTTCCATAGTTAACCAAATAAGCTATTATTAAGTAACTAAAAAAAACGAATTTTATGTTTTTCTAAATCGTTTTTTAATTTTTACAAGGGATATTGGGTTATCCGTTAGGTATTACGTTTGTTGAATATTCTATACAAACCACAACGGCGAATTATTTTGAAACGATCGGAATAACAATAATTATTTATAGGTTTTGTGTACATACATTTTTCAATTTAGATCCTCACTGAAGCGATGTATACGTATTCACTTCACAATGATGTGACTTTATTAAATTCGTTAAAATGTATTAATATTCCTTTTATAAATTGAGAATGGTGAATAGGAACTTCATTTATATTTTGAAAAACCCTTATAAATGTCATACAATATGTTCGGTGTTGTAATAAAATAAAAAACAAAATATAAAATAGTAATTCCCTTGCCAAATCAGTCTTGATTTTAGTTTGGGCTTTAAAAGTTAATCTATTTACAGCATATCTGCATATTAGGTAACAAAATAGAAAACTACCACCAAATCCATTGAATGTGTACGATTTAAGTTGGTTAAAAAAGTCGAATAGTAATTAAGCTCATTATATTATTATTATTATGTATTACATAACATAAATGAATTTGATTAAGCTGAATGGACCTAGACACCTAGTTTAGTATTCGCCGGTAGCATAATTGGATATTTGGATGCTACGCTCAGCTATAATAATTATTATTCTATTCAATTATAAATTATAACATTATTACTGCGAGAAACCTGTGCAATTTATTATTAATGCGTTCACTTGATGTTTTAAGTAGGTGCATTACATTTGAAATAATTTGTATTAATATTTAATTATACCAAAATACAACTACTGTCGTAATAATATTTTTTAGATAACCGTTATTTAAAAAAAAAAAATTTAATGTTAGGCCATAGTAGTGATAAAAGGTTACAAAAATATCGATAATAACTTACATAATATGATAACTAAATGTGTATAAACTTTCTCGTAGAAACTTATAGACGGCCGCCATAAGTGTATACTGTATACACAGTTATAACTGTATTACTGGAGAAAACATTTTTATTTTAAAATATTATATTTCGCACAAAATCAACTTAATTCGGTGCAACCATACACCGTAAATTATATTACGGGTAATTTTTAAACCAGGATCAACAAAATAATAATGAACTAAATAATTATGTACCTATATTGAATAGTATGAATATTATGTAGTATGAATAATTGTACGTACTACCAATGTTAAAATAACTATCACTAAATTTAACTTAAACCAAGATCGATGATTAGTGAATCCGTTCCTAATTGCATGTTTAACCTAAACGGCTATACCAAACACTTGCAAACAATTTGATTTATAGTTGAGCGAACATATAATACGTGTGGGTGACCCAATAATTATTTCGGATACAGGTGTGGCAATGTCATCACGGGCGTTTAGCACAACAAAAGCGATGGTTCTATATCTATCACTTGAAGGGCTTGCAGCTAAAACCAAACAAGTCAACTTCTTTTGTAAATACGCTTTTTTACGGCATAAAATAAAGAAAAAATCCCCTACAAGTTGTTAACAAAGCATAATATATTAATCCATGATATAAAATATTTTAGTTTTTATTAGTAAATGGACTTATCTTTTCAATTTTTTTTCTGTATTTATTTGATTTTAGCTGCAAATAATGATCACATTTTAACATAATCAGTAAAAATAAGCAGTATGCATACAGTATACAATTTTATTTATGTCAAATTACTTTTGATTTATTTAAAACGATAGAGTTAATTTGTTCGTGAAATAAAAATTATAATTGTAGAGAAATAACAAGATAAATCTATGTCGGGTCAAGTTCATTAGATTTTTATGTCTATGTAGAACATAGATAAATCAACAGTTGTGTTCATATTATTTGTTCTGTGTATTTCATACAATTTAAAAAGTGTAAGTATGTATAATATTCAAGAATTTTTCAAACCATTTAAATGTGTTTAATTTTTTTGCAAATTTTCGAAAAGTGTACTTTTTTGGTTTTTGCAGAGAGTCCTCACTTATTGGTGTACCAGTGAAATATTTTTGAACCATTAACGCTATATTAGACATTTTTATTAAAAGCAAATATGAACATTTTTAATGAAGTAAAATAATAATATGAAAATACTAATTAAATAGATGAATAATGAATATTTAGAAAAAGTATAGCTAGTAATAAACTCAACATCCCATAGTATGCATAAACTAAAAAGTTAGCACTATTAATGATATTCAAAATGAGTGTTGACATATTTTTAAGTAAATAACAAAATATTTAAAGCCAGGGCTTAATTTACTTTCTCAAAAGTGTTTGAAGATTAATAAATTTTAATATCTCCGAATGCAGATATTTATAACTTTATAAGTAAGCAATCAAACACTAATAATAACTTAAATCAAAGGATACAAGTTACACAACCTGTGTAAATCCACGATAAAATAAATATATTATGTCATGTGTAAATCAATATGATCAAATAATAATACAAATAGTTTTAATACTTACGTTAGGTAAACGTTACCTACTGAAAAAATCAAAAGATATTTTCATACTCTTTCAAAAATAATAAAATAAGATAATTTTTAAATAGGTAGTTTCATTTAATTTACTATGTATTATATAATATTTGAAAAATTGTAAAAATATACTTCATACATACATATTACACACATTCATTAATTACGAGGTAACATTTATACTTGAAAACTCTTACTGTATAAATATTTACTAACTACACCGCTTTGCTCGTATTTCTTAAACAAAGTTTCCTCTTTACCAAAAAAAAAAAAACTAGAAAGCAATATTAATATAATATATATAGTAAGATACTATAAAGTATAATCTATACATAATCGATGACGTATATCTGTAAGTTTTAATACTTAAATTTCTTTTTTACCTAAATGTTAGTTTACGCTGTTAGTACCACTACCGTAATTTGTGTATGTAAATTTATGATAATAATGAATTATAACCTATTCGTTTAAATACATAAGACATAACTACATAAATTAAATCATATTCTTACTTCTTATGGTCAAATTAGAATTTTTATTGATGATACGCTTTGAAAATTAATGTTGATTAAAAGCATCACAATGGCACAATATTCCTTAAGAAATATTTAAACCACTGTTAATGTGTACATATTAATTCAAAACAATATAGTCATCTGCGTGAATGACACACATAGTCATAATAAGTGAAATACAAAACTTGTACACTTGAGAATTAATGTAAATGCACATAACTACCAATTAAATGGACAAAAAAAAAATTGAATCAACATTTTTTGAAAAGCTTTACTTGAATTAAACAACTTTTTTTATGATATCTTAGACTTAAAGTTCATCATATCATATAGTTCTAAACACTTTAATATAATATGTACAGTTTATACTTACTTATCTTCTTATATTAAGTACCTTATATTAAATAACTACTTACAAGAAGGACAAAACCTTAAATGAATAAATTAGATGTCGAGATCCGTTCATATTACCATACATGTATTAAAAAAAAAAATATTTAATCTAGTATTCTAGTAAAATGTAACTTCTAAGTTCTTTATTCAATATAGTTGACAAATAAAATTATCGTCCATTGTAATTGTTTTATACATAAATCAGTTAATTTGTCTTTATAAAGTTTGTTGTTTGGACATATAGACTTAAAATTCAATTATACATATTAATTTTTATTTTATACAAATTTAATTAAATTATAATATAATTTATCTTTTATGAAATCGTAGTTTTTATTTATTTTGAATTCTATACGTTGTATTAATTTCAAACGAAGTAAAAATGCAAATGGCATTCTCATTCGACATTGTATAATATTATATTGATGTAGATTAATTTCAACAATATTACAATAAAAATTACAGTTTTATTTTTGAATCACTAAATTAAAAAAGAATACACACCAACAATTATTTTTTATAAATCATATTCTGTTATTAGCTTATAACTCATAATACGTCAGACAGCTAAATGTAAAATCCTACACAAACTACTCTTTTTACCTGACAATAAAAGATACTGTAATCTCCTACCTGTTAGAGCTATGTCCCCCCTCTCAAAATTGCAATAGCCTCTCAAACATTTCCTAAATTACTTATATATTTATTAAATCCACAAATGCTTCATTGAGTAGCTAGGACTTCATTCCCTCTCCCTCCAAATCTTTAACGCTATTTGCGCCTATGGTTAAATATAGTAATTTGAGACATTATTTTTATGGATAAAATATAAACACTTTTTTATTAAATTAATTTTTTTTTAACAATTTTTGTTTTAAATTTGACCTTTTGGTTTATGATTTATTTTAGTATTATTATAATTTAAGTTTTTACTTATACATATAGCTGAATTGATTTGTGTGAAACATTTATTAATATATTACATGACTGATACCTATTGTATTTTCGATATCGAAAATTCGAAAACATATTTTTTATAATTGTTTTTTATTTTTTAACATTATTATTATTTTTGTTTATCTATTTAAGTAATTTGGTTTTTGATGTATTATCTCCTTTACAGGAATTTATGAGCTCGATCTTTATAATATGATTCGCGTCTTTTTCACACTTAGTATCTTCAATATTGAGGCATATAAGACATTCAAAAAATAACACAACTGACATTATTATGTAAATCGGATACCTATTTTAACACAATATAATATAATGTTATGTCTTGTTCTCACAACAGCTGATGATGGAGGATCTTATACCGACCACCGACGTAATATGAGGGTTTACGCGTCGGGTAGAAGATACTCCAAACACACCTCGCGCTGACATAAAACGAATGACTTACAATATTAATTGTGATGGAATTACCGTCGCCAATATCATCGGATATATTCTATTTTATTACCTGCAGGTATACAGTGAACGAGACGTGGATACTTGGGTACTGTCCCCGATCGTTTGATATTTAATACCGACAGGGCACTCGATCTGCAGCCGGCGGCCACTCGTCGGAGCGGTTTTCCCCGTGAGACTTAGAGTATCATCATCACGGGGGGGGGACGGGGGACGCTGCTCAACCACTTCACGGAAAATAATTATCGTAGCTAAATATATTACAGATATTTCGAAATAATGTCAACTCCTTTGTACTCCGAACCGTGAGCGGGAAAAAATAGGAATGAAGGAACAAAAAAAAAATAAAAAATCTCTACCGGCAATAAAATTACGTTTTACGAGACGTTATTTATTTATTTATTTAATACAAGAAAGAAGAAGAAGAAGTTATTGAAGAAGATCAAGCGACCACTTTGACCCGGAATGTATATTTTATTATTCCGCAGTATTATAATAATATAGCCTATACGCGGTTTCTCAGATATATATTTATTATAATATTATTATATTATGTTAGATTATTTTTGGGATTATTAAATTATTGTATTGGTCGGCGTTTTTGCCGACATCGTACACGTTATCTTAGTTTATATTATAAATAGTTTAAAGACATCGCACAAGACGTGTATCGTTCTTTTGTGTGTATATATATAATATATATAAACATATACGTATACTACTATATTATGGGCACTCGGCAATGTGTCGTTAATGGTTATCTGAACTTTTGGGGTGGAAAAAATGTAAAGGGGATTTCAACACAAATTTAAAGTCATCAATATCTTGTAGGTACACGCGATTAACTGTCGGTTGTGCATTTACCTACGAGTTAAATACGTAACATTATACGCGGGTATACCAATAAACCTTTTAGATTCCGAGCAGAGTGATGAAAGTGTATTGATCTTACAATGATTTGTGGTATTTTTTTTTTTTGTGTATATGTATACAAGATAAGTAGCCAAAAAAACGCTTTGATTTTCCACTCTTAGGGTGATTTTTTGGTAGCAAAATGGATCAAAATGATATTTTTAAGAGTTAAAAATAGAAAATTCACAGTACTTTTCAACAGCGTCGGGAAAAGCAAACAGGAAATTAAGATAAAATTGGAATTTTATGCAAAATTAGTTTTTGACGAAATCGATTTAGATTTTTAGGTGCAACTCAAAAACAAATGTCCGCAGATACTTGAAACTTTCAAATAATTACATTAGCATTTTCTGTACATGATAAAGTTCAAATTCGGACTAAATTAAATATTTAAATGAATAATAACGGTTTATGTTGTTTTGTTGAAATTTAAAAATATTATTACTCGAGTACTTATTTGAAACTTTTTAAGTATATTATTATATTTTATACACACAATGACGTTTTCAAATGCACATTTTTCTGCATACAATTAATTCAATCTAGGTACTGATGTATTATACTAATGTCCAGTGGCGTACACACACGGGGGGGGGGTGTTCAAACCCCCCCTTTAACTGAAAAATAATTATATATTTGTATACATAGGACAGATTAAACGGATTGACAATGCTGTCGGTGTACCGTGGACCGTGGTACACATTTAACTCCTGAAGAGGCCATTGACGAGTTGGCAAAAAAAACCAAGAAAACTAGATCTTGTACTGTAAACAATTAAATAATTGTTTTGATAAATATATATATAATATTATGTATGTATGTATAATTTTTAATATAACCCCCCCCCCCATTGAAAATATCTGTGTACGCCACTGCTAATGTCTGATTTGGAAACTAAATTAGGTACTTTAATAGCAATAATATCATAAAATACACTTACAGTAATAGGTACATACTGACAGGCCGTCTTCGCTCGGAATCGTTTTTCGTATGCCAATGATTCATCATATTGGATACAAATTTAACACATACATTTCAGATACCTACTCGACGCCTATTGTATTGCAGTGCGGTACCCACTTACCCAGCTCTTTTTTTTTTTTAATTCTCTGCAGTATCTCCCTTCGACGTATAACATTCAAATGTCGGGAAAAAATCCGATTAAGCTGTTCTTTCTGGTCGTGTTTAGTGCGTTTACAATATAATCATAATATAAGAACAGGGCTTAACCGTTTCACGGTTTATGCTATCTGTGATGGGTTTAAATGCTTATAATAATATATGCGTCATATGTCGCATAAATATCGTTTGAGGTTGACCCTTTTCGAAATAAAGATTTTTTTTCCACCTCGAATTCATTAACATTTTGTACATAATATAGACTCTTATTAAAATTCAGATTTTGTACGTCTTTTTGTGATTAAAATATGTTAATTCTATTCGTAGTTAGCATTTGATACGTAAGCAAAATATCGTTTTACAAACGAAAAGCAATCCAAAATATTGCGTACCAATTAAACATAATATTACAGCGTCTAGAAGCGTACACAATTTTTATTTGAAAGGTGAACAAATCGTTTCAAATCATAACGATTTAAACGACTTATATATTTTGAGGGTATGATACAACTATGAGAGATGTCAATCAAATGCTATCACACTAGAATGCCATTAAAGTTTCTGTGTGGTTTAACAGTATTCTTACGCTGTAAAATACAATAACATTCAATTAATTAAATTTGATCAGCGCTATATTATACAAATTAAACTCTGGTAATTGTCGTTTTCTCGCTTAAACAGTTGATGATCCGGCAACGCTAATGATTGTCATATTTTGTGAATGTATTAAAGAGGTGTTAATGTCTGCAGAAAGGGTCGAAAAAAAGAAAATAATGTTTGTTTTTACACTCGATGTTTTTGATGTCAGTATTTTATTATTGTATACGACTACGTCACGAGTACTTACTATTTTTTTTTTCCAACGAGCTTCTCTATCAAGACACAAAACATCTGACATGTCCTTATGATCATTCTTCTTTTTTTTTTAAGCTGTTGTATGCATATCATTACAGTTTAATATAGTAAGGTGTACATTTTTTATACGCATGTCACCTATTTACTTATTTATATTTATATCAAAAAATGTTGTCGAGTATATATAGTATAGTATGTGTACGCGTGTAGGTATATTATTTGACGATTATTCGACGTATTATTTTTATCTGAATAATAAACTCAATAAACTGGTATTTGTAATATTGTTACAATAACACAATATGAAAATAAGCTCTAAGTCCCATTTTGCGTATATTATGGATAAACTTTTAACAGACATAATGTATATTGTAATATATGCATTTGTAAACGGTTCCTAGATACCTATATTTTTTTTTACAAAATCCAATTCGCAGTATAAACATAGGATATTCCATTTGCCAAAATACGACATACCTAATTTAAAATAAAATAATACTAACTGAAATTGTGTAATTGAATGATATGTGGATAAAATAAACAAGTGTTTTTAATACCTATACCTTCATAAATATATACATATTTGATGTTAATACAATATTTTATAATTATAATTATTTTTATGAATATTAGTTTTCTAAGAAAACATCAACACTTTTAAACATTATTAACACAATAAGTACCTACCTAATTGCTTTTTCGTCTAATAACACTATAATAAATAATGATAATATAAAGAGTTCTAAAAAAAAATTTCACTTTTTTACTCTTATTTGTTTTAATCGTGACACGTGAATAAAGTTTACGGAGTTATGAATTGTTTTTAAAATAAACAAAGTATTTTATGAGTGAAGGCATTGCGTTGTATTTTAAAAATATATTTTTATAATAATAATATAACGCATAGTAAGACACATATGACTTCATGAATAATACAAATATGTATGACGTTCACCTTTCTGGGTTTAGGTGCTTTATAAATGGGACCTATTTTATTTTTTTATCCGTCCTATTTCAAAATATAAGGACAATTGAAACAACTTGTGCGAGTCGTTGTTAAAAATGTTAAATTATACACTTTGATAAAAAATTGACTTTATATGCCAATCAACTAAATTATTTTACACCTTATACGGTTTTAATAATTTAGACTCAAAATATGTTTGTTGCTGATTATCGATGAATGAAGATTTTTTTTCTCCTAGGTGTCACCTAATTTTTCACAATAAGGCCGACTGTTTTCGTTATAATTATATTTAGTTTAAAAATATAGGAAAATTAAATTAAAATTAAAATTAAAAAAATTAATTAAACAATTTTACTATTATTAAATAATTCTACCAAAAGAATTTGACTAATATAATAAATTCTTAAATCTGAATGAGTATCTTCTAGTTTCTAATTTTGACTTGCATTATAAAAAAAAAATTGACAATACACACATTTACACTTGATTGCTGATCTATATTGTATGAGCTCGGTTAAAAAAATAGTAATAAATAATAACACTTTTTGATAAATATATAACCGCGTGCATCAGTATTCAGTACTAATGTTACAATAAGAAAGTCGTAAGTAACTTGTCAGTAGTGTTATAACGTACGGAAGTTTATAATTTCTGGTATAAGAAACGCGGTCATACGTACAAACAAAAGTAATATACCTATACTAACCTAACGTGGATCGTATAAATAGGATACTAATGGCTATTCGATTTTCGTACGCGTTGACATGTCATCGGATAAGTGATGATAACTTTATATATGTGGAACAAATTACTTAATTAACTGTAAAGGTCGGTTTGAAAAATCCCTTGTGCAGTGGTGTGCACATAAAATAACTTTAGTTGAAATTGATTAAATATATATAAACCTATCAGACTTGTAATAATTTTCAGATTTTTTGTAATTTACTTTTAAACTCCGATTTTGGATTTTGCGAGGTAATGTTATATAATATTATCATTATCTGCCATCTATAGATTCTAGATGATTATGGCTTATGGGAAATCGTTTTTTGTGGTTTCGATCGATGTTCTCCCGAAACGCTTCGTGTACCTATATATGTGCATTTGGTAGAAAAAATAAATAATCAAATTTTATCTCATTCAAAAATAATTGACCATTTTCAAAAAATAAAAATACATTTTTTTTCTTTTAATTGTTGATTTTTGTCTAGTTAAAACGGTATATTTTATGATATGTGCTTCGACTGGTGGACGTGGTCTGGCCACAATAATTAAACGAAAAGTAAAAAATAATGTATTTATGTATCCTTTAAGACCTGCCACGGTTAAACCCAAAAACACGGGTTTCAAAAGATTAATTTTTTTGCCAACCACGTAGGTACCCCTTTTCGCATCCACGTTACTGCAGTCGTCGTCTGATGAATTTAAAGTGCCTATAGTACCTGTGTATGTTGTACAAACAAAAATTTTTATTCGTTGTCAAAAATTACAGTCACGGTTTGCCACGACTTCGGCGACACCACATATAATCCTAAAATCCCAATACATATATTTATAAAGGTACTTACAATATTATGCGCATACACAATATGTATGTTATATATACCCTTCACATTCACGTAAGCTATAATAATAATAATATTATATATTATACATTCGAAAAACATTCGTGAGGAAACTTTTATTTTCGCAATACGCATTAAAATATTTAGTCATTATGGAACGCACACTGCAAACGAAAAATGTACACGATTCGGTATGTTATTATATTATAGATACACAAATATACGATGAATAAAACCCAATAACGATTACGTCACGTCACATCACGTCACGAAGAAACTTATAATATTGTGTTTTCATAACAAAGACATTTAAATTAAAATATGAGAATTATATTTTCAAAAGTTCTTTGTACTTAGTAGGTACTGCTACCATGCTTATTACGAACCCTTCCAATCATACTTGAATATTATGGCATATTATATAACGATAATTATAAAATGTGCTTGTATTTTGTTAAATACTATTTAAATTTACGATTACGAAACTATAATAATATTATGAACCAGAAACCAATTACTATTCAGTATTCCTCATGGCTTACTGTTTATAAGTAATAAGCACATCTCTACACGAGCATATTATATAGTTTAAGGTATTATTATAATATTATCAAACGAATATGATTAAAACTGTTTTACATAATATATTATTATACGAATACGGGTACATGTATGTTATTATTATACTTGTGGTGTATGTATAATAGTATAAGTTGAACTTTCGGGAAAACAATATCTGAAAGAATCCATATTATGCCAAATAAACTTCTACGTTGCATTCTTAATTACTATTTACTTTTATAATATAGGTATATCTAAATGTAACACATATTTTTAATTTAAAAATAATTTACAGTCGTATAATAAAAACGTTTTTAAACTGAACTCGTGTCTTTAACTACGTGTTTTGGATATTGGCTGTAGCTTGCTTTAAAATACTGCAATGTTAATAATTTTGTAAAATTTTAAATACCTTAAATAAAATTTATCTAAAGTGAGGTAAATAGGTATAAAATATTTTTGTGGAATGATTTGATTCAATTTTTTATATGTTTATAACAACTATGGCTTCATATGGTTAGTCAATTGTTAGTTCCAACAAAACGTTATTACTAGTCAAAACGTATTCTGTAATAAAAAATATATGTAATACAAGCTATATAAAGCTATTAAAAAAAAAAACAATTTTGTTTTTGTTGACATATTATTATATTTGGAGTATTAAAATTGTGATTGTTTTCAAAATATGTATTGTATTACAATTTTAAACATATGTTGTAGTTAGTGTTTATACTTTGGACTTTGACACGGTATATTATAAAATTATAAAAATAATATACCATATAATTATTTACGGGTATAAATTCCAATAAGTTTATTTTAATACAGGGTTTATTTGAAGAATGTACTGTAATATTTGTACCTATTTAACATTATATAATTAAAGCATACGGAAACTTGAGTTCTATAGCAACTATAACATGATAACACCATTGATATTAGATAGCAGTATAACACTAATATTGTAGTAACATTGAAAGATGAACACCGACTGCAGAGTGTCTCCATTTAATGTTCAATATATATATATATATAATTAAATATCACTGAAAGGTCGTTTCGTATATGAACAATTCACTATAATTTATCATCTAACAAACGATATTTTTCATTAAACTTGTCTAAAACAATACCTAACGACGATAATTCCTATATAAACAATTTTTTTCCCCCGAAAATTGTTTGACTGCGTAAATAGCGAGACGTAATAACTATAAAATATTGTGAAATAAATTATGACACTAGACTCTCCCCTATATGTATTCTTATTTTAATTTAATCTGCACATTATATTTTATATTATAGGTAGGTAACTTATTTAATGATTTAATAAATTCTAAGAGCCTCGCTAGCTATTGACGAGACTTAGATCGCTAATGTAAAAATCAATTTATTTAACTTTTGATACATCATAAGGTATATGCAAATAAACTAAAAATCTTATGTATATACCGTGTAGAGACCAGAATATGTATTGGAACGCAGTGCTTCTAATGGCCTGGTCTTTGGCCACGGTCTCCGCCATTTTGGATTCGACCAGGAGTCAACATTACTGGGAAGACACGAAACCCGAAGAAGCTGTTCGCTATCCAAACGACAACATGCTGAAAACCTATATGGTCAGAGGAGGAAATAAACAATTCGTCACTTCCGTATTTCCAGGTATAAACCATTTAATATAGTAATATTTTTATAATTTGATCACACATATAAATAAACGCCATCGACCATATTGATATAAAGCAGATATTAAAATACATGTTACAAAATATCTTCGTAGATATAAAGAGTGATAGCTTTGATTCGATACTAGCAAACTGAAACGAGCTTCCAATACCCAGTTTCTGTATCCTGTCTGGCTTTATCATCATACCAATTACAAATAATAAATAGACAATCAAATGGCACATCCTATCAAAAAAAAAGCATACAATTAATTTTAAAATACCATAATAAATATTATTGTATGTATAATGAAATATACGACAGTTTATAAATTAATATAGTTTAAAATAATGCATACTTATATTGATTAATAGATAAAATATAGTTATGACTTTAAGACATTACAAAATAAGCAATTAACTTTAAGTTTTATTTCAAACATTATTGTAGATTTACACTTTGGCAGTTTGACAGTTAAATAAAGGTGATTCGATGATCAAATGAACGTTTGTCTGATATCTAAGAAGTATACGACGATAAAAAAATCTTTTAAATAACTTATATTAATTTAAATCTACTGTATTTAAATATTACATTATATAAAAGTCCACTAATACTGACATATTTATAAAGAATATTACAATGATTAGATTATCTTTTTATAAAGATAATAATTGATTTAAAAGGTTCAAATAGATTTTATTCAACTGTATCTCAAAAGAAAGCATTTACTAAGTTTTTACTTGTGAAAGTATATCTTTTAAGTTTTTTTCTCTCTCAATCAAATGTATATATTTTTGCTCAAATTTAAAAAAGTAATACTATTTCATCTCCAAAATTGTTCCAATCTAAATCTAATATAAAGTTTGATATATTTCAATTTATAAAAATAACTGTTGTGACATATAGTACACTCACTCATTGTTTTATTTTTTAAATAAACTATCAAACAACAATAATTCCCAAAGAAGAAAATTTAATAGAGATGGATACAATTAAATCACTGAACTTCCAAATTATTCGTACCTATATTATTATTAAATGTCTCTACACAAGTATGTATTTTAAATGTACGATGTTTAAGGTTCCGTTAAAATATTTTTATCAATTTATCTTACAGAAATGGATGCCAGAGGATTTCATGAATATGTTTTCGACGGACTACAGCCGGATTTTCAGTGGCCGTCAATTAAGTTTAAAAGGAACTATTATCCGCAAGGAATTACGTCTCGAGGGTTCAGCGATGATATTTTTCACCAAAGCTTTGGAATGTTTGAGCCTTTAAAAAGGTACGTAGATGAAAATAGTGGAATATATCACTAAAAACATAAACAAATAAACTAATTGAACGGCCAAGTTGAAATGACAGTTTACAATTTTTCAAATATGTCATGAAATGTATACCTATTATGTGTAAAACAACTTACAAGACTATTCATCACTCTAAGTAGATGTAGTAAGAAACAAAAAAAGGTTATTACAAATCATATTGATAATTGATATGTTTCAATGATTAACAAAAACTTGTGAACAATAATATTAGATAGTGGATACCTCCTAATCATCGTCACTGTGTAATATATATTATGTATAGACTATAGGTATTAGGTATAAAATATTACCAAACAATGACTCATTGTTATGTATTCGTGAGTGATGCATAAGAAATTATTACAATATTTAGATTTAAAATTATGATTCGTTTATAGATTCGATTTTATCATTACTATTTTGTTAATTTAATTTTTACTAAGTAATAGTATTGTAGATACTGGTAATTTTGAAATGTTCGGTCTGTGAAGTAACTTGTTGACGGTGGATGATGAGGAATAAAGAATTATTCATGCTTAAGAATTAGATTTAGCAAAACAAATTTTTTAACACAGATTATAATATCTCATAATTTAGTTTAACGCGTAATTAGTACCTATATTATGTAATAAAGATAATACTTTTGAAATAGACCAAAAATATAAAGCGGACATCTAGTGCCGTAACTTGGAGTAACTTGTTGATGGCATCACAAGTTTAATAAATATAACAAATATTTTTATCCTTTTTGTGACTAGAAATATAGAGGGGATGAAGTGAAACCCTTATTCCCTCATCAAATATTTTACCAATAATAAACCTAAACATGTCAACACTAAAATATATAGTAGCCCATGAAGTATTGTGAAAATACATCAAATAAGAGTTAAGTATTCATATTATAATGAGCATAACTTTAAGGTTACATGTACAAAATATAAATCTTATAATTACGTATTAATATTATTGTATAAAATTCTCACAGAAAATAATAATATCAAGCTTGATATTGCTTTAAAAAAAATGTGTTGTAATATAAAATAAAATATAGCTTACAAGGGGTCAAAGCGATATATTTGCCCCTCTTTAAAATGTCAGGAGGCAACTGTCTCTCTTGCATCCTTAGATTACGCCCGACATCCACTTCAACGAAGCATTCTATACTTATATTTTATCTTACGAAAATCATTAGAACTGCAAAAATATACAAATTGATCGTTATTATCATAAAAAAGTTAAAAATGTTATAAAAATATAATTACAAGTGGGGTTTTTCTTTGGGTTTCGTAACATTTATGGGATTCCAAAAAATAAAACACTCCTACAATGAAGTGGATATCTGAGTTAAAAAGAAAATTAATGCTGAAGAGATAGTATAATGATTAAAAGACATAATATGCTTTTTGATAAAATATATAACACCAATAATGCTATTACATAATATTTTACATTTTTGCTAATACTTGATTCATATGGGTAAACTCTTTTGTTTCAAAAATTAAAAAGTAAAATTTGATTTATATACTGTGATATAGGTAAGTGGTACCTACGTTTTATATTTTCAAACCGTGAATAAAAAATTAAAAACTTAACAAAATCGATAGGTATTTACATATTGTATACGTTTATAATTTATACTCGTATACCTACTGCACTTATACGTATAATATGCATATTTCTTATTCACTTTTACTATAAATTTGTATAATATATTGCCGACTTTTTCATATATTTTTGTTAGAAACAGCAAACTCGTAGTATTATTATATTCCATTACCTGATTAGAGTAAACAAAAAAAGATGCTGTATAATTTATCAATGTGCGTGGTATGCACATCATAAAGTAGGTAGGTACATAATATGTACTAGCCGTGTATGTACATATTAATATTATAAATTAAAGTCAATATTATATGTGTTACGTCTAAGAGTAATCAATCTATGGGAATGATAAATCATATTTTGAACCTAATTATAATCAACACTTTATCTGAAATAAATGTACAGCATTTTTCTGTTTGTTACGAAATAAAGTTTAAAATTAGACAAATTCTGAGTATCGTTTATATTTTTAACACTCGTTTCTATTAATAGCTAGGTATTGCTGCGTACTTGTTTACTAGACATTGAATGTTTTAATAATTTTTTATTCGTACTTTCTGAAAAACAGCCTGAATAATAGTTTATAATACGAAATACTGTGAATGTTTCACACTGTATAAATACGTACACTGTACAATCCATACATCAGAATCGAACAAAATTACCCGAGTAATAAGTAATAACCCATGTGAATAATATTTCACGTCGGCTGACGAAACTTTTGAACCATTCAAAAATAAGGTCGCATAGTTAACGGCAAATTATGGAATAATAATAATATATGACGTACATAATATAATATGAGCAGGATGAAAAAAAACAGGATGAAACTCATAGACGGTCTTAACCACGATTTCAATAATTAATGTTGTGCGTATTCGTATAAAATTGGAAGAAAACGAAAATGCATTAGAAGACTAACGTTGCAGTCGTCCAGTTAGATGATATGTCTTGAAATACACAATGTACAAGTGTTCGTATATATTTCATATGTAGGAGGTATATGCATTATATACAGCAATACACATCGTCAATCATAATAAACAATAATTAATAAGTAAAGTCATAAGTCGTGTTCACTTATAATATTGGACCTCGCACCGAAGATAAAATCTTCATAGCGACGAGTAGCTAGCAATAATATTACCCGTCTCAATCATGAAATGTGCATTTTATAATAATCCAGTTATACACACGAGTATAATAATATTATGTATATATTATGTATTATATAACATAATAACTATTGGAATAAACTCGAGCAAAAATCGTAATAAATATAGTTCAAACCTAAATAATTAAACGTATAATAATTCAGAAATTACAATAGAGGAGCTAAATTAGATAAACAGTTATATAATAATTAGATACCTATCTGAACGTGAATTATAACATTCCGATTATTCTGTGGTTTATATGAAAATACGTGCGAGTAATATAATATTATTGTACGGGAGAATATTATTATTAAATATTTATCATAATAAATTGCCAACTGTAGTAAAATAATATTTGAATAATGTTTGAGTAATATTTTCTACATGAACTGATAAAAAGAAACTTAAATTACACTTGCATTTAGATTCTCGATTTATTTTCGACCAGAAATAGTTTTACAAATGACCGATTTCTTGTAAAACGTGCATAATAATATACAAACATCGTATAAAATAATATAACCATCATACACCATAGTACTATATTCAAGTATTATATAATAATCCATATAAAACAATTTAAATTAATTATTAAAAATCCGAACCAGCCTTTGTTAATTTGTTCAGAAATAGTAAGTTATATAATACCTTGTTAACGGTGCTGAAGCCATGTGTACATCATCATAAATTAGTTATCAATTTTTATGGACACCATAATATTGTGCGGGAAAACGTTTATATCACCGTGACAAATGCACGCAGAAATAATACAAATTACCGGTAGATTTATACCTAAGCAGTTTATTCTTATAACTTTCGGCTTCTATGTTTATCTATAAACATCTCTGCAGTGCTTTTGTAAGTTCGTGGTTAAATCATTTCGTTTTAATTATTATTTTCAATAACCGTTTCGCTTTAGTTAGGTAGTTACTAAACAAAATTAATGCTATCATTTAGATTTTTTTAATTTGTAATTTTTATACTCTCATTTGAATAATTTATAATTCATCACTTTCATCATTTAGTTTGCTCATCGGTCATCTCATTATACTATGCAAATGATTAGTTACTTCATCGATACATAGTTCAAAATGAATATACCCACAGAATAATTATTTCAAAAGTAAACAATAATAATTGCGCAAATTTTATCACATCAATCTGATCATCTACCTAATTGGTTTGTATTATAAAAACAGTTTTCGCATTAATTATTTGTTATGAAGTAAATATTTTTTATTTATTATAACTATTTTCAACTATTGAGATGAAAATGTTTAAATAAATTTGATTTATTCGAATCGAATCTATACCTGAATTAATATTTCTGATTTATTTGACCAATTTATCGATGTAAATATTTTCTGCTGTCATTATAATGAAAAATTAAATAACCATAATATATTATATTTTATTAGCGTTGTATTTTTATTTGATGTTGTGCATTTTCAAATGATAAATGATTTTTATTAAAATAGATATTAGAGTTCATTAATATTTTGAAAAAGTTTGAGCCATTTTAGTGGCCGCCTAGCTGACCTTCTTTTACAGCAATGTTTAGGTACTCATTTATAATAATTAATATTAAACAAAAATAAGTTTTATTAAAAAAAAATCAAAACTAAAATGATTTAGTATTATAAAAGTTACCTTTATTACATATATTACAAATGGAATGATAATTATTTTGTATACTTGATTATTTCATTTGTATGAATATGTCATTAAAACGACACATTTTTTGCATACAAAACATATTTGGGTATTATAGTTATTTGTATAACTATATAATAGTTATTACGACATGTGAACACAAACGATCCTAACTGTGTAGAGCTGGAGGCCTGGAGCACGTTGTAACGATTATGATGCTCCTTTATTGTAATTTTTATTGTATAGTTCTTTTTTTTTTATGAAAAAATAACTAGTTACATGTTTTTTTATATAGGTACTGTTATTGCATTTGTTTTTGAAGGTACCAATAGTGCGGACATGCATCTCGTGCATAATTAATAGATGACTAAAACAAATGAAATCATGTCCCAGATAAAAACAATCAACTATTTGATAAGTATAAGTACTTGATAATATGTAGGTTGCTATATTGTTTTTGTACGTGACCTACGTACATTGCACACCCATACAATGCGTGCGCATATGTTTAGCCCCATTTTCGATAAAGATAACTTAAATTGCGTTTACGTCTTATATAGATAACCGTAATAATAATCGAAAAAAAAAACAACAATAACAATTTTCCATTTCATGTTAAAATCGAGATACATTGACCTATTATATATAGGGGGTATTATGAAATCGAAAAAGTAATATAACGCTGTACCTAGGTATAATAATATTATGTGTATATGACGTGTTAACTATATCATAAATATATTTTCACTTATTACTATGTATTTATTCTATTTGAAAATCATATAATAACAAATACATTTTTCTGAAATATTACGCATTCGTTATAAGGTAGTTAATTTATCTCTAAAAAGTGAAAACAATATACGAAGCCGTCTTCGGACCTTCTCGGGTGTGTTTTAGAAATATTTCTATTGAACGTCAATATCAAAACTCTGCAGTGATAGATTGTTGTTGACCGTTTGACATGTTATATTTACCCACTATTATTATTTGTGTATGCTTATCGTGTACTATTTACACTGATCATTTTAATTTCCGGTTTAAAATCCTATTTTTAACATTTTTAATTTATAATATTATCATATGTTTGTACATACCAAATGAATACAAAAAAAAAAGAGACAGTTCATATATGCAGTCCATGCTAATGTACGCTCAATAATCATATTTATAACAGTGATTAAAATATTATGGTTGGGAATAAAAGTAGAATGAATGAATCGGTGTAGCAGTTTGGATTTTTTGCAAGTCGCATTGATGAGTTCGCGTCAACGCTCGCTCGCTACCCAAAAGGACCCAATAATATTATTGTTTCCTTTGAGGATTGAACGATGGTATTATATTATACGATTTACATTTAAATATGCTATATGACGCACTTAATAGTATAGCCAACCTATAGTATAAAAATAATTAGTAACCCTTAGAGGACACCAAAACTGGATTTATTTATATTTTTAAACCGTTAAAAGTAAGTAAGTTTAGTTAATTTAAAAATGTAAATTAAAAATTTTAAGGATAAAAATCAGTTACATTTTTATTTAAATTGGATATTTATAATCCATGCTTAAGCACAATAATAATAAATCTGATAAAGGATAAACAAAAAAACAAAAATATTTAGTTCAATATAAAAGGTTAACATAAACAGACACTTTGCCACCTGGTATAGAAATATTTCTCCAACCATCCCAACACTACCCTGGTTCCACAATCTTAATCTTTCTAGGAAATGTATCATATCTTTCTCCCGTCTCCGGTTTGCCCACACAAGACTTCCTTCTCAGTTCTCATTCTTTTAAACTGTCACTGAACGTTTCCCTTCTCTGCACACTGCACAATTATCCAACGGTCTGTGATATCAGCCACTTATTATTCATCTGTCCCAGCCTATCAACAAATCGTGAACACCTAATGTCCCTTTTGAACACCTCAAATATCCCTTTCGATATTATAAACATCTTCTCAAATAAACAAAAAAATATCATATTAAATATATTATCTTTCTTTAACCATACTGGCTTTTTAATATAATTGTATATTGTTACTATTTTTTATTTTTCTTGTATATAACTACTATATTATATTAAATAATTGTTGAAACTAATTATTGTAATTACAAAGTTTAAAAAAAAATAAAAAAAATAAAAAATAAAACAGAAACAGAAAAATTAACCGAAAGAGAGGCCATCCAATGATACACCCAACTAATACAACTTATTTCGATTGATTTTTTATCAGTTAATTTTTTAAGGAATTGTGGCAACGACACGTTGATTAGGTCGTTTAAACGTCGACCTGAGTTATCTAGTTTCTAGTAGTTTAACTGTTATATTTTGTTAACGTGTTTGGGTGAGACCGTGCATTTCTATAGAAAATGTATTTAAAGTTGTATTTTTGTAGATTATTTTGATATCTATTGAAATCTATAAATAGTGCATTGACTATAAACTGTATATGCAATTGTATTTATTATAGATATATAAGGTATATTTTACAGAATTGATAATTATTGGGCATATTTTCGAATCTCGTCCATTCTTAATATTGTATACTTTAGATTTTTTTGAAACGATATACCTACTGAAAAACCGTGTAAATGGAAAGAGTTTTGCATTTCGAGAAGTGGTCGTGATGACAATGTAGTTTATAGATCGATATTAGGTAGGTAGATATATTGTTATATTATTTTATTTGTTTTACGTTCTATATAACATACCTATAACCGTATCGCCAGTATATATATTATATATATAAAAAAATCAATAGATAGGGTGTCCTCCAAGGCTAGGCATTAACGAGATAAAAGTTAGAGTTAAGTCAAAAACTTATGTTACTTTTAATCAAGTTACAGACAGGTTAATTATTTTTAAAAGTTTCTTTCAACTTCTAGGAGTGAAAATTGATCCAATGGGGAATGATACACAGCTTCTAATCAGTTAATTCATTTTATAGTCACGTTAAGTTAATTTTTTATAGATAGATTTTTTAGATATAGATTTTTTCCTATAGATTCAAAATATAATTTGTTTTGTACAAATCATTATTTATATAATATAGTATGTAAATATATATAAAAAAATATTTATTATTATTTAAAGTTAATGTTATTTGTGTTCTAAATACCAAACTATATACCATCTCTATCTGTCTGTTTATCTGTCTGTCTGTTTATCTGTCTGTCTGTCTATCTATGTATCTCTCTGTCTATCTGTCTGTCTGTCTATCTATCTGTGTATCTATTTGTCTATGTGTCTGTCTATCTATCTGTCTGTCTGTCTGTCTGCCTGTCTGTCTGTCTGTCTGTCTGTCTGTAGTCTGTATATGTCTGTCTGTCTGTCTATCCTCTATGCATTCCCAAACCGTTCAACCGATTGCGATTAAATTTGGGACAGAGATAGATTAGACCACTAAGAAGAACATGGGCCAATTTTAAAATGTAGAGGTCCAACCCCGGGAGTTCCTCACACAGAGATTTTGAGATTTACTATGGAAATATTTGTTTATAAATAGTTGCTATTGGTAACCATGGTTGCTATGGTATGTATAATCTCTGTTTACTTATATTGTTGTCAATGGTTACATATTTTATAACTATTATAATTAGTAGGAATATGGTCCACCCCCCCCCCCCCAAATCGCGTCTATGACTATATAGACGATGATTATGACGATGATGATGATGATGATGATGATAATAATATGTCATGCGAT
Source organism: Neotoxoptera formosana (assembly GCA_022818045.1). Classification (NCBI taxonomy): domain Eukaryota; kingdom Metazoa; phylum Arthropoda; class Insecta; order Hemiptera; family Aphididae; genus Neotoxoptera; species Neotoxoptera formosana. Next base: position 16,827,103 of record CM040632.1, on the reverse strand, counting down.
GACGGTTTTTTCCGCAGGTCGGTGTCCAGAACGTCGCCGTCCGTGGCAAACATATTGCGGCGCCTGTACCCGAACATCGGCGGTGGCGGTGGCATCAGACTGCGCCAGCCGGAGCACACCCCGAGAACGGCCGCGGCCAAGCGCCGTCCCGAGATGGACGCCAACGGGTTCCACGGCGACTCGTTCACCGGCGGTTTCGACCGGTTCGACACGATGAAGCGCAGGCCCGAAATGGACGAGACCGGTTTCGAGGGCGACTCGTTCACCGGCTTCGGCGGTTTCGAGACCATGAAGAGGGACGACCGCGACGACAAGAACCCGGCCCGCCCCACGTCGTCCGCCCACGCCGGTCGGTCATCGTTCGGCGCTCGACAGGAGTAGCGGCGGCGGCGGCAGCATTCCACCACCACCGTCACTACCCCCGCAGCGCCACCCACAGCAGGAGTTACTCGTCGCCGTTGCAGTCGCCATCGCCTCCGCCGTCGTCGTCGTTGTCGACGTTTTTTAATAATATTATTATACAATAAAAATACGAAAATATAATATACGTATTTATAGCCAGTAGAAGTTGGATAAATATATTATTATTATATATTATATTATACATATAGAGCGACTATTATTACCGTAGGCGGGAATCGTGCACAATTACTGTGGGAGTGGATAGCATTTTGAAATACCTAAATAAACTATTTTATCGGAAAAACAACAATGCTGCGATTTCATAAGAAATAATATTTAAAAAATATATAGTTGGGCTTTTATTTAATATAGGTACGCGTATATATTATTATAATATATGTACCTACCTATTGTTTAGTCTTTCGTCGGTCAAAATACTTACCACGTTTAGTAACCTACGTTTATAATATGAACAGTATTAATTATGAAAGAAAATATTTTTAAAAAAAATTCAATCGTCAGGCGCTTACTAGCTTTGGGGATATCTAAATCCACCCTCCAGCGATTTCCGCCAATGCTTATCACTTTCATTATCATTATAAAATTATTGCAATTGATTGAGACGATGGACGATCGGTGTGATATACGTGCGATGTTATACCTATTATAATATTATACGCATAGTCACGTAGATGTGTATAATGTGTCGATAACTACATTATTATAAACTAATTTTTGTTCTAATTTATGATCTGAAATAAATGAGATATGTAAACATTTGTTGGTTTCTATGGTAACAAAGTTGTTCAAGACGTCTTGATAAGTGCTGCTGTTGTGTCAGAACTGCGGAGGAAACCCTGTTGATAATAAACAAAATATGAAAAAAAATGTTTGCAACTATTTAACTGCACGTCCTTTTTATTTTTTCCTAAACAAAACCTTCCTATATATAGTTACCTAATCCCAGCATATACATTGGAAAATTCCATTCTTCGTCAATTACTCTAAAACAACATTTAAGTCGTTTTGTAATAATGAAGTATAAATAAACACGATTAATCGCAAAAATATATTATATTATATTTTAAATAAACGCCAATTAATATTTAAGAAGATAAGGCGCTTAGCTATTTAAAATTATTTTGAAAAATGTACTAATAAGTAATAACACGAGTACACGACTATAATATGAGTGCTATACGAGTAACTATGCTAACATATGATTATATGAAACATGTTGACTAGGTATTCCTGATTTTTCCTTATTGATTATTATAATATGTTTATTAATGAATGATATCATATCATTGTCAATAATTTACGATTTTTTTCCAAAAACAAAATAATACATACTTAATAATATATTATTAAGCACGCATGACGTTTCAAACTTAAATTATCTCAATATATAACTTATAATATCATGTAAATCGAGATGACTTTATTTTATACTTTTCAACTGTATAGAAGGAGAAAACAGTTTTGGTGTAGTTTCGACACGAAAAATATGTATACGAACCAAAGAGAATTTTCGATACTTCCGCGAATAGAGGACGTACCAATATAATACAACAATAAATAATAACACGATTGCACGTAGGTACGAGGTGCCTTTGCCGATGTATATAATATAGCCTCTGCCCGCGTGTAGTGTGTGTAAATGCATTTTTACACATCAAAGCAAACCGTTTTTGAAAACACAACGCGTACGGACCGTACCTACTTGGGTAACTACACTTATGTTATATATATATATATATGCGGCGTAAGGGCTTAATGTTATACGTCTCAGACAAACTCGAGGTGAGTCATTATTATTGTACGCAGACACGGAAAGTTTCACACGGTCTAGTGAGGGTGCGGCGGCGCGCCTGCAGTACAATATAGTAATCGGAAATGAAAACGTCCGACGATCATCTCTCAGTAGTCGAATGTACAATATATATATATATTATACTCGCCGACACTTACCTGTTCGTAAATCTTTCTTTTTTTCGGCCTAGAAAAATAATATAATGATCCTTGTCGGGTGCAAGTGGCACTGGGCTACACGCTGCTGCTGCTGCTACATCGCTCTACAAATTGCATAAAATATTTATTTATCATTTCGTTCGCCTCCTCGCGTGCAGGTCTGCCCAACATAAAATTATGTCATCTATTCATTTTTTTTTTTTTTTTTGGAAAATCTGTTAATAAATTTAGCACAATAAATGAACGCGGTGACAGAAAAATAGTCATGATTCGCAGAATGAAGAAATCTATCCCAGCGGAGGAACTTCGATCTTATCTAGTTATTATATTCGTATAAAAGTACAATAATCTTTACCCCAATCTATCGTGCCATACACTCTTATAATAATATATTGTCACATTTATATTATACTAGCTTTAAAAATAGCATGGCCCGTTGTCTTACTCTAATTATATTAAGTATCTCTCTGTGATCATACATTTCTTTGAGTATGCTAAAGTGTGTTCGTCGTTATATCCGACTCACGCGTAACATACTTTAGCCTTCTCCGGAACCATATCTCAAAACGTTTAAGAATATAAATAAGCGTTACTGTTTTTGTTTTGAAATTATGGCGATTCACAACGTTCGCTTCGGCCAGACGGAAAAATCAAACAAAACGAGTGAATGAAAATTTTTTTTTCGGGAAAGGAGATTACAAGGAAAAAACATTTTTTTTTACTAGCAGAGTTTCTTACGATTTCGACATTCGTGTATGCGCTGCATATTATGATTTATGGGTACCCGATTTCGATATCGACACTCGACAGCAAGTCCATTGGAGCGACTTAAGTTGAAAATATTTTGAGGCGTTGCGCACTCTGAACAAAACGGTTTTCGTTCTCATAACAATGCATGTACTTAATTTAATGATTCATTAGGTAATAACTTAAAATGAAATGTTACAAATATTTAAACTTAAGTTAATATTTTTTAAAAAAATTCGATTTCAATAAATCAACTTCCATAATTTATAGAATATCATACGACGACGAATCTGATGTACATAGACTTTCAACCTTCATAAATATTCAATATTTATACTATGGAATTTGTAAAATTTTACCTCTCAAATATAGATTTTGTATTAAAATAGGTACATCATTAGTCATTACATACCAAATATATTTAAAGGTTAGATCCGAATTTAAAATATAAATAAATATTAGTTATTGCTCATAGCAACATTGATAACACGTCCTTGAGTTTTAAAATAACTTTTGGTTACAGTGCTAAAAAAGTAAAAACAATATTCTAAGTTTTAAATCTTAATATTATATTATATTTTATGGAAAAAAAATATAAATATGTAAACTATCAAGTAAGTATTACCATTGAGTGTATATTAAGTCAATATTACAATACATAGGTATTCAATGGTATTATGAACTTTGAATTTTAAATATATACACTCAATCATATCAATTAAATCTGATAAAAAATTAAAATTGAATAAAGTTAATTATCACAACATTGCTTTGAGGTATTTTAACATTTTCGTCTCGTTAATATTTAAATATGTTGTTTACAGTATAATCCATAACAAACCACGATAAAAATATTATGTATAAATACACATATAATAAAATGAACTTATGATTGTGAACATTTCTACTTTATTCATCTGATATACAAAATTATAAACTACCAAATTTTAAAAAAGGAATACATTAAAAAAAGTTGATTTCAAATAATTGTTATAATAGTTGATTTTAACAATAGTATCAATTAAACATGTTTTAAAGCAGTTGACTTTATACATATACACATATTATTAAATTATAAAAAAAAAATATAATATATTCATCGTTTATGGTGAAATTAATTATTTTTTATACAAAACTGATAAAGATACTTTACGTTATCAAAAAGATAAGAGAATTTGATTAAAAACGAGATTAAACATAATAATATAATATGTTACATATCATACTGAAATACCTGTGCCGTTACACATATTACGCTGTAAATTGTAATTTGAAATTGTTGTAAGCAATTTTATTTACGCATTCCTAATATGAAATATTACACTTCAATAATAATACAACAATTCAAAGTTAATAATAAAATAACTGATAAAATCTTTTACGTTAGAAAAAGAGTTATAAAAGAAATGTTCAAGTACGGTAAACGGTCATCGCAATTCCTATTCTTATTAGCATATATATATTAAACTTTAATATTATACACTATCGTCTCACGTACCTTAGGTAACCTAACCTACACAATACATATTATATAATGATGAGTCATTATTAAAAATCAAACCATGATATTTTATGCACACGAAAAACTATTTCGATTTCTAATCGGAGTTCAGTCGACCTGAGAGAATGGCGAAGAGTTAAAAACCATTGGGCTATAACATTTCATTACGGTTTTTATTTGCTCTCCCAAAGTTTACAATTCGAACAATGTTCTTCTTTAAGAATACTCTTAGTCTTTAAGTTCAATTTCTTATCTACAAAGACGAAAGGTGCAACATGAAACTTTTTGAGCTTATATATATAGAGAACACGGCTCAGAAATCCAACAAAATTAACTATAAAGGTGAAGCGTTTCTTAAATCTCAAGTTTCGAGAAAATAATAACTCAAGAACGAATTAAATAAACAACAGTAGCCACTGCCGCGAAATCACAAATTACGATAGGTATATAAAATACAACTATATAAGTAACGAGTTGCTATGATTAAATACATTTTAAAAAGTCTCTCAAATTATGTATATACAAGAAATCAATTTATTCAAACAACGATAGTTTGACTGACGAAATCAAAATAAACATTTCTAATAACATCAAACAATTTTGTTTTCAAAACATAAGAAAAAAGAAATTATAAGAACAAAATACACAATTTTTATTTTTATTTTACCATTACAGAATACAGTACCCTGTGTAAGAAAGTGATGTAAGTGTGTATAGCGTTTTGTGAGGGATAAGTTTGACCGGGATGAATACAAATATCGCCTCCGTAATACATTTCAAAAAGGAATTCTTTCGGTCAAAAAACTTGAAAATATAATGCAAGGTTCTTCAAAACTTTATGTAAGTAAAAATTTTAAAAAAGTTGACGTCTCTAATAGTTTTTTATAAGCATCCAAAGTAAATATTTTGACAAAATACGTAAAATCACTAAAATTTGCATTTTTTTTTTTTTGATTAGGAAATTTATAAAAAAAATTCTATTTAAATCTAAGATTCGAAAATTCAATAAAAACATTTTCTATAAGTCATTCTATCTATCTAAAAAAAAAAAATTATTGGAAAGTCAAACTAATTCAGACTAGGTCAAACTAAAAAAAAAGTCACCTACTGTAAAGCAGAGCGGTACCCACTTGCTGAGCTTTTTTATAAAATGATTCTTCGGCAGAACTATTTTCCGAGATTCTACCTACTTAAAATAGGAAATGAACAGTATTCAGAACAGACAGATACAATTTTAATACCGGAAACATTAAGAAAGGTAGTTAAATCCGCTTATAAATACAGTTTATCTTGATATTTATAAAAGAAAATAACAAGCAATGAAATGGTTCAGTTAGCTTGCAATTTTAACTCCTAAAACTGACAGAGCATCTGAGATTAATGATCAGTTGCTTCATACTTGACTCATTTGAAGCCTGAAGGAGTTGTAGTATAGCTGTAGAACACAAATCAGTTGATAATGTATAATAAAAACAAACAAATGAAACAGTTAATTACCCAGTAGAATTTCTCAATTCACTTAACCCACATTGATTTCCGGCACATATACCTACTTCGTAAATTACTTATAGTCTTACTTATTATTATTATTTGTATACTTTAACCCGACAGCGACGAGTATATAATATATATATATAAGTGTACACGGGTTTACTTACTTATTCATTTGATTTTGACATTGTTTCTGTTATTAATTTTTTTTTTTTCTAAACTTCAGAAGCTTGCTAACTATATTATCAACTATTTAAAGTTCACAAAGAACATGTTAAATACAAACAAATCAACTTTTAAGATGCAGTAAAAATGCATTTACAATAGTTGAAAAATGATCTTTAGACTCTATAAATATTAAATTATACTATAATAAGGGTAAAATAAAAAAGTGCTGCCTCGTGGCCATCGCCTCTGGTTGTGACGAATGAGTTAAATCGACACCTGTGTGACAGTGTGTCATTGTGACAAAATAATAACAATAATTCGATATACACACAACACACCTTTACGTGAAAACAATACTGTCTAGACTCTAGAGATACCCATTATGTGATAGTTTATGATAGCACATAGACAACGAACGAAGACTATGACAAACACATGCCGCTCTCAGAGGGAACTGCATGGTTACGTTCGCGACACTATAGTTGCAGCAGTGCAGCACCAAGAATGTTGCAGAGCATTATACTATATTATTATAATAATGTTTATGTAATCGGAGGTGCAGAACCTGTAATAGTTGCTTAGTGACAAAATATGTCAACGACGAAATAAGTACTAAGTGGCGTAATGCCGTAATTAATGTAAGTATGAAATAAAAATTACTAATTTTCTACTGTAAAATATCTTGCATGGGCTAGTGACGACAATACATCACTACATCAGTCGGGACGTATAGTAATATTAAAAATAACAAATAAGACATATTAGTATCTTATATTAGCATTCGAAAGGTTCGGTTGATATTTTAATAAGCTTTTTATAGTTTCAATGGTACACACATATTTTTTTAATATACCTATAATATAATAATAATACCTATTAAATATTATTATAATAATAACAGACAATAGTGTAAAATTCATGTGAAAACTTCTACTGCAGTACACCACGCTATATACCAATATAATAATACACATCTGCAGATAAGACGAGCCAATCGATCGATCGGGTCCATAGGTCGGCCACGACTGAAGTTGGCCGATTCGACGGACCCGTTTCAAAAACGGCAGCTCGCCAGTGTGCGATAACATCGAGACGGTATACTATATACTATAATAAATACCTATAATATAATAGTAATAATAGTAATAATAATAATAGTAGTACAATACACTCGAACGCCGGACGCCGCGACTGACGCCAGGAACATTAATTACTATTACAATAATAATCATAATAATGTGATGGTGTGATAAGTGTTATTTTTACTATATTTTTTAGTGTAGTGACAGTGCAGTTTAGTGCAAGTGGTGTCTAACGCGCGTTTTTCCGGTCGTTTCGTTTCGGCCGTACATTATAATTTAGGGACAACTAATTTTCCGTCCGCGAAACCGTTTACGATCGTATAGAACATAATAATATTACGCGTATATCAGCTGTATATCACTTCCACCGCCGCGCGAGTGCTCGCCATCGTTGTCGTGGACGTCTGCTGGAGCACAGCTGACATGTGACCGATCGTCGGACCTGAAATAATAATAAAACTACCAAAAAAAAATTATAAAAACCGAAAAACCAGTAACAAATAAACCGCGTACTTAGCCACGGGCATAGAGACACAGTGTGCGTGTGTGCGGTGCGGACACCTCGCAAAGCGCTGGAACACGCGACGACGATAAAATATTATACTCTCACCGAAGCCGTCGATTCCACGGCGCAATGCACGACAGACTGGGCTTTATAGTCGCCGTCGTATCGTGTGAGTACCTGTACTAGCTACTACCTAACCTTAGCGGAGTGTAATATAATGCATCATAAAGCCCTATCTATAGGAATGCGAAAGACCCAAAAAAGTAAAATAACGCACCTATAAAGTATTTCTTTATTAATTTTAAGCCAAAATAATTTTGAATCAAAATTTTTTTTTATATACATTTAATTAAAATGTTTGCAGTATTGCATGCGGTTTTAAATCGTCTACATGGACAAATAATCTGAAAAAATAATTCTTTTCGTTTAATTTTCTGTTGCCTCTAGTAATTCTGATTTGTATATACGTCGTACGGATCCATTTAAAATGTTTTAATTTAGTGAAATCCTTGTTACTATACGCTATAAAATTTAATTATTTAAGCAGAAATTTTAAAACAACATTTAAAAAAACCCCTGAATTTAGTATTAAATACTCTAAAAACCCTAAAATGCTTAAAAATTGAAAAAAATTACCTCAAAGTTGAAAATTGTCAAAAAATGCAAAATAAAATCTTGATTCAAAAATACATGAAACGTACATGTTATAAAACGACCTTCGCGTATCTAGTTTTAGGAAACCATGCAAAGTTCATCAAAATCCCAGTCCTAATAATATAATATATGGGGCGTGAATCTAGACGCAAAACTCATTTTTTAGTGCTCTTAACTTTAATATTGCTCTATCAAATACAAAATTTGTCTGAAATACCTATTACCTATTTGACTTTCTATTATTATATCAAACACATCGTATTGTACGACTCCTAGGAGAAAGAATTCGAACTTTAAATGATTAATATTGGTTCACGACCAATCCCCACCAACGATCGAACCCAGACAAAAATGCGTGTATTATTGTCTAGGTACACGGCTAAAAAGATGTTTTTTCGGTCACGGACAACATCCGCTATACTAACGGGACATGACAGCCCCGCCCCCATCAGCCGTATTTTTTTGTTTTTTATTGACATTTTCACACTAATTTTGTATACATGATATTATGTAATTAATATATTATCTGTGTTAAACACATGAGCCATGGGGTCACAGATATATATTTGTGTTCAGATTCCAGACTGTGTATGAATGGACTATGGAGTATAATAAGGTGATTTGTGGCAAATATAGAAATTGTTTAAATTGTATAAGGTTTTTTTTTCCCCCCACCCTTTTTATAATTCCTGGCTACGACGCTGATCAATACGACGTAATTTTAATAACATAAAGGTAATGATAGCTGATGTATAATATATTATAATATATTGGGATTCGTGATAGGTGGGTATAAAATGTACGCAATAGGTACCTAAGTAATATAATATCACTAGTCTTAAACTGCAGATTCATCAGGTTTATCTACTTTTAAATTCCTTCGACAAATATTCAAAGGTCAATATAATAATATTATTATTATTATAGGTACTGTATTGCCATGTATATATTATGGCTAATAAGACGAGGGCAATAATAAAAATGATTCAATATTAGAAATAATTGTATTATAATTGGTATTTTTTATTTTATTTTCACATTATATCAAATACGATTTTCTTAATATTTTATGATTGATTCCAGTATAATACAATATATAGTATTAATACATTTAAAATAGTATAGTTATATAATCAAGGCAATCGTAGAGGCAAATATAGTAAAGCTGTGATTTCCCTAAATTCAAAACTCTTTGATAGAGAGGCGACTTTTACGTCTATATAGGGAGACGGGAAAATGCTTCCCCTTGTCTCCTCCATCCAAGTCTACGGACCTGATTCTGTGTCATCTCGTTACACGCTGATCTCATCATATTATGTGTCCTTTAAAACGCACCGTAGAGGTTAAAACTCGTGAACGTTTCCGTCGTATGTGATATTATTATATTATAATATTTTATAATATAAACTTTGAGTATTTACTAGTTCGCTATTTGACATTTCGATGGCATAAAAACGAACTCGGGTGTGACGGTATACGCGTGCGTATCCTTAAATAGCTGCAGATTGCGAACAGTATAATATTCAGCTTCAATAAATTCATATTTACTAGTTCTTATAATATTTTGTTCGTTTTGCGTACACGCTCGTTTGAAATGTATATTAATTTTATTTTTAATTGCATCTGTAGTAGGCATTTACATCTTAAAACCAACTTCATCACATGAACACAATAAATGGAATTTTATTATATAATCATATTATTATTATTACTATTTTTTTTTTTAAGAATATTCACAATCTATGCATAATAAGCAAATTAAATGCATTAAATACAAAAAAGAATGAACAACGATGATATACGTGAGGAGGGAGGCCATCAGGTGATAGAACCCAAATCACATATTAAGTTGTATTAAGTTTCAACGTGCAAAAAAGTGTTCACAGTCGTAAAGCTAAAATAAATAGAATTGTTAATTTTGTTGTCAAACTCGAAACGTATTCATGACAATATCATAAATCATTCAACCGTAGCTAAATAAGCTAATTATTATTTAATAAAATAAAACGAATAATTTAAGACATAATTCTATTATGTTTTTAAAATTATCTTTAAATATAGTTACACATCTACTGCAATAATCTTATAAAATATAATAATATAATATAGAAGTTTTTGAGTATACATATTTAAAAAAATTAAATAATGAATAATAAAAAAATAATAATAATAATAATAATAAAAAAAATAATAATAAATTATTCAGCGGCAAATCGTATACCTATATTGTAAAACATGAGATCATCATTGTATACGTTTATTCGTTTAAATCGCAGTGCTATACCATTAATCAATATTACGTAGGGAGTTTTGGTAAACGAAATATTATATATTATTAAATAATATTTATTATTTTGGAAATAATTATAGGAGAGTGTAAAACAAAATTCAAAATTATTTTATAATGTTAGATCATCATAATGGTGGCTCCTCCCTCTCCTATAATATTATCACCAGGTGCTCAAATACAAATCAACTCAATTTAACCACAAGAGGAAGGGGGGGGGCTGTCAAATATGGAATGACAAAATACCGTTGTTGGTATACATAAAACATAATTATTTTTGAACGATTCGTATACGGTCGATTGAATATAAGAAGTCACTGCCGTTAAACCGATTTAATATTTAATTTTGTTTTTGTTTTTTAAATTTGGTCCAACTAGGAATACGAATAGGGATTTAAATGAAAAACGATTACATATCTGAACGCGTCACCGATGGTTTTCTGTCATTGTTCGGAACAGCGCAAGTAAAAGTCCACAAATATATATGTTTTTTTCATTTAAAGTGTACTGAAATTAATTTCATTAAACATTTAAAGCACCACTTGTCATGGTAGTTTATTTATTTTAGAACCGTAGTTTCCAGAACACTTTAAAATATATACCTATAGGTACTCAGCTACGGTATCGTTTAAAACAATATAATATATGTGTAGGACGTACGCGTTTGTATTAGTTTGTTTCATATACACGTTTTTCAAATACGGAATTTTGTCAACAATAACAGCAGTTTGGAGAGCCAGCTGTATACTATTTTTTGATAATATATAGTATGTTCGTTTCCATCGCCATGTTATATATTTTACACACACAAGTAAAAATATAGGACATGATCAATATTGTCCAGAATCATAAGCCATATATTAAAACGTTATTTTAATTAAATCAATAGTCGTCTTCGTCTTATCGGTATTTCGATGTTAAACGGATATAGCGTAAAATTTACTTAGTTATAAGAACTAAGAAGTAAAACACTAAACGTATAAATATTGTAATAACATGACTTTTGACACGATACAAATAATCTGCATTGTGTTTAGTTATTGTATACGACTAACCATCATTAATAGAGAAAGTTGTTATCACAGTCATTAGGATTTTTCACTTTCAATGATAATCGTTAATAATGACGCAGCTGCATTATATTGCAAGGTACTATTTAAATACATTATTGTACTTGCATTATTAATACATAACTGATGTAAAGAATATTAAAAATAAATCAAAATTGACAATAATTGAATGTCATAATAATATGGCACACTAAGATAAATCCTTATTTTTTATTTTTCAAGTTCAAAGGTACTAAAAATGATGTGTACATAATATTATTATATTGTGCACGAGTAACAATAATACTATTTAAGTACCTATTTAACAGATTAGGTTAGCTTACTGATATGTATAACTAGCAGAATTCCTAAATCATTTTACATCGTCTAACATTTTTTTTGATGAGTATAAATTACCTCTTTTGACTGATATTAATTTGAGAAATTTGTTGATAATAATATGATACATATACATTTCTTGTATACATTTATCCATGAGTAAGAGTAACAAAAATAGTATTGAATAGGATTATGCAAAAATATTATTAGTGTTACGTTTTGTATGTTCTAATATTTCTTTGAATTATCATAAAACAGACTTCTCTTAATTTAAATTTTTCACGTCTCACTAATCATTTAAAGCTGTTATTTGTTATTTAAAGTGTATGTCGTAATAGCGTCAAAAAAATATTTTTTATTATAAAATATCACGAAAAATACAAAATATAAAGCAAATATACTCTGGGCTGTTATTTGAATTGTTTTAAATTATTATAAGTACTGATTTTATTTAAAAAAGGTACCTACTTGAATATATGATGTTTTCAGTTAGGGTTACACTGTTTCGTCAATTTTCTTACGTCAGCTAAATGTAATACTTACCTATTTACTAGAAAAATTCAAAAATATATTAATTCAATATCGTAATATTCTAGTCTAAATGAAGGAGGGAGTTATTTCATAATATGACCGGAAATAATTTTGATAATGTGTGTTTTCTGTATCTTTAACACTCCGAATTCAATTAAAAAAGCAATAAGAAATTATGCCTCATTCAAAAACAATAATTCGTATACAAACACTACTTTTCTCTTACGCAATCACAATGTTATATAATATAACAGCATCCACGTCTTATAAAATAATATTGGAATTTGGTTTCGACAATTAAACAGATTAATATGGAGATACGTTCCATAGAGTATATTATGTATCAAGTAAACTAGCAAAACTAACACGTAGGTATGACATAATCGTAATTATTTCCGATATTGTAAGTTCTGTTCTTTGTGTATAAAAAAAAAAAAGAAACACGGGCTTAAAGTTATCACAAAATATTTCACCATAACACGACAATTGCACTAGGTATAATATGGTTTTATTTTTTAAAAATTTTCAAACAGAGTGAAAGTCATACAAAATGGTAATTTATACAAATTACGTTATTATTTAGTCTGCTTATTAAAGAACTGACGAACGCGTTTTCGAAACGTGTAATATAATGACATTTTTACATCTGATATTTAAGTCTGTAGGTGTACTTTATATATTATTATATAGTTTGGCGTCTTGTGGATTAAAACTTTATTCCCGCGTACGTAGTATAGCGGTATACACGCCGCCAAGTTAAATGTAAAAACCATAGCGTCTTAAGCTGTTCCTTGAATTTTATATTCACCCACTCACATTCGGGGTTGAAGTAAATTAATTCGTTTTTAAATTCAACCGACATCGCTAAACAGTTTAAAATTCGTCAGATGTATAAAGTCGAGTTTTCTCAACCGAGTAAAAAATCGAATTCAAACGTACTATCAATTTGAACTGAAACGTCTCGAATATAGTGCAATGACTATAGTATTTGTCTTTTAAACGTCCTACTGTAATCATAAATAATGTAGAAAAGATAAAATGAATATACTAAACTTATTACTGTGGTGTTATTATTCATACAACGATGTTATAATATCATTTGCATTTAAAAGAGTTGCTTCAAAAACTTAATACAATTTAATTAAGTTAATTTTCCCCTATCGGAAATTAAACGTAACTCCTCAAACTGGAATTCGCAAACAATAGTTATAAAAATAAACATTAACCTTTTTTACATACATTTAAAATTATTTTTTAACTACAAAAATAAACATGATGTAATCTTCTTAATTAAACGTATCATACCATAATATTATGCTGATTACTAGGTACTGCACTGAGTCTAAATTATTAGTAAAACTCATAAATTATAATGTCCTATTTTTAACATTTTAACTACCACTTAAATAACATTTACTCAATTACGGCACCTATACTAACTTACTATTTTATTATGATAATAATATGTAGAAAAATATGCTGTTAGAAGGATATTCTTTATCCCAATATTCCATCTTCCGTCAATAATATACATATTTCCTATTTACATTAAAAAAAAGTTAAAACCACAACATATGTTTTAAAATAAATAACTACCCTATGACTTCGAAATAGGAACATTGTTTTTTTATCAAACTATAATATAAATTCATGTTAATTACCATGAAAGTCGTCATAGTACACATTATTTATTGTTTATTTTCAATTTAAATATACCTATATATTAAAATATAAAATAATATAATAATTTAATCAAAAAATAAATAAAATATAATTCAAGCATAATATATGTTTTTTTATACTTTTTATATTTAACTAGCTGTCCCGCCCAGCGTTTCCTGATCCATATGCCTATATATTAAGTTAAGATTAACCTCAAGTGATTTACATGCATCTAAGCCACTTAGCCACCTAGGTAGGCAACCCACTGCATCGGATCTCGCACAATTTATGCGAGCAGTAGTAAATTGTCAGGTAGGCCGTAGGCAATCCACCAATTTTGTTTCATATAAAATTATAAATCTTTAATATTATGAAAAAAAAGACAGGTTTAACGTTGACAAAACAATATTTCAATTGATTTATGATTAAGATCAAACAATAATATACCAGTGTTGATGGCTTATTGTAACAAATTATTATCTAAGTATACGGCCCCGCACTTATAAGTAGGTAATAATTAATAATTAATATACGATATTAAGTCACGCACGTTTTATTAGATTGAGTAAATTATACACAATCTAATTAATAATAATTAGCCTATTTTATAAATTGAATTAATATTTTCTTTGTTCTGTACATATTTATTTTAAGATATGTTCATATATGTACATGTGTAATAAATATGTATGTTTAAGTAAGTTTATAATAATATATGTATAGTGTATGTATTGGTTAACTAAATTACATATTAAATATCAATACATTATTGTAATCTTGAAATATCAAAGCATAAAAATTACATACGTATTCTCAATAATTACATTCGATATTTCGCATCAAACACAGGTTATCTGGTTCAAACCAGCTTTTGCAATCGTGACCTGTTTCCGGAGGGCATTCAGCTCGGCTACAGATGGAGGGCGACGACGCACGTGGGTACCGTGTTCCCTTCGGAGCACTTGACCAACTATTCGATGGAAGCGTACTTTTTAGTTCAAAACGATCAAAATTTCACATATTTTCAAGTATGTATGGTGATGAGAACTGTTTGTTGAACAGTCGTATACGATGTGTATCAAACAACTAGATTAAAACAATCAATTTCCTGGCCATAGATTAAAGAATTCAAAACGAGCGAGAACCAGCAAGAGTATCCATGGATCACGCTGCCGTTCCGATGCGTTTACAGAGACGGCGAAGTACAAAAGTTCGAGAGCGAAAGCGGCGACGTGACGGGATCGTTGAACATAAAAAGAGCATTGGCCACCATGTTTCAGCTAAAATTGGATTCCCTGCGACAACCGTCATTTGCTACACAAGAGGTAGGACATATTAACGGATGATCCATTTTACCACAATGTTCCAATATCATACAGAGTTGAGCCGATTCCTCGATGAGTTGATTTCTGATTTCTAAAATCTGAATTTTGGTTTATGATATTTTTTTTAATTTAAAAGTTGTTCCCACCATTATATCTGATATACGATTTACCTATGTAAAATATATAATGTTAAAGTAAACATTGATAACTCAAAACAAAAATTACAGACTGGAGTATTTGGAAAATGCAAAGTTCAGTACCTTGTGACTAAAGAAAATAACAACACAAATGTAAAGAAAATAATCAACTTTTCGGCTTGCGACAATAAACTAGGACAACAGTGGAGCAATACGCCGCCGTTCACGTGCCCATCGAGTTATCAAGTAAAATTAATTTAAAGTTCACAAGCGCTTTAAGTTTTGATCGAGATATTTTCTACGCCAAATTTGGCAATGTCAATATAATTTCTGTTATTTTAAAAATATTAAACTTTTAGGATGGGAGTATGAGTCATAGTGTTCGAAATTATAATCTGGACGAGATTAATGTGATTCGGTATTTAAATATTATCGGTACAGTAGAGTTCCAACCATTCCAAGCAATAGCAGAATCTCATCATATCTTTGTAAAGTAAGTTAAAAAAATTGTACACACGAATAAGATTCACTATCACCAGATTCTTTACAGCCAAACATTTGAACTGGATGACAATTTTCCGACCAGTGAACCTATCACGTTGGTAGCTAAGATGGACGACTCGATTGAGTATGATTTTAATCACTATGAAGATCCTACAATGGGTTTCAAGCCTTCCAATAAGTCTCTTCTTTTGGAAGAAGTAATTATTATAATAATTATTCATAAACATTATATTATCACCTACCTATTAATGTCAATAAATTATTACACCTAATATATTATATTATTTTATAGATTCTTGATGCACTCGGCCAACTTACAGAAAGCTTAAGCTGGGAAATTGGAACAACTAACCTAGACAACCAGACTGAATTTAGAGCTTTGGAGCTCATGTGGTGGTTAGACACATCTGATTGGACTACATTATATGATACCATAAAAATCGGAACCAGTTACTCACAAGAAACCATCCAGTTCGTACGATTTAAAATGGTAAATTATTATACATGTGTGTCAACATTTTACTTGCTTTTTTTCTAGACACTTCTTTTGGGACTTGGTACCACAAGTTGGATCAGCTTCATCTGTTGAATTTATTCGTGAACTAATTAAGACACAAAAAATAACGAGCTTTTTGGCCACTGGATTGTTAATAACGTTTCCGTACCACGTTAGATATCCAAACGAAAAACTCTTAAAAGAATCCGAAATATTATTGTATCTCGATAAAGATATAGAAAACGAAGTGAGAAAAGTAGCAATTTTAAGTTTTGCTTCGTTGATACATAAAACGTGTGGTAAAGGAATGTGCTCAGACGATACGCAGAACAAGTACATCAAATATTTTTTAGACCAATTCATAGGTTAGTAACATGATTGTCTTCAAGCAATTTTTTTTAAATAAAATTACAAAATACTATGGTTTTTAACAACAATATCAACCACATCAACAAAAAATAATATGTATGCCATTCGCAATTAATAATTAGTATTATTTTGTACAATTATTTTTTATTTGGGTATTTGTTTTATTGGTTTAACAGAGAAAGAAAAACATCAGCCTATTTGACTTTTGGCACAAATATAAGGATTGAATTAACAATCAATAAGTCATTTTGTTGGTTAGGTACTCTAGTATTTTATTATCAAATTCACAAACATAAATTTACGAACTTATCCATAATTATGTATAATATTTTAACGAAACTACCAATCAATATTAATTTTACAATTAATTGTTGCACAAACTGCAATAAGCTATAAAGTGAAATGCTAAAAACACTGAAGTATTTAAAAAAAATGTTTTTATTAATTTATTAACCTAACCCATAAGTAATCTATTCGTAAATCTATCATTTCTACCTACCTTATTATTCATGATATTTTATTTGTTTTCTACGGATTAACGAAGGAGACCATCATATCTTATTGACAAGATTGTTTTGTTATAACATTAAAGTAGTTTTGTTTCATTAAAATATTCCAATAAACCATAATTCATACTACACATATATTATGTTTGTCTTCTTGCCGATCGACAACACAGTTATTTAACATGTAGGTATGCGTTGATTCCAAAAATGTTGCGTTTTAGAATCCACTTCACACAGTCGACAAATGCTGTTCATCGAAGCGTTCAGTAACATGAAAATCGACAATATTCTGGACTTTTTACAACCGATTATAACAGATCATAACCGCTCTAGACACATCCGATTAGTCGCTATTTGGGCAGCGAAATCAGCCACCACTGCTCACCCGGATAAGGTATATTGCACTATTATGTTATATCATAATAATAAACAACATAATATTTAATAATTAACAGTTAATTAGCCCACCCAACATGACAGCTGTATTCGATTGTCATACAAAGGTTAACTGCGCGTTAATCATATTAATCTTTTTTTAATATAATATTATATTATATTAAGAATTCAAATGTATATCCAAATACAATTGATTAAATAGACGTATATAATAATAGTGTGTAATATAATAAATAATTATCTAATACATGTGGCTTAAACATCTACTTAGGTCGCTGAAGTGTTTTGGCCGATATTCACAAACCATTCTGAACCGATGGAAATCCGAACATCCGCGCTAAACATGCTCATGATGTCCCAGCCGACCGTGTCTCGGTTTTTGACACTCTACTGGTTCATGCAATCCGAACCGAGCCAACAGATTTATAACTTTTATTACACAACGATAAATTCGATGGCAAACTCCAAATATCCTTGCTACAACAAATAGTAAGCTAATATCTACGTTAATGGGATATCAGAATGCTTACACCATGTCGTTGGACGAAGTAGTTTTATTAAAAACATTTTTTATTATTGCGACTTGTGAAACAAAAACTTGGATTTTTATCAAACGAAAACTATATTTAATTATTTTTGATGATCTATTTTGTTTAGTAAATAAATTCCATATCTTTATTCTCGCATAAGATCAATCAATATTTGCAAATATTAGTATAATATTTATTATTTTTTTTTTTAACTTAGCGTCCGACACAGTTTATTGAGCGGCGTTACGTATAGGCAATATAGGTACAATACTGTGTTGAAGTCTTTGAAGAACATTTTTAAATGTTTTTAATTGACTAAATATTGCACATTTTTTTTGGCATGGTAAATATTTTAAGTTAATAAATTACTTATGCCAGGTCGCATGACTAAATTGATTAATTTAATGGTTCAATAAAATTCAATGGACCAATTATGGGCCACTAAATTTTGGTTAAGGGACCATTAGCTCAGAATTAATTCGTTAAATGTTTAGTGACTAGTTATGCAACCCAACACTTATCATTTAAATTTATTTCATCGGTACTTACATTTTTCATTCCACACAAAGTTTAAAATTTTAATAATCACCACGTACAACGACATGGAAACTTGCAAATATAAGCATGTTTAATAAACATACTTTACAAACATTGCTTATCGACAATACATGCAGTTAAATGAAATTTCTTCCCTCAGCAGCAAAATAGCCGCGCAAATCGTAAGGTTCGTGCAGCATAAATGGCATCACTGGGCCACCGGCAACTACCTGCTGGACTACGAGGACCCGATGAGAGGGTACGGTGGAATCATCCAGACCATCCTGATGGCCAACCAGCGCACCGGATTCCCGTCCATACTCCGGTTGACGGCCGAACAGCACTCGTTCGGTACGTCGTCTGAATTTCAGATCCACGTAAAAGCAGAAGGGCTAGACGACAGCTTGACGAAAGAACTATTCAATACCGTGGTGAAACCGTCTGGCGAAACGGCCGACACGTTCAAGAACTTACAGGACGTGCTCGAAAAAGCCAAGTTCACCATCCGGGAGAATGAAAACCTTCACTTCGAGACGATAATTAAAATCAACGAGCAAACCATCTACTGTCACCACTTGAACCGAACCACTTTCAAGAGCTTCGCATTAGGTACGGCCCGCACGGTGTTATATACTGAGTGTCTCCCGCGTCCTTCTCTGTCACAATAACTATTTTTCCAATCATTATCTTTGAACTTGGGGGAGGGATCAAATACTCGTCTTGTTGTGCCCATGTTTCTTTTCAAAAATATGGTATAGTTAATACTTTAAGGTTTAAAATGTCCATTAAATACTCAAAGAGCAATAAGCTACTAGGTTAGCGTATAAAGCTACAATTACGAAATTAGGTATTAACTTCAGCCGATGCCAATAAATAGGTATCATAAGACAAAATATAACCTAATGAATGTAGCCGGAAATTCAATAAAATTAAAATACCTACGAGAATTAAACACAGTTCACGTACCTATCATTTAAGTAGGATTTAGGCGTTGTGGCTATATGCATATCCATCACCCATATATTCCATGCTGTAAAACCATAGCAGAGTAGTTTTCGAATTCATATTAAAGTAGGAACAAAGAATTCATAGTGGACATTTTATTTTATACTTTTCTTATATGTCTGAATTGTTGGTATATTTGAAAGATTTTTAAGAAATTTGTTCAAAATAAAATACAATAATTGTATACATATTATTATTATACGTATGTTATTTATATTTTATGCAATATAGCTCCAAATATGTCCCTAATTAGAAAGGTAAATAATCATCGAATTCGTATCTTAGGAGACAAGCTCTTTAAAACTCTTGTATAGTACCATATGTCCTCTCAAGTCAACTTCCTCATACAACGACCACCAATTGTATTGAAACAATATTAAAAAGTGTACGTTTTTAAATATAAATAACGAGTAACGAGTATGGCGTTTTAGTATTGAAGAGGCTGAGTTCGTTGTATTTTCAATTCAGTTTGAACTACCAGCGTCTATCGTTCCCGTTACGTTTCCAACGGACGCACTTCACCGATTTCGGAACACCGATCCTACTACAGTTTAGAACGGCCTCATTGCTGTCGTTACGAGGCAGCATCAAGCAGACCGAATACGGCAAATCAAGAGACGCCGAACTAGACTTCCGGTAAACGCGTCACGCTATATTCATATATACTTACTAATTCCTATATCATCAGAAATAAATTTAAAAATGTGTTCGATGCCGCTCTACGTTTCATGATTTTTGTGTAGTTTTAACGATACGTTAAATCTTAATATATAAAATACGTTTATAGTTACTCCATGGACACCGTCACCAGCCTGAAAACGTTCAACCCGCTGAGCAGCACTTGGCGAGGTGCTGACCGTTTCCGTTGTATCCACGCAAGAATACCGTTTTCTACCCAGATAATAACGCAGTCTTTCATATTGTCCTACATAAAAGCATCAGCCCACAGATACAAGAATTTCGTCGACGGGTCAAAACTGGGAATCGTGTGGCATTCCGCGACCAAATTGTATCCACTGGAAAACACGTTGCCTGCCGTCAAGAAAGACGAATCGCTCACCGATGTAATTTGCCGTTTTTCCTTCGCTCTAAAACCTACCCATATAATAATTCATAATATATACAAAGTACCTAACTACTGCTATTTTGGTTAACACAATTTACCGAACGTCTTTAGGATTGGGCTTTCGAGTCGAGAGATTTGGGTGCGAAAATTGCCACTACCGTTTTCGACTGCCAAGATGAGGGAAAGTTCTCCAATTCGTTGATCATTATCAAAGAAGCCTTTCAGATTAGTAACAAAAACTATCAGTGAGTATCTATCGACCATCACCCTCGAAACCACCATTATGACCCTATACTAACTATGATTTATTTATTTATTGATAGTTAGTTTAAGTACCAGTGGTACCATGGTAGTTTAGCAGCCTAGTTTAGTCTGCAGTTTAGCACTATAATTGGTATCTATACAACGAATATTAAATCATTATTATTTTTGTTCTTCAGGGCCATACCCGGTGGCGTTGCATTCTTAGGCATCTATTCGCTTGCCAACTATTTCACGTTCATTCCTCCGGAAGACAGTTGTGGTCTGGTATTGTCCCTGTCGCCATTGCAGGTTTGTCATCGAATATTTACATAACATAATTATTATTGATTAACTAAACTATGTGTATCCAATACACTATACACCAGCTGATATATATATATATATATTTAGCACACGCTGTATTGTTTTTAGGTGTATGTGATGAGTTTGGGCCAGGGGAGGTAGAGGTTATGAGGTTAGATAATATGGTAGACATATAATATTATGATTTATGACACACCTTACACAACACGAACAATTATTATTGAACATATTATTTTAACTATGAAGCTTATTGCATTGAGAATCTCGTACTTCGTAGTTCGTAGTATATTTGGAGATCAAACTTTAAAAACGTTGTCGTGAAGAATTTACATTTTTACTCTTCGATGCAACAAATATTTTTTTTCTTTAAATGTCGATAAAAAATATTCGTTCGGTTAAAAATTTTAAAAATTTAATACCTACAATGTTCATCCTTAGTTGTTATTATGGCTATTTAAAAATATTAAAAATACATAAGCATGGTTTTTTAATAATCATTTAATGTTACAAGACGTTTCTCATCAAAATCAAAATATTTAACACATCCATTACATTAACTCACTCGACACCACATAGCACAGCAAGGCTGTATACCCAGTACCCACTTGCCCACATTTTGTTTGTTTTTTATTTATGCACATTGGCTGCATAATAATACAATATTATAAGCTGGTTTCCGACACTATACATTCTACAGGTGGTGCCCACGTTCATCCAAGAGGGCAACACCGTGCACGTCACGATGAACTACTACGGCCAGACGCTGTGGGACCTGATCGCGAACTACGCGCGCATCGCGGACGGCAACCAAGAGATATCGTTCAAGCTGGGACACTCGGACCGCGAGCTGGACATCACCATCACCAACGGCTACTGGAGGCTGCTGCGGTTCGAAGGGTCGTTCATACTGCCATCCCGCAAGTCCGGCGCCCTGCACCCGCCGCCGCCGTTGCACGGCCAAGCCACCGTGTCGTGGGGCTACCACGACTCGGCCACCACCATGCTCGTGTCAATCAGTCCGGAAAACGCCCGCGAGGAATGGCCCGAACAGTGCGTCATCGATTCGCCCACGTGCCTGCAGACCGCCAGCGACATATCCACCAGTCAAATCATATCGCTGCAATTCGTCAACGTGAGCACCGCAGACATGAATAATATTATATGAGCATGATTATATTAATAATTACCTGCTAATCCGAGAATTTTCCGGAGGATTTGACGGTTTGGTATAATAGATCCATCGAATCGGGCTGTTTAACAGTACCTACTTACAATTTAAACGAGTAACCGTCAAATCTTCCTGATTCCGGCCGATAGTCAAAATCCCATGACGTGTAATGGCCCATTGGCATAATATAATATAAATATTATGTGTCGTCGTAGAGCGAATCTATTACCTCACACAACCTAACTGTTAGGTTTGCTCTAACTTATGTGTTGGAATTGGGTCATCGAGAATATGCTATAAAACAATCACTCATTGCATTGACATAATATTATATTAATTATTATATATTATATTATTACCTATCTATAATATAGTTATTATTACCAATTGGAAATTACCTAACTTTCCACACCTATATAGGCATATAGCCATAGGAACATAGGCCAGATGCGACTCAAAGTATAGTTTCAATCAATTTAAGCACCAAAATCGCTAAAAACTAAATTTTTATATTTTGTCTTTAATATTTCTAACAATTTTTTTTTTACATTCCGAAGTATAAAATAAAATATACATACACGGGGTGATCCATTTAATATAAGACACTCATTTTTTTAACAAACACTAACGTTTTTGAAAATATTTCTTTTACATAACATTAAGTCATTACAAAACTACATTTTTAGAAAAAAAAATTTATATTTTACAATTTTTTATCGTTCCTTTTCAAGTTATTTACTCTTTAATGACAATACACATTTTTTACGAAACCGAATACCTATTTTTAGTTTATGAGTTATAAGTACTTATACTTATATGTATTTAAAATGTAGATGAGCGGACTGCGGTAAAGTGAACCAATATTTTGCGAGGTGCGGCATACACTTCCACTCCGCTCATCTAATCTTTAAATACTTATAAGGTATAAGTACTCATAACTCATATACTATCAGTCCAAAATTCGATTTTTATACATTGAAATATATGAAAAAATATTCTGCTTTAGAATGAGAAATTTAAAATGCATTGTCATTAAGAAAAATAAACAATTTATAATATAAAACGACAACAAATAGCAAAAATTGTTGTTTTAAAACAACTTAAAATTATGCAAAAATATATTTTTTAAATTGATTAGTTTTTCCTGAGTATGTTAAGTTAAATACCTATATCACTCGGCTAATAAATAAAAAAATTTTTAAATAGTAATAATCATATATTAATATTATTATACTAATTCTAGCTGCCGAGTTGGATGATAATTACAATGCATTCATTGTTTTCTGACTTTGTAATTGACGAAGGTAATATGACCACCATCAAATTTACATTTCCAACTAAACTTCCTTGGACCACCAGGGGTGAATATTTATTTTAGTAAATAATACCAATCTAAAAATACAGAAAGTAAACTTAAAACATGTGGTTTCAGGAATATGCGCAGTTAATTCTAGGACGGCGTTGAGTTTGGATAATTCAACAACGCACAATTTCAAGTTAGATCAAGAATGCTACACAATAGCATTAGCAGACTGTTCTTCGTCACCTCGTTTTATAGTAGGCATTAAAATGAACACTATTAATTCAACTTTGGTGAGTATAGAATATGACATTTGTCAAAATGATGTAGGTATTGGATGTGAATTCTTGTATTTATGGTTTTGTAGAATGTGCGAATATTAACACAGAACAGTGTAATGGACATGGTTCAAGAAAATTCAGACATAAAAGTATACATAAATGGAACTAAAATTGATGTCACTGCAACTGGAGTTCAACACCCACCAAAAAATAAAAACGATAATTTTATTTATAGGTAGGTACACTATTCTTGATTCTATAACTTTAACAAATATTTAATTTAAATTATAACAATTTTTAGAGCAAAAAAATGGGATGAAGAAATGACTGATCTGGAAATTAATTCTGGAATAACGGTTCAACATTATGGTCATACGGTCATTATGTTGGTTGAAAGTAAATTGCGAGGATTTACGTGTGGTCTTTGTGGAAATTTCAACAGTGAAAACAGTGATGAATTAAATGAAACACCAAAATGTGTACAATTGTAAAAAAAAAATAGACTTATTAAAAAAAATAATATTTAAAACATTGTATAACTTTCATACATAAATAAATGTACTACATATAAAATAAATACGTACATATATAATTATTATGTAAATAAATTAAATTTTTATAAATTAAGAAAAAAAAACAATAATAATATTATCACGCAATTGTATAAAGACTATTTAACCGATTCTGTTGTACATTTTCAACAAATTTTTCAGCCCTTGAACTTAATCTTTTAGTTGGTAACTTATAACGTATAAATGCTCTAACATTTCTTTGATACATGAAAATAGCAATCATAAAGTCCCACGCAGTAAATTCTGGCCATAAGACTGATGTAAAATAAATGTAGCTGTAAGAACACTGAAAAAATAGTTAAAAAATAAGTTGAAGCAGCAGTTTCTTTACAAAACATCAAGAACTATTAATTTACCTGCCATAACATGAAATCACTCAGTCTATTTTCGCCAGATGTGCGTATTAATAAATCAGGTGGTGGGGACGGATAGGTATACATACAATTATCTAAAATTTCAACTGATAAATCTGATTCTTCCAAATCATTATTTTTAATACCATTAGATATTTGATTGAATGCATTTGTTAATTCATCATGTCCTAAAACAAAAAATAATCACAATATTAGGTATTATCATATATTATAGATTTGTGCAATGTACATAAACAAAAGTAATTTATTAACAACATTTTAGATAAACTATTATTTAATAACAAGTGCATAGATCATTATTAATATGACTCATTATTCACATATCACGTAAATGAGAATAACAGAAAATTTAAAAAAGTTAGGTTAAACATTATATCAGTTATGCCAGGCTGCATGAACAATCAATACTCATTTAATAAATCAATAGTGAGCTAATGGTCACATGATTGGTCCATTAAATTGTATTGAACCATTCAATTACTTTTTCATGCAACCCAACATAAGACTATGCAAGAACATAATCTGTATTCTTTCATGGAATTTTTATAATGTTTAAAGCTTTAAGTGAGTTTAAATTTTAATATTTTACAAACTCATAATTTGCTTTAAAATTAAAATATGGTAAAAACCAAGGAAAGAACACAGATAATGGTTTTACTTTTAAGTTTAAATATAGTTCAATTCACTCTAATATTAATGCAAACAACCCAAATGGATTGCAAAGTGTCTTTGTTGTATGTAAGACAGAGACAACAATGTGGGTGTGGTGTACTCTTATATTGTACCTATTCTTAATTATATCCAGTTATAATTTAAGTATTAAACTCTTTTTCATGAGAGAACGGGACCGTTTCGCGCATGTAGAATCAGCTCCAGCCGACTTGTCCGGCTGTGAAATCCTCTCCACCCAGTCAAACATTACAGGAGATGCGCGGCGACGACTGGTTTTGGTTGGAGGACGGTCCTGTTCTCTCATGAAAAATAGTATAGATTTAAAATGTAAATGTTATCATTTTAAATTTTTTAACTAACCAGTATAAGAAAATGCAACATTTAAAAATGTCTTGTTGTTTTGTTTTGTTATAAGCATTGACTCTGCTATTAACTTAACCAAATCATCTGGTAGCTTTTTGATGTTACCAATAACATTAATACACACACCATGCTCATTCAACTTATCTCTAAAACAAAATTAAAACCATATTATTTTAATAATTAATATCTAAGGTTTGGATTTGAAAGTAATTATTAAAAAATGAATGAAAGATGTCAATCAATAAGAGCTTGCAAATACAATGCATTGTCAATATTATATATTTAAAATAATATACTAGAAAGTACCCACATATTATGCCATTATTGTGGATGGACATTGGACGATTAGATGTATTGACTTATCAGCACAAGTTTTTAAGTGTCTATCTATTTGTTTATCTAGTAAGATATTTATTTATCAAAGTACCTATATTACCTATAGAACATGCTATAAAAATGTGTTTTTAATTTTCAATTAATTTGCAGGAAAAGTTTTTTCTCCACAGTACACTTCTTAAATGGTATAAAAGTTTTAAGTATTTCAAAATATTTAATATATCAAAAATCAGAATTTAAATAAACGCATTATTAAAGACTCAAAATGTGCTATGTATGCTTGGTGAATCATTCTGTATAGTATTCAATGCAATGCTATCCACAGAAATACAAAAATATTTAATTATTTGTTTAAAATAAATTAGTACCATAGTACAATAGAAAGACAATTTTTTTATAATGTTTGAAAAGGATAATTTAACTATAAAGAATTTATTTAGATTTCAGTTTCTAATTAAAGTATTTATACTCCTTTACATGAAATAGTTTCAAGTCTCATTTACTTTAAGAATCATTTATTCAAAACAATAGGTATTAAATTAATCAGATATTGTAGACTGTGGATTAAGCTACAAAAATATTTGCTTTAAGTATAATTTTTTAGTATGCATTTGCTATGCTTTTTGTGGACTTTTTAAGTTGTGTAAACAATAGTGCCCAACTATGGCCTATGTGCCAATATATATGTATATGGTTATTAACCAGCCCGCTAAAATATCAAATAAAAATTGAAGAATTGAAAAAAAATTAAATTACATTTATATAAAAAAATGAAACGTATGTAAAATAAAATATAAATGAAAATTACTTCATTGTCTATTGCTTATCTTCAATTACATAAGTTGTTAATCAGACATGAATATGTGTCTCAGTTTCCTTGTAGATACCTACATTGTTTAATAATAAAAATACTATAGGACGTTATCATATTTTTCTTTAACATTATCAATCACCAATATCAATTTAGTTTCATTAACTTAAGTCTAAAAGGAAAAATTTTTTATTCTTGGCCCGTAAAGAAATTTTTTTTATGGCCCTTGGTAAATAAGTTGGTCACCACTAGTTTATAAAATTATTAAAATCTTTGGCTAAATTTATGGATATTTACAGATATAAAGATTTAAATATGTATAAATGTTTTCATGCCTTTATATTTAAATTGATGATTAGTAAATAATACAAATTATTTACTTAGAATTTTAATATTTAATTTTTAACAGTAACTAAAAATACATTACTTTTCTTCCAAAAGTCTTTTAAATTTTTCTCGGGCAAGATCAAACAATGCATCGATTTCTTCTTGTGTTCGCTTAAAGTTATCTAAACTGAACGCGTAAACAGTAACTTCTTTTATACCTAAATGCAAGCACCACTGCAATGTTTCAGCTAATTTGTCAAACCTAGAAAAAGTGTGCACATAATTAATAATTATAAACATTATTATACAGCCATACTTAGTTAGATCTGAAGGTTAACTATTTATTAGAAATATTATATTACTTGGCCATCTTAGCAGATCGATAGCATTCTAAATTTAAAAATATACATTTATCATAGTATAATGTACCTATAATCCTATGTATATTTATTAATTTTATAATATTGTACAAAAATAACTACCTACATTATAAAAGATATAAAACTCAAAATATTATATTATTGAACAGATAAGGACCATAAATCTCAATAAACCTATGAATCTGACAGCTGATGTAGTATAACTGTATACGTATAAGTTTTCAATAAATCTTTCAACCCATTAAAACTTAAAAAATAAAAGTTGCAAATCATAAAAATTAAAACACTTAAATTTCATAAATACAGCATTTAAAATCAAGAATCACCTAATTAATTAATTTCATGTTTAGGTTATCTACTTCAAATATACCTATTAATCAAAATTTATGATTAGTATACTCAAATTATAAATATCAAAATTCAAATATATTTTTAAGTTACAACTTAAATTAGACTAAAATAATGAGTTCAGTGGTACCCAGCGGGTGGGGGGAGGGGCATGGTGGTTCAATTGAACTAGGTTTAATTAGGGCGGGGACTCCTTAGGTTAAGAAACTACTAACCACAATCTAATCAAGTAGCTGCAAATAGGGAGTATCGAGTTGCGGATATAAACTACACACAGACACAGTACACATTCAAAAGTCTAAGTAGTAGCCAGTAGGTAATATAGTAAATATCTATAAGGCTATAACCATATAATTATTGTCTATTGTTCATAAATAATGTTCTTGTCATCAATGAAAAACAAGATGAAAAATATGGGAAAAAAATTTTAAAATAAGAGTTAAATTCAAATATTTATTAAATTGTGTCAATTATTTTTTAGTTAAGTCATCACATTTTTAATTCTTACACCTTAGACTTGAAAGTTGAATACAAAATTAAAGATTTCATATAAGTTTTTTTATTTTAATTTAAAAAATTTTAACATTATTCCACGTACATTTTTTATGACCGATTGAAGATCACATTTTTACGGATATTTCATCAATAAAATAAAAATTTTAACAAATTTTCTGTACTTCTAAGTTAATGATTAATAATATATTATAGAAATATGTTACTTACAAAATATTATTTTTGGTAAAAAATATATTGAAAGTACACCAATGCATATTACCAATTTACCTTTGGTAGATATAAAATGTATGCAAATATCACATTGGTGGGTACCTGGCTTGAAAATGAAAAAATTGATCTATGTATTTCAAAGGTGTTGGGCACCACTGATGATTACTTAGATATGTTTTGTGATTTATGAAGCTTGCATAGTGCTTATGATAGTAAACTAGCTCATTTAGAAAATCTTAATGACTTAGTCTGTACACATTAATAGATTTTTGGGCAAAAATAAATAATTTAGCTATACAACGCAATATACATTATTCAAAAAGCGCTTTTGGTACCTATTTTATATAAAATTCTAACTCACCCTCGTACATGACCTTCTTGCTTGGCAACACAATTTTTCTTAGCATAACGTCTATTGCCATCCATAATAAATGCTACATGTTTTGGTATATCGCCATACGTTAGCACCTGGGCGCTAAAACGCTGCATCCATGTCATAGAGTTGTCGCGTATCCAAGACATGTCCGGTTGTGTGAGGAACAGAACATCTAAGTCATTGCACGAATGTTGTAAGTATATAACCGAGCTGTTGACCTTTGGTCGATATTTTATCTAGGTATTTCCATCAAAAAGTACATTATTATGCACTAAATTGAATAACGATTAAATTTAATGTACACCTAATTAAATAATAACATTCAGAGCGAATGTATGCAACAAGAAAAACAAGTAGGTATTATAAATCGTTATGATTATTATTGGTGAAAAAATCTACTTTACTGTAAGGTACAAAAACCCGAATGCATTTAAAAAACGCCTGTTGATTAAAAAATATTCATATTATTTAATATAGTGAAGTCTGAAGGTAGTCGTGGCCCGAGTGTATAATACTATAATGTGTTATCATGATAATATTATTTGAAACACAAAAATACAAGATTGATAAAACGTTAAAAAAAACTCTGTACTTGAGATATAAAAACCAAACCTAGAAAATCTGATACGTGCACGAAATATATTCTGTGATACGTGTTTCAAGTTGGATGGATAAGACGAAGGGCGTCGAGAATATTAATGGTAGACTGGCGGCACTGTAATTCGTGACGGCTAAATTTGATGTACAAACTACAAAGTGTTATGTGTAGGTAGGGTACCTATCTGGTCTAAATTATTATAATTATTATTATGAACTTTCGTAGACTGTAGGTAGGTACCAAGGTATCAAGGTAAATTACATTAATAGTCGTATATAATATAAATATACATAGGTCTGTAGCACAATACAAACAATAACATTATATTTTTATGTATAAAGTATTAAGAGTATTACGCGCTGTGTAGCCGTGTAGGTACCTACTATTACAGTATTACACTATTACGTATATAGGTAATAGCATTTATTTTAAAATATACAGTATATAATATATACAATATACAATATAGGTACAATATTGTATACAATATATACAGTAATACAGTATATTTTAAAATCAATGGTAATAGTCGTATAGACTCAGGTCTTCTGCACAGCATAAAGAATAAATTATAATATCTATTAAATATATTTTTATTCTTTATACTGTGACTGTAGCCTTGTAGGTATAAAAAAAACCGGAATAGTCGCACTGCTGTATAGTCGACGTCGAGTGCAACTCGTTATTAAAATGGATGTGTTAAATTTCAATTTAATTTTAATTTTTGTCAAAAACACATCCCATGATATAATGTATACTTGTATAGGTACTACTAGTGTAGTATATACTTAATTATGATAATAGTATTTCATGTGATATAACTACAACTGTTAGTAACCTTTAAGTCAATACCGACGAAGGTACCTACCGAACAACGGTCTGAATACAAAATAGGTTCGTGGTATAAATGGCCTTAAAGTAATCTAAATATCTGAAAATTACATTAAACAATAATATACCAACAAAATGCCTTAGTTGAGAAAAGTTGCAAGCTCCTGCAAAAGAAAAAAATGTTAAAAAACCAGCTTAAAAACATGTTTATGTTAAAAGTTGAATATTTCAAATAAGTCAAATAATTATAAAAAAAACTATAAAGTCTATAAAAATATGCAAATATACCTAAATATTTGGTGAAAATGTGAAATTCATACAGTTATTCATTTTTGATATATTCATCCAAAAAACCAAAACGATTTTGTCAAAAACTGGTTTTACTCAAAATATCCCGTTATTTCCTATTTTTTTTTTGTATTTTCCGATTATTTTGAAACCCTCTTTAAAGTTGAATATCAAAGTTTTTTACTTCTTCAGAAAGTGATGCATGGCACAAAAAAATGTTTAAAAACATTATTCTAAACCATTACGTTTATCACTTCGCTCAGAATCTAAAAGTACAGTACCTACTTATTACTGATAAACTGTGTATAATAGAAAATAGAATGATACTCTAAGATCTGTACTCACTAAACTCATAATACTCACTAGTCACTACTAGCCAGACACTACTTAATATACTCAGTAGGTATTCAATACAGACCCTGTACTCAGTACCTAGTCGTCTACTCGTCGGACTCGTCTGAAACTGTTGAGTGTAGACTGCAAAGTGACGACTATGAAATGTAGAATCTAATATATTATAAATTATAATATAGGTATAAGCTCTTAAAAACAAAATAAAAAATATGTTGTCATATATAATGTCATGTGATTCTATTTATATTTGATAATATTATTATGATGACTACAACGGATAGAGTGTGTAAACCTCCACAAGTTACATTTCAATTTAAAACAGCCCCTAAAAAAAATTGTCTACGTACCTACCTGGGTAATACAGCCTGCACTGGTAAATTTCAATCCGTAGATTTCTGGAGTCTGCCGTCTGGTAATTGGTAAAGTAATTTATTAGATTTATACCTACACTAAACTGAATAATAAAATATACTGAATATACGATAATATTAAATAATTAAAGGTGAATTCACTCTATGCAGTTCGGTGGGTTTATCTTTATTCCTTATCATTATTCAGTTATAGTTTATAATGATTAATGGGTATAATGAGTAATATTAAAGATTTTAACTTAATAGGACGTCGTCACGTCGAAGGTAAATTGTCGAGTATTAAAACAACGTTCTGGACTTATAATAATTCTTAGAAACTAATAACTGCATAATAAATCTAAAGATGCCCAAATAAAGCTTGGAATGTCTACTATGGTCTATGAGCGTATAAAAGAGCTATATTAAAAAAATATATCCTCTTACTTTTTTTACAGTGAGAAGTTAATAAGTTATATGTTTTTTAAAATGTCAATTAAGTTTTGCGAAAAAAACTTTTTAAAGGCACGTAGAAGAAGTTCTGGTCTTTAATTTGGTACTAAAATCGACTCGTGATTACTTTCTGAAAGGAAGTTAAAGTTGTGGAGAATATTGTGTTAAACTTTTAAACCTTAGATTTAATCAGAATGATTTTTATGAATTTATAAATAAAAAAAATTGCAAATTTTACACTTGTTAAAAACTATTGCCGACTTACGTCTTACACATTTTTTTTTAAATTTTCACTAACAAAACAATTTTTTAATGTTTTGGTGTAAAGAAAATGATAATCTTAACATTTATTGAAAATTTTAAATGTCTACGGTTATTGCTTTTTTAATAACAATAAAATAAGAAAATCGTTCAATGAGAAATCTGTTTAGTTTACGGGTGAATATCCAATAACTAATTTCAAACGCTCGTAAAAAATTAATTTGACTTCCAGGTAAATTTTTTTTAGAAAGGTAGAAAAATGTATAGACAATCTTATGTTAAATTTTCAAATCTTATATTTAAATAGAACATATTTTATGCATTTCCTTATCATAAACAACTGCAAATGTTCTTGATTTTTACGTATTTTGTCGATATTTTAACTTTAGACGCTTATAAAAAACTATTATAGACTGCTTACGCTCAATTTTTTTAATTTTCACTTACAAGTTATAAAGAACCTTGTATTAAATTGTATCGACAATAATAAAAAAAAAACCCCAACAGTTGATTATGCCTATAAATTGCTCAAAAAGAATCAAAATATATTTGAACATCAAACATTTTGTAGATTTTGTTGCATTATTTATACTCCACTATATTCTATTTATATATCTCTTTGACCCAATCAGCTTCCTCAGTACATGTGGTTGTTAACATAATCAGTATGGTTCGGTTCAATCTTTCACATTGTCCGTTTCGTTTGTTACTTTGTCAAAATACTCTATGAAGTCTAGTCGTTGGTTTGCAATGAGTGTTATATTTTCAGTGAATCTAAGACGAAGCGGACTATAATTAGGAACAGCCACGGGCCAGCCGACTTTGGCCACCATCGAGGCGGGAACTGTTACACTTACGCCTATAAGCATCAACACATGTGACGAGTCTATTGACACGAGTCTATTTGACACGTACGACGACGTATTTGACGTTTTAGCCTACCGAATTATCACCAAGTGGCGATGGTACTGATCGACTCACACATCGAGGTGGCATAGTCGTGGTACCGAGGTATACATTCAGACGGTTCACCACGAAGTGTATATCCTGGTATACCTCTGTTTAACAAGGTGTACCTTGGGGCCCACGTGGTATACCTGGTGGCTGGTGGTGCATCATACCTAACCTATAAAACCTTATATTGAGTTTTAAAACATTTTTAGTCACAGATAAAATGTAATTATACATTAATGGGGAAAAAAATATTATAGTATACCATCTATAATATTTAAAAAAAGCTCAATAGATCGAAAATACTTGAAAATGCTAATATAAATACTTGGTAACAAATTCAAGTCCCTACAATTAATCTTTTTTTTAATTTTTTGACATTAAAACTAAAAAATAAACTAAGAAACCACACATCATTGTCAAATCAATACATTCATCGATCCTATGACAGTCCGATATATTGCTTTTTAACGATGTTACTATTAAATGAGATATTACCGTAAGTCTTCTGAAAGCAATTTCATGATATCCATTGTATTCTTCGTTTATATAATAGTGCAGTTTCTTGTTCTAATTCTTTTCAAACTGAAATTAATTTAAACAGTTTCAAAGCAAAAAAAATACAACAAAATGTGAATCATTGAACCATTGTTTATATTATGCACGATCTACAATAGTGGTATACTCAATACTTTATTGGTCGATAATTTATTTCCAAAAGTCCAAATCAATTAAACGCAACTACAAATATATACTTAATAGTGTAATACACATACTGTTATCATTGATTTTAAATGTTTTTTTGACAAATTTGATCTAGTAAATATTTTTTGCAATTAAATGTAGGTAAGAAATTCC
Source organism: Neotoxoptera formosana (assembly GCA_022818045.1). Classification (NCBI taxonomy): domain Eukaryota; kingdom Metazoa; phylum Arthropoda; class Insecta; order Hemiptera; family Aphididae; genus Neotoxoptera; species Neotoxoptera formosana. The sequence goes on along the minus strand of CM040632.1, from coordinate 16,792,301 downwards.
AATTACTGGACTACTTATCAATAATTGAGAAAATTAACAAACAACATTGGGAAAATGGGAATATTTACTTAACTTGTTTTCGATAAAATCGATTTTGTTTTAGTTAAGAAAGGAATAACTGTAGAAACTTCAAATTTTCATATTTTATTTATTCATTATTAAAATGTATTGCTGATTAATTAGCCCAATGTTAAAAATTACAATAATATTATAAACATAAGTTTCTAACATTAACATCAAGAAAGAAAACACAGATAAAAAAAAAATAAAGGTGAGTAAGTGGGTTGACTGATCTGCCTTACACTATAGGTGTCTTGAGGGTCACTGTGATGTGTTGAATTTGAATTCAATGATATAATACCATTGTATACGAAAAACGATTCTGAGGTCTGTCATTCTAATAATTGCTACTTAAGTTTATTTTACGATATTATATATACGCTTGCCTGAGACCATTATAGGGCAGAGAGTCCTCGTCGACTTTTCCTTTTACGCGTTACGCCGTGCCCCAACGTATGTGTAGGTACCATTATACATTTACACGTATTTATAGTATAAATATAAATATAATTAAAATAATAATTATTTATCGTCCTTATGCCGCTATAATTTAATAATTATTATGATAATTATAAGCATACATTTTTACATTTTATTTGAAACTGAAAGTACTTATTCAACTTAAGTTGAAGGGCCCAGTCCCCTATAACACATTCAAGGTACGACGTTTAGGTCTGCCGTCTACCTACGTACAGAGCCAATCGCATAATATATTTAACTATAGTGAATAATATAGAATTACAATTAAATTAAAAAATTGTTTGATGATAAATTGTTATTTTAAACGTGAATATCCAAAGTCTTAAAAATTTAAACTTCAAACGCTTATAAAAAATCCATCTGATATTCTAAAAAAAAATTTTTTTATAAATTTCTAACTCCAAATAAGTTTGACACTTAGGTGATTTTGACGATTTTTGTCGAAATTCTACTTCAGACGCTCAACTTTTTATTAATTCCCCAAATAACAACTTATGAGCAAAACCGAGCAAAAAATTATTCATCGTCTCTATTTGAAAAAAAATTAATAAAAAAATTGGAAATTGCTCATGCTTAAAAATAAATCAAAAAGAATCAAAATATTTTGAAAATAATACCATTTTTTCTATACGTACTATCAACATTTGGTGAAAATGTAAAGTATCTACAGCTATTCATTTTTGAGTTACACCAAAAAACAAAAAAATAGACTATTAAAAAATTGATATTTACAATATTGTATAACTTTCACATATAAATAAATGTACTACATACATACAAAATACTTACATAATATATAAATATTATGTAGGTAAATTAATTAGGTAAATATTATTATGCAATTGTATAAAGACTATTTAACCGGTTCTGTTGTACATTTTCAACAAATTGTTCAGCTCTCGAACTTAATCTTTTAGTTGGTAACTTATAACGTATAAATGCTCTAACATTTCTTTGATACATGAAAATAGCAATCATAAAGTCCCACGCAGTAAATTCTGGCCATAAGACTGATGTAAAATAAATGTAGCTGTAAGAACACTGAAAAAATAGTTAAAAAATAAGTTGAAGTAGCAGTTTCTTTACAAAACATCAAGAACTATTAATTTACCTGCCATAACATGAAATCACTCAGTCTATTTTCGCCAGATGTGCGTATTAATAAATCAGGTGGTGGGGACGGATAGGTATACATACAATTATCTAAAATTTCAACTGATAAATCTGATTCCTCCAAATCTTTTTTTTTAATACCATTAGATATTTGATTGAATGCATTTGTTATTTCATCATTTCCTGAAAATAGTTTAAATAATAGGTATGTACCTAAGTATTATATAAATCATAGGTATAAATTTATAGTGTCATTGATATGATTTATTATATTTAATTACCAATGAATTAAGTATTTGATTTAAAATTTAAATACAATTATTTCAACTTACCAGTATAAGAAAATGCAACATTTAATAATGTCTTATTATTTTGTTTTGTTATAAGCATTGACTTTGCAAATAACGTAACCAAATTATCTGGTATTTTGTTGATATTACCAAAAAAATTAATACATACACCTAGCTCATTCAAAGTATCTCTAAAACAAAATTATAACCATAATATTTAAGTAAACTAATAACATTATTCAAATCAATAAACAAAAATTATTGTAATATAGGTACCTATGCTATAGTGAATATAGGTGCTATAGCTACCTAGGTATAATGCCATAAGGGCATCCACAACAATTTTGAACTATTTGATCATAATAAATTAAGTTAGTGCAGTACTAGAATAAATTATTAATTATTTATTATTAAAATCTGTTTTCATTGTTTGGATAGGATCATATAGCTATAGAAAATAAATTGAGATTTAATAGTTCATAAATAAAGTATTTATGCTATGTTGCCATCCATTGGCAAAATGTTATTGTCTCATCCTCGTGTAGTCGTGTCTGATGTCATTTTTATTTCAAAAATCATTTTATCAAAACTTCTAAACTAGATACTATAGGTTGCAGAGTTTAAATTGTGCATTACAACTCTGTGTATTAAAATAAAACATAATTTTAAAAATTGATAATTCTGTGATGTCTACAATAAATTATTGAAAGTAAATGTGGAACAAAACGCTAGTAACTAAGGTGTTTAGGTGTGCCATAATATATCGTTTTTTTCACATTTTTATATTTGACCATTCTTTTAAATACAATTTAATATTTTCTAACCTATGTTGTACCTATATTAATATTATATAATACTTTTACATTTATTGTGAACCTAACCTAACCTAACCTTTATTTATTAGTGAGCTGATGGTTCCCCATTATATGCAATATCTTATTTGGTAGAAACGGATATTGGTGGAAACGGGATTAGCCCCGCTCAAACATTTTCAGTTGGGGTAAGCATACCTGTTGGGCTATATTATGTGGACACCCTAAATGTATTGTATATAAAAATATTAAAAGGTTCGGATATAGAATTATACAGATACCTACATGATACATTGATATAAAGGTTAAATAATGCATCAATGTTTTCATGCCTCTACATTTATATTGATGATTATGTAAGGAGGTAGTTAGTTAAAAAAGTTAGTATTTCATCAATCACTAATTAATATTACCTTTCTTCTAAAAAACATTTTAATTCTTCAAACAATGCATCGGTTTCTGGGTTTCTCTCAATGTTATGTAAACTGAATGCATATACAGTAACTTCTTTTATACCTAAATGGAAGCACCATTGTAATGTTTCAGCCAATTTGTCAAAACTAAAAATATATAGATACACAATTTAATTGGCAGATATATCATATATATATATACACGTATACGATTATACGAATATATCATATATATAGTTCGTTTTGTTTAAAACTTGCATCAATCGCTATATCACCAAATTACGTAAATTTTAATAATACAAATAGATTTTCGTTTAATTATTTTTATTTAAAATAATGTTAGAAACCATTTTTAAATGTTTTTAAGTCTTGTAATATCATTAGGTACCTACATTAAACAGTATTTTTTAATGGCATTTCTTATTTTTTAAAGGATATTTAAGTTCACATCCTAGCGACCTAGCACATCCAAATTTTAGGCGGCTCGCATTCTATGATATATAATATAGATATTGATATTCTCGCCAGTACAGATTGTATATATAAAATATTTTATTGTATAGGTTAAGTAATTAGTAATTACTAAAATTAAAATAAAGGTATTATAATCCAATTTTGATGTTACGTTAAAATAAAATATATAATAGCTATAATAATTGGCAGAGAAAAAAATTAAATAATGACGAAGGAATACAGATTTGCATGATGCAAGTCAGACATTACGACTACTCAAATAGGTTATTATTAAATATTAGTTCCAACTCACCCTTTTGCATAACTTTCTCTCATGGAAATACTATTTTTCTTGCTATAACGTCTATTACCGTCCATAATAAATGCTACATGTTTCGGTATTTCCCCATACATTAGCACCTGAGCGCAAAAACGTTGTGTCCATGTCATAGATTTGTCACGTGTCCAAGACTTATCCGAGTGTGTGAGACACAGAACATCTAAATCATTGTATCAATGTTTCACACTTACAAGTATATATTAGCTAACCTTAGCTTATGTACCTTTCATATAATTATATTTATAAATATATATATAAAATACGTAAATTAATTTAAAAATATAATAAATAATATATTTATAACTATTGAATGGTGATGATTGGTGTGCTCTGATCTCTGAATTAAAAAATGTTAACGTTTTTTCAACACATTTTCAAAAGAACTAAGAATATAAAAAAAAAAATTGGGTACCTATGTTAAATAAATTTGAAAGTGCAACAGTTCAATTTAAATAGACAGGCTATATATTGCATAAAACTTTTACTTCCCTAATCCGTAAATAAAAAAACTAAGACTACAGTTTATTGTTATACGCAATATAACAATAAAAAATAAAAATAATAAAAACGTTCTTACTTTTTACCAAATTATCCCAGCTCCATTTATTTGTTTTAATAGTTGCCATCTTGTGGCCATAAAAATCTGTACCTATAGCTTGCAAATGTTAAACAACTATCTACTATAAAAGTTAGTTTATTATTATTTTGTTATTTTTGGTTGAAAGAACGTATATGTAAGTCTTCAAGTGCATCTATAGATCTATACTACGCTAATATAATGCAGTAATATGAAATATGTTTTTAATGAAAATTCACAGAACTTTAAGTACGAGCAAGTACTATACTGCTCTAGTCTATTTACTAGTCTATTTGTTTGTAACTATAAGTATATAATTCTGTTAATGCGCTATACATTTTTATTCAACATCACGATCATCATTCATCACGCTTAAATATATACATAAATTACATATAGGTATAAAACATATATTATATAACTACTGTTTTATTTTGATCTGCTTATAGCAAAAGTGATGTAAAAACCAATAAATTAGATTAAAAAAATGTATGTATACAATTTGAATTTACTTTTTAAAAGTTGTGGCCAATTTAATTATTTTATTATACAGCATCTGATATCCAAGCCGATAGTTGTTTTTAACGAGGAACGCCAATACGCAATGCAATATAATGGTATACAAACTAAATACCATAGCAAAAGTACAAAACAACATCAATATTCAGTACTACAGTCTACAATTAGTACAATTAATAATGCACTACAGTGGAAAAAAACAAGATAAAACATAGAGAAATGCCAGTGCTGGAGAGCAAATATCCCCTTTCCCCCCTAGGTCAACCACTATAGTGGCAGACATGATGAGAGAAGGTGGCGTAATTCTACTAATACAGTTACAATATAGCTGGTATTGTTAAAAGTATTATGACTTAAAAACACATTCGTAGGTACTAAAATATATAATATAGTATGTTTTTTTTTGTCACCTATACTTTTCCAGTGGCCGACGATCATACAACATATGATAATTTTAATGTATATGAATATATCACGTAGTATGCAGGTAATAGGTAATATAGCTAAGGCGTTATTTTGGGGCAACCAGCAGACGCAAACTTCCGTGGCCATCTTCATAAGAATCTAGGTAGGTACTGCGAAAAATTCGTTATCGTCGCGTTTATTTATTTAACGAAGGTACATCTTAAAGATTTATATAATTTCCATTTTAAATGTATAAGATCTCCTCCTTCTTTTCCCAATTCGTCATTTTAATTTTCAAATCTTACGATAACATATTATGTACGGGTAATCATTATTAATATTAATTACTATCCAAATATTTCTGACAGACTTTACTTCCATTTTAAACCCCCTCCTCTATCGATCCTTAACACTGTTTCAAACAAAAAAAGTTTTCCTACAACAATATAATAATAAACATGACATTAACCTTATAACATTATGCTGTATTTTATATACTTATTGGAATCTTAATATCTCATTAATTGGGCTGGTAGGCTGGTATTGTATTTTACTTTCACAATAGGTATCTTATCACTTGGCCTATTATAAAATGTAAAATTATTAATCTTAAAACGGGGGAGGGGATAATATGTACTTTAATATTGCTGTTGTAGTGTTGTGTCCGGAATTATAGCACCAACCGACAAAATATTGATACATTTATACATTTACACCTAAAGTACCTAAGTACAATAATATGTGAGTGGTGTAGTAATTATAATTTATTCTATAATGTTATTTGATATTGACATACAAACTTTACAAACCAGTACGTACGAGCACATAAAATATGCAAATGAGCGTAAATTAAAACTGTTTATCAATTATCATAAATCTAAATAATCCAAAATGAGGCTTACGCACGTATTTATAATTAGAAACTACCTATACTAGTATACTACTATTGGTATTACAAATAAAATTTTAATTATTTAAATTCTAAACAATATCTACCAACATTACAATCCAAACAGTGTAGCAAAATTAAACAAATTTGTATAACGTGTAGTATATAATAAGAACGTAAATTGTGGAGAGGAGATGAACAAGGAATGAGCTTCCACAACAATTTCCAAACACCACAAATTTTTTCCAAACTTTCTCGTTTGACGATTATTATTTTTGAGCATGTATATCAGAAAATGTATGATTATTAATTTTTAAGCTAAATAAATAAATTGGATTCTATTTTGCAAGATTTTGTTTTGAGTTACCCGTTTTATTCCAGAAATAAAAATATTTTATTTTATTAAATTGGAATTTAGGATATATTCAATTAAAAATAAAAAGTTGCTCAACATATTTCATTTTTGACCATTATAAAAATATTATGATTTATGTTTGATTATTATTAACCTTCAACCGTTTTTATATATTTACGTATGTGACGTGTAACAAATTACAAAGGTTGGATATGTAAATATTATATAATATTGAACACAGCATATCAGTGCCGTAAAAATCAAAGGTGCAGTCGGTGCATACCTCCACTGGAGCCCGCTGGGTCAAAAGGCCTGTAGCCGTCAACAAATGTTTTTTTTTCATTTGCCAATTAATTTGATTTACCTATAATAATTTTATTATTATTTTGTATTTAATTTCATATAATGAAAATGTAAGATCCTGGTTCGTTTTGACTTAGAATTATTTATCAAAACTTAAATTGATAAAAAATTACATGAAAATTTCTACTTCGCAAAAAAGGTTAAGTAATATAATATCAATATTAAGTATTGAAAGAGGTCGTACTGATGAAATAAATATTGAAAAGATTATTGCTGATTTCTAAAATGCTAATGCTGGGGAGAAAATGTTTTTTTAATACTTAAATAGATATTATAAAATATGAATTAGTAAGATATTATTATAAAAGAATAATGATAATAATTTTATTTTTAATGAAAATCATGTTGGTTCAGTCAATACCCAATAGTCATATTATATTTAAATATTAAATAATTTATCATACCTACCTATATAGTTTATTCCACAATGTGTAGTTAATTAACAAAACGTAGGTACTCAATATGAAACTGTGATCCTGTACATTACATTGAAGATGTACACCAGGGGTGTCCAACCCGCGGCCCATGATAGGTTTTGATGTGGCCCTGTCGTACATTTCAAAACCATAAATTATTCATGTATAAAATAAGAAAAAAAAATATTAAAAACAAAACTTATTAATATAAGGTGCCCACACCTATTATATTGATTAAATAGTATGTGAGTGTGTTATGGTAATTACAACGATGGCGATGGCAAAAAAATAAAATGTATTATTATAAAAATGTATGTGGCCTACTATAACTTCTACTTACTTAATGTGGCCCGGTCTTCCCAAAAGGTTGGACACCCCTGCTGTACACAATATTGTTTCAACGAGGAAATTAATTATCGGTACTTAAAATTCAATATATCCACTAATAGTATCCTATCTAAGGAGTAATGAATGGCCGTGGTCAGGCCGTCTTTGTATATTGTATCAATTGTATGATGCTCAAGAATAAGAGGGGGGCACAGCATACACATTTGTTTGCACCTAGGTCTTTGGCTCTCCAGTTACGGCACTGCGGTATGTAAAATAATTTATAAATTATAACATAGACAATAGACATATTATACACACGATTTAAATGTGTAATATATATTCTTATGCAGACACGCAGTTCCCATATATTATAATTTATAATATAATATGCCCTAAATTATACACATAATTTGGTAACATTAAATATTTACGAATGGATCATCGCAGGAAAAAAATTGTTGTGTCCGTATATAATATTGCCTATACTTGACCCCTTATTTGCAGCTAACCACATTAATATGTTAGCTGCAAATAAGGGGTCAAGTATAGGCAATATTATATACAGACACAAACAATTTTTGCATAAATAATTATTTAAAACTTACAATACTTCAAAAATTATGCTACTAGATAGCGTTCAAATCACTGGGTTTTCATTTGGTTAGTGAAGTGAAGAAAAGGACAAAACATTTGAAACTTCTTCCTCCCAACACCCCTAGACTGTTCGATGCCAGTCCATTATATCTTAGTAATTTAGTTCATGGTGATTTAAAGGCATACACAACCTCCTCAAAGAAATATATATTTTATACTTAGTTTCGATACTTCACGTTGTGAAAAAAAATATTGAGAAAACAGAATATTTTGTAAAAACAAATTATTTACAGTGTTACGGGTGAATTTTGGACGTATCTATGACGTTATAGCGTCAAAATAAGGCATTGGAAATAATGCAAAATTCGTATTATTTACATTTTCTTAAATATTAGGTGAATATATTTTAATATAATATGTTAAACAACTACTTTTTAAATAATTCATAAATAAATTACAATATTGTAAGGGAAACAACTTTTAAAAAAAAATTATTATATTATTTATTACTCTAATTTACAATATTTTTAGTAATACAGCTTGGTTAGGCCGAAAACTTTTTTGAATTTTTGAATCCTACGTAAATTCCATATTATTTTGCTTACAACACATGGGCAAAACTATTCGATTTCCTTTTCCGATTGGCCACTGCAATCCAAGAATTAACTGCCACTCAATTGACCCAAGACGTATATTAAAGTAGGTATTACACTATAACAAATAAATCTCCACGTTTTGTTATCTGGATAATATTTTACAATCGTTTTTAGTATTAAATTGTGTTTAGAAGTTATGTTTAGTATTTCCTTATCCAATATTAGTTTTGAAAACGATTGATGTAAAGTAATACATTTCCTTTCTTGTTTTCGTATTTTTTCCAAATTTGGTAACTCATTATAGCATAAACACTCGACATCATTAAGCATGCCTTTACAGTATCTACAAGAACGCACCAATTTAAATTATAAAGTCTACCTTCATAATAATTGTAAATAACGCTCTATACCTTCAGCAGTTCAGCGTCAGGATCAAAATTGAACGGTATTTAGGGACATTATTGTATCGTGTATAAGTTGTGTTTTATAATGTTGATTTATTAATAATATGATAATTTGTTATTATATTATATTACACTATTTAGGTAAAATAATATACAAAATGTTGTTATAGGAAGTTATAATGAAATACACCATGACACAGCGACAGTCAATTATGATAATTATCGGCAGTCGACGAAAATAATAATAATTATATTGTTACACGTTTCAACGTTTGCTACCGCCTGTCAGTGCCTCGAGGAAACGGCGGACGCAATGACGTCATAGATACATTTGGAATCTATAAATAATTTGTTTTTTCAAAATCTGTTTTCGAAATTTTTTTTTTTCAAAGTTTAGTATTAAAACCAAGAATAAAATAATTTTTTTTTTTTGTTGGATTGTGCATGCCTTTAAGAATATAAAACTGAAGGAGAATGAGATGTTTTTTTTATCAAACAAATGGTATACTCGGTGGCGTGGCAAAAGGGGTAGTCGAGAGCCGAGAGGCGAACGCCACTGAGTTTTTAAGGGGCGGTGGCTGGGTTATGATCAGTAGATGATATTATTGTATTCAAAGGTGGGCAAGTTAATGAAAATAATTAACTCAAGTTAAGTTAAGTTAAGAGGACACAAGATCGATAAGTTAAAAGTTAACAGTTAACAAATTATAAATTTAACTCGATAAGTTAAAAGTTAATATAGAAAAAAAAATTAACTTAACTCAGTTTAAAAAAAGTTGATCTATTTTTTTAAATTATTATGTTAATCAAATAAAGAGTGAATGTGTCTTCCTGTTTTCTAATTTATAAATTATAAAAACAATTTGATTGAACTTTTATCATAATGTACACTGTATACCCTTTTACTTTTCTATTATTTATTAATTTAAACTATGCGTTCACTACTCGTTACCGTACTTTATGACATTTTTAATTATTTTAAGTAATAATGTAATAAATAATAATAAGAAATCTGAAATATAAAATGTCTACCATATAATATTATAACAATATGTCAATATAACGAATGGACTAAATAAATATCGCACACGGTAGGTAAACGAATGACGATTATGATAAAGTACGATTACGATTTAGAAACAACGTAAGGGACTGGTCGATGCAAGCGCACTATAATTCATAATATTGTCTACAAGTATAGACCGGCATAATATTATCATGTATATATTATACACAACTATAACTATATACTTTAAACGATAATTTAGTTTTCAAGTTATTCTTAGAATTTTCTTTCCAATTTAAGTTTTATTTTTATTTTTATACTGATAATATCAGATAATATTTCGTTTATACGTAAATATTACTATTATAGTAATATTTACGTATAAACGAAAAATTTCAAAATGTTTTTAACTTATTGGTTGTTTTTTTTTAAATCAACTGAGAAAAGCTAAGTTATTTCAACTGTAAATTAAACTAGTTAAGTTTATAAGTTGATTACAAAACAAACTAACTAGATAAGTTAAAAAGTTAAAAAAAAATTAACTTTTTAACTTAACTTTAACTTTTTAACTAGTTAATGCCCACCTTTGATTGTATTAACTAAAGTCAATATTAGTATAGTATCTATTTAAGAAATAACTTCGACAGGTTATTAGGTGCATAGTGAATGCCATTATCGGGTGATTGCAGGTGCTGCAGGGTGGGTGACATATTATTAAACTAGCTTCTGAAATCTGAATAATTTCAAGTTCTCCACGCCACTTGTAATTGTTGGTAAATATCGTGACTAAATAGTAAATACCGACGTCAAATATTTATGTACAATAATTATTATAGTCGTCGATAGTAAAATGTTGTCAACCGTGATTGTCGACGGAGCGCGTCGTCGACTTTTTCCTCCATGATACGCGACGAACGCTGTTTCTTCCATCGACCGATGTCGTAACTCACTGCCCGGTCGGCCCTCTCCAACCCCACTGCGCGAATCAACTGGACGATTTTCGTTTCATTCCGCGGTTGCCTAGAGTGTCATAGCTGCTACTTGTTATTTTCCGATCGCCGAACAGTGCATTTTGCCGGTGATCCGTTTGCAAATTTTCGTTTCACCTTCGCACACACCGAGCTAGCCCTCCGTCTTTCGCATCGTTAGGCGGCAGTCCATTTCAACTCGAACTATTCACCCGACGTCCGCAAACATGACCAGCCCACAGTAAGTGACTATATTTATTATTACTATCGCTCCCGTCCGTCGGGACGCGCCATGTTGGGTCCGGACGGCCGAGAGACGTGTTCTGGGGTCCGTACGGACGGCGAAGAGACCGTTTTTGCGAGATGCGCGATTGGTTTTTCCCGACGCCTGGACATATTTTAACGGATGTGGTGATGACCGCCGCCTGCGCCGCCACCACCTCGTGCTCGGGTCGGCGTTCCGCGCACACGTGTGCCCGCCGCTTCCGCTTTTCCGACTTCCACGCGTCTTGACGTCTGGGTTATTCCGAGTTCAGACGGACGATCGGTCTTCCTGGCGGCCAGTCCCCTCCCCCTCTAAACTTCGACTCGTTCCTCTCGACGACGTCCGTTTTGGGAAGAACCGCCGGGAAAGACGCCTGTGCCATCCCAGCAAGTCGGGTGCGCGCGCACACCGGTAAATCGTAGTAATGCCGTTTCCTGGTTGTGCAATTTTTTGCTGACTGTTCGTCGACGGTTTTGTCTGTTTTTCAATGGATTTAGCCCTTTATCTCTCGAATTCGACTCTTATAGAACTTTATCGATCAAACGTCGTACGCCCCCTTCCACTCCGCCACCCTAGACACCCCTCCCGCACTTCAACACCTTTTTACGCTCGCCAATGCGCCCTATGGGAACAAAAGAAACGATAAAACCATACAATATACTACATATTATAATACTATAGTACGGAATAGATTTAATAGATTTCATTTATTCTGTGACTCACCTTTGGGGTGTGGATAGCATTATCCAGGTGACTACTGGTTTTTTTTTATCCTGTCTTTCTCTGGCTGTATGATTGTAGCCAACGGTGATTTTGTTCAAACCAAGTCCGACTCGTCATGCGACGTTGCTTGTGACAATAGTATCAAATTTCATCAGTTGCGTACGATCAATATATATGTTTCTGGACAAATTGTTCAAACATATTTAATCCCTATAATGTAATGTATACATATCTCTATTATATAATACTATTAAATGTGTACAAACTGTATTAATTGAAAATATAATTTTATTAGAACCCTTAGTGTCGATAAATCAATAAAGAGTACCTCGATCTGAAATACAAAAAAGTTACCTACACATTTTATTTTGTCTAACATAATTCATTTAAAATGAATTAAACTGTAATACATTTGAAATTTAATTAGGTACTTACTGCTTGGGTTTTGATTACTTGCTTAAAATTTTTTACTTTGAACACATGTTAAAAAAATAATTATGTAGTACCTACCTACCTGACCTATAAGATATATACTTATATCTGGCCTAATTTAGTTGTTAAGTAAACAATATTATAATAAGTATTGAAGTTACCAAAAATTTGAAATATAGTCTTGTACCTATAGGTATGTAATACACTGATATCTACCTATAAATAAAGACTACACAAGTTCTAAGTTTAATCATTCCTGTTTTTAATAAACACAAAAATAGCTTATTGTTCAATAATATTTTTAGTGGACAGTTTGTTTATGGTAAACTCAAGGTAAAATAAAGGCACTGTTTACTATGTTGAGAAAATGTTTTTGCTAAATAGGTATCTTAAAGTAATTTTTAAAGTAGAAACCTATCTAACCTACAAACATTTTTTGTTGAATTTCTTTTACTATTTTACCTAATGCTTAATTTGTTTTGAGTTCTTGATAATATTGTACAATAGGGGAAAAACCAATTTTAAATAATTCATGTAAATTATATGTGACGTCATAGACCACTAATGGAGCAGCAATTTGGTATAATTAATATTAGATAGGTACTTCTTTAATCATTTATATAAATGTTGACTATTGTGTTTATAAACTATTTAAATAAGTTGAAGAAGTTTTGTATGTTAAGGACAGGTAAATGTAGTTTGAAAACTTACTGTAACATTAAATTTTGAATGACAAGTTTAAAAGTAGTTATAAAATATAAATAAATTTAAATTTCCAGTAGGAATTCGATAATTCTTAAAAACTATTTCCCTGTTATGTATATTTATAATAATATTTAGAGATAACATATAAATATGGATTGGTTATACACTTATACCCTTGGGTGACTAGCCTATCAATTATACCTTTACTATAATATTTAAGTAACTTAATATTTTATTCATATTAAAAAAAAATTAGTTATATGCTGTGTTTTTTAATAACATTTAATGCACATACCATATTTTTTCTATAAAACGTAAGTGATAAGTAACTAAGTATCTGTACCTACTTTTGCCACTACACGCTTAAAATTAAATCTTAATTTATATTTATATTACTTTAAAATGACAATGCGTACCTACCCCTGTTATTATAAATTAAAAAGGTATTTATTACCCAATACCTACTTAAATATTAAACCTATATTTAAATCGCATACTGTTTCTTATCTTAGATAATAACCTGCAGATTTTATGTGCAAAATAACGTAATAGTATATCTGTAGCATTAAAAAATAATGCATTTAATACATTCTTTGAATTTAACAAACATTTGTTAATTATAATTATTTAACTTTTATTCTTTCAGGTCTTTAATTCCTCCGGTCATATGGGCACAACGTAACACAGTGGTATTTGTTACTATTTGTGTAGAAGATTGCAAAAATCCAGATATTAAAATCGAACCTGAACAAATAAATTTCCTTAGTTTTGCTGGCTTGGAACAGAAAAAATATGAAATTACCATACCGTTATATGGAGCAGTAGAACCTGAAGTAAATTAAATAAATAAATTTCATATGGCTTACCTACTTATTGGTACTTACCGATGTCATTTTTACTATATATATATTTTTAAATTAATATTATAGAATAGCAAAACAATAGTTGGTGGTAGATACATTGAATTGGTTTTGCAAAAGCCATCTACAGATACCAAGTATTGGCCACAACTAACCAAAGAAAAAAAGAAATACCACTGGTTAAAAGTTGACTTTAAAAAATGGAAAGATGAAGATGATTCAGATGATGAAACTGCATCAACCGGTGGTGGTGGAGGAGTGGGTGGAGATGGTGGTAACATTGATGATGTATGTCGATAAGTTAAAATAGTGAATATTAATGATATACTGTATTCAAAACATTAATTCATTTTTGTAAACTAGATGCTCAATATGATGGGCGGTGGTGGTCCTAAGTTTGGAGGCTTGGGAGGAGATTACAGTGTACCTTCTGATGAGGATTCAGACGATGAAGATATGCCTGAACTTGATGACATTGAAAGTGAAACTGTGGTAATTAATAAACATTTTTTTTTAAATAGCTTGATTGTTAATTGTTTATTGATTTATTTATTATTATACAGAGCAAAGGTAAAGAGAAGAGTGGAGAAACCCTGCCTAACCTTGAAGAAGTAAAACCGGCAACAATTGCCTAATCTCTACTATTGTCATTATCTCATTCTTCCGAATTTTTGTTCACATAATAATACGGTTTAATTTAAATGATTTTGTATGTGTAATTTTTACATCAATCGAACATAATTTGTGCTCTAGTGTGTGCATTAACATTTCTCATTCAGTTAAAATGCCTATTATTGTTCACTTTGCCTGATTTATTTGTGAAAATATGGTTGAAACTTGAATTTTCTTCATCCCATTCCTTTTTGCACCCTTAGCAATAAAACTCCTGAAGTGTTTTTCATACATTTTTCTTTATGTGTTGAATGATAATTCCTTAAATTTCTATTGAAAACAAATTTACAGAATGGCATTTTAGTAATGATGAAAACTTTTGAATGTCATTTATCTTTAAATTATTTCATTAAACATTAATAATGAAGATAAAAATTAATGTATTCTATGTAAAGTTGTCTTATGCAAAATTAAATTGTTTATATTAATAGTGCAATCATTTGTTAAAGCAACTTAGTTTTTTTCGGATGATATATTGTGTAAGACATGCAAATAAATTATTGATTGTGGAAATAATCATTACTCAACGTGGTTTTAAAGTAAATTATGAAGAAAACTAGTAACAACTGCTCAATTTTAATGAACATATATATATAATTATATAGACTGAATGTAATTAAAACTTTTTTTAGTGTAAAGAAGGAATATGCTTATTTAAAACAATTAAAATTTCATAATCATACCAGGTTTTAATTTTGAATTAAAAAATACAAGGATACTATTTACCCAACAGTAAACAATTACTATTTAGTGTTTTACTCTCTAAAATAATATTTATACTTAAATAATATAATTGTTTCTATTGTTACAGTCCTTTCCAACTTGTCCACATGAATTTATAACTTGGATTTTAGTTAATAGATGTTATAATATAATATACTTAATTCCTTGAGTGCCTGCCATTGGTTATTATTCCAATATTATACTATTAACTAAAGTTCAAAATTATAATATGCATCTACACATTAACAAATATTTATATTAATTTACAACGGTACACAAATAAGTTAACTAATAACATTTTCATCTGATAACAACTTTTTGAGTAATTGAAAATAACATGCAAGATGTTTGGTACTAACTACTAATGTGATTCAATAAATATGTATATTTTAAAAAAAATTGAATTTCCAATGTGCATCTAGTAAAAATATTTTACGTTTACTAGCATACTTATGTGACTATAACATAATTTCATGATTCTTTAAATGTGATGTGAATAATGGTTGATAACCGTAATCACTAATCACTTTTCAAATTGGCTAAGTTACTTATATATATTTAAAGTTAAAATGTGTATTTTTCATCACAACAACGTTTATAGTAAATTGTTGAAAATCTAAAAAGATGCATACTGTTTATTACAAATCGAGGATGTTAGATATTCTAACTGCTATACGTATTAAATAGAACTCATTTTTAAGTTTGACTGATATTGATATTAAGTCTCAAATTAAACCATAACTTCATGAATACCATTGACATACTTTTACATTTAAAGTTTATGTAAATAAAGCAAAATAATGTTATGAGTACCCTGCAAATTTTTATTTTCTGTAGATGATTTAAAGTAACCAATTTATTTAACGGTATTTCCTCTCAACATTATGTCCTAATTTTATATATTTAAGATTTAATTTTGATAAAATATACAAATAAATTTTTTATGAATTAATGATCACAATATTAACTTATTTTAACCTCTCAAATGGGTAAGACCGTATTTTAAGATATGTTATAACATACAGTGTAGATATATGAGAATTTAATATTATGAAGAAATTTGTCAATTTTTAACTACCTACTTGAAGAGTTTAGCTTAAGCTTGATAATTCAATGTCCCATTTGAAGTTGTAGTAGCTGGTGATGTTACTTAGTCTATGTCAAATGGTTAAGTGTATTGTCCATGCATATTATTTTCATAAATTTGAAACCTATATTCATATAGGTAATGCTCTCAACTTGGTTCTGCGCAACTGTGGTACATCACGCTGTCTGCTATATAGTTGGTATTGTCCATCGCGCAACATAGTAATAATAAAAACATGCCTGCGCCGACTGTACAATATTTCGTCCAAGTTGAGATCATACCAATGTATTTAGCCATACCTATATTCATACTAAAATATTTAATGCACTAATGTTAAAAACTTATAACTACAAACCACATATATTTTCAACTATACATTTTAATATTGAAATTATCTAATACAGATAAGTACTCAACTAATCAAATGTTATTGAATAACATTATACAAGTAAATAAAAGCACAATTTAATAATATAGCAGTGTAAGTATACTATAGCTATAAAAATTGCACTTTCATCCTTTTTAAAACTTATGTTCTTTATAATTTAAAATACTAATATTATATTTAAAAAAGTTCAAGAATAAAATATTATCTTTTTTTATCTATGTACCTATCAATAAAAAGATAGGTATTTAAATGTTAGTTAATTAAAGAACAAAAGCATATGTTTTGAATTTATTCAGTTTTATTTAGTTAATAGATATTATTTTAAAAAATAATTGTGTTTCACCAAAACAATTTAATTTACGATTACAAAAAAAAAAATTAAAAATTAAACCATTGTAGCATCGCCTCCAGATACTTCAACTGGGGATTTTTCTTCATAGATATTATCATAAAATTTTGGAAGTTGATCACCAAGTACCAACTTTCTTTGAATAGCACCAGTATGGTTTATTACTCCCATACGCACGACTCCTCCACTTGAACCATCGCGTTTAATTGCCAATGAAATTGCTAAACAAAATAAATAACTTATAATTAAGTAAAAGTATTAATCAAAAGTAAACTAGTTTCATACCGTTAAGTACAAGATTTTCACATTCTTGCTGGGACATTCCATCTTTATATTGTGAATCCATGAAACCATACAAATAGGAACTACCAGAACCACCAATAGAAATGTTTTGTTGGACAATTGTACCACTTACATTGATCGAATATACCTGTAATAAATAAATGAAGTGTTTAATTTTGAATAAGATATGCACATAACCTGTTATTATTGTGGTATATAAAAATAAAAGATATAATACATGATTTTTTTTTTTTTTTTGTCTCAATATTTATAAATTCACTTTTTTAAAAATTGCTTCTTATTCTTTACATAAGAACATTTGAACTTAGATATTCATATTGAATTACTTGAAAACTTCAAATTCTTAAAAGTTATTGGATTAAAATTAATATATGTTTATGGTTAATCATTAAATATTATAAGTATTTGATTTAAATAATTTGAATAACTTAAAATTTAAATAGACGCTCATCATGTGTAAGGGCACTTTTTTTCATTCCAAGATAATGTATACAGAAATAACTTAAAAAACAACAATTATCAAATTTATTAATTACTTGTCCACCATATCTGCTGTCCCATCCAGCTACAATGACTCCAGCAGTCAGTTGATGTCTGTTCTCATAAATCAGATTTTTGAACACATTAGCAGCAGCTCTGACAAGTGGTGGCTCATCCATTTGAATGCTATGGAATTAACACATTTTTTTTTACTGATAAGTTTATTCAATAATATATATATCATTAATTACCTAGTTAAATCCATGTAGTATGCAACAATATCAGTGATGGCTTGTGTATCGGCAGCCGAACCTGACCGGCAACAGTAAATGTTGTCACATACTTTTGTTAACTTATCTGTAACTCGATTAGCGATATATGCTCTAGAAAGCAAAACGTAAGTGGTTTATCAGTTTATGAACTAAATCTATCTCAAATGAATTACAAGTGCTTTTTAAACACCAGTATTTTAATTACCCAGTCGTAGTACGAGAGTCAGCTCCGATTATAACACCACCGTCATAAATAGCAGCTATGATGGTAGTCTAAAAAATATTAATTAAATTGATTTTATTACACATTATTTAATGATTCTACATGGTTATAGTATACAAATAGTGTACACAAATTAAACGACAAAATAAAAAAATCTTTGTTAACAATTTATTTAGTAAACTTAGTAATTACTTACACCAGTGGTTACTTCATCCTTGGTGATATCATGAATGCCGCCGTTTTGAATTCCACAATGACTAAGAAGAGACATTTTGAAATTATTTTCAAACGTTTTTGAACTTATAACACTTCAATACTATTCAATATTTTGGAACAGCGACCAAGTACTAACGTTTAGTAATATCGGACAAGAAAAAAAAAAATAATATTAAATTATGCTGATAATACTAGAATTGTTTATACATAACCCTAAAAACTAAATCGCATAATCATTGCTGACAAGAGTTGTTAACCGTAAACACGGTTACGGTGTTAAAGGTTTGTTGATTTTATCACAAAACATTTTTTATCTACATTACGGTTTACAAGCGCTCGCGGACAAAGAGTAACAGAACTCTCAACTTATAAAACCCATTATAAAACAGTGGAACAGCATGCCGTGACAGTGACGCCGACTATGTCCGGCCCGGTAGTAAGTTGGCGCCGCGTTCAGACGCTCTAGGGCAGTGGTTCCTAAACGTTTTATCTGTACCGCCCACTTCCAAAAAAAAAAATCCGACAGACACCCCCTTAAAAAAAATATTGTTACAAAAGTATGCAATGAATAATTAAATGTATTGTTTATAAAATATATGTATAATGTATAATGTTTAGGTACAAATGAAACACGTACGTTGTTTCTGTTATTGTGATAACGAAATATGAAACTGCCACCGCCCCCTTTCTGTAATGAAATGACCCCCCAACAAAGCTTATAACGCCCACTGCCCCCCCCCCTGGATAGCTCTAGCGCCTCCGAGGGGGCGATTCGCCCACTTTGGGAAACACTGCTCTAGGGAAACTGTATCTTAATACCACAGACAAATTATTGGTAGTAGCATGGTATTATAGACACCTTTTTTATTATACATACATAATATTATAATATTAAAATAAATATAAAAAACAATTTATTTATATTTAAACTAACATAAATTCTATGATAATAATTATATGAATCAAGATTTTTGAACTACCACTAGTTATTTAAATATTTTTTACTTAATTAATTATATACAGACTTTTCACCCACCTACACATGATTCCCGAGTTCTAATTATTTCTGATCCTTAAAACTGAAGATCATATAAATATAGGAATATTGTCCCTAAGCATAAGTCCTGCTGCTTGTTGCCATTTTTCCTTCGACTCAATTTATTTTGGGGTCTTAAACATCGACCTAATAGGTGTATTAGGTTCACACTCTTGTATGTACAACAGTTATGAGTTTATGACTATCAGACATCATTTTTACGTATAAAACATATAAAGTTGAGAAAAACGAAGAACGTTAAGTGTTCTGTAAATGTAATATTTAGTTAAAGATAATGAGCTGATTTAGTTTATTAAGACTTATACAAACTAAGTATTATATTTTTAGATGCTTTTAGTCTTTTACATTGATTTTATCAAACAGTGTCAACAACACTTAATTTAAAATACTATACAAGCTGCTTCTAGTTAGATAGTTAAAAGTTCTAGCATGACAGCATACAACCAATGACGATGAACTAATGATTAATGAATGATAATACATAAAAATACAATTTATAAATTAATTAAATAATAAATATTTTACAATTGTTTTTTCTATTAGTATAAATGTATAATCTATATAATATATATTTTAAAAATGTATAGTAATTCATCAATTAAGAACGTTGGGCCGATTTGGCTCGATTTTTTTTCAGTTGTTTGTAATTGCCATGAGAAGGTTTTTACGGAAAGAAAAATTAAAAAATGTGCACAGAAAATGGGAAATTTTGAATATTCTATGTCTTACTAGTGGCGTCATCTATCTATAAATTTTAATTTTGAAAAAACCGAAAATGCTTTTTTCGATGGGATTGAAATGCTGCGTTTATTTATAAGGTTGCTATTAGTTACAAATCGTATGACTATTGTAATTTGTAAATTGTAAAAATATGGCACCTTTTCTCGTCCGCCACTGGATCATAATATATTAATTGATAATTAATATCGTATTACCTAATTTTAAAGTATTAATTGCTATAATATAATAAAAAAAGTGAGCCACGAATATTAAGCTACAGCTTAGTGCTTGAATCAAAAATAGGTAGGTATATCTTAGTCCGTGTCCCGTGATATGTACGTTTGGCATACAAGGATATCTTAAATCGTGATCTGTATCGTGGGAAGTCGATGCTACTAGATCAGAGGTTCCCAACCTTTTAGTTGTGCTTTGTGCGGACCACCACCAATTTTGTAAAAAAAAAACCCGTTGAAGCCCACATACTTAATAGACAGATAAAAATATATATACACGCGCAAATAGACAATGATTAAATATTACCTATAACCAAATCAAAAATATAGATGTTTAAAAAATCACATAAAAATCTCGACGTTGGTGCCAATCGGCATAAATTAAAAGTTGCGGCCCGGAGCTCAGTAGTAAGTACCACGTTGACCGAGTCTCAAGTGTAGGGAACCACTGCACTGTAGACGGCAGGCAGTAGCCAGTAGGTGCAGTAAGTCCAGAGGTATCTTCTATAAATCAGAGTTTCTCAACCTGGGGGGGTCGCATCGTTCAGAAATAATTAAACGCCGATGTAGAAAAACAACCTTTTATTTACATTAAAAATAATACATAACCATAATTAGAAAAAAAAGTTAGTTAGCATAAACTATGAAGAATAGAGTAACAAGTATATTATTAACGCGATATTTGTGATTGTTTTATTTTCAAATGTTTCTTTAGTCATGGTTCGACATTGCAAACACATAGAAGTAATTTTTTTTTTTGGGGGGGGGGGGTTCTCTAAGCTTTTTTTGTACTCGGTCGAATCGGTCGATGCATCCGTACCACGATGTAGAGAAGATAAGGTGACAACACTCCCGTATCTTTCAATGGTACAATATTGACGCAAAAAATCTCGGCAGTTTGGTAGTTCAGAATTTAACACCAGAGTACGCCACTCTTCGCTCGAAGGCCGACTTTTATACGAGTCGGAATGGAGATTTACATTTAAATTTTATTTAAATGTATTAATTGCTGTTCAAATGTCAATAAACCGCATGTCAACATAATATATTTTGTATCATATTGTATAGATTATTAAAATATACTAATGTTTTGGAATCATGTACCAATTATTATGTAAAAATTGTAATAATATTATATGTTATGTACCTACTATGTAGCCATATCGTACAAATTTATTGATTTAAATAAAATGCATATTTATTGTATAATATTTATATGTTTATTTATTCATTGACATATATATTATATACAAAAAATGGAATTAGTAATACCCACAAACAATAAGTATAAGGTAGGTACGAGTTTAAAGAGTTAATAAAAGCTCAAATAGACTACTACCTACAGACCCAAGTACACCAAAATAAAAAAATCATAATTTATTATATTTATATAGATACCTATATGATATATAATAACAAAAAAAAAATTAAATATTAAGCATGATGTAGAGAAGATATAATATCTACAATAGAGAATAGAATATATTCACAGTTAAAATAATAATATAAACCTAATAATAATACTTATAAATTGATAATATTCTATTTTTAATTTTCCTAATTGTTTGTATTAACACATGTCTCACTTAATGGTTCGTACTGTTTGTAGATTGTTAAATAATATTTCGTATGTGGTTTCTTAATTTGTTAAAAAATGCCTAACAAATGTTTTGTGCCAGGATGCAAAACTGGATATGCCAGCTATAACAAAAAGTTAAAAGTAGAAAATAAAAAACCACCTATTTTATTTCGTGCACCAAAGGTGAATCATAATTTTTAAATACCTACTATAGTCTATAGAGATTTATTTGAGGGAAACATTTGTATAATTGTCTTGTCTTTACCACCTAAGTACCTCCAAAAGAGCATTATTAATGATACATATTTGTATGTGTTTAATAAAGTAAACTATTTATAAAATTTGAATTAATTATAATTCCAGATCAAAATATAACTTAATTACAAACCTAATTTTGTTCTATTAAAATATGTAGTAAATATAATTGTATGATTATATAATATAAATAGCCTGAATTTTCTAATATTATAATTTTTAATATTAAATGAGCTGAGGATGTGATGAACATAAAAATGTATTAACCAAAAACATTATTATGTTTTATTTACAATCAAGAATGTTTTTTGTATGTGATGCGGAAAACGCAAAACTAGAAAAAAAATAAAAACAAAAAAATTTAGCAAAGCAGTCAAAACTCTTGTAATTGTGTACATAACATTGTTAAGATATATAAATATATAATAAAACTTCCTTAATCGAAACTATTTTAAATGTTACCTAATTGAATAGAATAATTACTTTAAAATAGTTCTTACGTGGTTATTGTTTAAAATTTTGAAGTAATAATATAAAAAACGACAAAAATGTTTATAATTTTTGATATTTTACATTAAAAACAATGTATTCACAATATAAAAACCGGCCTTCGGGCGAATGGTGGCGCAACCTGCCGGAAACACCAAACTGCCGAGATAATTTGCGACCGGAATATTTACAAGTGGTGTCACCTTATCTTCTCTACATCGTGATCCGTACTATAGACTATAGTCTTAACCATAAAATATTCTGTGATCATAAGTCATGGTTATTAATGGTTGAATAACAGATTACCTAAATGAAACTATATATATTTCTGGTTTTATTTAAAATCTGTTGTCTATGGTCCGGCGATAACTGCAAACTCTATGCCTGCAGCGAGGCACAAACTATTATTGTCTGCTGACCAAATTGGATTTTTGTTAGTCCTGCTACCGAAGCAGTTCAAACTTCGTGGACGCGAAGAACCAACTGTGAATGCTTCATTTTTGTAGCTAGATGGCGCTGCCCGTAAACGAATTTCGTATAATATTCATTTTTAAATATTTCATGGTTTCCGGGCCAATCAACGGGGATTACAAATTAACAGCGTTGGTTAATTTACCGGTCCAATGGTGGACTGGGACAATATTTCAGGCCAGGAATTTGTTTAGACAAAAAAATGTGTATTCGTATAGCCAGTCAGGTCATGAACATGAATATCAGGCCGGGCCACCGAGATCAGTCAGTCCCCATTTACCACCGAACACTGTTGACTGTTTAGACTGCCGAGTGCCGACTAGTTTAGAAGACAATTAATAAGTAGTTACAAATGCTTTACTTTTCAGACAGTGCCATTAGTTCCAATCACGGCTAAATTCACTGGTAAGTGGTAGGTATTATCTGAGATAATTTATCTCTACTCGGACGAAATATCGTAAAGTCGACACAGGCTAGGGTAAAACACGGTTTTATTATTAAGCAATTTAGTAATAGATAGTAGGTACTACCTGGCAGACCTACCTGTCTGCGTTTTGCGATGGACAATACTAACAAGTAGACGGACCGACGTACTGACGAAGCACATATTATGCGAAGAATCAAGTTGAGACATTGAGTGTACTGGGATATTTAGACACGAGTTCAATGGAATCCGAATTGAGTGCAAACTAGTAATAATATTCAAACATTGTGATTTGTGATAACCG
Organism: Neotoxoptera formosana; assembly: GCA_022818045.1. NCBI lineage: Eukaryota > Metazoa > Arthropoda > Insecta > Hemiptera > Aphididae > Neotoxoptera > Neotoxoptera formosana. Next base: position 16,767,688 of record CM040632.1, on the reverse strand, counting down.
AGTACTGCTTAGTGAATACAAGGTTCCGCACAAGTTTTAATATTACTGAAAATAAAAAAGTCGAGTGTAATTCCATAAATATTTTTCACGAGCGTCTGAAATTTAAATTTTGATGACATTTGGTATTCATTGGAAAATAACGATTTATCATCCATACGGGTTTCCTATAATTCGTTGTAATTACAAAATGAATAATTAAACTCTTAGTAATAGACACTTGATATTTTCACCAAATGTTTATACTATCATTTTCTTCATACGTGGTATAATTTCAAAATGTTTTGATGTTTTAGAGCTATTTATAGACATTTGACATTTTTGGTTTTTTAAAGTATTTTTCTATTAATGTTGACGAAATATTTTCCACTTAGCCAAAAAACTTGAAAATGTAATACATGATTCCTTTAAAGTTGTTATTGAAGCTATTTAAAAATATTAGGTTCAATAACTAAGGGTTCAAGCCCCCCCCCAGCATGAACATTTCTGAGTTCTAAGTAGGGCCTTGCTGACTCCGGTTGTCTCCTCTCTGAATCGTTTTTAGTTTACAATGATACATCTCATTGAATTAAAATTTAACACATCCTTTACACAAACACATTTACAGTGATGACCCACGCGACATCTATAATATAATACTGTACAGCAAAGCTAGGTATCCACTTGCCCACCTTTTTCAAATACATACATAAACTGTTTTATACTATAAACATTGTTTTATTATTCAAATATATTTGGGGTTGTAGCTCGTAGACCCTCCCTCGATGATTTGGACCCTATATAGTGGCGCATAATATATATAAAACTGAGTTTGTTGATGATGTCATGATGGACACCGTTTATAAAATAAATAAATCGTTCAATAGCAAAGTATTATAATAATTAAAATGTGTAGTACCTATAAAGGTAAATAGAAAATTTAATATTAACTGTAATGGCTATAATTACCCAAAAATTGAGAGTTGAAATTTATAAATTATGGAAGAAAATCTTAGAAAAAAAATGTTTTCAACACATATTTTCATTCCGTTCATAAATTTACAGCTAGATTATTTATATATTTATTAGTTTCACAAGTCATTTGTATAAAAAATAATTTCAAAAACATGACAATAAAGAAATTATGACTATGTATTTTTGATACTTTTTTATATGTATTAAGAAAACTTATCAGAAACTTTTATGATTTTTTCAAGCTTTTAACAGAGAAGCAAACATTTTAATTTTATAAACATAAAAGAAAAGAAATCTATAAAAAAAAGTAGAAGTTATGTGTCAATTAATGAATTAATAGCCAAATCAAATAAATAAATAGCCAAAATACTTTGAAAATTAACGGTTATTTACGGTTATTCGTTTTTGAATTACAACAAAATAAAAAAATCGTTTTTACAAAAACTGATTTTGTGTAAAAATTTGTGTTTTTCTCGGTTTTTTTTTTTGTTTTTTTCAATTACATGTTTTAAAAAAGGGAAACTGTTAGTTTTGACTACTCAATGTACCAACTAGATTCGCCTACTAGAAAAGATATTGAATTTGAAAATCTAATCTTTTTACCACTTTAAAAGTTGGTGACAGATAAAAAAATTTAAAAAATAATCACACATTATTGTAAAAAATTAGTATACGTTCAGCGCTCCGCTCAGAATCTAAAATTAAACTGCGCAAAGACTCGAGAAGACGCCATTATACCTATATGTGTTGTCTCCGTCTTATAACGATTGGTTTTTTTATAATTTTTAATTTTTAAGCATGTTAAGATATTTTTATACCGTATTATAATAAACTAATATTTTACATACTCGTAAGTTATGACTTGCTTAATAATCAAATCATTGAAAAAAAACCAACATACAAACCAGGAGAACTTACAAAGTGTGTTTGTGAGATATGACAGTATGACACCCCCCCCCCCCCTCTTAGAACCAATATTTTTTTATAAATTATTTTGTTATTAAGTATAAAAATGTAATTTATGTTATTCCATACATGTACCTATATGAATGTCTTGATTAGCTGATTATTTTTATTAGATAATTTTTTTTTATAACCATAAATATATTTTAATTTATATGTAGGTAGTAATATATATTTAATTTATTGACGAAACCCCCTTAAAAAATCCTACGTATGCGATATGCCTCTGAATTCCAAATTTACAAACATAAATAATTTTCTTACAATCATATCTTTAAGTTCGATATTATATCAATTGACGATTCACTCTTATATTAACACTAACGTACGGGTAAATCCGAATTGCACATGGGACAGAAAATGGTAGTATTTGAATTGCACTCGGGTTGAAAAAAGGTAATGTTTGAATTGCACTTGTTTGATCGTTACACAAAAACCTATTTATTAACGAATATCAGTCACCAGTTGAAAGAATAGTTTGTATTTTAAATATTTAATGTTTATGGTTTATATTACATATACCTGAAAGAGTATACAGATAACAGAATTCTGTAAAGCTCAATTTGAGAACGATTTGACTACAATTTAATGTGATGCCTAATCTAATAGTTAAAATGTTGGCCAAAAAGTAGGCTGGTGCTTGTACCAGTTTCCGATTATTGGTTTAATATGTATGTAAATTGTAATTTATAAATTAATGTAAATTTGGACTAAAGAATATAGTGTTTAATAAAATTAAAAATTATTATTATTATTATGTTAAAGTTCAGTACGGGAGGATGAGGATGAATTGTACGATAAAGTATATTACTTAACACTAATTTTACTTAGCAAAGCTTCTCTTGGAAACTTGAGCAATGAACACATGATAACAACATAATTATTCATTATATAATATACAAATTATTGATTTTATTATATATTTATATGTAATGATAACTACATTTCGTCGCACTATATAATATCTATTAAAAATGTATGTCTTATACAGTAATTAATAAGAGTAATTAAGAAATACTTTAATAATTAAATCTCTATTGTTCTTCTGCCCATAATATAACATTATAGGTACCTATAATATCGAAAAGTTCATGATACTTCATACCCAAATTGGATAAAAGTAAATTTAATTACAAAAAAACGAACCCACTAGAATCGACATTTAAAATTAAAATATTATTTTTGTGAATCCTAAAAAACTGATGCTTTAAAAATGGTAATTAAAATTGTATTACAATTTAAAATCATCTAGAAAATGTCAAATTATAATATTCATGTTATACCTTATTTAGGAAAGTATGACATATTGTCCATAATATATTGACACTTATATCGTTGTTTTTTAATGTTACGCTGTGACCTCTCGGGGAGTAACAACTAAATTGTGAAAATAATACATTTTATTTAGGCAAGTCTTTAAGTGTGATTGCTAGCATAAGTAAGTACATGAAGTTAATTTAAAATAATAGTCTACAAATACCACACGACGTAAGTGATGACATTACAATTATTGAATACCTATTTTATCAATGTATGTATATTATTTACAAATAACTTGTAGTTGACTGTAAACATTTGAAGCAACATTAAACGTTTAGAGTGGCGTCATTTGGGTGTGAGAAATGGGGGAATTTACCTGAACCAAAAAATTACAATGTAAAAATGAAGTACCTAAATATCGTGTACATTTTGTATCAAAAAACCAAAAAATAATTGTATAAAAATGTATTGTTATCTTCTTATTTAGTGAGATCCTTATTCTTGTTTTGAGGCACATTGTTTTTTTAAAATCAGGGTCAACTGGTGCAAAGTATAATGAGTCTGTCTGGAGAAGTTCTTGGTAATTTATTACTATCTACAACATGGTTTAATCTATTTACCGTACCAGTTTATAACCATTGATCCATTAAATGAAATTGTGGTTGACCATTGAAATTAATTTAAATTAAAGATAATAAGATAGTAAGATTAAAATATAGATTCTATAATGTAAAAAACAAAAACCATAACATTAAGGATAATTTTTGAATATTTATTATTTGTAAAATTGCTGGTGGTTAAAATTTTGACCCCGTCTATTGTAAAACCCGAAATGACACCACTTGGCAAAACTTTTCTAAATAATGAGAGTTATGTTCAATGTTAAAAAATAAACTTTCAATTCTACTATATTTTGGAATAAAATCTTATATTTTTTCATTTGTTGTACGTTTTTGAAAAATAGAAATTCATTGATTTTAATCGACACGTTTGAGTTTTTTTGTTGAAAATGTTAATTTTTTTGATTGTTGACAATTCACTATTTTGACTGTCAGGTGTAACCGGCTGAGACTAAACAATATGTAGGGCGGTCCACCTTTTCGATAACCACGCATCGTATTCACTCACTACTACGCACTGCAGTAGGTACCTTTACAATAAAAGTATTCGGGAACTCAACTCGGGCATACATATTATCTCGTTGTAGCGGTGACGGTGTTAGTGTTAATGCTATTCTGGTATTCCGCAGTATTTTGAACGGCAGATGTCCTTTGAACCCCGTGGGAAACTCTTTCCATAAACTAAATTTTCCACATGAATCGTTATTGTACAAAATGATCAAAAATTATGAATATTATCAATTTAAACACAAAGTATATAGGTACTTACTATAGAAATGAAACGTATCGGTTGGTTTAAAATATTAAATAGGTACCTTTACTATTAATACTAATAATATAATAGTCCTAGTTTAAAAAATATTTTTATATGCTGATAAATAGATAGTAATTTTTTTTTTACATCATAGAATTTTGTTAATAATTCATCGTTAGGTAAAATAATATCGTAATAGTATTTTATCTCATTCTAACGTTGACAATGACACAACGTAGTGTGTTTTCATAATTAACTAAATTAATCAAATATTTATCAAGTATATTTATTTGGTTTTGGTAGATGGCTTTAATCTATCACAATAAATGTTAATAATATTTATTTAATCTGATAAATTATTAAAATAAATTTATATACTACTTAAACCTAAACAGTAATCTAGAAAAAAATAGCAATTTATTTATTTGAGTTGATCATTATTCATTTATGATGTTAAACACACATTTTAAATTATATTGGAGTATTGGATATTATTTTACTTTACATACTATACAAACATATTTTATACATATAAATCATACATTTGTGTACTCAATACCCATACAAGTTGTATGGTACAAAGGTGTTTAATATATTATTAGCTTACGTAAATTAATAGCTTAAAAAAGGTTTATAATAAATTGATAGGTAATTTGTTAATGTAGTATATAAACTGTATACTTATAAATACCTTATATTTATAAATTTTAGTTTAATTAGAACATGATTGTCTTTAACTAAGAAATTATGATAGTCTACATGACTATACACTCTACAATGTACGTATATTACCTACACAAACAATATTATCGATTAAATTGATTTGTTGAGTTTGTTGCAAACTCTAACAGCTTATAAACTGTATACTTATAAATACCTTATATTTATAAATTTTAGTTTAATTAGAACATGATTGTCTTTAACTAAGAAATTATGATAGTCTACATGACTATACACTCTACAATGTACGTATATTACCTACACAAACAATATTATCGATTAAATTGATTTGTTGAGTTTGTTGCAAACTCTAACAGCTTATAAAATATTTATAAGTGTATACAATAATATATATATATACCTATAGCAGGTATTAATCTTTTTCAATCATGCACTATGATGTATACAATTTATATGCAAGTGCTTGTAATACCTATTTATCATTTTTTTTTTCTATTTATCGTTATTGATTTTACATTTTATACATTATCACACGCATTTTCAAGACTATCAAAATTTTCAGTTTTTACAATCGCAAATGTAAAGTAAAATGTTTTAAAGTAGACGTCATATAATTCAATGTGAACATAACGTGTCAATGTGAAGAAAGTCTGTGCCGTCGTGATAAATAAAATTCAAAATCAAATCTGCTAAAATTAACAAGTTTAGTCTGAATACTGTTCCCCCCCCCCCGATGTCGTCTAAACTCCGCTCGCCCGATTGACGGTCGATACCGCCACCTTAGCTGGTATTTACATATTATATGTCCGTGACAATAGAACGGCCACTGGACGATAATAATACTCTACTTCTCTGAAAAGAAAAAAACAAATAGCAACTTGTCTGTATAAACACTGTAAATTGTAATAATATATTATTATCAATAGCTTGTCCAAAAGTAAACACACAAGTATAATAAGTTCTTGGCTGCACGGGACGTCGAATTTCGATAATAGAAATTAAAAACAATTTGCCCACACATTTATTCTTCAGTAATAAGTTTTATTAAGTTTTTTCAACTAAGGGTATATTTTCTTATGTCACTTAATCATAATTTATTTATTGCGAGGACTGAAGGACCGAAAGTTTCAATATTATTTTTTACTTTTTTCTTCTTGGAAAATCAATAACAATGTAATTTTATCCTAATACACATTTACATAAAAAAAAATATATATATTAATTTTTTTTCAATTTACATCAAAATAGGTACAGCATAATATTATTATTATTTATTATGTATTGGATGTAGATATATACACGCCATCTTTGTAAAAGGTTATTAGATATCTAGATATATATTTATACATAGTAGCCGTATAGGTGATGATATTGATTTTTATTTTATTTGTCGTTCACTTTGTCCGAATTCTTGAAACTAAGGAAACTATGCATTTCGTTCATACCATGCATCCCTAAAATACCTCGATGGTCCATTGAAACAGTCACCAGGTTGATTTTAACCTTTTGGTACCCTTTAAAAAAAATTGCGATTGGTTTTGGTTTAGAAAGGCATTTCATATGTAAAGCAAACATTTTATTAAAAACAAGTGTATGTGAGAATTGAAATTAAAAATACATTCAATCAACTTTGTAAACGCGATTATAAAGAAATAATATTTTAGCATGCCATTTTACTATGTAACTTTCAGAATTTTCTTTTTATACCTGATATGGATAGGTAATGTTTTTTTTTGTTAGTAATACTTCTTACTTTCAACCGGAATTCCTATTTTACAATTTATAATAATATGATAATTTATTTTCGTACAAATATAATATTTATTTATTTATTTATATAAATTAACGAGACGGACCCTTGAACATTATAAAACACAATACATATAGGTACTTGAAGTAACCACAACAATGTAAAAAAATATGCAGATAATAATACAAAAAAAAATTCATTAAAAAATAGTTTAGGAGGAATGGGCCTAATTGCATCATTCGTAAGACGGATTTATTATATAAATAATTAGTCGCATACATTGAGACATGGAATGGAGAAAAATTACGCAAGTCAGCACTAGGAACCTTAACATTTTCCTTAAATAATAGATCAGGTGCAATATTATGTGGTACCTATACACAATAATCTTTTATAGTTTGTATCCTATTTTTTAATAAATACTAAACTAATTAAGTCAAATATTGAAATATCCCTTTAAATTATTTGGTCGCTGAATATTAATTGTGTGTTCATATAATTATTATATACAATTTATTGCTGTATAATGCCAGGCATACTTTAAGACTTAAGTGTTGCAAAACGTTGAATAATTTTGTGTTTGTTCCTATAAAACAAAATGTTGTTGTTTTAATTTTTTAATCTTACACAACAATTAATAAGTTGCTAGGTTCCTATATGTTATTTATATTCGGTAAAATCTTATCGGAAAATGCAGTATTGAATATTAATTTTAATGCGAACAAATCCCAATAATTAGTTATAGTATTTGAATAAACTATAAAAATAATCAACTATAATCAACTATACTATACTAATAATGATAAATATCTAATACACACAATTCATTTTTAAATATACATGCGTGCATTTTAATATAATATCACACAATTAGATTAATATTAAATATTTAATGTATATTAAATATGTAAAAGAAATATTACATTTTTAGAATGTGAAATTTGTGCTGCATCACATATTTTTTTATTTTTTTAGGTTTTTTAAAAACTAATTTGGTCAAAATTGAATTGCTTTATCTGGAAAACATAGTTTGCTGTTGTCTAATTCTTTTATTCACATAAAATCAAAGAATTTATTCCTTTTTTAAATAAGTACAGTGCGCTACCGTTATATTCATGTTTGGTAAAGATATAACAATAATTTAGTAGAAAAATATTAATATTGCATTTCTGGGTTTTTAATTTACCGCGTAGAGGAGAAAAATCTGCTTGAAAAAAGCTTACAATGATTTTCATTAAATACGTAAATGATTAATAAACGATTAATGTTCTTTTTTTGACAGACAAAATAAATTAGGAAAGAAACCCTTTCTTGAAATAAATAAAACCATGATACCATAAAAATCACATTATTATACAAATAAAAATAATTTAGTTAGTTAATTATAAGGCAAAATTGATTAAAAATGTAACAACAATCTTACCTTTTAGTAAAATAGGATATTTTACTTTTTAATGCACGTTAAAAAGTATGAATATATTTTTTATAGTGAACTTTTGTATAAGCAGGATGTTTCTTGTATCAGTATTAGTGTAAAGGGTCACGGTGGGAGTACCCCCCCCCTCTTTAGTGACTAGATTAATCCTTTTTAATGATAATATGTAATTATCAAAAATGATAACTTATGGCAATATTATTTACAGAAAAAGTATTATAAATTTTTTAAAATATAATAAGAATAAAACCTACTCTTGGGCAATTTTCACCAAAAGAGTGAAATTAATTTTTTTGCACATTTTTTTGAGCTATAATAAAAGTAAAACATTTAAATTCACAAACCTCTTCCCTTAATTTGTTGTCAAAATCGTTATTGTGCAGTATATAGTTGGTGTGTCATTAGTTATTTACGTAGAATTAAGTATTTTCAGAACAAAATTGTATACATATATATTATATTATTCATAACGTGTTAGTACTTATAAGTTATAAGTGTTCCCATATATAGGCTATAACCTATAACTTGTGAGCGTACACATCGTTAGAAATTATAGAATGTAACATATTATAATTAATACAGTTGTGCAATAGTACAATTTAAGCAAATCATATTTCGCTAAAATACATCTTTATAGTAGCTTTTCTTATTTATCTCTTGCGGTATCATAATATTATTTTATAATAAAAATCATATCCGCGCGTGGTTAATCGCTCGTGATTCGTTTGTGCGAGAAACTTTAACCCGTAGACAAGTAAAGCCAGTAGACTAGTAGAGGGTTTGGCCGATCGCTTGTGAAATAAATACGTGTAATTGTTGCCGAAAAGAAAAACAAAATTAGTATGAAAAGTTTTATCGGATTCCGAATAACGAATACTATACATTTCTTAACCGCGCGCATCCGTCGTTGTCGTCGTCGTCGGTGTTCGGTGGCTTGGCGCTATTAAAATTTACGGTTGCTTTATACATCCGTACCTATACGGGCACGCACCTATGTATTCGAGTGCACACACACACACACTCTCAGGGACTTTTGCGATTTACTGAGAAATAATTTCACAAACGTCTAGTACAATCGTCGTCGTCGACCTACGTGTATATATATATATATATATATATGTGCGATCGGCGGGATTTCTAAAAGCCCTGCTGCTGGAAAGGCCTATCTCGATGCTCGCATTGACTCTTTTACGACCGACCGACGTTTCCACTCCGGTATCCTCTCGCTGCTCCTATACTGCAATCGTGATGTCCCCGTCGCACGATTCCGTATAACATCGCGGCTGTTATTGTCCGCGATCTACTGTGCTACTCGCGTAATATTATTTTAATACGCGCGATATTCTTTATACACCGAGTCGTATCCCACAGCCGTCGCCTTTACGCCATTAGTCGCATAATTAAAATGTGAATATTATAATATATTTCTCAGTAGGTATAACGAAAACGTAGTTATTATCGCAGCGAACGTAATATAATAATATTATACACGTGGTGAAGGTAGATATATACATCGCGGGCACTTAGGTGTATATAATACATATTATAATATAATATGCGAACAGTGTGTGTGTGTGTGTGTGTGTGCGTGCGTGCGTGCAGTGTATATACTGAAATATTACGCCGAATCCATGGCCGTGGCGGTCCGGGCGAAAGGGTTGGCATACCGGCTAACATGGTAGTTTAATTACGCGGTCCCTTTCCACCCCCTTATTCCACGACGTCGTCCGGCCTCGCCGCCACCAACACCGCCACCACCACCACAGCGCCGTGTTCCGTCAACCCCCGCTCTCGCACGCTCCCGAACAAACACACACGCACACACACACATAAGTACACACACACACACACACAAGCACACGTAACGCGGCCGGTCGCGTTCCCGCGATAAGACAACGGCCGGCAGCACAGCGAGCGCGAGCGGACGTTGCGGCGAGGGGGTCATAATGGACGTCGCTGACGGCGGTCGGCGGCGAGTGGAATCCACGTATATATATATAGCGTCCACGGTGACGGCGGAGGAGGAGGCGGAGGAGTAGCAGCAGCAGTAGGAGGTGGAGGTGGAGGTGGAGGAGAAGGAGTAGGAGGAGGAGGAGGAGGAGGCAGCGTCGGCGGCGGCCGTAACCAACCCTCCCGCCGGCGCGCGGCGTTTCGAGTATGTAACTTGCATACTGAGTGTCCGGCCGCGTCGGACACGCGGCTCGGCGAGGCGATAGTCGGCGGGCGGTGGCGGAGCGTCAGGGCGTGCGGGGGTAGCACGAGGGACCGAGGGCGGTGGCGGCGGCGGTCCCCGGCCAAACCTCTGCGGGCACGGCGGAGCGGAGCGGTGCGGTCTCTGCTCTGCATAAGATGAGCGCGCGGGCCTTGGTCAGCCCCGATCAATATGGGAGGAACGTTCCCTAACGTCGACGAACCGAACTACCCCCTCCGCCACCGCCGACGCTTGTCCCTTTGCCACCACCACCGCTTCACTTCTTCTTTCGCCCACCTCCCTGTCCGGCCGCGGTCCGACGCTCTTGGGTCCACTTTACACTGCCCACGCCGCACGGACCCTGGAAAGCGTTTGAGTGTGCGTGTATGAATACACATGCTTTATATGCATATACGTGTGCCGGTGCTTGTGTGTGGGTGTGTGCGTGCGTGTGTGCGTGTGAGTGCGTACGTGTGTATAATATATGTACATTGTATGCGTACGTGTGCGCGCGCGTGGTCCGATCCCTAACTTTTGTCTTTTGCATGCGTATAAGTGTGTGTGTGCGTGTGTCCGAAGGGAGATTTTCCGTTGCTCGGTGCAAAAAAATATATACGCAGTAGGTACGCCCGTTGGCGGCCACTACGATATCGACCACTATATATTATAAGTATAACATACATGTATATATTATATGCTATAATATTATAATATGTGCTTAGGTGCAAAACGTATCTTAACGTAACGGTGATGGTTGACACGAGACGATTTCTCTTTTATGTTTTATACCCTGATTGCGCCTAAGAAATAAAATAAGAGATGAAAAGTAATAATTATTATAGTTAATAATATTCCGAATACATACACATAGGTATATTGGCGGTGTAAGACCAATAAGCAAATATACTAGCTAATGTTTAAGTATTATTTTATAGTTTTTAAACGTCACGCGTGGTTAGTTAGTAACAATGCGGATTATGTAGGTAGAGGTACCTACTTATATATAATATATTATGTAATGCAATCAGTATCAGATGATATATACACTGTACGAAAGAAAAATTGTGAGAACAGAATTAATCTATTTTAAGTCGAAAAACTTTTTATGGGAAAAATAGTGCGAGAAAACAAAAACAACAGATTAACCCATGATGAGAGCGTAGAAAAAAAAACAAATGAATTTCGTCGGAAAACAATTGAAAGAAATAAGCGTGCCGCGGTGTAGAACGCGGAAAACTTTGGGGGATAAGGGTTAGTTGTCGGGACCGTAAAGCTTCGAGGGTAGCTGTCATTAAGAAGGTAACTTTGTTATATTTTCCCTTTCCTTTTCCTTTTTCTTTTTTTTTTCTTTTTAACTGAAACAAATCGTCGGCGCGGTGGCGAACAGGTAGTCGCAAAGCACGCCGCGACGTCTTTCGTTTCGATTTTCCATTGACGATGACGGGTTTTAAACGGTTCAATCACTTCACCACCCGTACACCATCGACACCTGTACCGTTAACCCGTGTCTACCGCGTCAGGCGCGTATTTCAAATAACTCATAAATTCATAAATATATATATAAACGTTAGAAATCGGCATCGGCTGCGGGTGGGAAATTAAAACCGGTGACGGTCGTCGGTCGCGGTGGACGGGGAGAGGATAGTGGTCTCGTCCGGACGCGATCGGCACACCGGAAACCGGACACGGTGGCGGTCGGACACCTCTATTTTCCGGGGTAGCTTTTCACCCGTCGCTACCCTGCTCCACCGCCCAGTCACACCCCGCCACACACCCGACCCACGTTTCGTCTTTAAAACTGTACCCGAAACTAAATCGCGCCTTTCTCCCTTTTCCCTACCGCACAACCACCCGTCCGCCGTCCGCGTGGTACTCAAAGTTTTCAAAAACCGTCTAGACGGACTGAAATGCACGCCACGTCGCATTGTCTTATTGTCGGGGTCGTTTCATTCGTTTCCGGTCTGTTATTTTCCTTTCATCTCGCACCACTTTATTATTTGACCAAGCGCGTTTTTCCACCTGAAGCGACCGCAACAAATGCCGAGGCCACCTCCGTACAAACATACGCTCACACAGTTATAACGGATCATACAAATAGTGTTACTATAATATGGTATCACGTGGTGTAATATATACACCCAATGTCTAAATACACACGCGTGTGTGTGCGGCAGCATCGCGGGACGTGGCGGCAAGTGATGCGGTCGAGAAGTGTAAAAAATTGAAAAGAAAACCTGCGCCTCCTGCTGGGGTTTGTCTATACGGTGAGTATGATCGCGATATAGCTGGCGGTACTGCAGGCACGTGGAAAACCGAACGGAATAAATATTTTATATGATAAAAATATTACGCGTTTGCGGCGCGTACGTTCCGGCGAGGTTTTTAGTGACAAAAGAATGGGTATTGATCGGATCTTGTAGGTGAATATCCGAGCGAGTCGCTCGAGGGGGAGGGTGCCGTTAAAGTCCACACGCTTAAGTTTGAATAATTAGCTCGGTGAGGGCAGCGGCGCGTAGCGACGGTGGTGCGAGCCGCTACTCACGTATATATCTACACACACACGCGCGCGTATATATATATCACACACAGCGGGTGGACTCGGGCGAACACGCGGGACGATAGAGGCTCGGGCGGTGGGCTAACGGCCAGTGTGGCGTGGTGGCAGTGGCAGTCCGAGGTCCGGCGGCGGAACGTTCGTATATATTATTATGTATGTATATATATGCATATACGTACACAGTACACACACACACACACACACACACACATATATATATATATATATATATATATGCAAACTCGATGTGTGTGTGTGTGTGTGTGGACGAGCAAAAAGCCGGTGGCGGCGGTGGCCAGTCTCTCCGTCTCTCTCGCCATTTATCAATATGCTCACGTGGCCGTCCGGCAACGGCGGCGGTCCACCCCGTTTTCTTGACACCCCTTTATTGAAGAATCGATTAGGTTAGAGAGAAGGGAAGCTGTGAGCGGGTGGCGTTGGATGCTGAGGAGCATATATATACATTATTCTCCTCTGCTTGTGTATATATATAATATATACATACTATACATACATACACATATACATATTATATACGGGCAGAGGGGACGCGAAAGCCGGCGCGGTGGTGGAGGGTGTCACCCGGAGGCGGTGGTGGCGGACCAAAGTGATGGCAAAAGCACAAGCTCTCCGGAGGCGAAGGCGACCCGCGACGCGCGGGCAAGAGGGTGGTTCGCGGCGGGTGGCGGCGCGCGGTGTGTACGTTGTATTTGAATAATCGCGCGCGGACGGCCGGGGGCGCGCACACGCGTGTTCTCTCTCGGACATCGGCCGGTGTCGGCGTGGAGAGAAGTGTGCGTAGAGGTATAGTGTCTGCGCGCGCGCGCGCGTGTGTGCGTCTAGAGTGAAGGCGCGGTGGAAACACCATCCCTCCGGCCCACTCTTCCGGCCCGCTGCTTACTTCGCTTCCTCCTCCTGCTCTTGCCTCCCCTCTTTTATATGTATATATATTCCTCTTCGGCCACTCGCTCGCCGGCCAGCCCGTCCGTTAACGGCGGTGTGGCCTGACGGAGTGCGGTGGCGACGGAGGTGGCGCGAATGGTGGTGTCGGGGTTGGAGGTGGCGGTGGTGGTCACTACGTCACGTAGTCCGAGAGAGCTTTTCTCCGAAAACCGAGTCGCAACCCTTTATGCCCCTCCGCCGCCCCAGCCACCGCCACCGCTGCCGATTCGAACGATTTCCATATATGTACGCGCTCGCACGGACGGTTTTTCTTTCGCAGCGCTGGTGCTCTGCCCGGTGACGGCGTGTCAGATACAATATATTTCTACACGGCGCACACGCAGATAAAAGGTGACTTTTTTCCCGCAACGTACCGTCACCTGGAGACTTAAAGGTCGCGCGCACCCATCCGTCGTACCGCCTTTATTTTAATATATATATATATATTGTAATCTACATAAAACTTATATTTCACGCGTGTGTGATAGTAACCTAACCTAACGCGTAAATAAATCGTGTGCGTCTCGAACGGTCTGAGACGGTGGACTTATACGGTGGATACCAATGTAATATTATGCTGTACTGAAGAGCGAGAGTAAAACTTTTCGCAAACGTTCGACCGATTGATAAGTTTCGAGTTTTCTCTTTTACTTTTCGGTCATTGAATCGCAAACGAAAATTTTTTTCCTCTTGTCGAATGCGTCGAGACGTCTCATAGTAGCGCACCAAACTCGCGTGAATTACCTTAAACTTTGTCGGAAACTATATAACTTATATAATATATTATATATGTGTTTATATTTTAGTATATTATTCCTCTATAAAGAGTTTTGTAAAAATGTCACTTTTCATGTCGTAATATTTTGCACCACACGCAAGAGTGCAAGACACGTTGTTTACACGTCACTACGTTCATTTAACAACAGTTTAAACTGAAACGCGTAGTTGATAACCAATATAATATTTAAGTATTTATGTGTATAGATATACTGTAATTATAATGGTAATTACTCGAGGGCCGGTGTACTCAAAGCGTGACGAATACTCTGTGTGTGCACAAAAACAAACTTATTCGCAAAATCAATAAACAACTGAGCTGTAAATGCACACGAAAAACTTTTTGTTTGAACACTTTGTAAGTTTATCAGATTGGAATTTACGTCAATTGACCCCAAAAAGAAAAACACAAACAATTATTATCTTATAGCCATCTGTTCGACAACATTTCGACATTCTTCGTATAGATAGGCCTCTTATTTCTTTTAAATCTTGCAGTTAACTTTTTAACTTTTCAAGGTAATAACCTATTGTAAAAAATTATATTTTAGTAAAATCCCTACTTAAACATAATATAAATTGCCATGTTTTATATTCCTGAAATGTATTAAAAATGGGTATAGTTTTATTAGTTTTTCTGCTATTATTTTTTGATTTTAACATAATTTATTGTCAAATCAATATTTGATAAATGGTTTTATTTTGTATGTAGTATTAAATTTAATTATTAATTTATTTTTATATTTATATAATATCATACTATTAGAAGATCGTTACACTCACATGTGTTGTATCCATCTTACGTTTGTACAACATAGGTAGCTAACTTATGTCCATCAAAATCCATATTGTGCCGTTAATATTAATAGTTAGTTTAAGAGTAAATTGAACTTTAATGCAATTTAAAAGTAAGAACATTATCTATAACTTGTAGATTTTTATTGATTTTAGATTCTGAGTGAAGTAATGAATGTATAGATTTTACAATGATGTGTGTTTTTTTAAATTTTTAAATTTTTTTCTCTGTTATTGCCTTTTAAGGCAGTAAAAATGCTTCGAATTTCTACTTCAGCATTGCTTTTGGTAGGCGATGAATCTAGCCATATTTTGTGGGGTCAGGTAAAATATTATTAATTATTTTCAAATTTTGTTTTTTGGTGTAACTCAAAAGCTATAACATAAATAATTTAAATGTTTACTAAAGATTAAACCATTATCTATAAATGTTAAAAAATGTTGACTCTTTTTGAGTTATTTATTGCCATGAGAAATTTTCTTTTTAGTTTTGACAAAATGTATCAAAGTTGTGAAAATTTGTAAATTATTTTGTAGTTAGAAATTCATAAACGTTTTTGTTTTCATATCTAAGATTTTAAAATATAATACAAGATATCTCACAAGTTTTTCTATATTTTTAAATTTTAAAGCTAGTCATTTAAAAATTGTAATATTTTAGTATTTTCCATAGTTACACTCTAATATTAAAATATCAATAAAAGCCTACACAATGTGTCCTAGATAATACTCTTATTAATCTTATGTAATATATGTGAAAAAACTTACATTTATTAGTTTATTACATGCCTCAACCATATAGAATCTTCACATTTTTTTTTTTGATGGGAGCTATGTTATTTCGATGAAATCCGAGAAATATGTTTCTTATGTTATATTCTATTACGTAATGTATCTGATCAGACTAAACAATTTATAAAGCCCTTTAATTTTATCAAATAATTAATATGAAATCACAAAATTATTTTAAATAAAATTTTTTTCAAAAATCTTAAGTAGATTGACATGAATGTACAACGACTATGATTATTATAAAAAAGTAGGTCCTATATTAAGGATTACTGTGATAGTATTAGAACAAGTAAAATTACTAATTTATGCAAACAACTGGTAGTTGGTCTTGCTTAAATTATTTGCGAACTTCTATTGATCTTAGATCAATAGTTAGTTTTAAGTATTTAATATCGATTTGTTTTTAAATATTCTAAATTGTTGGTAATTTAATAAATATTTATATATTTAAATATTATTTATTAGTTTTTGTGAAAATATTAGACAATATTATTTAAGAATAGTACCTATATAGCTTTTACTATCGTTGATCAATATTTACTACATTTTAAATTTATTAAATAAAATCTACCATAAGAAATGTTGTTACAATTACTAAATAACTAACATTATATTTGGTAGGTAGATACAGAGAAATGCCTAATTGAAAAATAAAATATTAAATACATATATATTATGTATTTTTCATCAATTTATATTATTACCTAGTACATAATTATCATAATATGATTGTTAAAGAAAATATAATACAACCTATCTATTATGTATAAACTATATTAAAAATATCAACAATTAACTAAATATAAATCAAATAAAGAGTGGTTCTAATATGTTTACATAAAATAAATAACTTTTAGCTATACAATAACAATACACTGAATTAAATGACTTATTCAATATATGTGAACTAATTTAAGTATGGATCTAGATTTGTTGTTTACATAATATACTGTTCATAGTATGTATATAAAAAATATATTTAAACGATTAAAAAATGTAAGTACCTATACAGGGCTATACAGATAAATATTTATTTATAGTGAACATTTTATTGAACATTTAAAATTTATTAACCTATTAAACAGTACTGTAGTATAATTAATTAAAACTGTAGCGGTATTTTGTAGTACTTGTACTTTAAAGTTTATAATTATTTTTCTATAATATTTTTGAATAATTGTTTTTATTAATGGTCCAACAAAAAATATGTAATAGTATTAAAAATACATATTGGTTACCTTTATTATGATATAAAATAATACCTTTTTGTATTTTATAATTTTGTATCATATATTTTATTTCGTATACACTTTGTTAAAAAATGTACCTAATATAGAAAGATTCATGATAGAACACAAACTGCTAAATATAAAATCATTAATTTAAATTTTTAAAGATATTAATAAGTAAACATTTAGAAAATGTTAAGTTTTAATAAAAGTTAATGTTTATTATATGTTTTCAATTAAACCATAATCGGGAATATTGTTTCATGTTATAATTTTTTATCGCTCTTATTAAAATAATACTTTCTCAATAAAAACTAACTCCTTCATTTTCCTCTTGTACGTTAGATTTGTTAAGTCGACGAATAAATATCATTGGACTTTCAATGTTTATATCTCTCATATCTTAATGATTGTATATTAAATCTTTACATTATTCAAATACTTAATTGCATTTGCTTCTTTTCAATCATATACTTTATAGATACACTGTAGTTTGTTGTTCCTGACCCTAACATGGTTTTATTATATTTTAAATGTCTATAAAATGATGACTGGACATTTAGTAAAAAGTGTAATTTAATTAGAATTTATATAACGTAGTAGTTTGTAATAGAACCAACTCAAATAGTAAATACTTAAAATTACATTACACATTAATCGTGATGTTATTAATCTGATTTTTTGGTCAATCAACTGATAATACTTTTCATTTACTTCGTTGTGAGCATTAAAATGATAGGTACCTACTTCGTTTATTTTTTAAACTTGATACGAATAGTTTTAATTTTATAATTAATCAATTTTAATATAACTATATTGGTTTTTAAAAAGTACAAGTACAGTAGTAAACTTTTCATATGTTTTTTTTTTACCAGTAAATCATTTTTATTAATTTGGTTATCATGCAGAACGCCTAAAGATTCTAAGGCCCATACAAAAAAGTAAAAAAAATCAGGCGATAGTGCAATATTGTAACGACAACCAAAATGATAATTTTATTATTGTATTGTAAATATTCTAAATAGTACATATACCTGTTAATACATAGATAACACATCTGATTAATTTATATTAGCTACCAAATAATAATAATAAATAAATAATAATTTATCTCGTCATCCCATTCAATTCTAGGTACACCTACCTGCAGTATTTTATATGGTCGTGGTGACATAATATCATAGTACTAAATATTCAATGTTTTTTTTTTTATCAATTTAAAGTGGTTTGACTTAGGAGAATAGAAGAATCAAATCAGTAGACATCTCCTTTGAAGTCTTCTAAAAAGGCACTTAAAATACACCGTAATAATATATTATGCTGTTTTAGGCATTATATGTACAAATTAAAATCGTTATAAAATCAATTATAATATATGTATGAAAAAGTATTCCAGAAATATACCTAGGTTTTTCATTCTATGTCTAGTCTATATTTATTTTAAAGTTTAATAATTTATTGTTATTTTATCGTATTTTGATAGGACCTTTTCACGCAATTATGTAAAATGCCTTGGTAATAAAATGGTACAACATAAACACTGATGTTAATCATGAAAATATAAGTTTCAAAAAAGTAATATTAACGGAAAATAATAATTTTGTGATAATTATCAACTCCGAAATAAAAAAAAAATGCACTTTTCGTTTCGTGCTGGGGAGTGGGGAATTTCGTCCAATATTCTGTGCTAAGTTCGCCTGACCATCGCAATCAACGATATCGCACATTTATTGTATGCAAATAAAATAACATTCTCACGGCCATTGTTTTGGAACAAATTTGACTTGCGACTAATTGTACCACGACTAATTAACGAGACACCGCGGGTCGGTTCGTTTGTAATTCTAGAACTGTCGCTGTAATGTCGTGTGGGTACCTACAATATATATATATATGTGGGTACTCGCGGGATCCTATCCACCCACGGTATTTGATTAATTTGTTTACAAAACACATTATTACCAAAACAAAATAAAAACTTTAATTAATTCATAATAATCGTGTACAATTATTCCGAGCGTATAGGTTTCGTCAAATGTACCGATGATCTATACGTAGGCACAGTTGATTTCACAATAATATTGACCCATCTTGTAAGGAAGTAAAAAAAAATAAAAAAATAAACGTATGTACTTATATATTAAATTTTTTTTTTGAAACACATTTTATGAACAACGTAAATTTAGCAGTTATATACATGTATATTATAATGTACCTTAAAATGTAAATCCGTATAGCAGCATGGTTTTGTAATGATTAAGGATTTTGCGTAGACGCGGGGCAATAAGGCTGAGTTACGATATTGTTCAATGATACGCAAATTATAATGAATCTTATACACAAACCGTTCACATTTCACTGACGAGATACACAATGTGTAATTAAATTTCGTGATTTATCATTAGTGGCCGATTGTGTGGTATAATTTGAAGTTCGAAATTCGGCGATTACAGACGCAATAGTTACCTGCTACCTATAAAATTCGATTATTAGCTTTGAAAATTGTAATCTTTTGGGTACCTACCTATATGACTATAATATTACATATTTAATAAAATATTCATTACCAGCAGTTCTAAGTAAATTATCATTATATTATATTATAAATTATAATACTAAAATTTATCATTTGTGGCATGAGTAATTTGTGGCATTATAATAAATAGATTCAATGAGTAGATTGATTTGAAAAATATAAAAAATATAGAAAGTATTATATGGTATCCAAATTATTTTAAATTGTATTTAGTACCTAACTAGAAGGTAGAAAGTATAATATATAGTAATAATTTAAAACAAACATAATTTTCAATATTTTTCAATAATATTTATTTAGTATTATACTTATAGTCGATCATATTATATGAGTAGATAGTGAAGTAGAATATAACTTACATGTACCTAGGTCCTAGGTACTTAATTACAGTCTGTAGATTAGGTACAAAATTTACTCAATAGATTAAGTTTGAAAAGATAAGGGTTATAATATTTTTAATCCATGCATTACAATCATATTAAAAAAAAAAAAACTATATAGATTAATTAAAAGCATTTTAAAAATGAACTTTATAGATTATTTTATTTTTATAGTTCATCATAATAATACTTATGATCTAACTTTATTTGGAAGTTTATCCTAATAGGTAAATGTGTTTAATTTATATTCATATTTATTACTTCTTTAACTTATCAATGATTTAATAAACAAGTAAGTTATAATGTATTTAAGCTATGAGGTACTAGTAAGGCAATTGTAAACGAAAAATCAAATTTATTCCAATTTTCAATAAATATAGAATCTTATATTTTTACAATATTAGGTTTATAAGGTAAAATTTACAATTTTTATGAACAATTTAGTCTATATAATATATAATATGTAAATTACCGAATGCACAATAATAAGTAATAAACTAATAACACATACTTTAAAGAGTTTAATTGAGAAAAGAAATAATAATGTATCTTAGCTGCATATCCATGACCCCATTTCGTTATCCAATATTTGAGATGGTTATTCATTTTATGAAGGGTGGTATTGAAATATTTCCCCCCTCTATTTTTGTATTTTAATAACGTCTGGTTTTTATGAATTTTTATCAATGTTTATCGGTGTATATAGTATAAAGTTTAAAGTAAAAACAAAAACACATGCAAGACGTTTTTTTGCGATTCGACTAAGATTTGTTTTCTCTTTTTTTTGTGCATTTTCGACGGTCCTTTTTGCGAGGGTCTATTTTTTTCGATAAAGGCGTGTCGCTGTGTAAATTTTAACACTTTTTCAATAATCACAAAATGTGTGTGAATAGACAAAAGTACTAATCTATAAAGTGTTCAAAATAATCACGAAAAAAAAATACTCAAAATACCCGCTATAACTCTATGTCTAATATTAATATATTATTATATTAGATAATAACCAATTACAGGGGGTACGTTAAGGGTAGAAAAGTATAAAAGTAAATATGCAAAAAACTTCTTCGATCTACTCGGCATGTATAACGTGTAACATCGCTTGACCTGGCGTACCACCCTGTTACCGGCTCTGAAACATTAATCCGACACGGTTATTCATTATTATTATAAATTCAGGCACCTGTCATTATTCACCGACACGTATTTAAACACACACGCCCGTAGTTTAGCACTTTGGGAATTATACGATTGTTCCCGATTAATATAGCATAGACACCGAATAAGTTATCGTGAGCGTCCTAAAAATATCGTGATAGTGATTCTTTTTTTTTTTATATATATTAAAGCAAACGTAACATTATTTTTTTTTCCTTCGGTCATACTTATAAAATTATTTGTGACCTGCAGTAGAAAGTAAATCATCGTTCAAGCTGAATAGAGAAAATAGGTCTTGGTTACCAGAGATACGGGTCAACAGAATGGACTTGGAAGACCGTAGAATCCGTCGTAACAAACCAAAAATCAAATGTCACGAAAGAAAAAACAACCGCAAAGAAACATATCATAGGAAGACCAACGGCAAAAAAAAGTGAGTAAGAATAAAATTAATGTGATAAGCGCATTTATTTTTAAAAAAATCATTTGCCTATATGAATTTTACTATTAAATCTAAATAATATAACTTCTAACTTTCAACTCATTAGAAAGTACCTACATCACTTTCAATTTGTCATATTTTTTAAGTATTAACAAATCTACAATAGAATACGTTCATTTCCAATAAATGTTTGTGTTTCCAGAAAAAAATTAATTAAACTTAACCAAACTTATTGACATTATGCATTGTAGAAACTAGAAATGTGTTCAATAAATGTTACAATTACAAACTGTGATACCATAATTGCATATAATAATGAATGAATGTATTATTTTTTCTCTCGTATATTATATATTTTTTATGGATCAGGAGTCATGATTCTATTCAAATGTTTAAAGACGTTTCGACGAAAGAAAAGTATCAGTTAACATTTTTTGCCAAATTAATTATCAATTTTAAACAAAAGAATCAAAAACTTTCAATTTCTATGAAAAAAAAATAAAAGATGCTGATTTTATTAAATAAAAAGTTTAGTTTTTGCCAACTGAATATCTTATAAAGTTTGAATATCAACCATTTCAAATTACGCTTGAAAATAAGATAAAATTAATTTTTTTTTATTTAAATATTTAAATAATTTATATCCTGGATATCGTAAAAATTAAATAAAAAAACATTCTATGGAAATTATTCTATGTAACTCATAAACCACCCGTTTATATATTTTAATAATGACGCATCATTATAATAAATGAAACAAATAAAAACTGAATAAAAAAAATTACTGTCAAAAAAGGGTTACGATTTTCAAAATTAAGAGTTAGTGTTGTCCCTTGATTTTGTTCAAACAGTAAAAAAAAGAATATTAATATCATGAAACATGTAATTTTGTTAAACTAAATATTTGTATCCAAGTCTAAACAGTTTGTAAAGATATAACTTTTAAAATTATAATGTATTATGTAGGTATACAAGATGTGCAGGTACATTACGTTATAACGTTCGTAACATACAAATAATTGTCTCAACTTATTAAAATATGTAAAGTGTTGTCTCGTAAATATTAATGAAAAAAAAAATTAACAAAAAAATGTATTGAGTTATGTGGTAGATATATGTTTTTATAGCTTATTTTAATGTAGATATCTAACATCTGAAATAACTAATAACTAATAATAACACATTACAATTTTATTAATTGTATAATAATATTTTATAAATAAGAATTTAATAGTTATTACTCGACTTTATGTAGGTGCTATTTGATGTTCAATTAACAAAATATTTACTAAAATGTGTAAAACTGTGTATTATATTAATTAATAACACAGTTATGCCCGCATAAAAATAACTTTAATTTATAAATTATAATTAATTTTTATATCAGTGGCCATATAAGAGAAGCTTTTATATTAATATATTTATCCTTAATCGCAACATTGCATTAATCCAGTCAATTACACGACTCACGAAATGTTCATAATTTATACAAATGTAAATTCGTTAAGCACGTACATACAGTTATCATATATTTTATGGTCTTGTATTTTATCAGTAACGTTTTTATGTGTTAGAAAACGTATACAAAATGAAATAATTTTAATTTTGTTATTTAAAAATAAAAATATATTATATGACTTTTATCATAATAATCATAAAGTTACTATTCTTATTTATATTTTTATGATATTATATTTATGAATTCAGAAATATATTTTCCTGTTTAAACAATTAAGTTATTGGAAAGATATTTAAAAAAATTCATAGTTAAGTTCAAGATTTGTTGAAACAGTAAAATAAATTGAAAATTTTTTTTAAAAATTAAGCCTTTTCAATTTTATTTTAACTAAAATAATTTAAATATAATAGAAAGTTATTTTTATATGTTTCTTATCGTTTATTATTTAATTTTCTTAGTAACCAAGGTCGGATAATCTACAAATGAAGTCTGATTTTTAGTTATTTTTTATAATATTATGTAAAGTTAATTGATTTTTAAAAACTATTTAGTTTACTTGAGAGTGACTTATTGTTAAAAATTTTCAAAAGAGAACTTGACAAAAAGTTTTCTTGTATTTTAAATGTTTAAATGCCTATCATGATAAAAATTATGTTTGAAGGTCAAATTTGGAATTTTTGCATTAAGCCGCAAAAATGTAAAATCATTGCAATTTTGAATACCTAGCCTCAGCAGCGGATTTAACAATTATCCACCCCTATGCAAAATTAAATTTGCCGTCCCTATATTCAGAAAAAAAATAACTTCTAGGTAAGTACATAATAAAATATCCTTTCTCTCGATATGCAATTATTTTTTCATTTAAGGTAATTAAAAAAAATATGCATTCAAATATACTATCATCTGTTAATTTTTATAGAGTAAAAATGTATTTGAGAAAAACATTTAATTAATACAAAAAATATTATAAATGATTATAAATTTTACCTATACATAGGTTTTTTCTAGCTTTCATTCTGGTGAAGCCATCAATAATGTCTTCATAATCTAATGATGACGTTAAGTCACTCTCTATAGTTAATATGGCCAAGGAATTAAATCTTTCTTGTAACATAATTGATCGTAAATAATTCTTCGTTCTTTTTAAAACCAAAAACCAAAAACGAACGTTTGGCGGACGGCGGTACCTATACAGTTAGTAGCTGGTATTGAGATAAATAAAAAATAAATAAATAAATATTCGAAGAGCAATTTCAATACATATTTGAATATAGATCTTTTATATTACGTTCATAAATTACTAGCAATAGCAATAACGGTGTAATTTTCTTTTCATTAAAACTTGTAATTTGATGAGAACAAAAATGTAATAGTTCGATTATAAATTCATTTTTTTCTAAGTCTGATTTGTAAATGCAACATAGCTCATTTGCTTTTAACATTATTGTTCAGAGTCTTTAAATTCACGAAGTTTGGTAAAAAAATCAAATGGCTTACCGAATGTTTCATATCCTTTTCGTCTATTACTCAATTCAGTAGCCAATCTGTCAAGTATGACATAGAACGTATTAATTCTAAAACTATCTTTCGCTGATATTAATTCTACTTTTCCATCTCGAGTTTCGTCATGGTGGACAGTTTTTTTTCTTTTTAAAACATTTTCATTTTAGTAAAAATATGAACATTTATTACATAAAAACAAAACCAATATTCAACAAAATGTTGCCGGCCTTTGCGGCCGCATAGTTCGCAGTGCCTTAAATCCGCCCCTGACTAGCCTAATAAAATAACAAAAAAAAACCCAGGAACTCGCTCAGGTGTATTAAATAGTAAGTGTCTATACACGTATTGTACTTCGTCATTGAGTACTGAGTAGGTTACGGTAATGGATGTATTAAATTTAAATTCAATGAAAAATCATTGTTCCTGTATACGAAAAACGATTCTAAGAGACGGCATTCTGTAGGCCTTTATTTCTGAGGATGTTTTAATATGTATTTATATTGTTATTAGAAATTTATTTCCTATTTGTAATACGGTAGACTAAACTAATATTAAATTATACGGGTTGATTCACTAAGCATGCTCATCCCTTTCTTCATCAATAATGTAGTTAATCAAAATATGATTTTTGGAATTTTTAAATACACATAAAGACCATATTTTAAAACTCAAGTAATTTTTTGTACTACTTAAGGAGTGTCCCCCGGAGGTACAAACTTCGGTTTTAAAATACAGTTAATTTGTCTATTTATGAATTTACGTATAAATATCTCAAAAATATATTTTATTCCGTATAAACAATTTAAATAGTTAGGCTTACAATATTCTGTGTAACACTTTAATACGACATGAATTTTTGATACCTACACTTAATGTGATAAATGTCATCACTGTAATTTGTAATAACAAAATAAATTAAATGTACACAAATAAATGCAATACGATAGGTATTCGTATTTCATTAGTGAATTGTGAATCATATAAATATAATCGTTTATTTAAAATAATCGGTAAACCATCAGCATATTTAATTATTATTAATATTTAGTGGTAAGCGGAATTATACACTTATAAGTTATAAGTGATAATTAATGTCAGTATATTCAACATGTTAACTATATAAGTATAGTTATAACTAAATAAGACAACTCAACTTATACTTAAGTGAAAAACTAAGATATAATTTTTATACGCCGTCTTTATTATTCATATGTTGGAAATCGAATGTGGCATGTGACGCATGTCTATTTGTAGCAACTTATATTTTGTATAATATTATATTATTACTTTGGAAGAATTAAATAATTTGTTTACATTTGAGTGGTTTAGATATTTTATGTCCCCACCGATAAAATAATAACTCATTCAAGTTCAACGATTTTTTTAAATATTAACTCTAGATTGGCTATAAAAATGAAAATAAAATGTATGGTTCGTAAATTATAATACTATGGCCGATATAAAATTGTAGAAATATTAAATACATTTTGTGTATGATTTATAAATTATTAATTGTTGTATACTTACCTAGTGAATTATAATTACTAAATTAATAGTATAATTTATAATTTTATGAAAAACATTTTTGGAAATATAAAAGCAAATTTGTTTGTTTTAAGACGTGCTTGATGTCAGTGAAGTTGGCCGTGCGTTCGTTAACTTTATTGTGTATAAAATACGAATAATTAGATTGAAATACAATTAATTAACAGTTAAGTTATGTAATAAACTGTCAGTTTTAGATTAAAAATTCAAGAGCGTGGGCACAAAAAACTGATCAGATAGATGACGTAAAAATATATAAGTACCACAAAAAAGACATTTCCCGGATCCCATCAGAATTTAAACCTAACCTAACGTTGAAGGTTAAATAATTATAACTATACTTCATAGTTCATATTATATTATCAAACATGAATAAGTTGGTGAAACGTTATATTATGTTATAGATTATAATGCATAGGTACCTAATATATAGTTGTAAATGTACGATGCTAACAGTATTTCTGGAAAAAAAAGACAAATTATATTTAGGTATAGCTAAACTATTTATTTACTAACCTTAGTCCTTTGTTTGGGAATAACTTAATTTATGATAATTTGTATGACTAGTAGGTATGTATTATAATGCAATTTTTGATATTTTCTCTAAAGAATAGAAATTTAAGTACATTAAATATGTACAATTTACCTAGAGTTTGTTCAATTAATTTAAAATATGAAATTATAATGGTCAAATAACGAAACACTGAGATAGTATAAAAGTTAATGAAAAATAATTAATAACATAATGAATATAAAATAAAATAAAATATCATAAAATATTACCCAATAAATAATAATGGGTAATATTCTTAAATAAATAAAATAATATAACCTTAGGATTCTTTTGATATACCTAAATTATATATAAAACAAAGAAGAAACATTCTTTGTAATGAGAAAAATAAATTGCTTATTAATTATAACAAATAACAACATTCAGTGATATTGTAATATAAGTTTAGGAATTTTAGCGACTTCTGAAATAAATGATGTAATAATAATTATATTGTTTTTATATGGTGTAGTATTAATTATAATTGTAAATAGAACCAACTTAATATAGTAATTAATAGGTATTTAACTATTTTTTAGTCAACTCGCTCGCGATCGTCGTTTAATTAAACAAAATTATACTCTGAAACATAGTTCAATTCGAAACTGCGTACTAATTGCGTATTTTTTTGTCGATTTCCTTTCCCTTCACCTGCTGAAACGTCGGCGGCGGTAAAATAATTTTATTCGTACTTTGCAGGTGCTCGAACAATGGGACTACGATAATCCAAAAACCTGCTCAAATCAACCCTCTAATGACGGTACTGATGAGTTCCCGGCCTCAACTTGATCAACCAACCAGTAAAATCCGTTAATATAGCTTCTTTTTTCTATGAAAGTAATATATTGCTATTATTAATAATGTTTAACGTTCTGTTTTGGGCATAGGTGATGGGACTTGTACTGAGAGAGTGCCGCTGACTACGTACAAGACCGTGGTTTTAGAACTACCCGAAAACTTGCAGTACAAACCCGCCGTAAAGAAGTCAGCTCTTGCCTACAAGTTAACAGCCCGAAAATGCATTGTGCCTGATCCTAGTAAATTGAAATTGAGCTTGAGATGGTAAATGTGCGTGTTGTAAAAATAATGATTATATTATATATAATAAGAATCAGCGATTAAGTCGTGTCCTTAATAAACGTGGTCGGTTTTTTGTGTTTTTTTATTATTATTATTATTGAAAAGGGTTGAGTGACCAACGGCTTTTGTAAGTTTTATGCTTACTCGGCGCTCATTAGCTGACCCAGCAACATTGCAGCCAGGGTATACCGCCGTATACCTATCCCGAGCGGGTGATTTATGAATTCTATTCAAGGCGGTTTTCAACGTGGGGTTAGAGAAAAGGAAAAAAGAACAAAGTTGTCGACCGTTTTTCAATTAATCTCCGTTGAGGTCATTTCGTCGTATACTCGACATTATATAACACGCTTATGCTAATGCGTATACACATTATACACATAATATATTGTGTACAATACATATTATTATGCAGATTATTATAACCGGTTATAGGGTTTTTGGACGACCCACATATTATGTGACACTCGGCAAGTGTACCGGTTCAGAGATGTGATGTTGGCAACCTTGGGTGTATCCAACTAAATGCTTGTTGTGTGAGGTCGTGTTATAACAGCCCCCACCCTTGAATCGCTAAAGGTATACGCAGTCTGCTTCTTGTGTAAAGTATTGTGCCGCACGTGGTGGCGTTCAAGTCTCCGAAGGCCACCGCCACCGTAG
Source organism: Neotoxoptera formosana (assembly GCA_022818045.1). Lineage (NCBI taxonomy): Eukaryota > Metazoa > Arthropoda > Insecta > Hemiptera > Aphididae > Neotoxoptera > Neotoxoptera formosana. Next base: position 16,738,681 of record CM040632.1, on the reverse strand, counting down.
CACTCGAAAAAAACAGGTTGTATATCGAAGGGTCGCCTAAAATAGTTGAACTAGGCCAAACACCGCAAGAGGTAAAAATCGTAAGCAAAAACGAAAATGTAAAAAATGACTACATTTATGGCTAACGAATTATTAAAAGAAAAAAAATTATAGGCATTATTATGATCACGAGTAGGATGTGTTGCTCTATTTTTTATATTTTTTAATAGTAATTAACGTTTTTAGACTAAAGGTATCCGCGTTTAGGATAAGATATGACGCGACTCAAACGAAAACGGCGCGCTCAAGCGACATAATGTTATAATACCTATCCTATGTAAAAACAAACCATTACATTACTCAGATATTTTTCGTAAACAATAGCTGATACTGCCGGTCTTACAATACCGTGTGGGAAAATTCGGGATGAACACACACAATCGTGCACATACACGTTAAATTATTATGATTATTTATAGTAGTTTTATATATTGATAAATCGTTTTTTCTTCTTTGCTTATTATATAGTATATAATATATATTAGGCATATACATATGCTACATCCAGAATTCATCTGGCAGATTCTCTTGTTCAACAACACAACGCACAATAAAACATATTATAATGGTTATTATTATTATATATTTTTTGGCTTTCGTTTAATTTAAAAATCTCCCTTGCCCCATCATGTAACGTGCATAACAGGTAGGCGGATCCGTGGCATGGCCAATATTTTACGCCGACGACTGGCGTATACGCGTACAGAGAAGATGTACACCATTATAATACGCGTTTCGAGAGGCGCCAGTTTGGCGATGGTTTTGTCTGGAACACTGCGCGGCGAGCGGTACGATGGAATCTAGAGGCTCGGCCGTCCGACAACATTATATTGTACACGTGTGTGTGTGTGCGTGTGTGTGTGCGTGTGCGTGCTCGTGTGTGTGAAGATGGCGAGGCGCAGAGGGTTGTTTTCGTGGACTCTTGGCCGGCGGTGTGGTGAGAGGGTATAAATCTGTGTGTTTGTGTGCGCGCGCCCTGTCGTTTCAAGGTCGGTCGGTTTCATAGTCGTCATCATTACCGAATTGCTGTGAACGGAGGTGGAGGGGATGAGAAATGCACGAAACACCCTTCACATGATGTGAGTGTTTCTATATACCTTTACGTGTTTTTATGCGTATATATAATATAATATTATATATTAGATACTGTATATATATGCCATACTATATAATATAGTAATATACAATATTTAATAATTATTATTGTTGTTTTTTTTTATACCCTCATGGAAAAAAATAACTGTCTGTTCGGATTCTCAGCTAATTACATAATAACAGTGATCTGATCGCAGGAAAGACTTAAGAGGTGGGACTGTAGTATATGAAGAATTTGTTTTTTTTTTCCAAAACCAAAATATTTTTAAATTAAAAACAAAATGTATTGTGCATTTGTGCACTAAAAAAAAAATCATATCGTTTTGAAGTATTCTTTAAAATAGTTAAATATTTTTACATAGTCTGTAAGTATATAAAATAATATATAATATGTTTATAGAGATAGGTTGTGTATATAATTTATCAAGATAAAATTAAAAATGTGGGATTAATATTAATCTTAACTGGTATTCAATTATTCAATAAAGTCGTCTGTACAATTGTTAATTGTCTTAATTATTTAAAGTAATTTAAAAAAATACTTTTAAATTTTTTTTGTACAGACGTGGTGAAACACTATAATTAAAAAATAATAAAATGTTGTTATTTAATCATTTTTCTTTTACGGTTGAACAGTTACTATTAATTTGTATGTCAAGTTTAAAATATTAATACCTAACTAGAGTACTAAACGGTGAAGTTTAAATTATTATAAGGATTATATGATAATATTGAGCATTTGTGATAAATGTTATGATCGACAATTAATATTATAAAATAAAAACAATGTAATAAATTTTCCAAGAATATTTTAAATTAATATAATCGTTTTTAAGCTAAAAAATTCTAAAAAACCAAATGTGATAGTTAATAATATTAATATTTGGTATACAAGTATATTATATACCAGTGCGTTTTATTTAAAATACAAAACATTAACTTGAACTTATTTGTTAATAAATATTGAAAATAATAATTAAAGATAATCAATTATCGATATAATATTAAATATATTGCTAATAGGAACGGCCAATGAATGAATATATGACGAAGGGCAGGAAACCATTGATTCGTGTCTGATTTCGGGTAGAACACATGCGCTCACCAGAGGGATAATGTTTCGCTGGAAATTACAACGGAAACCATCAATTGCTGTTTCACGTTCAAAGCAAATTTCGTTCAGATTTATTTTGTCATGATAAATATTTACCAACTCATTGAACAAACTCGGCCAATTGGCGACCGAGATTTTCTGACTTACACCTGACTTATATCTGGGAACCGCACACATTGTCGTGAGTTTTTCATCTGTCGATTGTTGGAGGAACGTGTGAACGAATAAATTAATAATAATAAAAAAACAAGGTTCGATTAATACCCATATCGTTCCCGCCAACACAACAACTAATAAAAACACAAAAAACCCTACTGTATATATAGGTACCGTTCAGACGTTAATGCGAAACGAAATTTTGAGGGTGGCACGACATTATAATATACGAGTATTATATAGGTAACATAAAGTTTACAACAATAACTTGTTAGTTGTTTGGTAAAAGCATAATAATGGCATTTTAAAATAAATATTTTTAAAATTGAATCGTATACACAATAAAATTATACTTGACCGGTTTTAAAAGGTCAAAGAAAATCAATTTTCTAAAAATAAATTGGACATTTGAAATTGGAATTGGAGTTATCGGCGTGCTTTTTTTTTAATCATTTGCAATTAACTCTGTAATAAATAAAGAATCAAAGAAATGAAGTTTTCTGTTAAAATATTTATCTGATGATTTGTGTATGATTGTGTTTACTTACTAAATATCTAAAAAATAAATCATTTATACTTTGGAGAAGTCATTGTAAAGATTTTAAACAACCAATTTTTATAAAAATGTTTTCATGAAAATGTATTTTTCCGTATTTTTGTTAACAAGTTACATGTTTTAGTTTTTATTATATTAGATTTTCAATAATACACCTATATACATACATTAAAATAGGTACATTATATTTTTATTAACAAGTTGTGCATTACATAGTTTTTTTCCATATTTTAGATTTTATTATTCAAAACATATGCAATATTCGTATTGTATCGTTATTTGTATTATAAATAATATTAAACTGAATTTAAATTTTAAAAATGTATTATTATTATTATTAAATAATTTATATTTTTAACAAGGTGGCAACTATTTTTTACATTTTTTTCACTATCATTTACTGTTCAACACTTCATTTCCTGTGCATAATTTTTTTACAAACTTTATACCTAAATACCAATTGGAAGATAATTTTTTTTTAGTACCTAGGTAGTAAAAAAGTTTGAAATTGGAATTACTTGTTTTTCATTTGAATCAATATTATGACAGGATGCAATAATTATTATTTCTTTTTCAGTTTTCAAGCGTATGCATATTTTTTTTTTTCGATTGATGGTTCGTTTAGAAAAAACCGAGTTGTGTACTCATTTATAAGTTATTATATAAAAATACAGGAAAAATAACGGTTGAAAAACTTTGCTATTGTGCAACTTTCACAACCTAATAAAAACTAAATAAGTAAAGAAAAAGTCTGTTATAGTTTTTCTTTGATATTATGGGGTGCATGTATCTATCTAATTTTATCCATATGATTTTTCACCGACGATTTTTAAAAAAATTGAATCGATTACATAATAATATATAGTACGGCCAGCTCGTCAGCTCCGGTGGTATGTTCCATAATGTATACATATGTGATATGTATTTTAAATTATTACATATTTTATTATATTATGTAATAATATATATAATATTAAATATAGTTAAGCGTATGCTTTTCTCCGGATGGTTGCTGTATCGAATAGACTTCCTGTTTATGTGCGCTACGCACACGTGCCCACAAATATAACAATAATTGTGCGAGCTACACGGTGAGACTGAAAAATCGAAAAAAAAATCAATTCATACCCAACTTTTGCCCACGATTTTATCGTTGTTTTACACACGCGCAATAAAAATAATAATAACAATAATAATAATTTGTTTTCGGCAGAACCTAAAAAACAAAAATATTAAATAAAATAAAAAAAATCTATGACGATTGTTTCCGAGAAACCCGACGAGTAGCACAGCCGCTCCTGCCGCAGTGGTGTCCAAAAGCGAACACGGGCCGCGGTCAAAAGACGACCGGGGGACCTCCGCTCGCGTTGACTATATATATATATTATAGTGTTGCCTGCGCCATCGTTGGCTTATGGTCTTTGCTTTTTAGTCTATGGTTTTTAGGCGGCTTGCCGTTAAAAATTATATTATCGCCGGTCGCGGGCAGTGGCGACGGCAGTGGTGGTTCAAGGGCGCGGCGGCGGCGTCGACCGCCCATAATATTTATATACACATAATATAATGTTATATTACACGTATAGGTAGTGTTATTAATATACACGAGAACCGCTAAAAGAGAGCTGCTAGGAGGAACGAAACAAAAAACAAAACGGACAAAAAAAAACCTATTATAACCGCAACCAACCACCGGGAGAACGTGCGGCGGCTGCGGCGCCGGCGAAGAGGCCGTTTAATCTTCTCTGCGGCAGTATTATTATTATACGATGTATTATTATTATGTATATATGTTTCGGTAAGTGGCGGCAATATCGCCTTGACTGTGTGTAATATTATTTTAATAATGTCGTTTAGTTTTTCAACGAATCCGCGAGTTTCTCGCCGGAAATTCTGTACCGATGATTCATTTGCGAGGTTACACACAATAATATTATTATTATTATACCTATATGATGCGTACTTGCTCGCGAAACCGCGAAGTCTGTGTGACGCGCGCCAGGCACTGTTTTTCAGCAGCAGCAGCAGCCACCAGGTAAATCTACCCGTGTTTATTACCTGGCGTAACAGTAATAATAATAATAATAATAATGATTAAAGTACAATAATAATATATTTAGACACGAGCGCTCACAATGCAGCGGGGTATGGGTAGGGTATAATATATATAAATAATGATAATATTATGACGACTACGACGACTTACGATCGGACGAGTTTGGGTGTGGAGAGGAACGAAAAAAAGAGCAACGGCGACGACTTGTTCATGAATGGGAGAATAGGCGCATTATAATAATATATGTAATATAATTCGGCGTATACAAAACGTATGAAAGAGAGACCCGACAATCATACCTATATAATATTATAATATATGCCGCGATGTACCACCTATACCGCCCCTCGTATACCATCTCACAATGATGCGGTTAACTGCGGCGGCGGCGGCGCTTGCGGACGAGAGAAGAAAAAAAGGTCTTTTCGGGTCGTGTAAATGACCCTCGTGCGGGTAGTGTTTGAAAAAATAAAAACATCGTACGAACAACGGAGAAGAAGAAGAGACTCGCGTGTGACGCAAGGACGCGAGGCGGTGGTCAGAGTATAATAGCCGCGGCGGTGCGACTGTGTGTACGCGTATAATATTATTATATTATGTTATATTATTATTATTATTATACGAGTTTGTCAGTATATTATATTATTATTATTAACCTGCACCGACTCTGCACCGGTGTGCGCGTATACATCATAAAATATGCCATTGTGTCTCGTTTAGGCTCGTGCCCCTTTGCGCGTGCTGCAGAGTATATAGCGTATTATTATTATCGTCGTATATACCTACATATAATAATGTGTATACCATAAATATCGCCGCGGAGGTACCTGTTCGCGATGCTAATTTCTCGGTCGACGACAATGCGAGTTTTCCACCCAGACGCGTTGTCGTGTGGGTCCGCAGTGTCCTTACTACATAATATTATACTCGCCCGTGGCGCGGCACTGCTCGACATAATAATATTATTATTATTACTACACACGCGCGCGCGGCGATACATATTATAATAATATAATACGGGTACCAGTCGTGCACACAATGAGAGTGTATGTCCGCCGGTGGTCAACGGCGGTCCCTAAATACCTGATACAGTATTATACAGTATTATATCATAAACGGCCCGAAATATGACATAATATTTTTGTATACAATGAGAGACCTGCTCGAATAGTGCTCCGGACCAACTCGTGTTACAAATTGCGCAATCCGCCTGCTGTACCCTGAGCGTTGTATGACTCTGCACCTGCAGCGTAACATTTCTAGGTATATTTATTATTATATTGTTGTACTGGAGACGGTCCGCTCAGCATCCGATTTCGTGCTGCAGCACTCCTAGGTTTCTTCGGACACCGGCGAGTGGTTGAATTTAAGGGAGACCCACTGCTATTCTTGTTAAAAAAATATCGAAGCGTATTTTCACACATTTCCATCCCTCTTATAATTGTCCACACCATATGAAGCACTGGCTATACATATCGTATTGGGGACCCTCGTAATCCGTGGGCTCGACCTGTTATATCGTGTAAGTCGTGACGACCTACTGACTTTTTCATTTTTCCCAATCCAACACGTCACCCGTTGACAAAAATCTACACGGCGGTCTCTGAGAAACGGACTTTCGAGTAATGTTAATCGCGAGCAGAGTTCGCACATCACTGCAGACTGTCCTGGTTTTACAATTTTCATTGAAATATTACTACGTAAGTACAAAATACGCGCTGTATGGTGCATTGGCTATTGACTAGCATTACTTGCAGTGTGCTGCTTCAAGACAATAATCATATTATATACATATTTTATCTACACAAAATGTTATACACTAATATTAAGCTCATACGAGTTTTACGTCTCGTTTGTGGTTTATATATATGATATTCCGGGCCGTTCGTCGTTTTTAGGTCGATAGTACACTGCTTGCTGTTTAGAAAACCATAGGCTTAGGTGAACTTGGGAGTGTGCGGGATGACAAATTAGCTGCCCCGCAATCAGTTTTTAGTTAAACGATTTAATTTTAGTTAAGCCACTGCGAACTTGTAGCGTTGTTCGTAGATTTTCCCTCCTCAATACTAAAAAAAGAAATAAGCATACCTACTTTAAAGTTATTTTAAGTATTTAATATACACCACATATTATGTAATTAACCAAGCTCAAAAATTGTATAAGAATAAAAATCTCTACAAATTAAATACCAAATCTATTGCTGATACGAACGAATGAATAATGATATACCCAGTATAGCAGTTGACAAAAAATAAATCAACGTTGAATATTGTTCTTCAATTTGACGTCGCATTACAATACGGAAGTTGTAGAGTAGCAAGTAAATTAGTAGTTTGATATTTTTAATGTAATTTAAGTATATTACCATTCGCACTTCACACTAATGTAATGTTGGTAAAATTATTATTGTTATTGGTTTGTATTTCAATGTGAAATACAAAAGTATCAATTCCGTACAAATACGGCGCCTATATTTTGTTTAATATTTTAACACATTATTATAAATGCCACGGTGTTTGAAAAACTATTATAAAAATATACAAACACGTATTTACAATTTTACATTAGTGTAGACACGCGTACGCATTACATTTTTTAATTATTGACTGTATGTGTTCGATGGTAATGACGCGTATTTTTATGAATTCGCTAATAGATACGTATTCATTTTTTTTTTGGATTTCAATGTGAAACTGTATGTATATGAACATTATGTTGTATAATATACGCTCAAACGCCACCGGAAATTTTACAATAATACGATACGAAAATTTAGATTCACTACCACTAAATATTTCGTGCACCTAAACGAATAAACTATTCATTTTAACGTCGGTACAATGTCTTACACGCCACGCCACGACATATTATTATATTAGGTAATAATTGTTTTCGCCAGTTATGCGCCGAACGATAATTTTTAATAGACGAATAATAATAATAATAATAATTGTAAATCAACTCTGTCGGCGTCGGCGGCGGCGGTAAAACCACAGATTAGATTAAAACCTCGTGCAAAGCGCGTAAAATATCCAGGTAACTACGTCGTCCGTCGTAATCGATATTGGGGTAGGTTTACCTGCTGCCGCTGGTCCACTGATATTAAAAGTATTTTCTTATATATTATTATTATTATTATTATTACGTCCGTATATTATTATACACGTTGTCGTGTTTTAATCGTTTTCACAGAGCACACATTGTTATCGCGTATAACCACGCGTATACATATACCCAATACCTATATTATATATTATAAAACGTGTGTGTACGTATATTGTATATACAACAGGCGCGGAGAGCTGCAAGATAAAAGCTTTATTATTATAACGCGTTTATATTATTATTTTCGGCGATAGAGACGTTGCCGTCGTCTGCCGGCGGGGCCGTGCGTGTTGTTTCGTATTTATTTAACTATTTGTTTCACCTTATCCTATACTCGTCGAAAATCAACTGTCGGTCCGGTCAAAAACTCATTGTACATCGTACGTAGTATGCTCGCAGCTCTCTCAGCATCCGCAAAACACACGCACACACACACACGGTCTCAACACGTATTTTTTGTATTCACACGCGATATATTTACTGTAAAAAAATTATTATCTTAAGGATATTTCGATTTTCGAGTGTTCCGTGTACACAGAATTCTCAACGCCACTTTGCACGGAGCACGTAGTACAATGGGGAGGAGGAGAAACAAATCGACGGCGCAGACGATGGAAAAAAAAAATCATATAATATATAATATAAGAGAAACAGAAAGAAAAAACCGGTTTCCTAATGGCTTTGTGCGCTCTCGGGGGGTAGTTATTCGGTCGGGGCTGAACATTATTATAACGGTCCGATAGAGACTGCGACGACGCCGACCTCGTCTTCCGCACACTGTGTTTTCGTTATTCTATCTCGTCCGTCTCTCTCGGCGTCGTGCCCGTGCACCGCCACCAGACACTGGCCGCCCCGTCATCATCATTGTCTGTCGCGTCCGCAGCGCACCGTACGAAACGGACCTTTGGAGGAGATTACCACTCGTTTTTCGTTTCGGGCACGTAAATTTGATTTTGTCCTCACCCACACACCGTAGGTGGTAAGGCCGGAGAGAACAATATCCGTACGTGTATTTATTATGTGTAACATAATATATAATGATAAACGTCAACAGCGCATTGATGAATGGATTGCGTTCCGTTATGTAGAGCAATATAATATAATAAGGGACGCACGCGGATGCGTCGTATATAGGTACATATAGATTTCTTTGAAAATCGTGTACATATATTTGTTGTTCTTCTCGACGACGAAAACGTTTCATGTCTATTATGATAGTAGATTTTATAAGACTTTAATCCGATTGACCGACACCGTATTTATATAGGGACGTATAGGGATCCCATCGTGTTTCTATGCTATTATACCGCACGCCGACCATTACACATACTATAACCTATACACATAAGTATATAATATATGTTACACTTTCATTGTTACACACACGACCTGTCAACACACATACCTCCGTGGTACATGTATATATACATTATACCGTATATAGGTACGGGTGTAATTTATATATACTGCACAGTGCACACACTCAATAATGGACCACAGGCAAACACGTACGAATTTGTTTTTCAAATACTGCGTATACGTGCTATATATATATGTATAGAATAACACTGTATAATATAATATGGTCGTATTGAAAATTCTTTCGTCCCCTAAGTTCCAATCACGGTCGAATAATAGAAACACATTTTTCGACTGGCCAAAACGGATTATTAACCTCGAATATAATAATATTATGTAGGTATTCTATATGTCTTAACTCGGTTTCCAAGTGCTGCAGTTAAACGCTTTCGTATGTCCAAATAACTCACACGTGTGTGATCGTGTGGCAAATCCGGTAACTATAGGGGATATGACCGGCGGCCACTTTATGTATATACAAGATGAGAGAGATTCTCCACATCGCCGAGACCTAAGACAGTATATTATCACGGTTAATATTTGACATGAAAAAAACCAAATACGTAGGTACTGGTGTATTAATAAATTGTTTAGGCCAAATCGTTTATATCACAATTATTAATTCTCTCTCCTCAAACGTTGTTTGGTAATGGTTTTTCAAAACTTATGTTAAAAAATGATTGAAATTGTGTTCAAATCATATTATGCAATTCGTATATAACTTTTAAAGTTCAATAATGCTGTTACTTACTTAATAAACATTGCGACCAGCTATTGTGATTTGCGTCATTTCAAATTTTCCAAGTGTTTTTCTTGATTTAATTGAACATAAATTATAAAATGATTTAATTATTATAAATTAAATTCAAATTTTTTACTTCAGTAATAACATCCAATACCATAATAATTCGGTATAAAGTATTTAATATTATTTAATTGGATTCTAATAAGTTATAACGAACAACAAAAAAAATACGGCATACTAATAGGTTTATTATTGTAATCGCTTAGTTTTTTTTAAAGATTGTCTTTCACGGCGTTACTAATTTATCTTTTCGATCTTTCTACCGGCTCGGCATTCACTATACCAACCACCTACCTGGTTTCATCAGTCGCTCACCCCACTTCTGTGCGATTGTTTCGCATGGTTATTACACTTATCTTTTATATACATTTTATATTATATAATAGTTATTAGTTATTAAAGAGATTTTTTCCCCTTCGTTATTTCGTGCTGTGGCCTGCGATGCAAAGACCCTTTTAATCATTGTACAAGTATATAATATACAACTGCAATATAATATATTTATGTATCCACTATCCACTTATTTAATTTGAAAGAAACACGAATGCATTATGGTTAATTAGTTGTTATAATACACTAAAGACTGATAGTATTTTAAAGTTATAACGAGAATATATTATAATAAATACTTTTATTTGACGATAAGTCTTAGGAAAGGAATAATGACTGTACAGCAAGTATACATACAATACATACCGCACATTAGAATGATAAGGTATTTTATTTAAAATTGTTACAATTTAATTTGTGAATGCATAGTATGCTTTTTACCGTAGTTATTGAAATATTTTATAATAAATCAATTTTGAATTGTTTGATAATAATAATAAAAAAAAAAAATAACATTGTTAAGACGTTTTAAAATTTAGGTTGAAATAATATTCAAGTATTCTTGTGATTTATTTTTAACTAAAGTAAATTTTTTTAAAAACTTTAGTAAATCTTGACTGATTTGATATAGCTACAAATCCCTGTATTAAAGTGATATTATATTATATCCCATTATGAATCCTGTTTATTTTTGTAGTAGATTTGACACTTTTTGTTATCCACGTTGTTTTGTAGTGTACTACAATACCCATACTCGTAAAAGTGTTTTAACAGCATATATTTCGTCATGAAGAGTATTCTGTATTCAAGAAGGTTCCTTAGAGATTTATACGATATAAAATATAATATTCATAGTGAACCTTCTACATCATCACATCATTCACATCTACCTGTTCTTGATTGTTTTAATTAAGAATCCTTATGACTTATGAGTTATGATCCTTGGAGATCAGGTATATTGTCAATGTTTTAGTTCATCATAAACAGTCTTACATAAGAATATTTTTATGAAACTATTTTTTTTTTTATTATCATTATTAACGCTTTTAACAAAATATTATTACAGTTTACAGTTACTCGATAGAATATAGATAATTATGTTTATTATAATATAATAAAGGTATATAATATAATAATAAAATGTACGATATCAGAATAAATAATATCAATGACTAATTATAGGTATGAATTGTTACAGTAAAAAGAACCTAAGTACGTTACCTATGATGATAATTAAAGAACTGAAATATAAATACAAACACTATGTTTATGCAATACAGTAAGGACGCAGAGGGGTTAATTAATGAAGTTTGTTCAGAAATTAACACAACTATGGTATCATTGGTATCATTTATATAGAATTGTTATTGTTAAGTATTTTAATAGTGTTGGAATCTGAATAAGCAACTGAGGCATACGATGGTTCGGAATGCAGTGTCACCATGATGAGGGAGAGAGTCGAAAAGGGACGCCACGGCTATATGTTTTTTTATTAGGAATGTGATGGATTGGATGATTAATTTTTGACGCTTGAGATTTGTACTTTGCAGGACATCCCTTGTAGTCGGAGGTGATTTGATTGCTAGGGTGCTGCCAGCAATGCAGGGTTGCTTTTGTCTTTGGAAAATAGGTATTGGTCTGAGAACAGTATTCTTCCCCTTATTTGCGCTTACTTGTATACAAAAAAAAAAAATGTGTTCTGTACACATCAGTAAATAACGATGATAATAATAACAATATATAATTGGTATAACAATTAGAATAAAAAAATCACTTGTCGTTTTAACGATATTTTCTTCGCATTTAATACATATAGGTAACGTACAAATTGAAATACAATACAACCGACACGACGAGTTTTCAATGCCCGTGGTAGCTGGTATATACCTGTATAAATATTATGTATAAGTGTGTACGGCGCCAGTGTCCCGGATCTCTTTTTATTTTCATATAAAAACGAACACAATTATACGCAGTAATATACCTGTACCTATATATTTGTCTACATAGATATAATATGCTGTACATACGTATAGTATTTGCTCAACGACTTCACCGCACGTGTATATATTGTATATATATATATGTATATTGTATATATACGAGATACGAAAGAAAACGCGAACACACTAAAGCACACTGACCACCATATATATTATTATTGTTATACCGAATCGAAAAACGAATTGACAGCTTTAGCAATAACAACCTGCAGCAGTGTAAACGGTAATCGGATAAAATAAATATGATATCAACACGCCAGTATATTATGTATATTATATGCTTAGGACAAAAATAAAATTGTTTTGACCGACATATTATTATTATTATTATATATTATATAAATATGTGTTTTATATGTTTTAAATTTTAAATGTTTAAAACATAAGTTTTATTGTTTTCAATTTTGACCATTTATATACATGCTCGTATAGCTGTGAACATAGGTACAGAGATCCGTTGATGGTTTTATTTTTGACGTATAATAATGGCGTTTATATACTATTTTACGACGACTCGGCCCACGAAAAATATCGTGAAGTTGTTACGACAAAAGTTTTTTGGCGCTCATTTATCTATAATATTCACAGATTTCTATAATATATAGTATATATATACCTTCAACGAGAACCTTGCCGTGCTGTGGGTTCGTAAAATCTCCACGAGTGTTTAATTTGCATATTATATTACCTCCGCCGCATATTACTGCGGTAGGTTAGACCTAATAAAACACGCCGAGAAATTTATGTTTAAAATTATCCGTATGTTTATCAACCGAGGAAATTATGACAGCATTTGCGGCTTCTTCGTCAGCTGATTACTCGGGTATTTACAATTATTATTATCTCGTACAATAGAGCAAGTCCGTGGTCCGCAATATAACATTGCAGATAACTGCCAAGACTCCTCGCCGCCAAAATATAATGTCAGCATGGCCATTTCACCGCCCCCGCCACCATATCAAACTTTGAAGCACGCGCTGTTATTGCCATTTATATATACGGGACTGCGAGACCGAAGAGATCGCTGCTACTAGATTCGTGCGAAAGGGTGAAATAAAAAAATAAACCGGCTAAATGAACCGCCCGAGAAACGCTCGCGTTTAGGTCGTTGGAAATTACCTTTTGACTTTCCTCTTGGGAAATTTAATTTCCTTCTATATACAGTTCGGCCAATGTCCGAAATCGCGTATAATATATACAAGCACTCTTGTTTTAGCGTATGTTGCTGCCGCGTATTTAGGCGATAAAAAATAAATAAATGAGCTGTACGTGCACTTCAAATCGTCAATTACGTACCTATACCTATTTGTGTATGCGTATTATATTATCACGGCGTAGGTACTTTGCAATATTAAACAGATATCAAAATGACATATCCAGATATATAAATGTATAATATCACTATGCTGCGTAAATCTAATTTTCAATAAATAATTTAATAATTGTCTATGTATAGGTACTAGTTGGAGGCTATTAATATAAAACGTTTATTGTTTATGTATACGATTGACATGTAGGTACAAACTATAAAAACAATTTAGGTTTATAATACATATACATGAAAGTTATAGATGTATAATTGTATTACATTAAGAGAATTCCAAAAATATATATATCTTTTTTAAAAATATAGGCTTAGCAAAATTAATATAAACAAAAAAAAAACACTGTACATGATATATTACACTTAATTTCACTTTTAAATTGTTTAGAACACTTAAGCTTAAATTCGTATGCAACGTGAAAAATTAAAAAATGTTGATTTCTTTTTATGCAGTGGGTAATGAACTCCTAAAATCAATTTCAAACAAGTGAGTCTGAAATAAAGGTATTGACAACAAATACGGTGTAACACGCTGTATAATATTATGATTCATGTCAGTTTCAAATACAATGATTTTCGATAATTCGTTTAAAAAAAAACCATTTTTCTGTTTCTATCAATACTTTCACTGCATAATATAATAGCCTCAACACCTGGGTAATTTATTATTTTTATTATGTTTAGGTATATTATATTAAATGTTATTTTGGAGATGTGTACATCAGTTTAAATGTATTTGTAATATAAAATTAGATTTAACTACTAAGTGTTAATAATTCATTCATTATTTTATAAACAATTTATATATGTAACTATATAGAATACATTTTTATTACAACATCGAAACAATTTAAACGATTTAACTATAATTTTTGCACTCGAATGACTGCACATTGACAATTTATAACCATGTTTCAATAAGCATAATTTGTATTGGGATAATACCTACCCAGTACCCACTACATAACATGCTCGATAAAAACCATTATTTTGTTGAAATAAATTAAAATATTAAGTATATTTTATACTGTTTGATTTGTTATTATAAGTTATGATCCTAAATCATATTTCATATTTTGTACCTAATTAGTATACTAATTATTAATAATATATATTGTATGAATGTTCAAATTGTATAGGTAGCTGATAGCTGGTAGGAACTATAGGAATTAAATGTACTCTAGTACTTACAAATATGATTCAATAAACATCATGATGTCCATACGATTCCCGATGATTACGCGGCGGACGTCTCGTAAGGGTCGGAGCGTAAGACGCACATCAGCCACCTAAACCTAGGAAATATCAAACAGGAATATCAAACATTTGAAACACCATTACGACGATTAATTTGAATTAATTGTACTTACTTTTAATGTGTGTATATTGTATAGGACTGTATAAATTCCAAGTGAAACAATGTTACCATTTTACAATTATTTTATTTATTTTTTATTTATTTTAATATCAAAAAAGATTACCGGACCTCACTGAGTCAAAAACTCAGTAATATTATTATATTATACGTGTATACAATACAATATATAGTGGTTATGAACAGCTTATATAATAAACCACATGTCCACATGAAAGCTATACACAGTTATCCACATACGATGGCTTTTATTGTTAGATAAAAAAATATTTTTGTCATTTTGAGTACACACTCCAAGGTGGTAGGGTGATTGATCAATTTGTAATAGTAGCTGGGACTGCAGTTGATTATTTTATGCACTTATTGCTATAGTCATTTGACAGAAAATGTATTATTTCCATTGTGTTCTTATGTTTTTTTTTTAATAATAATAAAAATATTCTTCAATAAATTCATGGTTAAAAGAAATCGTATACCTGTAACGTATTTATAAACATCAGGGCGAAGTACATAATAATAATATTAATGGGAGGGGACGCTTTGCCGAGACGCATGTACATAAGATGTTAGATAACATCGTAAATCCCTTTGTATTTTTTTTTTTTTTTTTAATCGACAAAAATGATATAGTACATACGCGGGGGAAGATCGTCGTGATTAATAGGTATAGACTTTGACGTATATCGCATTGCAAATGATATTTTACAGCATGAATACAATAATATAGTGAGAGTATACCTGCAATAATCTTATAATCTTCGCAATAATGTACGAGCGAGATTTCAAATTTCCAGTTTAGTGGTCAATAGTCGGCCTCATCGAATCGATATGGGTTCCCGTATAAAAAAAAAAATATTAAACAATAATATACGTGAACGCTTGGCATACACGCGGTACTTAAACTAAACGTCCATAATACTCGTTTGCAGTATATCCTAATTTGTTTTCGCATTAAGCGTGGAGTTATTATTTTTAAGTTTGAGTACATATTTATTATTATAATATCCTGTTTTGTAATCTTTCGAAACCCACCTTTTACTTCCCCAATCGTCGATTCTAGTTACAGCCACTTAGCTACCATCTGTATAACATATATAAAACATCCGCAAGCTATATAATATAGTAAAAGTATACAACAGTGATTGAATACGCCGCTTAAACTTCACAATAGCACGAAAACGAGAACAATATACTACATGGCATCGTCGCCATCATCATCATATAATATGCAATCACCGAATCACCCGTCTTATGTTTAAATTTTCAAACGGATACCGCGACATGATGACATATATATATATACCGTATTTAAACTGCCCATCACAAATACTTACCAACATACGTATATTATATTAAACAGTGTATTAAATACTATATAAACAGCAGTATGTGGGTATAAGCAGGTAGATATCTATATATATTATTTAGACGTTCCTTTTCAAAACGTCACGTGGGACCATAATAAACGATTTCTAATGTACATTGTGTGTGTGTACATAGTGCACACGCGTGTATATATGTATATGCGAATATAACCTGCCTACATGGCTATACACATATACACACATACATGTACACGCGAAAAAGCGGTGAATTTTCCGAATGGACTTTGATAAAATGCTGTTGACCACCCACACGCACTCGAAATGTTCCCCGGAGATTTCCTGCGCACCGCGGCACACCGTTCTTGCCACCTTTTTCACTTTTGCAGCAGTAATATTTTATTACCCGAGAACCGCCTGGCGGATTCTTGCCAAACGGCAAACGACCTTCTAATTAGACGAGATTTTAAATGAACTCTCTTATACCACTTTGAAACACACACACACACACATATATATAATCTATACAAGTATACACTGCAGAGCGCAGTAATAGTAGAAAGGGTTACATATAATAAGATACTTTTAAATGTATATATAGTATAATAATATAATATAATATACTGACCGCCACGCTTTTCATTGCATACACATTATTTGGACGATTCCCTGTGTGGCACAACAAAACCAACGGATTCAGATGTAAAAAGTAGATATTTTTTTATAAGTTAAAATGCAAAACAAAAAAATTAATTTAATTTAATTATCATTTTAGAAAAAATATATAAAACTAAAATATGCATGGTTGGAAATATGTGAGAATGTACCAGCTATAGTAATTACTAATTATGTATCACCTATGTCCTATATATTTTATATAAAATATCATTTTAAGTGTCTATAATCATTATTTAGAAATATTTTTTTTTTTTATAAATTTCTTAAAAATAATTATATTTTTTACTTTTTGTATCTTTGTATTTAATTTTACTTTTATGAAGAAGAATATACATTTTTAATTTTATTTTCCGTAGCAGAATATTTTTTGAAGTACCTATACTACTTCAAATAAAAATCAAATTTCGAACTAGTAGCTAATTAGTTAGGTATAAGTATTTAAAGTTTTGATGGGCGGAGTAAAGTGGCACAGGGGTACCCCGAAAACATTTTGATCCACTACTCCGCTCACCTTTCTTTAAATACTTTAACAAATTAACTACTCGTTCATAATTATATTTGTATGTATCAAAGTATTTTGAATTATATTATGCTTCGGAACTTTAAAAAATATATATACCACCAACTTTCACAAATATAAAAATTACGATTTGAAAAATATAATTGAAAAAAAAACATTTTGCAATGACATTAAATATGTAAAAGAAATTTTATTTTAAATAGTTA
Source organism: Neotoxoptera formosana (assembly GCA_022818045.1). Lineage (NCBI taxonomy): Eukaryota > Metazoa > Arthropoda > Insecta > Hemiptera > Aphididae > Neotoxoptera > Neotoxoptera formosana. Next base: position 16,720,641 of record CM040632.1, on the reverse strand, counting down.
AAACTTTTTGAAATAATAAGTGTAGACACTCTGTATTTTTTTGTATCTTATTATCTAAGTGTCAAAACTAATTGTTAAAACAAAGTTTAAATTAAAAAAAAAGTGTAGACACTTGAATGGATCCCCTCGTATAGTCAAAACATATATATTTACTTATACTGTTACCAATCATATTTGTATATTTATTATTGATTTGGTTTACTTAGTAGTCATAAATTAATATTTAACATGTTTAGTGTAAAAGTATATAGATATATATAATAATATTATATGTATGTACCTTTTATACTATCTGAGTTATTAAATTGAACCCATAAATAATTGTAATTTGTGTATGTTTTACTAGCGTATCGTGTATAGTAGTGTAGTCGGTATGGATTTAGAAATTAGAAGTCATATAACTGAGTGATTGTGTATACCTATCCGTATAGGTAGTCAATATTTAAACACGACTGGCCTCCATATTATGAAACATATCAAAGGTTATCAAAAATAGCTAATAAGTTGGTTTAAAAGGAAAAGACAATGTTCGGCATTTAAATAGTGCGACAGATTTGTGATGTTAAACAATATATAAATATTGAATTAGTGTATTACTGTATAAGATATTATATAAGTAGATTATAGTAATACAATATAAGTATAATAAGCCACAAAGTTAAAATTAAATGTACACACGATAGTCAAATGGTATACGACAATGAACACTTCTGTAAGTATACTATATTGTCTATTATACTAAGTAAGATAGATATGCTTACATTTGAAAAGAAGTTTAAGCGCACACAGTTTGAAAGAATACATCATGTTCTTTTTTACACTTGAAGACAGATAGACCATAATATACATTTGAAAAACCGGTAGTCACTCAGCACTCTTGTGTTTCGAGTGTACCTCATCATTGAGTAAGCAGCTGTAGTGGATATCTTATATTTGAATTCAGTGATAAATAATTCCACACGAAAAACTATTCCGAGCGAAGGCAGTCTGTCAGCCAATATTACTAAGTACCTAAATTGTACGATATAATATATTATAAATATTTATATTGCCATTAAAGTAATTTATTTTACTATTAGTATTCAGTAATACGGTAGGTTGAATTAATTTTTTCCGGAAATATCGTATTTGAAAATGTAATTGACTGTATAAAATATCATAATATAGGTACGTTTAACGTATCTATAGTATCCACGAATGATATTTTTGAATTACAACAGAATGATTAAAATCGTTGTTCTTTGTTTAAATATCAAATTTCATATTTTCATCATTTCAAATATTAAATTAAAATGTCTATAAAAAAATTATGTTTATATAAAATATTTTTTGATTACAGTATGAACTACTTATAAGGAACTCTGTACCAAATTTTCAAGACTAAACTATTAAAAATGATAAGTTGATGAATTTTTAGCTACAAAAATAATCTGCACCCAAAATCTAAAATATAAATTAGGATCAATTAGCTACCAGAAACTACCTTCAGTATTGATCATTAAAGTAATTTCCGTAGGAAAACTACTTATTATTTACCTATCTAAAATAATCACATAATTATTGTAAAACTAATACATTCATCGTTATATTTTAATCTAAAACTAGGTATAGTATTAGTCTTACATTTTTAATTTTTTTTATTTGTAAATTACCTAACCGTTTTTAATTAATACATCATATTAAATCGAAATGGAAAATTTGAAAAATAATATTTCATGAAGTACATCGTTTTTTTTTATATATTCTAATATAAATTGAATAACAGGATGGAAAATAATTACTATTAATATTAGTCGTTTCGATCGGATGTCCGTGGTTGTATTGTAATTTTTTTCTGGGAATTAAATATTCCCATCCACAGAATTTGATCACGCAACCGCTAAGCTATTATGTTTGTTATGCACGTACATAGAACGAGACTGGATATTTACTGGCTTATAATGCTGTACTACAATATATAACAATTTATATAGTTTGTTCATAAAAAAATTGTGTTTTTTTTTTACACAATTCTATATAATTGTCGTTTTTGAATGTGGTACCTAATAACGCGTTCCGTTGTATAGGTCCAAATTAACATTTCCAGTCCCTAAATTAAAATATATATATATATATAATATTATGTATTATAAAATCATTAGGGTCTTTTCTTCTTTTTTTTTCTCCTGAGATGGTACTTTATAATAATGTGTTATATAACAGAGGGTGTAATTCATTGCAAAGTGAAAACAATTTTTAATTGTTTAACAAAACGTACTAAAATAGTCAAGTCATATAATTCTTGACATTTTTGAAGTAAAAAATGCCAGTCGTACCTATATCGTTTTCTGTACATTATTGGCCCCGTGCAGAATTTATTTTCCGCTTTCGCAGTCCGACTAATACTATTATACTATACGGCATTATCAACTCATGATACTTTTTATATACGCTCATGCGATCACCCCTGTTTCGAACAGGACCGTGTTCTCTATAAGATTTACGACTCGCACCCGTTCGTGTATATACATATAATTTATATATATAGTAACGACTATATACGCGTAGCATTTACTATATAATACACACATTATACACTATATTATTGTAACTTGTAGGTATGTTTAGACGAAGAGGTTGTTTTTTAATAAATAAAATTATAAAACGCTGTGGTCACCGGGGATTTTCAAAAATGTTAAATACACTATACATAAATTATAGTATTCAATATTCATATTGCGATATACAATAGAATCCATACTGCTGCTGAATCCTAATGAATTTCGATGTCGGCTTCGAAGGCGACATTCAGTTTTCTCAAGCGATGAGTGATATTCAGTGATTGCACGGTCTGCCGTAAGCTCAGGTCCTTGAAACCTGCACCGTTAATACCGCAGTGCACGGCACGGCACTCGCGAGCGGGTAACCGCGCGCTATATTTTCGGTTGATCAGACTTACGAAAACGGTCTTCGACTTTTTGTCACGTCCATTTGTCGGATTCTCAACGATTTTTGATCGAACCGTGTGGCCGTCTGGGAGACCGTATTATGGAATAATGGCGAGCAGCTGCAGTGCGACGAAATTCGGGACGAACGAGTCGTGTACGTGTATTTTGCTAGTCTCATCACTTCCGGTCCGACGAAACGCGCCGCCCGTTTTCCGAGGATTACGCGCTCTCGACCCTACGGCCTATGCGATAAGATGCATACTCGAATCTGTCACCATATTATTATACTCACAGGTTTCTCGGCGTATATAAGGAACGGATAGTTTCATAGACGTCTCATAGATCTATATAATATGGCAATTATTTAGAATAGTTTTGTATACTATATAATAAGTAATGCATAAAAGTTCGAAAAATCCGTGTAAGAACTCGATAAAACAATCGCGATTATGATTTTTATTTTTTAGTCTATAAATAGAATTAGCTGGCTAGCCTGGCTATCGTTGTGCATTTTCGATACTTCTTTTATTATTGCATTATGTGTATATATTTATATAATATTATAAAGAGCAGATAGGCTCATAAAATCTAGGTAAAGACTTGGAGAAATTGACTTTTTTAATAATAAGGGGTTCTGAATGAGATCCGAGGGAGGTTTATTAAAGTGTATATATTATAAAAAATACTAATTTTTTAGCTAAGATGTAGCGTCTCAGAATACATAGAAACCTGCGTGTACATCGTTGCATTTACACGTGAATATAGATATACGTACCGTGCAGAACATTTTAGTCGTCGGATAGGCGCGGAAAAAGAAATCACGTATAATAATCGGGACGTGTAAAAAATGATATAATAAGGAGCGTTAATTAAAAAAAAAAAGTAATAATAATAATATATAATATATAATAAAATAAAATAATAGTGTATATAGCAGCAGCTCCGCGACCGCTGCCACCGCCGCCGCCGTCGCCACCTGTACAAACATCCGTTGAGAGTCAGCTGTCCCGACGACGGGAGCGAGCGAGAGAGAGAGCGATCGGGTCGAGAGAGGCTGCAGAGCCTGCAGTGTACCTACATTGGATTCAGTGGCGACGGCCGAAAGAGAGAGAGGGGGGGGCCGCGGTGTCTTCGCGAAGACCGTGAGAACGTGGGGCGTGCATTGTGTCAAAGGGGTGATCTCGGGCGCTGTAGCCTTCCACCGCGACGGCGGCGGTGGTGGCGGCGGCATTGGCATTGGCCGCCTTCGACGCGAGAAGCAACAGCAGCAGTTGTACACTGCTGCGGCACCGCACGGCGATAAACAGCGCCGCGACGACGGTCGGCCGTGGCGGCGTCAGGCGCGCGCTTATACGCGGAGCGGGGATGAGAAGAAAAAAAATATTATATTAAAAATCCGATACAATCGGGTTGTTCGAGAACAGAAACGATCCGAAATCGCGTACCCGGAATAATGGAAGTAAACGGGTGCAACGTCGGAGAGGGACGGATAGTGAGAGAGTATTAGTATACACAGAGAGAAGTGTATATTATTTCGTTACACGCACACACGCACACACACACACAGGCGCATATTATGCATGTGTATGGATATTGTGTGTAGCGAAAAATAGCGCGCAGCTGCGGGACAGACACCGTGAGAGAGGGTTGAAAATGATAAAGTGGATTTTTTTGAATTTGGTAAATTCGAAAAAAAATGTGTATCGGCCCCGCCTTCCGTTTGGAAATTGCCGATTTTAGACCGGTGTGGTGTACACAAAAACCCGTGAAGTTTCCCGTAAATATCGATATAATTACAAAATGCGTGTGCGAGTCGTTTGACATTTTAAACTGTTGTCGAGTTGTACGTTTAGATCGTTGCCCGCGGAAATGGGTTCTGCTCAGATTCCGTGATCAGACTGTGAAAGTGTGAAAACACGCTAGCGTGCGAGTCGTTATGACCGGGTAGGTATAGATAACAAGACCAGATTTGTGAAAAAAGAGCCATGATAAATATTTGACTTTGAAGTCCCGTGTAAACATTTTTATTTGCGCTAGTAAAATGTCAGCGATTAGAAGGTGAAAATTCCCAAAACGGTTATTATTATGGTTGAATTTTAATCTTTTAAATTGTTGCTGTTTATATAACACGTGTACCTACGATAATCCCACATGTAGGCACTTAACGCGGATCCGTTCTATTTAACACACATTTGATGAAATTAAACTGAAACACTTTATTGGTTCCGATGATAGTGCTCAAAAACTATTTAGCGAAAATAAAAAATTCCATATTATACTTGACTCTGACTTCTGAGTGCAGGTAATACACTAATACGTGAGACTTCCTACCAGCGTTACAAATTTGACACTGGGTTACATGCAAGACGCGGAACTTTTTTATTTTTTTTTTTTTTTTTACAATTTCGCACTTAACTGTGGAGTAATAAGTGTTTCGTCCCTTTTTTTTTAAAAAAAAAAACCACGAAAAACGTTATTTCGATAACAACAACCACAATACTACTACTTATAATAAAAGATAAGTACAACGGACAAGGGTGTTTAGAGGAGCTTTAATGTTTATAACATTTTTGTTATACAATTTGAATCAGGCGCCAGCTTGTGGTGTGGCGGTGTTAAAATTATAAGTATCGCGAAAATCTCTAAAACCTAGCTATAGTCGTCTTCTCGTTTACGTCGCAAATCCGCAATTTAGGTGTACATAATATATACATACGTAATACATAATATATATCTCGGTATATCAGTGTCTTTTGGTTCCCCAACCGTTGAACAAAAAAAATCACATTGGCATAATGACAATATTATTGAGAATCGTAGTTAGACAAATGACACCAAAAATAAACAAACCGTAAACTAAAAACCAACGACGATTACTAGTTTATGGATGTCGATGACGCGACTTCGATAGCTGAGTTAAAAACGTTTAATAAAATAATACAAAAATCTGAACGGCGAAACATGTCTCGTATATAGCACAACGATAACCGCCACCCGTTTTCAAATGGCCCCTGACACCGCACGACTGGCAGAATGAGAAGAGTTCGACATCGACTCATATTTATTTTTATTCTGTATTTTGATGTTTACTAGATAAAGGCCAGCCAGCTCGCGAGCGCGGCACGCAATTGGTCTATTCGAAGAGTATACTAAATAATATAACAAAAACAAATATTTCAACAAATTATATTAGGTACCTACCTACATTTAAATTTATAAAAAAAAAATTATATTTCAATATAATAAAAAAAAATTATTTGCCCGTGTTCTAAGTGGTTGAAAGTCGTCTCGTCGCCTCCTATGACGCTTCTCCATACCAATAAATATGTTTGCATACATTATAATAATATATATTATTATTGTAATAAAATGTATAATATTTAACGCGTGTGTTATACAATCATTGAATCATTCGCTATGTATTACATATTTACATATACTATTCTATTTAATGTGACGTATAATATCCGCTTAAAAGCTAATCGGCTGCAGCAGATTGACTGTCGATATTTTTCGATTTTTTTTTTATCCGTAAATCCGCTCGCACTTATTATCATTTGAACCGTTTCGACGAGTATACTATCACTGGGACGGCCTCTCACCCTACACTGCACACGCACACACACACACACACACATACACACACTCGGTAAACACAGTGACCATCGCTGATACTTTAAGCCGATCCGGAATTACATATTATACGCACACACGCAAACGTTTGCCGGTCCGTGTTTAATCGGCGGAAATATTACTCGAATCGAACACGGCTTTCGATACCGACACTGCCAATGTCGTCCACACGCCGACGCCGATCCTCAAGACGCAGAAAAATATCATCTGGATTGCACCGCTCGGCCGTATGCGTTATAAAAATTATAAGCATTATAATAAAATATTATTTATAAAATATGTGTTAAAATTATAGCTACGTACGGCCGGTCGAATGCCGCCGAAACGTTATAATATCATTCGCATCTTAAACAATTAAGGTCCGTTATAACTTGTAAGGCGATATTATCTATATATGTTTGAGGAGAAAAAAAATTATACGACCGTCAAATTATTAATGCGTTAACCGTTTTTTATTTGTATTTTTCGTCAATTCGATAACGTCGCTTTTTGTTCTTCCCCTCGTCCGTTCAAAGCTAATCCATTTCATAGCCGTGTCATTTTGCACCGTTCCGCGAAACTATCGCACGCCATACAATATTTACCTCGCTCGTATACACACACATATTACAATGTGTTCATTACACATAAATACGGGGCGATTAGCTCGACGCAAGTCGGTATATAAATGATATATTTTTTTGAACATTGAAAATTTTTAAATATAATCGAGTAAGTACGTGTTTAAAATTATCTGCACAATATAACATTATTGCGATGTAATCACAGAATAATTATGAGTTACCACGACTATAGCAGATAAAAAAGTTAATGGGACACGAGTTACATTTATAGTTACGTATAATAATATTTGAGTTTGTGGAACCTTTTTCGACTAATGCAAAATATTTAAATTTAAAATGTTTGGTTTATACAGATTATGCTTTTTTTTGTATTTTTACATATTATAACCCTCGAAGACGTGTGTGTGTGATAATATAGCAAAATACGAAACGTCTGGTTAAAAATTAGACTTTATATTAATTTTGTTTCCAAGCGTTAAGAGCAGGCTGAAATCAAATCGTCGCGTTTTATTACTACTATTCAGTGTCTTTTTAAACTCGCGCGGCGTATGATTTGTTTTTAGTGTTTTTACTTTTTATTATTTGTAAAACGAACGCTAACACTAACATGAAAAACTTAATTTTCTTATAAGTGTATACTGGGAATGAATTAAATGCGAATAATATTTCAGAATAATTATAAATAACTATAATCTTGTGGAAAAGGAAAAAAATATCTTTTAGTATTATAAAATAATAGATGTGATATTTTTATTGCTTGATGGACAGAATTAAAACGAATTATATAGTTTATTTTCCATTGAAGAGAGATGGAAACATAACGTTATGACTGGCCTAAAAAAAAAACAACTAACCGCTCGGTTTGAAACGAACTATTTCCGCTTTCATTTTTATCTCAATAATACAATATTGTCATCGTACATAATTTTATATTTATTAATAGCATTATGCATAAACGTATTTGCATAAGCGAATACAAACAATCAATTAGCAAAAAAAACATCAACATATTATATTAGGTAATTAATAAACAACAATGTAGGTATATCGTATTATATTATAATATACAATGTTTATAACATAAACCTACAACAGTATATTGCCTTATGATGTTAAGCGATAGATATATTATATCTCGTATAGCCAAACATGTCAATAGCTTGGATTCAGGGGCGTACACGTCATGATGGGAAAATGTGAGAGATAGTGTTATAATTCAAAATAACAATAATTACCACAGATCTAAATGGGTATTAAATAATAATAAATAAAATAGAAAAATGTAATGCTTACATGTACACGGCAGTGACGGGGACAACACTTCACACAAGACGGCCTTCTCCTTGATTCCGTTTACATTACTTCCACACGGTCCCAGAGATAGGTGTCTTGTGGGTTACTCGCATGACTATAAGTAGTGCATCGCTTTGACAATTATGCTGATCTATGTCTTTATAATTGGCGAGTCACTACTTATTTGTGCTAGTTGTGATGTCCCCATTTGCGGTTGTTTATTAAATAGTACATTTATTGATATATTATTAATAGGTATTACAACAATAGGTCGCTCCGCGCTACTTTTTTTTTAACAACCTCTATCTGATTATTTGTATCTGCAGTACAAAATGTCAAAATATATTATATATATAACTCATTTAATTTATATTATCATAATAAATATGAGTCGTTTAATAAATATTAGTAAAATATGAGAAAAATATATTTTATTATAATATACGATACCTAACTAAAACCAGAACCACGTCTAGTTAAAAGGTAAAAATCGCAATGTTGCAAGTAGTAGCGCATTTACGGAGAGCAAAATTTCAAGGTTTAGAAACTTTCTCAAATACTGTGGAATATATATTGCCATTAAACTCTGCAGTCCTGATATATTTCCTGACGTATAAAAATTATTAAAAATCTTTTGCACACTTCCCGTGTCAATGGCCACACCTTAGCGGCTGTTTCTTGTCTAAAAAAGGTTGAAAACATATTTAAGAAACACCACGGGCGAGAAGTAAAAACTAAAGTTGTTAAAATTTAATGAGTAAAAATTTGCTATATTATTATTATAATTTTATACAGACCACAGTGTACTTACATCATAATTATTAACGAATAATGATGATCTGTTTATTAAGTAAGTATCTATTTAAAATGTCTATAAATTATGGTGCTGTGTGGTTGTGATGATGTGTTCAAAAACCATCTCAGTTGATTGATCATGATGGTAGTACATAAATAATATTTAACAACATAAAATAAAATATTAGATGAGTTTTCAAAAAAAAAATTATATATATATTACTATAAGTTATTTTGAGTTACAGTTTTACCCCCAATTCCTTCAGTTTTGATTGCAGTAAAATACGTATAGTGCTTTATGTCAAATGGTTATACTATTAAATGCGTACCGTGTGTTGTATAAAAGTTTGATTTGTGTTATATGATTAATACACTAATACACTGATATTATTGGTTAATTTCTGTAAATAATTGATTAATAATATCATAATACTCTACTTCTCCCTCGGGAAAATTGTGTGTAGCTACGTCCTTTTATTGGTTTAGGTTTGTTTTTGAAGCATTGCCTTCTGCACAACTATTATACAAGTAAAGCCTTAAGAAGTTCATCGTCCATATTGTGAGTCTTAATAATTAAATTGGTTAAAATATATAACAGAACCGTGATTATTTAAAATACAGCCTATATATTGTGACGGGCCTATTTTTTAAATAACAACAATACTCCTATAGTCCTATTGATATCGTTTACTTATATCAATTTTAACATTATTTTACATCCACCGTGAGCAATGAAGCTTGATTTTAGTACCTAGAGGTTTTGTATAAGGATACTATTCCCCATAATATAAGGTGTAAGTTATTTATACCTACATATCAGTGCGAATCGTAACCCATAACCGGACAGCAGCTCGCTGAACACAAAGGAGTAGTTTGACGTTAGCGCATCATTAATCCTCCAGGTAAAAAATTTGGTTGGTCGTTATTGACGCATCGCGTGTTTTAACAATTTGACGCAGTAAGCGATAGTAGGTATTAATTGTATTAGTACGATGACATGAACGCGTAGAATATAATAAAATGATAAGAATATTTAAAATTAAAAAAATGTTTTATTTTTTTCTTTACAAATCTAGTCAAACTTAGATAATTACATATTATCTTAATACATTTTTATTTAACAATTAAACAACATTTAAAAATGTTTTGTTGTAAATAAAGACCGATTAACAAATCCAACCGAACTTAGGTAATCACATTTTATTTTAATAATTTGCGAAGCGCACACGTCCTACGCCTCACAACATATTATTTATGCCAAAGCGAATAACTTTTGTTTAATTTATTAAGACTTTATTTGTATAGCCGCATAGGTACATATTATACTTATATAGGTACTCAATTACTTATGGTTATGTTACTCATACTTTGAAAATACAGACTGTACTCTTATTGTATATGCTACATTGCTACTATATATCTAATCGATAAAATTATATTATTGGTATATATACTACCAACATTTGTTATACTATTTATATTATTAATTTATACATGGTATAGGTATCTTAATAAGTTTTCATAAAACAAATTTTTTTTTTTGCTAGAAGTATGTACGCAGAAAACATCTGCTCTACCAATTCTAAAAATGAAAAAATATAGTCTTAACTGCGAATAGATAGGAATTTTGTTTTTTTCGCTAACCTATAAATTCTGACTTATTATAATCCTAAACCTTCTAATTTTTAATACCAAATATCAATAAAACTGCACATCATGACGCCACAATATAATTATTTTTTATACTATAGTCACTAAGTAACCTAAACTAATCTTATATAAGTTAAAATCGTTCTTTTTTATTTTTTTGTAATAGTTAAAGAAAAGTGATGTGACTTTATATAATGATCTGTTTTCCGAGAAAAAATGTAATCAAATGATACACATAATTAGTAAAAATGATTCATGTTAATTCGTAAACTTAAAGGTACTTACCTGTATATACGCACATTGCCATGCAGTTTAAGAACAGTAACTTTCGGCAGATAACATTTAGGTGCAGGTACTGTGGTAGCCGATAGGTAGCGATGAACAAAGCCGCAGCAACACGTCATTATTAATTGTATGACAAATATCAACGGGTCACTATATATAGGTATACCATATATTTTATACCGTGTTTCGGAGTTTGGCGGCAGAGCGCGATGTACCTGTACGACCCACAACGGGAGAAGACTAAAACTTTGATTATTATTTAATCTTCGCCGTTAAACCGCCGGACCTACTAATATTTCGAAATGTTTCCCAAACCATACACATGACAGTCTTCTGTATATTGTACGCAATATCCGACCAATAACGTGTTTTGATACGTCTATAATATTATGATATATGCTGTGTTATTATTATTTATGACATTTCACAACCGCCGTTATACATATATATAGGTATGTATACCTTAGTACTATATATAATACGCTCTATATTGTATATAGGTACGCTTTAAATATATATATATAAATATGTGTGCGCGTGTGCAGGCGGTGGCATAATTTATGTAGTGTGTGTGTGTGTGTGTGCACATACAATGTATATAGAACCTTTTACGACAGTGGTCAACACAAACACTTGTAAATATTTAGACGTCATTTGCTCGGCCAGGCCGCCCTCCGCCGCAGTAGAGAACGGTCTCGAAAAATGTAAATTTCTGTCGACCAACACGCGTATATATTATATTAATATACAAAACTCTTAAAATATATATATATATATATATGAGCGCGTAATACGCACGGTAGGATGATGAGGTAGAAGAGTTTGAATAGGTCGTATGGACTCCACAACGTGGAGGCAAATGGCGGTGGCGGTAGTGAAGGATGAGGAAGCGGTATAGTCGGGGTGCAGTGTGCTACCCGTAATAAAGCGAGTATAATATGTATATTATAATAGTATATACTTACCTACAGCGCATAACTAAAAATGTCGGAAACGCAATATTTGGGTGTGTATAGTTGGTATGGATCACCACCGATCGAACGTTAATTATATTTAATACGATAATAATAATTATTATTAATTAAGCGTATAATGATGTATAAATGTATAAATCATGCGATTTAAGATATATTTATCATACTGATACCACTATATTATATATGATATTATGATAACATTATTTTTATTTATAAGTATAATGTAGGTATATACGCCTACCATGATTTACCGATTTATTAATCGTTGCGTGTCCACTTCCAATCGAAGGTTTTCAAAATATGTTCTAGACCACGATGTAAGTAAAATTATCTTATACATTTTTAATCAAGCCGTACACATAACACACACGCAAACAATTAATAATACACAAAATATCTTTTAAATATAATTTATATAATTATATGCTACCTACACTATACATTTATACAAGTTAATTCTAATTTATTTATAACAAACATCAGCATTATAATATAATAATAATGCTGATATACCGCTAATCGGCGACCATTTATTAAGGATTATGATGTGGATTGTCGATGAAGAACCGTCTTACTGATTTTCTAAACATTGTTCCTACTTAATTGTTTCGTAATTTTTTATTATTATTATTTGTTGATGTTAATTTAACAGCAATAGGTGCATTCGTATTAATGCAATTGTTTAACATTGGGCTATCTGTCCCTACTTTTTTAATAATAAATAAATAAATAATAATAATAAAGCTTGTTGAACGCTACTCGATTTTTAACCAGTAATTTTCCGTACATCCAAACTCATAATATAGCTGCTGACAATCGGTGGCAATTTCGCCCTCGGTCGGTTTGAAATAAGTGTACCGTAATACCTAATAAAATACGGTTAAGGGAGGAATGGCAGCGTGGAAGTCGCGAAGGGTTATAAGAATCACTTCCCATCCCTTATTATATACCGGCTAGAACTACGACGTATTAAAAGGGTCTTTCTTGGGTTCAAAATCCACGACCCTATCGTCGAGATGAAGCGGGAAGTGTAGGACGGACGGGGAAAAGGGTGACTCCGCACACTTATTCCTTGTAAAATCAACCTATTTAACCATATTATCTGTATATTGTAGGTATATATATATATATATATTAATAGATTATAGGAAAACCAAACTAGCACATGGCGTATACAAAACGTGTTATTTCTAATCAATCTTTATTATTTTTTGTTTTTATTTACAAACTTATTGCTCGTTAAAACATTATATAATAATTTTGCTAATTATTAATAATATATAATATATAATTATAATTGTTATTGTTATACTTATAATTATATAAATTTGTTTGTTGATACCAAGTAGTAGTAGTAGTAGTCTTCCACAATATCTACGAGGTACTTTTTTGTACTATCGATATTTGTTTTAAAATAAATCAAAAAAAAAAAAAAAATGATAATAATAATAAACACTTGGCGTAATAACACATAATACTATGGACAATTATTAATACAATTAGGTTTGGAGAAGTAACAGAACTGAGTGTATATGTGAAAAAACTTAAAAAATTCGCACCGAGGACAAAGGGCGATAAAAAAATAATAATTAACGCGTTCGTCTTATCGCTCTAAACAAAAAAAAAGATCTACTTAAACACAAAATAATATTATAGTGGGCACAAAATAAAAATATCAGTTTTTATATATCCAATATAATATTATCATACAATTATATTATAATTATATAGTTAATAGCAGGTACGAAACAAACGAATGTCATAAGTAATATAATAATAATAATTCTAGAGCGTCGTCGTGTGATATGTAACATGTGGGGGATATGTTTTAACTAATGCAATATTGGTACCCAAATCAAATGAAAATAAATTCAACAAATTAAAAAAAAAAATTGTATAAAATAATAATAATACATAATATATTAGGTATATTTAAATGTAAGAGATTGAGCCATCAACAAACGACGCAACAATGGGGAAGGGTGATTTTTTGGGGGGGAAGGGAGGGGAATACAGGGGTTAGGGTAAGATTATTGAGTAGACTTTTTGGTGTGGGTTGCAAAATATATTAATAAAAAAATTCTTAACAATATTGTAATGCCCCTGGATTTAGGAATATTATTATTGTTATGTACAACATAAATTATGATGCCGGTCAATCTCGAAAAATGTTTTCACTAGTAATCACGGTACCGGAATACCGGACCGGTCAGGTTCAGAAACATCGACACGATTTTTACCGGACGAAAAAATTTCCGAAATAGTTAATCGATACAAGTATAATAGTATACAGTACCTACATAGTCAAACGTTATCAGACGTGTCACAACAGTATAATGTTCCAGCAGTGGTTTGCTCGACACGTATGTGTGTGTATAGTGTTGTTACGACCGAAATTAAAAATGAAAAAAAATATATAATAATAATAATAATACAATTTACATTGACGGTGCCGGTGCGTCCCACGACAATATTTTTTTATCTCGTAAAAAGTTAGTGTTTACGAGGAAAACTTACAATTTTAAAACGCGACTTACGTAAACATGTGATAATTTGTGTTTGTGAGTTTTATGACTGGTCTTCGACAAGCTGCTGCTGCTGTGTGCTACCAAAACGGTTGGACGTCAAGTCGGCCACCACCTTCTTCTTCTTTTTCGTCTTCTCCACGGCGTCGTCGTGTGTCTTCTCGTGGTGCCGCTTGTGGTCCAGCCGCACGAACTTCTTCTGGCACTGCACGCACTGGTACGGTTTTTCGGCCGAGTGGCTGGATATGAAGTGTCGGTCCAGATCGTTTTTGAAGTTGAAGCTTTTGGTGCACACCGTGCACGGGAATGCTTTGTTGCTGTCGTTGTGCCGGAGCTCGTGCACTTGCAGCAGCTTGTGCTCGCCAAACCTCTTGCCGCACACGCCGCACCGGTACGGTTTCTCGCCACTGTGGAACCGCTGGTCGTGCTGCGTCTTGTAACACTTGTCCGTGAAGTCCTTGTTGCAAAGGTCGCACGTGACGCGAGTGGCTTTCCGGAATTTTTTGGCCAACGACGATTGCGACGATTGCGACGACGACAAGTCCGTGCAGCTAAAGGCCGGAGGCGAACCAGTGTCCAAGTCGACGGAACCGCCGCTGTCGCTGACCATCGTATCTTCGTCGGTGACGGCCTGGTTCAGCGGCAAAGGCATTGATGGCGGCGGCGATGCCGGTGAAATGGGCGCCACCACCAACAGGCCTTGGTACTGGGGGTGATGATGGTGCAGTTGTTGGTGTTGCAGGTGATGATGGTGATGATCAATGCTCGAGTCCGGGCTGGCCATCGGAGTGTCGTCAACGTTGTTGTATTCGACCAGTTCGATGGGTTCCTGTTTGATGTTGCGCTGCTGTAGCACGTGCAATTGGCCCTGATGGGTTGGTTGCTGTGGTTGTTGCGGTGGTTGATACGGCAATGGCGGCAATGTTGTGGACGACGGTTGTTGATAATCGATGGTTCTCTGGTGGAGGTGCTGCTGGTGGTGGAGCGATGGCGGCAACTGGTGGTGATGCTGATTGCGGACGACCGCGTTGTTGTGATGGTATTGCTGCTCCAGCTGACGATGGCGGTGGTGGTACAGATGGCCACCACGACCGTTACTGCCGGGCATAGTGGTGTACAAATCCGTGTTGGTAGTTGGTTGGATCATAGAACCCTGGGTGGTGTATGGCTGGATGGTATCCGTGATCTGGTGGTGCAGGTATGCCGAAAGCGCTGGACGACCCACCGTCGACTGCCGGTGGCCTTGGAACGACGTGGCCTGGTGGCGGGCCGCCGTACGGACCACCGTTAGGTCCGCCCGGTATTTGTTGCTGTTGCTGTTGTTGTTGGGGTAAGAAGAAATTTGCATCTCGTCCGTGAAACCGGCCGTACTGTTGCTGTTGCTGCTGCTGCTGCTGTTGCTGACCGGCCGACGGGCCGGTAGGTATTGGGTTCCCCCCAAACTGTCCGAGAGGCTTGCTGTCAGGTTTGGGGGAGTCAGCTCTAAAAAAGAATCGGTGTTGAACGATGACGTTGACGTGACGGGGCGGAAGTCGGCTGGCATCATCATGGACGACTGTTGCTTGTGCAACGACGACCCGTTCTGCTGCTGCTGCTTGAGCTTCTGTTGCGCTACGTATGCCGGGTCCCGGTAAGGGTGATAGTGATGTTTCATGGGCAAAAGTGCGGGATCTGGTTTGCCGCTTTGCTTGACCGCGTTCTTGTGCAGCTGCGTGCCGTAGTGTCGTTTCAGATGTCCCGAACTGGTGAACCACTTGTCGCAAGCCGGACACTCGTAAGTCTTGGCGCGCCTCGCCTCGTTTGACTTCCACGACCCGTTGCCCTTGGTCCCGGACCCGCCGCCGCTTCCGCTTCCACCTCCACCGGGCTGTTGATTCGAGTCGACCGCGTACCCGCCGCCGTCAAAGTTGGACTGGTACTGTTGCTGTTGCTGCATGTCGGACGGCGGTGAGCCGCCCATCATCGTCGGCGGTGTGGTGGTCGTGGTCGACACGTTGTTGTAGTCGGGGGACAGGTGTTCGCCGGACAGAGTGTTCTGCTGCGGCTGAAAGTAGCCGGGCCACTCGACCGCCGGCGGCGGCGGTGGCGGTGGTTGCGGCGGCCTGTCGTAGCCGGGAGGCACGACGACGCCCACGCCGCCGTGCTGCAAGAACGTCTTGGTAGTGTCCTGTTGCTGCTGTTGTTGCTGCTGCTGCTGTTGCTGTTGCTGCTGTTGTTGCGACATGACCTGTTGAGAGTCCAGGTCCAGTATTTCGGTCTCCACCTTGGGCGACACCTGCTGTTCCTTGGCCGCGCACATGCCGCAAAGCTTCTTGCCGAAATGATGGCCGCTGCCGATCACGGACAGCTCGACGTAGCAACGGTCGCACCGTTCGGCGGGCATGGCGTGCGTGACGCCGGCCGAGTCATAATAGAAGCCCCCCAACCGGTCAGGGAACATGGTGTTCTTGTACGATGGTATGGTGCCGACGGGTGGTATAGCGCCGGGAAGTTGGAACGAGTGCGGTCCCGCCGCCATCGAGTGGTACAACGGGAACTCGGACGCGTTGCTTATCTGCATCTCCATGACTACGTGCGCTGAAAACGAGAAAAAAAACACACGAAAACGGTGAGTTATAATTGTTTGCACACAGCAAATATCATCGATGACAAGCGGGTTAGTGGGTGGGTAGGTGGGTGAGTGGCAGAGAGGCGAACGCCGTGCGAAACGTTTTATACGATCATCAGCAAAATAGTAGATCGTTGTGATTTTACCGTTTACGCGTCCAAAAATATGATAGTAATATTATATAAATTCGTAATCGGCGGAGAATATACTTTTATAGGCATACAGGCATACTACTCGTCTACACTCCCGTCGGACGTCCCTTTGAACCGACTGCGTATAAAATATAAATAATAATATATTACGTTTATGTACATAAGCGATATTATGGTATACGAAGTCGCGACCCCTCGTCGGGCGCCGCCCACCCGCTGTGACAAGTGTACACGACCTGTGTAATTTACGTACGTACACAAACACACACCCACACACCCACACTAGAGCGCGCGCACACACACGCGCGGCCAATTAATCGGCCTCCCCACCCCTCGACCGACGCCGAGTATAATAATATCACCTGTGCGCGGTGTGTGCGTTCGCGTGTGGTGACAAGTGTAACGTTCGCGACGACAAAACGCTGAAACGCGTGATACAAATTATAATATAGTACTAATAATAATAATAAATAATATTGTTTATTATTACGACAAATCGGTATTATTTAAATTATTATTATTCATCCCGGTGTGAAAATCGGAGCCGCGATTACAATATTGTACGCATTTATTATTATTATTATTATCATTATTATCATCACGGCCTACCGATCATAGTAGTAATAATAATAATAATAATATATTTATGACGTGTACACGACGACGACGACGTTTCGGTCGAGTTACGTCTGAGAAGACGTGTGTACTTACGCCGCCGTTTACGACGACGGAAATGCCACACTAAACGGAGGCACGGGGTATGTCAAGGTCGGGGTCGGGCGATAAAAACTTCGAAACACTCTCGCCGATGACGACGGTGCGCGCGCGATGTATTACACCGCCGCCGCCGCCGCCGCCGCCAGACACTAATAATATTATTATTATTACGTCGACGTTTCTGCCGATAACTCGTAAACAAGACTTCCGATAATTTTTTTTCTATCAACTCGAATTTTATATTTTACGTTAAAAATATCAATTAATATCGCGTCATCGCAATAATAACCGGCCACGGCGTAATGATATCTTACACACGATATTATATCTTACACGATTGTGATGGGGGTGGGGGGGGGAGTTCGTTTTTATATCTTATACACGTCGTGTAGAAAATAACGATTTTTAATTACGTTTTTATGGCATTTCTGGTGTGTGCGCACGCGGTTGTTAGTATAATAATTATATTATTATATTTTATAGAAAAAAAAAAAAAAATCATAAGCTAACCGCAGCGTTTTGACTGCGGTGCGCGACGAGGAATGACTCACGATAATCGACATACCTGTAATAACAGTCATAATAATAATATACAATATTATGAGTAACTTTTTTGTACAAATTACCCCCCCCTCCCTTCCTCTCTCTCGCTCTCTCTATCGACATTTCGAATAATATTTATATACGTTTTCAACCCGATCGACACATTTACGTTATTGCGCGGCGTACATCACAATATGACATAGGTAATTGATATTTTTACAAAATATATTATAATATGATCATAATATAATATAAAATGTCTTGCACGGAAACAACGACGACGACCTTTGAGATCAGAGATAAATAATACCTATTAATAATATCGTGTATAAAACGGTCTAGATACGTACCGGGTAGCAAGTACGGCATGGTCCCGCCGCCGAAAAACGTGTAGAGACACAAAAATTTGAAATCGCACACGATTGTATACGTCGTGCTCGTCGTGGACAGGTATATTATAATATTATTAAAATAGAAAAACAATAACGTGCAACACACGCCGGCGAATTTACGGAGCAGAACATCGGTTACACGACTAGAGAAGTATTCACCGAAATAATTCGCGACCCATACCTACTACGCGTAAATCGAAAAACAAAAACTGTTCGAACGTAAAACGATAATAATTAATAATATCAACGTGCGGCGGCTTATTACGATCGACTACGCGCGCGCGCGCGAGCGTCGTGTAGCTACACAGCTGTATTAATAACAATATTTTATTATATTATTGTATTAATCCACGCGAGCGTCGGAAAAATAACAATATTCGCGTGACCGCTATAAAGCGGACGAATAATACGTAATATAATAATGTTGTTATCGCGATCGATGATGTGTCGCTCGCCGATCGAGCTTTTATTGCTCTATTATCGTCCGACGACGTAGTTAGGGAAATCTAATACGCGTCCGATTTATTTTCGTCCAGCGGAGAATATAATATTATACCAACTCGAGAGTAATATCGTATGTCAATAATGTCGCCACGGTTTACAGTAATGAATAATAATAATATTGTAATAACTCACAGGGGATTATAGAGTGTAGACAAGGCGAAAATTGTGGTTGGAAAGGGGGGGGTCTTACGGGGGCTTAGCCCCGCCAAAACAATATTTTAAGTTGGTTTTCTCAATAATAATATCATGTGTATAATTTTTTGATTTCCTAAGACAAAATATTTATGTATACAAAATCAATAGCGATGACCGAACGATATTTACGTCCAACCTAAATTTCAGCATATTATAATATCTACTAAATAGGTACTAAATAAAAGGAAAGGCCGTCTACCTATAAAACCATACATTTTCACTAAAAAATGAAATTATCCAATTTACTCTTTAAGTAGTAACTGTGTGTGGTAAGTTACAATTTAAACATTTATCAAATCAATGGTGAGATAATGGCCCCTTAAACATGATTTAGTAGTCCGTAATTGGTCTATACAATTTTATTGAACCATTAAAAATTAATGAATTTTTCATGAAATTTCCGCATAAATATTATTTCTATACATTATATAGGTAAAACGATTGTAGTGTTTCCGTCAAAAATGTTTTTATTGTTGGTAAATATGGGGACAAGTCTATATAAATTATGCTAAGGTTAAATAATATATAAGCCCCCACCCTTTAATTTACCAAGATCTCTTGCCAATGCCGAGGACAC
The DNA here is from genome assembly GCA_022818045.1 of Neotoxoptera formosana. NCBI lineage: Eukaryota > Metazoa > Arthropoda > Insecta > Hemiptera > Aphididae > Neotoxoptera > Neotoxoptera formosana. Next base: position 16,700,305 of record CM040632.1, on the reverse strand, counting down.
TGACGAGAAAGACACGTGAACATAATATTATATAATATTATCAGTAAATCACTAATCACTAATCACATATTATTTGAAACGAATCGACGGTCTCAGAAGAAATTAAGAAATACAACAGTAACAAAATATAATATGAAATATACTAATGAATCGTACGGAAAATATTAATTTAATAACGTCGACGAGCACCGGGTTTTTGGATTTCATAAAATGTAAAAATATTTTCATAAATCACGCACATAAATTTAGAACAGTACTTAATATTAACTATATCTAACTTTTAATAATAATAATAATAATCATAAAATAAAACAATAACATCGACGACGACGGTGCCGGAAATCGACGTGTAATAGCGGTAGTATAAAATAATATAAAAATGTTATACTTACGTTATTAGCTTCTCCTTCGGCGTGCGAGCACATGAGAATCAGCTGAGCGTACTGTTTTGTTGTCGCTAGAGCAGTCCCGTAGCGGCGACGGCGGTGGTGTGGTGGCGGTGGTTGTAGTAGTAGTATTAGTGGTGGCGGTGTTGTAGTAACGACACTCGTCGTAGAAGTGGCGGTGATGCCGCGCGCGAACGGTCATCATCGGCGTGACGCCGGCGTGTCGCCGGGTGGCCGCCGGCGGCCGGGTAAAACATGTTTGGCGGGCAAAAACATCGCGAGAAAAATTTCAAAAAAATTTCAAAGCAGCCACGGGTGGGTGGGTGGCGGACGTGTTTAAAAATACGGTCACGAGTCGGCGAACGACTGTTAAAAATGTTTTCGTTTATCGTCCAGCGTACAGAAAAAAAAAAAAAGAACTAAAACACGAAACCAATAATTTTATAAAATAAAAAAAAAACCGAAAAAATCGCGACGGGTCTCTCGGCGTTCGTCGTCCGTGCGAGCCGGAGCGCGCGATATTGTGATGTGTACTCGACGACACGGGGCAGCCGGTGACGGAGGTACGAACGGGGCGAAATATCGCGTGTGTATGCCGACGGTCGTGCGCGCGTGTGTGTGTGTTCACTACACGATGCGATGTCGCTCGGCGGCGGTGTCGGTAGTGGGGTGGCGGTGCCGGTAGTGGTGGTGGCTTTGGTGGTGGTGGTGGTGGTGTGAGAGCGCGCGGTGTGTGCGTGTGCGTGTGTATGTGTAGGACGACTACGGCGGCAGCGGCGACGACGACGATGACGACGACGACGACGACGACGGCAGCGACGACGACGACGACGACGACGACGGTGGTGTCGGTGGTGGTGGTGGCGGTGGTGGAGCGCGCACCGCCGATCGACAGGGTGCTGCGTGGTGTGCCTCGGGGGGAAACATGAAACGAGTGCCGACAGAGTGACCGAGAAGACTGAAATTTTCAAATGCCGCCGCCGCGTCGGTCCGCGGGCGCGAGCGTGGCGTGGAGCGGCGACCGGCCGGCCGACCGACCGTCCAGCCGGTTGCCTCGGTCGGGCGGTCGGTAGTGGGAAGGGTGGGTGGGGAGGGGGGTTTATCGTGCCCGAGCGGGGGGTGGCGGTGACCGTCCGCCCGCCCGATGACCAACGCACCGCGCATCAAGGTGCGCGCGGAGGTTAGGGGCGGCGGCGGCACAACCCTCTGACGGCGGCCGGACGTACTACCCGCGCTGGCCGAGGCGGATTCCCGTACACTCGGTCTCTCCGTCTCGCTCTCACGCACGCCGTTACGACGCGTAAATACATACATATATATATACACACGCACACAATACGTACGATATACGCATAATATATATTAGAACGGAGGGGAGAAGTGTGTGAGAGTGTGTGTGTGCGCGCGCACGTACGCTGTGCCGTTTCTGTGAGTATGTGTGTGAGTGTTTGTGTGTGTGCATATCTGAGAACCTCACACACACACACACACACAGGCGGGTATATAGCGTCCGAAAATGCGAATAGCTTCCGAGAATAATATTCATCCCCCTCGCCCGCTGCCGTCACCGCGACCATCCCCGTCCGCACACACCCCCGCCGTCGCACCACCCGCTCAAAGCGCCTTTATGTATATCGTCCGTGTGTATATATATATATACGCGGATGCGTACGTATATACATATACATATTATTATACATGTATAATATGTCGTTTCTACGCGCGCTGACCGCCACCGCCTTCGCATCCGCCTCCACCTCCTTCGACGGCGACGGCGACCGTGCGTGGTCTCTTGCGCGACAACGCCGCAATATACGCGCGCGCATAATATAATGTATTCCGTGTATTAATTCGGTTCAATCAATGGCCAGCCGCCGCCGCCGTCGCCTCAGCAGCACGGGCGTGCGTGTGCGTGTGGATGTGTGTGTGTCCGTCCGTCCGTCGTTTAATATAATAATATTACGCGGACGGCCACCCTTCCCGCCCTCGCCGCCGCTCTTCGTTCGCAGCGCAACCCCCAAAGTCCGAGCAGCGGAGGAGGCGGTATTTTTTTATTTTTATACTTTTTTTTATTTTTAAATCTCTGTATCGATCGCGTATATTATAATGTAGTGTGTACGACGGCGGCGGCGGCGGCGGCGGCAGCGACGTATATGCAAAACGGACACGGACCGACCGGACTACCACCACGACGACGACGACGACGACGAAGGCGAAGGCGACACCCTCTGTTCCCGGGACGGTCGTGGCTTCGAGGACCCGCAAACAAAATAATAAATACAATCGTTTCGTCGCGTGTATCGTAACACTATAATATGTAGCTATTGTTATTATTATTATTTATTAGTATATAATATTATTTTGGCGAAATCGTCCGAAGAGTAAAAGTTTTTGCGGTTCGCACTCCGAGAAACTTTGTGCGAGTTCTGTACGCCGCGAATCCGCGAGTGCGTTCGGAGCGCAGTTTTTGTCAAATCGGTTCAAACCACGTGTGTACTTATATATATATAATATATAACCGTCTATATCTCGAAATCCGGTGTTAACAAACGATATTTTCGCCGGCATGCCACCGTGAAGTCACTCACACGCTATATAGGGGTGTTTAGACGTATATTATTATACTGCGATGTAATAATATAGTCTTGGAATTCGAGTAAAGTCTCCGAGAAAAAAAAACCCCACATCACGTCGATCTTTTAATGATTGTCGTTATTCCTAAAATATCACCGTGTCACGGACGGGCTAACATGTGTATACGCAGATTATTATAATACACACTTTGGGCGGAAGGAGGCGTATAATATGGTTGCAGTGATCCACCCGAGTAGTTAAGCGGCATCGCCTCTTGACGTTTCATCGACGATGTTTTTACGTTGAAAAAATTCACGAAAAATACGACTGCACAGTGCAGCACTGAAGTCTATAATAATATGGACTTTAAAATGCTGTGGACAACCCAGCTAAAAAATATTTATTGTTTTTTCGCGAAATGCGTTTTATATCGATATTGTTGCGTAGAAGATCGAAATATTATTCTCTCCTAGCATCCACTATAGCTTTTATTAAAGTTTTAAAATCGTTTATAATCAATCCAACTTCATTTAGTCGCATACCGCCGATGATGACTTTATATCCTTGGAATAAAAATTAAAAATATGATTGTGTATTCATATATAGGTACTAAAATAATATTTTAACATAATAATGATTGATTAAAATATGGGAGTAGTCGTGATATAGTCCGTGGAAAAAATATATAAGATAGTAAATACGATTATAATACACGGGATTCTCGGTCGGTATCTTAGTGGTTTATCGGCAGGTGTACCAACGGGGACCTTAAACAGGTAGATTATCCGTAAGTCTCTGATAATTGGCATTTGGCGACAATAATAGTTGTATCTTATATTGTATTTTCCCCGTAAACATAGTACCTATATTTGAAGCATTCTTATACCATTGCGAGCGCTGCAGTTTGTTGAATACTCGTAGGTAAAGGTATATATAATTGTGGTGTTCTTTGGTGTTTATAATATAATAATATATAATATAATACAAAAAATTAGTTTAAACATAATATTATATTATATTTACGTATATCAATTTTCACGCAGCGTTTTTCGCGAGGAGTATTAACAATAAATATTTTCGTAGAACTATATAGCTGATATATTAACTGGCACACACAAAGCAGCAACGGTGCCGTCAAAGTTGTAAAAATGTTTTCTTTGATAAAAATCAAAAGAAAAAAAAAAGAAAGTGATTGAATTGCAAAGGTGTATTATATATACGCTATATACATACATAATATACTTATACCCCTCACCGACCTACCAATACCTCCAATAAAATCGCCTATAAACGACGACCAAGGCACATAATAATATGATGACGTGTCGAGCGAGCTTAAGGCGGGCGTACGATTATTTTATTATTGTCATAATATCATATACACGAGACGTATAATAAGACATAAATCTCGTTTAACGCGCAAACAGGGTTCTTTATATAATCTTTTGCCGTTTATCAGTAGGTAAATAAATACCTATAAATGTGTACACAAGCAGTACGTACGTATATATATATATACAACCAATGCTTGAATTTGGAAAAAATTAAAAGGGGGATGCAAAAGTGTTAAAAAAATGTGCGTACCCGAAAATTAAAAATTTAAATGTCTCATTGACCAGGATGGTTGGATATGAAAATATTGAAGGGGTATCGTAATACGTGTCAATATTTTTTGTAAAAGAAGAGGCCAAGAGGGACTCACCTTGTGCCCTTCAAAATCCGAGCACTGAAATAATTTATAGTGTTATATCAAAACTTTTTATAATATATAATATTGTCTTAGTAAGCGGCGAGTATTGATAATATTTCATGGCGGGTACATGCGATATAATACGTATATATAGATCAAGACTATTCTGCATGGTCAATGGTCATCCTCGGAGATGTGTTGAGCGACCGTATGTGCAAGTCGGTGGTATTCTCATTGGAGAGGACGGAGAAATGGCCGTTCTACTTACTTTTGCAAGTATATATAGACCGTCGAAATTTTAAGTAATGCCCATCGGCGTCGGCGGCAGAGCAGCGCGTCGTATAACCCACCTATATAGTGTATATATATATATATATAATATATAATATATATATATATATATATATATGTGCATATACGACGACGAGAACCGTTCGTAAATCGATAGCGGCCATACGCATAATATAATTCTGTGGCCGCCCTTCTCTTCCTCCTCTTATATAGTGCTATCCGCCGACGCCGTCCATCGTCCATCGTCGGCGGCACGAGTTTGATATTTTTTTCTCGCCGTCTCCTGCTCTCGAGATAACAACGCAGCAATGCATAATAATATTACAAGAATATATAACGACAACGCGCGACAGGCGCAAATCTAGAAATCTGAAATTAGGGGAGGGGGGCTTAATTTTTTTCAGAAAAATATATTTTAAATAAGACCCGGATAACGATATTAACAATTCCACGTCTATACATTATAAAATGTATTAATTTTAAGACGCATTAACTATTTATTTCATAAATAAATACATAACATTTCCAAAGACGGGGGCTAAAGCCTCTCGGGCGCCCCTGCAGGACCCGCGCTTGAACGACGGTAATATTATATAGCAATCGCTTTCCGCCAAACCTTGATCGGCAAGTGATGTGTATACTATATGAATCGCGGAAAAAAACATATGCACCGAAAAAAATTTACAAATTATAACATATAATATTACAATGATATTTCTCCATTTTGTTTCAATATTTAAATTACGTAAACTTTGCGTGTCTTTTGTGTTCTTATTCTGTTTCTTTTGGTTGTTCAAGTTTCATGTTTCAATGCATTACATGGTTTGGATACAATAGGTTTTCAAAAATATAAATTAAGTAAACTGTAACTTCTTTGCTCAAACAGTCAAAATATCAAAATTTTTTTTTTATCAATAGTTGGGTAATAAAAATGATACTTATTGATAGGTGAATTGTATATCCATTTAATAAATGTTTAACTATGTTACCCAACTAATAACTATAAAACAATATGATATAATATTAGAGTACAATTATTGCATGGACTTATTTCCGTGGATTTTTTTTGCTATGGGCAAACTGGGGTGTGTTTTTTCCCCTTTAGATTTTTTTGGGGGTTTTTTCCCGTGGTCATATTTTTCGACTACCATATTATATTTTATGTAGATCGTTATGTATGATGCGCCACGGGAACGCCATTGTCCGGCCGCCGACTGTAGACCAATCGACCAGGTTTTTCTCAATATCATCTCGTTCACCCGTTGTCGCAAAAGCCGACAAAGTTTGTGTTTAATATAACATTATTATATCGACACGGGTCTGGTATTGTAATATTATAGGTAGCAGGTGCCGCGTGTGGTGGTGCGTTTTCATTCGGGGCCGGTCGTTCTTATATTATATAAACGCTCGCGTGGACAAAGGGGATGAACATAATATTATAATATTATAATTACTAATTAGCTATGGGTACAGGTATTTTTTCGTACTTTTTTTTTTTACGATTCGCCGGCGGGCAAGGCCTGTAGGACGAATAACATTATTATACATACATATTAAATATATAATATACGCACACGCGCTACATTATATTATATGAGTTATTCTCGTGTATAATTTAATTTAGACTCGAGCGCGCCACCGCCGCCGCCGCCGTCCACCCTGAAATCCCGTCGTACAACATGTATATATCATATAATACGCACCCGGGCGGTGGAAATTCGGCCAAAACTCGGCGTTTCGCCAGTGTTCTTATTATGATAATAACGATGACGATGACGATGATGATAATAATAATAATAATAATAATATAATAACAGCGTCTTTGTTGGGACCGACTCGATATAATATAATAATAATGGTATTACGACGAGTGGAGTAGCCCGTAGGTATGCATACTATATATTATTATAATATATAATATCTGCAACAGTCGTGTAGGTATATAAATTTCCGTTTCCGAAACGACCCGTTGTCCGCGCGAAATCGTATATACACACGACTACACGACGCATTCGACTCGAAATAACGTCGTAACAATATAATATTATTATAATAATAATTATCATATACGAACGTACTATATTACCCATCTTACCTATATGGGTACGAGTGATAGGCACGCGGTGTTTGGAAATATACTTCGGAGGGGAAAAAACCGTCGTCCGGTCGTCGATATCAGTCGATATCATTCGGAGGCAGTGTTCGAAGTAAGACGTCGTCGTCGTGTCGCGATAACGCCGTAAATGTGGATCGGATATTATTATTATTATTATTATTATTAATATTAAAATATTATACGCCACATAACGTGTCGCCGCCGCCGGCCACCGGGTACGTGTCGGAGGCGGCACCGCGATGTGACGCCTGCCCGTCTGTTGTGCGTTTTAACGACGGCCGTAATATATAATATATTATAATAATATTTTAATCTCTCGGACCGTCGAAAGTTTCGGCGATACGCGCGCGTGCACGAATTCGTAAATTGCCGTTTTCGATCGCGGAGGGCAACGGTCAATCGAGCGAGTCGCGGCGGCGGCGGGCCGGAGGTGGTGGCTACTGAAAAATGTATCGCGACGTTATTTTTTTTGTTTTTCGTAAATTTTGTCGGGGCGAATCAAAAAAAAAAAAAAGGTCAACACATATTATATAATATACACGTGTGTCTCTGTGTCATTATATATTATATTATGCGTACGCACACGTTGATGGTCGCGAGTGCATAAAACGCGCCTCCGCGGTGTCGCATTCGGTGGCGCGAAGCCCTCTCCGCACGCTGACTGATCTGGCGATTTTTCGACCTTTTTACAAATAATTGTTTCGACGCCAAAAAATAAAAACAAAACCGTTAATTGTCCGTGAGTGCATTACGCGCGTTTCGTACGAATTGTCGTAACGATGTCAACGACAATAATATTATTGTACACGAAAGGTCTGCTGCACGGCAGCCGCGCCTGCAGTTCCGCGTGTGCCAACCGCTGCGGCAGTATTAAAATAATATTATAACATACCTACAATTGTATTTTATTATTACAATAATATTATGTATTCAATCTCCGTGGGCGTTTCAGTGATAATATCGTAACTTAATTATCGGCCGATTAAGTGTATAATATAAATGTATAATATAATATAATATAATATATTTATATTATAATAATTTATATTGTTATATTGAGATTTATAGCAGTATTAAACAGGCAAAATAATAATATGGATCGAGCATGATGCAGTACACGATATACGTATTCGTTAAATAGTGTACTTGCATTATAATGTGTATTAATATTTTAAATTTTATTATGTATGGTATCTTATTAGACAACGTTTGAAAATTAAAGCATCATTAACTATTGTATGTACAGAAAAAACCTCTAATTATGATAATCTTATGAAAAAAATAACCGTTTTTAATTATTAAATTCAAAAACTTTTACAATTAAAATAAGTTTGAACCTAATAACAAATACAATAACTTTATTAATTGGAAATATTTCAGTGGATTTTTTTCTTTAATAAAATATCACTACTATTCTAACTTTTATAATTTGTGAATTTCTGCGAATAATAGTATATTTTATATAACGTTCCAGATACTTGCAGTTACATAATAAACTGCACTTTGGACGAACGCACGGTTTGAACGTAATAAAAATGCATGGTCATTAAAAATTATTGTGAATAACGTGAAATGAGAATCGTCCATAAAATCGAAAAAATACACACACATGCACAGAAAACACTTAAATAGATTTATAAATTATTAGATTCTAAAGTCAGGTATACTGTACAGACGTACAGTGTATAGTAAGTTAGGCGTCTAAGACTTTTACAGCGTGATTTAGACAATATATTATATTATGGATGGTTCTCATAATTTAATAGTCGTCGTCGCCGCAGTGATTTCAATAAACTATTGTATAAATGTATATATTTCTTTTCACTATATTATGTTTATTTATTAACGGCTTTTTTCGAATTGGCCTCGACATCTGGGCCACTTGCTCATACCCTTGCTTTACACTTAAATTACAACAAATGATATACATTTAGTCCACCGTGATGCGTATCAGTAATAATTATTGCTTATTTCATCTGGTATTAATCATACCTAATAATATATACAGCCATTCAGGGCTATTCACCAACCATATGCTCACCCCAATTTCTTCGTTTAATAATGCTGCATTTATTCAAATATTCTGATTTTCTGAATTTGTATTTACTCTTAAAGACCATATTTTACAATACTTCGAGTTTTACACCATTTAATAAGAGAATCATGTAGTGAATTAATGATTCAAACTTATTTTTTTCAAATGAGAACAATAATTTTTTGAAAATATTGATGTGCCTAAATCGAATTTCGAACGAGTAGTTTCTGAATCGTTAAACTCTGTGTCTTTGTGTAGAGGATAATATTCCTTTTACATATTATATACTTTAAAGCCAATGCAATATTTAGTCCATAGTAACTTGTTATACTCATATAACTCGGACAATTTTTACAAATTATAAAATGTTAATACTTATTTATATGACCTTATTATTATAGATTTACATTTATTTTCCAATCGTCATAGATCACATTTATTCTATACATATTACTATGAATCCATATAGTCTATAAACAATGTAATAACTTAAAAACTACTCGATTTGGAGATATTTAACATTAAAAAAGTTGATTTTTAAATTTCAGCAAAAAAAAAAATGGTTTCTATGCTTAAAAAAAATGTAATTTGTAATGCCACACAAAACATCTAAGAATTTAAAAGTATGAGCAGTTTAAACTAAAAAATTCCAAAAATCAGATTTCGAATAATTGCATTGTAACAAATATCCTGCAGTACACAAGCTAGTATTGTTTGTTAAGTGGTTCCTCCTTCTGATTTTTACATTCTTTATGAAAGTTATACGTTTGACGTTTATTAAATTTATTTTGCACTCTATTATATGGCACATTGGCACATACAGAATAGGTTCATCTTTTGTCATCAGTCATCCACCAAGTGAGCCCAATTCATTGTATTTGTTTTCTAATACGCAGCGTATAGGTCGATCCTGTATAAGTCGATATGTTATTTTTTTTTCTCCCATTATTCAGTGTACATTTATATTATAACGTTTTATACAGTTGTCGTCTGTATAAGTTCAAAATATCTTATATTGTATTATCACGGACTGCGTATAATGTTGTATACGTTTTTTTTTTCCTGTCGAGCAAAACTCACCATATTGATGGCTTTCCTTGAATTCGAACCTACCGAATGCCGATATATTAGTATATTATAAAAGACGTTTTTACTATAATACAATACATGGTATATAATACTCGGTATGTCGGTGACTATATCGGTATAGTTTGTTCCTCGGACCACTGGATTTCGTACAGATTCGACGTATATTGTGGCGGGTCACAGTTGGAAGACCACCAGCTGTTAATTATTATTATTATTATTATATATATATATCACACGAGATCGGGTCCGGAAGTCAATGCGCGTTCTGTCTCATTTTTCACCCGATCCGACACGGACATGCTGGGCACTTATGGATTCAAACTATATAATATGTTTATGATATATTCGTCTATATAAAATAATATAGTTCGCAGTCAAACACCCTCGGCACGATATATAATAAAGTGTCGTCCTGCAATGTGTGCAGTGTGACTTCGAAGAATTGTAAAATTTTTGTTATTTCTCTTGTTGTGAATTCGAAATGATGCGATATACTGTACGCGCGGACTATTTGCAATTGAAACTATATACAGACATATAGGACATTATTATATTTTATCGTTGTCGTGTTGTGTTATATAGTATATGCGCACTGTCCAACAATATTGTATATTATATGATATTGTAGTGCGTCCGGAAATCGTCAAAGACTAAAAATTCGCTTCATCTCCTCCGGGCAGGAACATTTAGGGATTAGGTACACCGTACACGCGATTATAATAATACTCGTAGATATTATAAAGTGCACAAATGCACAGTACATATTATAATATATAACAATACAATATATTATTATTGAATATATCCGATAGATTTACTATTTTGTCGACAAACCGTATATCATTATTGAATCGTGTCCAATAAGAAGTCAATACAACCACAGCAAGGATATTTCAAAAGTATACATAGGTTCATGATGTTTTTATATATGCGCGTGCGTACCTATGTATATTACATATTATTATACAATTTTTATTTTATTTAACCTCGTACAATAGTCGTACTGACACGTGTAAAAGTATATTATACCTACGATACCGACTATAACTTTAATATTCTTATATAATAATATATTATACGTAGTGCGCACATACGCAAATCGTTTAAAAAATATTAACACAGACTATAATCGACAACAATTTGTAGAGCACAAGATCACGTAAATTTTACGAGGATGTCAGCTCGCATTATTTGTTATCTCTAAGTGTTGAGTTATCTTAAAGTAAAATATTAAATTATTTTCCATAACTTTACCTAGAGATTATATTTTTTAAGGACTTGACATATCCGTTTTGTATTTTATTTATAATCTGAAATTACACTCAACTTTAAAAATAAAAATAAATGTTTTAAGAATTTAAATGGATATTTAATTTATTGAGACAATATTATTATACACAATTAATATGTATTGGGAGGCAACTAGTATGCACCGAGCAGTATCGTGTCATTATTTATACAGTTCATCCGATACTAATAATATCGTGTGCGCCTATTCATATTTTAAATTTAATTTTCTAATTTCTTTATAATTAATTGATAAAAAGTGTGAAATTATTAAAAGTACATCAGAGACAAAGATTTATTATTTAGAAATTGTACACATTGGAAAGTTCGTGAATATGAAAATTGGCGTTGTACTGTAAGAACTTGCACTGAAAAAGTGTTACATTTATTATATAAAATGTATTTGTTTTAGACATATATTATTTATTTTCACTTTATGTACATTTTAATAATTTTGTTGAAATGTATCATTTAAATTAAACTTGATTGGTGAAAGATTTAATATTTATATTAATAAGTTTAAAAAAAGTATTATTAATTATTTTAAAGTGGTGCAAATTACAATTTTAAAAAGGTGAAAAAGGGCACAAATTAAAATTTGTATAGGTAAAAGGTTGCTCAGATTAAATAATGCCTTTTTATCTAGTTTTATGTGGTAAAAATTAAAATTTTTTTTTTTTGTTTTTGGCATAAATTACATACCGCCTAAATAAGTGAAATTTAATAATATACGATCAAACACCAGACAATAGAATATAATCTTGACGCACGTAGTAAATTAGTGATTTGTAATTTGTATGTATATATTAAAATATATTTTTATAATAGTTGTTTATATACTTCGATCGTTGACAGTGGACTATAGTTATTATGATTCAATTTCATTCAAAAATTACGGTGAAGAAATGATCTTTTCGTTTCTTGACGAATTTTAAGTTAATGATATTTGTTATTTTTATTGTTTCTACAGCGTAAATTAATTACAATTTAATTTAATTAAAACATAACATTTCATAAATACATTCATTAACCAAGACTGCTGTGGTGTATATACAGACACACAGTCTACATCCTTATATAAACACACACACAAACGAACGAATAAATATGCATTTTATGGTTTTTAATCAATTTCATATTTTATTAATCAAAATCAATTATTGCATTGTTTACACGTAATGTTTTATAATATTATACATTTTGTTTACTGTTTTTCTTGTTATTAAAATCACAACTAAAGCCTCCTAGAATTAATTTTTAATTAACGAACATAACAATCTATAGTATTATATATTTATATTGTACATTTACTAAATTCGACAGTAAATACACGTGCTGTGCACCAATGTGAAAATTGATTAATAATTGATGAAAAACGGTCCACATTCCACATCATAATAATATATTTTAAATACTAAATACGAAAAACGATTGTTTTTAATTATTATTTTCAACCAATTTACTTTAAAATTCACTATGCGTTATGTATATAATATGTACACTAAATAAGTCGTAAAAAGTGTCCAAAATTCCAGTTGGTTTAAACGTGATCTTCGATTTTCATTTTCCACGAAACAGAACAATATCAGAATTTTTAAAAAATTTAAAACCGTTTACATAGAATACGTCTTATATACCTATACTCGTATTATATTACCTATATAATGTACCCATTTTATGCGTGTATTAAATTGTCTTTTTTTCGGGGAATCAGTCGCATATATATTGTACTGCACGCATTCGATTCAAACCGTAAATAATAAACCTACCCGGGATTAAGAAGCCAATGAAAAAAATACACTATACAATGGCGAATATATAGACACAATAGTAGCATATAATAATTTCGACGATTATTTATTTTGTAATAACACAGCAGTATACGATGATTATTATTATACCGCACGATACTGTTTTGTATAAAATTATACGTTATTATGTACGACATTGTCGACGTTCTATAAAATTAATAATTTCAACCGTTTCTATATAGCTAATAATATTATAGTCTCATCATTTTCGTCCGCTCGCACCGAAATGCATAACACGCGCGTGTGTTACAAATAATATCGCGTATACCTACAATTTGATATTATATATACCGTCGACTTTGTGTGTGTGTGTGTGTGTGTGTGTAAACACTAAATAGACACGTTCGCCGGATTAACTCTGAAAGCTATGGCCGTCATTAATTTTAATTTTTTTCGTTTTCGACAGGGCCATCGTCGAATTATTGACTCCGGCCCGACACCGCGTTAAACGGAGATTATGCTCAATATTGTACTTGTATACACAGTACACACACACACACATACACATACGCACAAAGGATCAGCCTTTGTGATGCCCGTTCTTAGAAACGCCCGGACACAATTGGTTTCAGAGTATTGGACACTTGTCATCTGCGGGGACCTGCGGTCACGGTTTATTGGATTCGAATAATTCCGTTTTGTATAGCTGATATCGTGAGATAAACACAATGTCCGCACTATAGATCAATTGTGCAATTGTTAAATGTCAACAGTCAACTGTTGTGTGTGTCCGCACCTAATTCGTACCGTAGAGCACGCTGAGCACGCATATATATATATATATAGAGAGAGAAATAATATAGGTACGAAAGAAAGATGTTCAAAAGTATTTTTACTTGTTATATTATACATTTCTCGTTCATACATTATCTTTACCAATGCATTTGTTCTTTTTTCTTAGATTCTTTTTCGAATGTTCTTTATTTGTCCGCATTTTCCCTTAAATTCACATTTTATGTCCGGACGTATAAGACATATTATACGTTTTGTAATAGGTACAAATATATCTGTATATGACTATGAATATGCTACATCACTATATATATACTTACCTATGTATGGCTGTATACATAAATTGTTTTTTCGCCTTAAGGATAAATTGAAATTTTAAATAAATGTGATATTAATACAGAATTTAAAACAAAAAAAGAAAATATTAACGTTTCTAATATAATTAATATGTATTACATCCGTAGGACCGTACAAACAGACAAACAAATATATATTATATTCTGCTGTTTCTCAGAAGATGGGGGGGGGGTTCGAATATATTTTATATTCCAGAATTCCAGGCGAATTAAAAATGTTAAATAGACGATAACCTGCACGGAGTTCCGCGTCGTACATAGAGCGTGTATTCGATTTAATAAAACCAACTCCTATCATAAATAACAAACGAGCAATAGTATTTTCTTTCAAAGGATGTAATGCAAGTTAAGTACACGGAAAAAAGTCATAAATCCCGCGTACACTGCAGGGAGATCAGTGAACACAAAATGCACACCTCAACAAGGACGGACCTGGACGATCGTACGTAATACGACTAGCCTAGTAATAATACTAATAGCCTATACGATGCAATTTGCACAGTTAAGTTGGAATAGTCAATCAATTATTATAAAATATATTATCGTCCCGTACAACAGACGTTGTGCACAGTGCACACTCCGAATGGTTCAGTGGTCGAAGTGAGGTTGGAGGTGACGGGTGGAGGTGACGTCTCTCCACTTTTCATAATTATTTACATTTTCCATCCCTGCACTTATTTTGAGCCGCTTCGACAACTGCGTATGCTCACATATACTCACATAATAATATTATGCATTAATATTGTCGACCCACATGTCTCGTGTAGTCGTGTATCGTGCATGTATCGTGTACGTACTGCGAGTTTAGTGTGTATAGGTACTAAATAGTAAATAATAATATTATGTACTCTGTCGTATGAGGTGCACGTCACACGTGCGTAATTGAGCGATAAGCCGATAACCAGTGTCCAATATCGACAAATATTAAATTATGTTATGTCGACGAGTATCGCGGGATTGTTGTCGATATTCATCTCGAACGTCGTTTATCAATAAAATAAAACGTTTAATAAAACCATATAATACGGATAGGTACGGATAATAAATTATAATATTACAATATATTTTTTCAATAATTTTATTGTTTTTTTTTTTTTTTTAAAACGACCCCATACTATCGGGCCCATACACAATGTCGTACGTACAATTGTGCAAATGTCCAATCGTTATCTTATTCGTGACTCGCGTACAAATTATAGTAAAACGCGTTACGTAGGACGTGTACGGTGTGCCCGTGAAAATCTACGAGAATAATCTACGCAAACGATGCGTCTCGTCGTGTGTTTGATCTCGAAACAAAGTTTATTTTTAGATCGATGAAAATACTTTTTCCCGAAAATAATGGCAGTATAGGTACAACGATTACAAGAACTGTGGTCTATAATAAATTATGATATTAACTATTTAGCCGTACTGCGCGAATTCGCGAACAGAAAAAACGTCGATTCGTCGTAGTGATCGGCGAAAAACTGAAATATTCTCGCGCACTATATTATAATATATAAATTCTCATATCAAGTCCGTCGACGGGGCAGGAGGAGGTGCGCGTGAATACCGTGGTAATATAATATTATAATATTATGACGTGTAGGTGCCCATATATATGTATATTGGCATTATTATTTCGTTCGTCGGGCGGCGGGCGCGTATAACTTTGAACACGGCGGCGGCGGCGGCGGCGGCGGTCAACGCGGGGCGCACGCGCGTACCGAAAATTTCGTCGCCGCCTTGCCCGCGGATCGCCGGATTTGTCATTATTTATGACCGCCACCCCGGACCGCCGCCTACACACCGCCGCCCGGATAAACTTTTGTCGAAAACTTTTCCACTTCTTCTTCGCCGTATACATATATTATTATATTATAAATAATAATAATAATAATAATAATAATAATAATATTATAGCCATCCACACCGCGTCCGCGTATTTATCGTTTCCTCCGCTCACACACCTGCACACGGCTGCAGCGCGTCGCGCGACATACCGGCCCGGCGTCGCGTTATTACTATTATTGTATATTACTATACATAATAATTCAGAGTACGATTGCGATTAGAGTTTCCTGTAAATCCGGACGCGACGAGGCGGCCAACAGAGTCATAGTAATAATAATATATATATATATATGAACGACGACGACTTGATAATAATAATAATAATATAATATTAAACAGCGCCGCCGCCCCGCAGAAAAGTACAGTACGTAGCTGAACAGCAGCGACTCGAGAGTATATTATTATATCATATTATTATACTTTACCCGAACGTTTTCTGATGCCAACTCGCTCCTCGCTGACGGATAAGCGGTTTTCGTTTTGAACGCCAGTACCGCTTATAAAATTATAATTTATATATTATTATCGATATAATATATTTTACATTTTTACTCGCATAAGTTGTATCGCTGACGTATAATTCTTAAGACGTCGAAAAAATATTTAAAACCCCAGTGTTTCGTTATTGGACAATATATTGTTATAAAAAGAAAATCTTCAGATTCAAATAGCTGCGCGAGTCGATCAAACGGTCGCTTAATTTTGGTCGCGTGTCAAATTTGTCGCATTTCCACATGGGTTGTGTCTGGTGTGGGGTAAAGTAAAAAAATAATGATCAGCGATTTATCTCGGAATAGCAAATAGTGAGTAATAACATGGCATAGGTAATATAGGTACACAACTGTCAAAATTCACAATTCCAAATGAGTATGAAAAAAAAACAACAGATGGTAAACAATAATTATTACACACGATCCCGGTGAACATATTTCAAGTGAATATGACCGATTATTTTTTACCAATAAAAAGTTAAATCTACCAAATGAAAGAGTTTAACATTGATACGCGGACGGCACTGTTTCTTCTGCCAAGTTTAATTTACAATTTACACAAATACGTAAACCAATTTTGTAATGTCTTACCTTCAATATGTTTACTATAAGTATATAATAATTAATAGGTATATTTATGATTATTTTGATGACGTAAATCGCGGATTATTTTTAAGTTATTCTATGTTATTCAATTATTAAAATGCTAATAATTTATTTTTTGCTTTTAAATAACCCTCGGCTGCATTTTTAAAACTATCAAATCATATTGCAGAAAATTAAAATACAATATGCTGGGTATAAACTATAAAGTATACACAGGCACACACACATACGAATATAAAGTATTCGAGTTACCTCAAACTACGTTGTTATATCTATTATCTGTTAGTTTTATAACTGAATAATTTGTTAATATCGACCACAATAAAACGTTAACTAAATGAATACAATATGTATTTATATATGTATTATATTTGCAACCAATTTGACATGCGACAAAAACTTATAAGTGACTACATTTTTTTCTCGACCATATGACCATATTTGAAGCACATCCACGCAAGTCGCATTTAGTAGTTTAGTACACTATAATAATATAACATTACAGCGATCATCAATCTATAGATGAGCCTGGAAAACATTGGGAACTTTATTTTATCCCCTGGCTTCCCAATTCCCATAATAATAATTTTGATTTCGTATGGTTTTTTTTATTTTTATTATCATAAGCTTCGCAAATGAATACATTACACTTGGACAATTATAAAATAATACAAGCTAGTCGCTAAATGTAAAACACAAAATAATTATTTGATATATTTAGAAGGTATAACCACGATGTAGATAAAACATGTATTTATTTATATCGTGATTATAACCAAACATACTTTTATCGTTTAAAAATACAAATAAATTTTTTTTCTTGTTTATTAAAATAATAATTAATATTATATTATATTATATTATATTTTAATTCTTATACAAATTAAAAATCAAAAAATACAAATACAATAGATAGTAAAGATAGGTAACGAGACTAATGCGACGACTTGAGGTTGATGACTAATCTTACACAAATAATTCGCTATTCACTGTCGAATTTTTGTAAGACATACTCGCATTTGCTCTTTAATGAATATTCAAGTTTTATTCGGTTGGTTGTTTTTATGTTAACCTACAATTGTAGAAAATTCTTGTGTGTCAATTATGTGTCATTTATCAACTATTATTCCTTATATTACACTCTCAAAGCTTTTTGGTCAATATTTACATGTATTTTTTCAACATAAATCCAAAATTAATTATGATAAGTGATAACGATTGCCAACCAGTATTATTGAACAAAAAAAACGTAAAAACCCACAGGTATTTTATTGTATCACGCGCCGCAAGATTAGTTTATAAACATTTTTTTGTAATCTCCAACCTGCACTCTAGTAGTATAAATATTCGAGTGAAAATATAATATTATAAATTATTATTATAATCGACGACGTCCATACTGCGACATTTACGATTTACATCTTACCAGACAACTCCACTCATGGGTGCGCACACCTCTACAGCTATAATATACCTCCTTAACACTGGTATTGCACATGACTATAATAATTTGAGCACATCGCTGGTCGTATTTTTTAGGAAAATATATTAAAATTTTACCCGCACACTGTATATAATTATATCATACCGATATCGCGGTGGTCGTTATATTAGATGTACGACGGCAGTTATTTTTACACGTGCCTCGCGTTTTCTTAACCGTCCAAACCCAGGCTGTAAGTTGTAGGTACCTCCTGTATGCTGTTTTATATTTACACAATATTTATAACTATATTAATACGATGATTTGAAACTATTGGAAATGGTACTGACTTTAAATGGAAATCAAACTTTCCGAAAACGTATATACATTGATTATATATATATTATATATAGGTACATCATAATATCACGATATTTATATCTAACAACGAACTATAATTATAATGGTTAATTAATTATAATTGAAGTTTATATTGGACGAATAATAATTATGAGTACAGTATCTATTAAAATAGATAAAGAATGTGTTTTGTTCGTCCTCTGTAACAATCCGCCGATACACAATAAATCTATATTAAGCCATATAGCTGAGACTGTATTTTTTTGAATTTATTAAAAAAATATTTTCTTTTGACATTTTAAAATTTAGGTGGATTTCATTTAAAACTTAAAAATGTAAATAAATGGGTGTCGTTCAAAAAAAAAATCAATTTTGTTTGTAGAATTGCGTTAAAAGTGCAGTTTAAGTTTAACCTCATATTGATTATTAAAGAAAACAATTTAGACCCCGAGTAATATAAAAATATGATATTTGATTTAACGCCCTTACATCGTAAAATATATTATGTTATTACATCGGTTATCAGTTTATCACGTAAACGGAACGGCATCATGATATAATATATTATATAAAACATAATAGGTACATCGTAAAATCGATATGATATAATAACATTATGTTGTATATATACGTATTTACGATTACCCGTGACACACACATACGTTTATTTTAGATATCTTTTGACGAAACTGCTTAGAGTGTACAATATATATATATGTTTTGTGTATGTGTGTGTGTCGTTTGTGTTTTGTTTTGTAAAGACTCTGTAGACCTTAAGTACGGCCGAATGGGTCTCTCTCTCTCTCTCTTTCTCTCTCACTCCTTGTCTATATCTCTATCACACACACGATCCGCCTCGCAAACGTCTCATAAGTTGTACGTCACGGCGGGAATGACCTTGGGGAAAGTTTTTTTCGGTTCATTTTTTTCCCGGAGTTATTTTGTTGACCGTAAGGTAAGCATTTCCCCGCAGACGGTGTACGCGTACGAATTTCGATATGCTAAACGGACCCGTCGCTAAGGACCGCCACCGCCCAAGGTAATATAATAGGTATATCGACGTGCAGCGAATGATAAATTATTATGTTATGCGGTTGTAAATTATTACGAATGGCAATAAATCATTATAATTTACAAAAATAACATATTATATATTATATAGGTAGATATACTATGGCGATACGCGCCGTCGAGTATATATTGTAGGAATGATACCGGACTTAGACATTTTGGTTGTGTTTTGTCACCGACGAAATTAACAAAAATTAACGGCCCAAAATCACGAACTTTTCAATCCGCGCTTAAGCTGCAAGACCGTACTAGCATAAAGTGGCCACAGGAAGAAAAGCTATACGAGCCGTTTGATAAAAGGAATATAAGTGAGAGAAAAAAAAAATACTAAATTAAAACGTAATTTCATATTAAAAGTTCTGAAAATGCTTTATAATTTTCAAAAATTTACAGGGAAAAAAAATATTTTGAAATTAATAACTATTAAAACATTGTGCCTAAAACCTAAATATTTTTTGTTCGTAATAACTTCTATATGCGTTTATTTTTATTTTTGCGAACGAACCTCAAGTCGGCCTGATATATAACCCGATGGCTTACTTTATTTATTGGCTATCATCCTTATCCCATTTTAAGTATGTGTTACAACTTATAATACCTTTCCCCATTTCGATTTGGAGGTAGTCATAGCAATCTTAGCACACAAAAAACTTTAAAAACCATATGAAATAAAATGTGATGTTTATAATATTATAGTAAAAATAATACAAAACAATAAACTTCTCTCTTTACAAACGTGCAGTTTATCTCGTTCTCGCGTTTATATGGTATCATGTGTATAGGACATAGGGGATACAATATAACAAATAACCATGCATATAATATATATATATATAGGTATAAATAAATTATCTAAGTCAGAAGTCTAATCCCTTTGACCACGTTACTTTTGTATATTATCTACATGTAAACCATATTTTGGAATATATATAATATTTTATTATAGTTCTATTTAGATTTTAGATACGTCAACGTCGCTTATATTACATATAAGCAAACAAAACATAATAAACAAAATATAACCATCCCCATATATTGTGTATTTGAATTGTGGTGTATTATCGATGTGGGAATGGATATTTATTCCCTTCCACCTTGTCATCACGAGCTTTTTTTAAACATATATTATACATTTTTACAGTTTTACGCGTTAATGATATTATAATTACATTTGGTTTTCGTCTTTATTACTGTTAAAGTGTTAATAAATTACCACCCCTCTGAAAAATCTTAATTACGCTATACCGCGTCCCGTTTTATTGAACCTGTACCATAAACGATGGGTAAAATTGTTTAAGATACGTCTTCGATGGGTATAGGTCCGGTTAAAATATCGTCCAAGATTGAGTTGTAACAGTGTCGATTAAAATTTAGGTACTTACGTCGTATATACCACATACAATATACCATACAAACGTGTACGATATTTTAACCGGCTTATTGAAGACGCATCGACGCGGGTCTTATAGTTAAAATTAAAATAATTGTATTTTTATTGGAATCATAATACGGTGGACTGTGTATAGTAACCAGTAACGGGAGATGAGATGACTTTTACTGATTATTTTGATCATACACGATACATCAGAACACTATCGCTACCTCGGCAAGTTCTAGAGTATTTGTAAAAAAAATGTCTTTATATATTACCTATATTTTGAAGTGGTTATTACACTTATTGTTTGTATATTAATTATTATTATGAATCATACCGATCTTTAAGGGTTTTTTTATGACGGATCATATTTTTGTGATTGCATATTTTATAGAGCATTGCAGAATGTCAGTGTGAAAAATATGTCCACGTATAAAATATATATCAAATACTGAACCAAAAGTTATTTTTATTCGCAAGGTGTCTATAGAGTTTATAATAATATGTGAACGGAGTAAAAGTAGAACACATGTTTACTGAACACATTGGTGCACCAATTTTGTTGGTCATACCCTGGCCACTCTATACTCCTTTATAGCGGTTTAAAACGCTTGTACGAAAAAAAAAATGAAACGTAGGTAATCATACTTTTTCAGAAAAACAGTTTGCTCCAGAGTATGAAATTAAAAATATGTGTCTTTCGGTCTTAAAATAAAGAGAAAATAAGTAAACACGATGCGGTAATTGCAGGTATAGTAGTAAAACTATAAGTGTTGGATTTACTTCAAACTGTGTCACGTGGCACCACCGCCACGTATTTTTTTTACAAAAGCAAGACAAAAATTGACGTGAGTTAATGAGTGCAACGCGTTAAAATAATCCCACCGTGTATATAATATTTATACATAATAGTGTGTGTATAGCCAGCTGCCGCACCGCAGCACAGCACACTTTGTAAATTAATCATTGTGCATAATAAAATATGTGCAGTCTTCGTAGTTCGCGTAATAACCTCGGCGGAAATATTAATACATTAATACGCTCAGGAAAACAAACCAACGGCTCGGGGGAGAGACGTTTTGTTTAAAACAAAGGTATTTTTTCCAATAATATTACCGTATAATATAATAATATCGTATAATCTCGTATCACGAATTTATCGATATAATATCATAATATAATATTGATTATGTGCTTTGGCGATTCGCTGCAGCGTGCCATTTATGCTACAGCGTCCGTTTTTTTCCACGCCTATTGCCATATTATTATAATTATTATTATTAAACGCGTCGTTGTCGCCATAATAAAATAGGTACCTATACAGATGTCGGTCGTTTGTGCCGTGACGAAAATGTATCGAATACGAAAAATCTTGAAGCGCTTTCGCACCCTTCTAGTTCACAAAAAAAAAAAAAAAACGGAAACAATAAACACGGACAAAGGTACGGTATTAGATTAATCACCGGGTTCACTCTGTTACTAAAGTCCTAAAACTTGTGTGTGTGTGTGTGTGTGTGTGTGTGTGTGTATGGGAGGGGGAGGGGGTAAATAACAAAGGAATGTTAGCGTTAAAGAAGAAAAAAAATCGTGATACAATTAAACTTATTGTACGTGAAATACTGGAGTCAAATTATTTACTTTTAGTGAAAGTGTCAAATCCGTACAAACCTTTTATGGTTTTATAAAATGTAAAAAAAGAATAATAATAATAATAATAATCAAGATCGGACCTTAAGTCCGAAACGTGTGGTTGCGGTTGGTGCGGGACGAGAACAACAATATATCGACTCCAATTGATGTTTTTTTATATGCGAAATATTATATTATAATATTAATGGTATTACTCATTTATTAACTCATTGATAAATTATCAATAAATACGCACATAACGTGATATTGTGATGTGTATCACGGACATTTTCTATGATTAAAATATGTAATTTCAATGAAGAACTGTCAAACTTTCTTATACAATCAATTATATTGTATTATAAATTATACTTAGGTCTTGTAGACGTTTAATTCCCAGTAGGTACTTATCGAAATAATTGGGAAAAACAAAAAATAAATAATAATAATAATAACACGTTTGTTAGCTTAGTTAATATACAATTACATTTTCAAAATATTTAGATTAAATTATCGTATTTTTTAAGAACTAACTTGTTCCGGTAAAGCACGATTGAGCATAAAACGATTGAGCGATAGACCTTTTTAGCAACACGATTGAGCATAGAATATTTTATGCGATGTTGCCAAATTTACGTTGCCAATATTTTGTTATTTATTATTTTCGTATTATTACACCAATTATTACTATTTATTATTATTATCTGAGAAATAAAAAAAATTGAATTTAATATTCAAGCCTACAACGAGTATTTAAATCGTAAGAATACGGAATCTTTATTAATATATTTAAGCCAACTTGGAAACAGGTATCCGAATTCAATACCGTCAGCCCAACTCAACGATGAGGTACACTCAATAGGTACCTATAATACTATTATACAACAGAGCGATTTCTCCGGTTTTTGTTATTTAATATAATTATTAATTTAAACGAACAGAGGAAATTGTGTACAAATATAATAGGTATATTAAAATTGTAAACAATATAATAAATTATAAATTTGCTTTGATTGAAACAACATAATAATATGGGAATGTCCCTTTACGGGACAATCGTCATTGGTTTAATGTTACAGCTGCCAATTGAAGCGCTTCTATATTTTTTATAACGTCACAGTATTAGGCTTAGAAAAATGATTAGAAGGTACTTAGTAGTCCATTCATATGAACTAAGATAAAATGTATAATAATTCTTGTTCATTTCGTAATCGATCGACTCTATCACTTTATATTTTGCACGAATTTTGTCGTGTGCTTGTCGAGTATAAAAAGTAGAAAAGTCCTACCCCTATAATATAATATATATATGGTCTTTATATGTACACTAAAAAAATACTTCAAAGATATTCTTCCAATAATTATTAAATAGTAAAAAACTAGGTATAAATACAATAATTTTATCGTTCTTTTAAAGACATATTTCAATAAAATGTGTCCTATTAGGTATAAATTCTCAACAAGTAGGAAAGAATATAACATCCAGTCATCCATCTCGTGTAAGTTTTAGTAGGTAGTTTTATTCTTTAGATGTCTTACTATAATACAGACGTATTTGTAAATGTGTATTTTCGCATATTACGCAGTTAATTACCGGTGTATAATTAGATTAGTGTAATTTAGTCAGTTAAATAATAATTAAAACAAAAAACAAATCCTGATGACTTTTAAGAAAAATATAAAAATCTTTTGAGAACAAAAAACAAATATTTAAATTAATCGTAAATACATATATTATCATTGGGTTGAAAAAAAATTATTTTTTAATATCAATAACCTGTAGTTTAAATATTGTTCAAGTTTTAAACGTGCGTCACTTTTCGTCCAATTTAATATGAATACATTTCGCACGTCCACATTGACTATGGAGCTCAATATTTTTGCTTATGGCTGTAATACTCTTTTTTGATTCCATAAAATTGATATTTACATATTAAACTTGAACACTAACCGAATTAGTCTTTATATTTAATTATATTCTACTGTGAAAACTGTTATGATAAATGTTTTAAAGTGATTAAAAAGAATAACAATACAATAATATTTTCATATTAACAACATAACATTATATTTATCGAGTTCTAATAACAAAATGTAATATGATTACATGATATATTTCTGGTTTACACAAAATGCTATTAGTTTAATTTAGTCGACAATTTATAACGTCGAATAACATATAATATTCCACATCATAAACGTCAAAATATTATAAATATTATAGGTAGGTACTATCATATTTTTCTTACCGTTCAATTTTATGAAATGGTTTGTTTATTTTTATAATTTTTTAAAATATTAAGAATATTTATTTAGTGGTTGAATATTTAATTTGATCGAGGGTACTTTTTATCGGGATTTTATAGAGAGACTACCTCCCGATTATAGAATAGATAATTTAATGTTTACTGCTTGTGTATTTTTAAGTTTAAATTTAAAGTATGTTTTTTTTTGATAGAATTGAGGTCATGATTATTCAATTTTTTCAAATTTGTAACCAGTATTTTATATTTTGGCTATTGATTCGTTTTGTGTAGAGCGGATAAAAACACGTCCAGTTTTATTCGAAAATAAGAAAGTATAATAATTAGTTAGAATAGTTTAATCTCGTTTTTGTAACTCGTGAGTTTATATTTTTTGTCCCTACAATAAAAGTAGGTTTTTAATTTAACTCAGATTTGTAAGTAATAGGTATGATAAAAAAAATTATGTTAGGACATTGATATTATTTTGATAGTAAAATAATGAACAAAAAGTGTGTGGAAACCAAATTAATTCGTTCAACGATTGTTTGTGGTTCAGTCTGTTCAAAAAAAACATGTTTCGTCCGTCTGTCAATTTTTTTCCCTTTTTCGGAATAATCATTATAACTTGTGTAAAAACGAAATAAATGTTTGCATAATTTACAGTTTAAATGGCATTTCTATTTTCGATCGGAAATTATTCTGATGATGCGGAATAATTAAATTTAATATAAATGTCAACTTTTGGAGATGTAGTTAATTATTTATACGCGAATTTAAAGTTTACGAGAAGTACGCGGAGTTGTAACAGTGCAGTTAAAATACAAACGGAGTAAAAAATATTATACAATTCTGTCTTCAACACTCGTAAGTCGTAGGCATATCACTTTTGGTTGAACCTAATACTTATATTATAATATAATATATAGGTACATATTTAAAACATTTGAATCAGCAGATAAATACGGTGCTGAAGCGATAATCAAGCCTGCGCAGTTATATCAGCGCACTGTTCACCACGATGTGAGCAGTATAATATAGGTACTCTCGTAAGTGTAATGGCTTTTGGGTTACATTTGTAAATTGTAACATATTATAGTATTATTATTGCGTAGGTATGTAACAAAAAAAATAAATCGTATAAATCAATAATAATATCAATAAACTATACAAAGCGCACTTCCGTTATAATATCCACAGAGATTCGACCACGGCTTGCGTATTTACGACCTACACGAATGTACAATAACTTTATTGAACGTGATTTTGTATTGTATTATCTGTATACGACATTGTTGCAGTCGCCGTTGCGAGTCTCTCTCTCTCAAAGGAGCCGCGACGGTCAGACATCACGTTCACAAACAATGGCATACCGTCAACACTGGCGCGCCGCGTACGCGCTGGATTAAAGGCCGAGTCCCGTATAATTCCGAACACCCTTAAATTCATTTTTAGAAAGTTTTTGGAACGGCGAGACTTCTTCACGCGATCCGGTGAATTGCCCTCATCGTGACATATTTATTACCTAGTAACTATTATACTGCAGCACCGCCCGGTCGACTATCGCCGAACAATAATTCGGCCCGAGGGCATGACGATCGGACCGCGATAGACATAATATACTACTTATTATAATACTCGTACGATTTATTGCACTTATTTGACAAAATTCCCATCTAAATTTCTTCGATTATTACACTCTGCAGTCGGCGGTACATAATAATATGTTGGTTCAAAAAAAAAAAAAATTAAGTCTTAAGTAGAGCAGTATCTATCGTGTATTTATTATTGACTGTATTGCCATCCAGACAACTGTAATATACTGCCTATATACCTATAATATAATTAATATAATAAATTAAAATTCCTTATATGTTATAACAATAAACTGAACTTATTTTTTAGTTTAATTGTGTGGTAAAATATGGAGTAGTACAGAAATCTAACTCTGATTGCAAGTATTTACCAGCTACCTATAATAATATAGAGATGGTAAAAACAACATTTTTTTTTCAAGCTCTTGAAAAATTCTGTTTTTTTGCTGTGCATGCAAAAAAAGTCATCGTTGTAGCAGTTTGTCTACTCAAGGGTGATGTACAGGTAAATTAGTTTATATAACTATATACGGTATGAAAGTAATCGCTAAAATAAGAATTTAGAAATGGGGCGATTTATTTTGTCTGCCAAAACCGCATTTTCTATATCGAGTTTTAATGCACTCTATAGTTGCCGCGTTTTTCTTCTTTGTGAGATAATATATTATAGATAAAATGTTGCCATAATAAAAGGATATTAATAGTGATTATACCTACTGATAAGTCGGTCGTTGGTGAAAAAAATGTCGCCAGTCTCGTATATTTTTCACATTATCATATAAGTATTGTCCGATTGACAGACTAATTAAGAGCCTGCACGTCGATTATGGCGTATATAAGATACAACTCACTTATTATTATATTATTATACAAACGTTAATACATACGAATAAATGCGATTTATAAACGTGGATAGGCGCATCCCTCTTGTTACTGACGTTTATAATATTACAGTCGATAGTTTGTCGTATAGTTTTCACATGTGTATGCGGTCATGATTTATACCTTTCCTCGTCATAAGTTTATTACTTCGACAAAGGAAATAGGACTCCTTAATTAAATAATCTAAGGTCTTAATCACCAATGCCATAATATGTTATAGGTCGTCCTTGTCAATTATTCTCGAGTCAACGTTCTCGAAATGTTTTCCTCCGTGCTTGAGGTTTGATAATACTGTAATAGCGTCAATGATGACGATCAGATAATACTGTAATAGCGTCAATGATGACGATCAATCGAACAGTTTTCTTGGCATTGCATTAAGTCACTCAATACAATATTTGTATACGTACCTACTCTTTAGCTGATAGGTAATATAACTGTTACAGTTCACTGTATCAGAAATTCAAAAAACACCGTATTTTATCTCTATGCATTTTTGTATTTCACCGCACGAACCAACATTTTTGCTTATTTCCAAATCTTCACTAAATGCTTTCTAAACGGTTACGATATATTATTTACTTACATAATAATTGTATTGACATAACTTTATGATGACCTATTTATCTAGAATACAGAGGAGTAAAATCTCATTTCATGATTTTTAATAAAAATTGCGTTTTTTGCTTTTAATATAATTTATCATTGTTTGTATTTTCAATATTATTGTTTATTAACTATCCAAGTTTTGATTTAGGAACCTTAATTACTATAAGATAATAACTTGTTAAACATCAAAGCAGTTTGTTATTCTAATTATGGATAGGGTTTTGAGTACTTAGTTTGATTAAGTTTGGCTAAAATACATATTTTGTAATATATAATTATAATTTGTGCTATAATTCAAATTGTTTACTTTTGAACAAGTGTTTCATCTATTATGCTTTTATATTATAAACGTAAGACAGTTGAATGTATCTAAAATCGATAAATTGTATACATATAATAATACATATGATATCCTATAGGTATACCAATGCATATAAACTTATTTTATTTAATTCGATGTAGTTACGTATAAGTCAAATGAAATATATCTAACTGGACCACGAATGTCGTAAAATAAACTAATAAAAATTACTAAAAAACCGATTTATGACAACAAATATAGAAATCATACTAACGCTTCGTTCAGTCAGGCGAAATGTCTTCCTATTTAATTTTTTTGATTTTATTCGAAAAATGTACCATGCTTGGTGGTCAGCCTTTTTCGATCAATCGTAGTTTACTAAAAAATCGAAAAGGATTTATTAAAATTGGGTTTCCATTTTTTTTGTATACATTTCTTTGACTTTGGTTTTCGTATTTGATAACTGTTCCGTAGATACATTTCTGGACATAAACTAAAAATACGATGAATTTCGAAACTGTGATCTGCCTGCTTATGTTGGTATACAGAGTGATTCACCAAGCATGCTCACCTCCGAT